>OX459114.1:113570960-114195960 GCA_949775065.1 Brachyopa scutellaris | reverse complement strand
CTCTAGATCAATTGTTGTGAATCTCGGATTCTGCTCGAGATTTACACCTACTTGCACTAACACCAGCACATTTTATATGAAATGTCAATGCAGTACATCAAAATAAATATCAATCAACAAAAATATTTACCAGAATCTTTGTAGAATATTAAGAAAATATAAAGAAAGTGTTTTAAAATTGTATTTATTATCTTTCTTTTTCGTATTTATTTTCTTTTACGAACAAGATGTGAAATGTCACACTAATCCAATTGCAGAAAAACAGATCAATCTCGAGCACGAAAAATCTGAAATCTGAGAGCAAAATCTGAAAAGCCCAATCGAAAACGACATAATGATTTTTTCATATTTTGAACTTCAGTAGTTTCGGAGATGAGGTGGTGGGTATTGTATTTTTCACACATTTTCGGCTAACGGAAGAAATTTAAACAAATATTTTTGGAATCTTTGCTTCCAGCCCTTTCGAATGTCATCCCACATGATATATTTTTGAGAATTTTTTTTTTCGAGTTTATATTTTGCCCACCCTGTATAGTTTCTTCACGATATTTTTGAGTGATAAGTTGTCTCAAATATGTGGAAAACCGGAATGTATATGTGGGCCAACTTTCAAGTTTCTAGGAAGAACGGTTCGTGATGCTTTTATCGTGACAGACATTTCAGAATTAGAGCGAACTTATAATGGTTACCATATGGGTACGGAACCCTAAAAACTGGAAAAAGTTTAAGGAGTGCATTTTAATTGACATTTAGGAATGCCAAATATTTGCCCACTATTTTAAATCTCTCAGCAACACCGATCTACTTTGATTCTGCTCGCCTTTGATGAGTTTTTATTCGGATTGAGAGGTCCTCTAACTAAATGGCAGGTTGCTGAAAATGTTCGTATTTTAACTTTTATTTCTAAAAATGCTTCCATTCACTACTTTCTTGCTTTCTTGCTACAACCCACCTCCCATAGTTCAAATTTCAATCCATTAGCATTATGGATTATTATCGTCTTATTACAAACACTTTGACCATTAATAACACAGGACACGGATACCTAAAGATATCAGTTTCAATTTAATACACAATTGCCGGACCCCAATTAGAGTACTACCCTTACGCTGGTCTCACTGTAAGACCCGTCCAAAGTTCAAAACAAGTCAAACAATGAGATTTTCTTTCACACGACTAAGCAAATCCGGCTTATTCCGTCAATGGGGGTTCGCCGGTCCAATCTCAACGTTGGTTGGTCAAAAATCGAAGCGTCATCAGATCAAAATCTGTCTAGAAACAGTCCAAGGAATTAATATTTGCACCTCTGCATAGGGGTTTGATTGAGTGCATGGTATATGGAAAGATGCATCCCCCTGCTCAACGCAGTCAATATGTTTGGTCCACCTACAAACACACTTTGTCATTAAAATTTGATTAGCCAGGGAATGACAAAGTCGAAACGCACGTCGTAAATTGAAACCGTGTGACACAACGCACAATAAAACCGCCTTGCAAAGTATATAATTTGCTTAAAGTCCCGGCTGGAATAAGGATATGCAACAATAATCACTGTAATCAAGGCGGTCCAAGCAATTGCACTCTCTGTGAGTGTTATTCAATGCTTTGTTTGTCGTCGTGGGAAGAGATTCAAGTATATTCCCACCTATGAAACTTGCGTCCTTTGGGGCATTTTTGTATCGCCTGGCACACGTCAGAATCAGAATGTTGTTGTTCTCCCTTCAATTATCCTGCGTGCGCGCGATGATGACACACACACACACCACACACGGTGGCGCGCGTTGATGCGGAATGCACTTGAAACATAATAATCCTCATTTTTCATAAAGAAAAAAAAAAAATATTCTGTTGCTCTCCTGATTAGAGTCGCATCTAGGGGAAGTAAAGGACACTCTGTGTAATTGCAGAGCGTATGCCCTATCCCATGGGGATAAGGACTTTTGAATTCAATTGGTTTTACATTTCCTGAAGATTATCGCGTTTATTTGGTACAACAAAATATAATATGTATGTATATGCAAAAATCCCATTTCCGACAAAATAATTAGTCTGTTTTTGTCTCTTTCCACACTACTCAAAGGATACAGGGAATCAATTTTGCGGCATAAACAATTTTCCACTGGGGTGATGAATAACAAAAGAGAAAATATCCTCTTATCCCCAGCATCCTTTGACGTCCAAAATAACATCCTTCTTTTGTGCTGTCCTTAGCTTTAGACTTGTTTGTTTGTTGGTGAAACACGTTTCAATTGTTTGTTACAAAGTTAGCAACGGGGGGAGCTGTGGGTTCAGTTGAAGAAATTCCAGGCAAAATAAAAGAATCCGATAAACGGCGAGAAAAGTTTTCCTCAAGTTTACCACTCAAGTGTGGATAAGGATACGGTTCTGTATTATTTGTTTTTTTTTTCTTCTTTTCTGAAGATGTTGTTTTGGTGTTGTATCGTGCGGTTAATTGTTATCCGGGAAGTCTCTAGTGTCCTGTTTCGGGTTCTCTTTTCTATTATTTTTTTTTTGTTCTATTTTCATTGAAAATGTTTTCCGTTTCGGGAGTATTTATGGTTTGATTACATTACTAATTGATTAAGTTTTGTTGTTGTCCGTTTTTTTTTTTTTCTGGGAATGTGGTTACGTGTTTTATGGTAAATTATTTACCAGAAACAATGCGTTGTTAAGGAATTTGTTATTGAATTGTTTAATTGAATGGAAAACTGTAAACAGATTCAGAGAACTCTACTAGGTGCTATGCTAAAGGTTGTTGTGTTCTTAAATCTGAAGGCATTAAACCGTTTTCCATTAGGTACACTGCCAGTTAAATAAAAATGGTCTTATCCTCTGGACTCTTAGACATGTACCTAGATGCGAAAAACAATTGGTCAAATTATTCCTAGAATCACCATGTCAATCGCATGTGAGTCTGAATATGTACACATCGCTCATACATGGTTCTCTAAATCAAAGATACTCTGCTCAAGAGAACCGGAGCTAAATACGAGTCTTAGACTTTCAGCAGACTGTAGTGTATAGTGTAGTGTATTTCAGGCAGAGGCCGTAAACTGATAACAGATAAGGTTATCATCATCTACATCGACAGCCAAGCCGTGATCAGAGAACTAGAATCAGGTATCGTTAAATCGGCAATTGTAGAAAGATGTCGCTCTGTGCTTAAATCACTAAGCAGACACAACAGGGTCAAACTATTGATGTAGCTTTCGTATGGAATAAAGTCAGGTGCTACCGCGTTCGCGTGCATTAAATGACTCCGCCGTTGAATTTCAGTTCCAGTCGGAAGTGGAGTGGGTCAGGAAGCCAGATCGCGTTTTTTCGGTGGTTGACCTGCTGTTGCGAAACTGAACAATAGCAATGAGCAAGTGAGCAATAATATTGCCAGGGTATTGGCTTTGATGGAGCGGCAATTAAATTAGTGCACAGCAATATTGTTTGAACAATAGTGCAACGACTTGCAAGGTGAACAAACAGACATGTGCCGGTGCCAAAACTGGGGCACAAAACTATGTTGGGTGCCTGGACACTCTGGCGGAGAGGGAATCGAACTTGCAGAAGAGCTAGCAAGGTAGGGGAAGGGGCACTGCCTATAAGCGAGATGGTGATCATAGCTCCACCATCATGCGGCATCAGGGCAAAACTTAACAACACAATCCACCGGCCACATGGCGGACCACAGATGGCCAAGAACAGAGGGATATAGGGTATCGAAGGCCGGCCATAGACTGCAAACGACCAGAATCTTTGGACTAAATAGGGCAAAGCTGAGTACTGTAATAGGAATACTCTCAGTGCCCTGACTCTGTAGGGAACATGCCAAAACAATGGGACTTTCAAACCCAGACGAATGCAGATACTGCAATTGGATATGTAGGTACACCGGAGGATATCGAACATATCCTTTGTAATTGTCGGGCTATTGCTCGTTCTTGAAAGTTTTTTTTAGGGAATTACTTCGTTGATACACTGGAAGAGGCTGGCCAAGCTGACTACAATGAAATCCTAGCATTTTGCAGGCAAATTAAATGTTTGGATGGAAATGTTTCGCTTAAGGTACCATCATAGTTTGGTCCCAGGGGATCGCGATTTGCCCATTATGGTGCTTTGTGGTTTGTGATGGCTCGGCATCATAACTCTCGTCAACCTAACCTTACCTAATCTAAATCAAAGATACGACGCAATACTTTCTCTGTTAGCAGCATGAGTATAGTACTGTACATTTAGCCATGCTACATTATCCACGATCGGTTAAACCGTCTTTGGTTTCCAGCGCGGTAATCACGGCCACAATATCGACTGCATAGCAAACCAATAGAGTCCTGTCCAAAATTCACAAAAGATTTTAAATGTTCCCTCATTTATTCATTATTCATTATGTTTAAAATATTGCTCAACACTCACACTCATTGGCAAAACCATAGAGCGTTTCGATCAGAAGGGTTTCAAATTGGGCGCCATGAAATTCATGTGGGTTTCCAAGGATTTGATGGGGAAACATTACTCCGATCTGTCGAGTCGTCCATTCTTCCCCGGTTTGGTTAATTACAGGAGCTCCGGTTTAGTAGTTCCAATGGAGAGGCAAGGTTTAAACGTCGTTGAAACTGGTCGCCAAATATTGGGTGCAACCAATCCCGTCGACTCTTTACCAAGAACCATCCGTGGTGGTTTCTGCATTCAAGTCGGATGCAACATCCTACACGGTTACGACGCTGTTGAATCGGCTAACAAGGAAATCGTTTTGTGGTTCAATGAAAGCGAATTGATCTCATGGTAAGCTGCTGCCAAGATTTGGGTCTACGAATAAACTGCAAATTGGTACTGCTCTGGATTCGTTGTTTTTAGTATTAAGCAGAAAATCGTAAAGCATAAAATGGCGAGAAAAAACATAAGAAATTTTATTGGTTCAAATAAAACAATAAAAACGCATTGTTCTTTCGTGTAGCACTCCATTTTTAATAACCCCTAAACTTTCAGCTGTCACGCTGCATTCTTTTCGCTGGTAACACCTTACTGCGAACAATACCTAATGGCGAACAATTTATATCTAACATATTGGAATACCCTTAATTACATCGTTAAAGAAATTCCACAACACAGTTTCTATGTATCCCTGTCTAGCGCCGTAGAGGACCTTCCATGGTATTTTAGCTTAGTTTTATAGTATACATCCTCTAACCATTCGTTAAAGTATATTGTCTGTCGTACGCTGAAGGTGTTTAAAAGGGCGAATTGTATTGGCAGAGGCAGGGTTGTGTTACTCGGATCTCCAATAGAAATTTTGCTTGAGTTGTGGCATGGGATGTCCTTTTACCTCCACTTCTGTTTTTGAGTCTGCTTTTCTAAGTCGGCTTTTTTTTTTGTGGATTTACTTTAAGAACCGCGGCAGGGAGCTGCTGCATTAAGCCTCTATTTCAATTAGTTCGTGATTTCTGATTTCCTTGTCCTGGAAGCCCACTTTCAGGCCTGCCTACCACCTTTAGGCAGGTATCGAAATATAAAAGAACTTTTTCAATATTTTCAGCAATCAACTTGAAACAACCAAATGTATGCTCCAAGTGGAAAAGTGTCCACCTACTTATTTCCGACCAACTCCATTTCTAATTAGATTGATTCTTAGAACTCTGAATAAATAAAATCATTGCGAAAACAAAAAAAAAAAATGTTTCTAATGAATTCTTAAGGTCTACTGGGACCAATGGCATCACGCACCGAGCGCAAGCAACATTATCATTTTCATCAGCAACAAATGCCAAACGGCTGCCGTCTACGTTCGTAGGCGGCGGAGCGGTTGGGGGTTCTTTAATACTAAGACTAACACAACGATGATGTTGGTTAAAAGTGAAATATCCTGGGTAAATATCTAATTTTCCACTGGGGTATCCTCAAGTGATCAAGAAACAATTTTGCTTTTCTCAATTATTTATGCGATAAACGCAACTGGGACCATCCTGCGAATATTAGAACAGCAAAAAGGACACAATGCCTTCAAACTTATGGGCTGGGGGTGGTAGTACACAATCAAAATAAAATAAAAAAAAAAACACCTACACCGTACTTGTATATCTGCACACTTGAATCCCATAGGGAACTGACTGACTGTCTCTCTGTCTCTTCTTCTCCAAGGAGTAATCTTCAATATTACCAAAATTCACGACGATGCCATTGAAGATTATCCTGGTTGGCTGGAAAATTCCTTCCTTCAACTTCTCCATGTCCATAGGGACGACAAAGGAACGCTCGCGCGCTGCTCGCCCACAGAAAATGTGTAAGGATGATTGTTTATTTTTTTCCTGGAATTTTATTCCCATCCATGAGTTTATTAAAAATTGAAACGAATCCTTGAGCAAAATATTTGCAAAATTCTTTTCGTTTGGGATACATGCCAACAAACCACTTTATATTTAAAGTATAAATGTAGTTTATAAATTTCTTATAAGCCAGTACCGCTGCCATTGCCGGTGAATGGTAAAAACTTTTAACACAAATTGGAAATGTCGTCCTTACATGGTTTTGGCAATTTTTTTTATTTTATTTAAGTGAAACAGCTTTGGATAGATACACACACGCAATGGTAAGGGTTAAGTGAAGGCGGGTTGATAAAATAATGTAAAATTCCACATTCAAACAGGTTACATGTTACAGGTTAAGGTATGGAACTAATAGGATTGCGGGAAGTGAGAGCAAGATTAAAAAATCATCGACACTACTCGATGTGTTGAATTTCAATATTTATATTTTTTTTTTTTTGAGGGGAGAATAACATGTAAAACAGAAAAAAGTGAGATATGAATTATTAAGAAGGATAGCAAGGATTTCACTTTGCGGCTTCAGCGGGAAACGTGATGGAAATTTATTTTTTCGGTTTTTTTCTTACATATGTGGTTAATTTCATAAAATGGAAACAAGTAGTCGACATGCTGTAAAACCGAGGATTTCATGTTGAATATTTATTTGTGAAATGCAAGTTCAAGGGGCTATAGTGCAGAGAAGGGAATCATGTCGCAGCTAGATCTTAAGATTGGATTTAAGGTGTGAGCTAAAAGTAAATTGAATGCCAGCAGTAGATAGATCAGGTTAGTTTGTGGGCTAATGATAATGGTTATATCATATGTGGACCCATAATATGTTCCCTCCTGTATGGTGTAAGTGTTTTGGTTCCAACCATCTGGACGCCCTGCAAATTTAAGTTGGCCCGATGGTCATCCATCCGAAAGCTCGTCGATGTGTTCGAAGAAGAATTTGCCCCGGGTTCTATTTCTCAGTTGGCAGTGGTGTCCTCATGAGCCTCTTCGTCACCGCATCCCCTGCATATGTCATTATCGTTCAGGGTTAGTTTTTCATGTGATGTCTAATATGTTGTGGCCAGTAGGCACCCAATGCGACCCAAAAAGCGCGTAAAAAGCGCCGTTTTGATACCACAACCTCAGGTAACCCGTTTATTCGGATGTAATGTTGAGATATTTATCTCCACCCTGTGGAGTTTAGAAAAAGGATTAGCTCACCAATCCTTTTCCCGGATATCTCCTTAAGTTCGTCGAAGAAGAGTTTGCCCAGTATGCGTTGCCTCACTCTCGCTAGAGCTGGACATTTATTTGCACAGAAAGTGAATAAGCGACGATTTACCTTTTTCATCTTTGCAGCTACGGCAGATCGCTAGTTTGACTGCATGGTCCCCTATTGGCCAGTGTCCTATACTAACTGCCATTACTCTAGCGATATCTACGCGGGTTCTTTGAAGCAGTTCATTTGTTTTTGACCTGTTGTATTTTGGCCATATCGTTCTGGATATGACACAGCTTGTCAGACTGGTCCACCTGAGACCGACTACTTTTAAGAAGTGTGAGAGTATACTGCCTTTTACAGCATCTTGTAGGAATATGAACATTTTCCGCTGGTGAACTGTTAAGGGCTGACCCTCGCCTGTCAAGTTTGTCAGCTCTCTCGTTCCCTTCAATGGCGCTATGTCTTGGAACCAAGAGAAGCATGACTCTAGTCTTGTTGCACAAGCGATTGAGTTTTTTCTGAAATCGATCTACTAGCCTCGATGAGGAGATTGCTGAATTTATGGCTTAATTGCAGCTTGGCTATCTGTAATAATAGCGATATTATGTTTGGGCGTTGGGTCGTTCAGTAAGTTGTGACAGGCCTCGACGATCGCTAGCAGCTCTGCCTGGAAGACGCAAGCGATATTCGGAAGGCGATAGGCCTTCCCGCACCTACCCCGCAGTTCGTTGGCTCCTATAAGCATTGACAGCGATTAATAGGAGTTTTCTGGTTTTCGTTTAGTCGTATTCTGGCAACAGCCTTCTTAGTACTTCACAGACGTCCTTAGATAAGTACTTCATTTTTCCCCCATTGTTCTCTGTGGTCGCCGTGGCCGTGGTGATTAGTGCGTTGGACTACGACGCAATGATGCCCGGGTCAACTCCTGGCCGGATCTAGCACCTAAAAGAGTTTTTTCTCGGTGCCACCTCTTCCGAATGTCTGACAAGCATCAAATAGTATCATTTGTCACGATTGAGCTTCTCAACTCGCCGTTCGGAGTCGGCAAAAAACTGAAGGTCCCTTCCATTCGTGCAAAAATATAACACGCACACACAAATGGTTGCGAGAAGTAGGCCCAGGTTCACCTCGAGCTGTAGCGCCATTTAAGTAAGTAAGTTCTCTGTTTGGAAAGGCACACGAGAAGGGTCCAAGCATCTTTATTCACATTCTCTTTATGTTTATATACATTTTATATACATTTTCTAAATGCCATTCAATGACTATAGCAAAGTGTAGCTAGAGGTGACTACTTGCGGTGAGGATTTCGAATATTTTACTTAATACATAATTTAGTCCACCTTCGAAATGCACTCAATTCAACATGTATGCATCCCCGCAACATGTTGATAGTAAAAAATACAATTTAACTACCCAGATTAACCCATTTAGAACTACATATGTATTTTAAATAACATTAATTGCTCTTTTTAATAACTGCATCAAAATTGACCATAAACATAATAAAAATGGGTGTCGGTCATGGCTATATTTATGTAAATACAAATAAGGTCAGTACTTAAAAAACAATTAAATTTCAATTAAAAAAAAAAAAAAAAACACAACAACACTGAAAATTGCATATTAATAATTAAGTGCTTAGAATTATCACATCTTTCGGGGTAATTAATAGAAAAACTTGAACGATGCACACGAGAGAACCTCTAAATGCATTTAAGTGGTCTGCTACGGATATGGGGGATAGATACAAAACTTCACTGCCCCCACAACTGTTGTGTATCTCCACTCCAAAGCTGTATCATTTTCAATGCATATTTTCACTCAATTTAATGATATTAACAATTACTTTCTTCCGGGTTAAATTATTATCTTTCAAAACTGATAGCGGATAAACGGATTCGAATAGCAAAACGAAACACAACAACCCATCCATGTGGTGGGGCTTGCGTGTGGCCATACAATCGACGTTGTAATAATTATTCGATTGAATTTCATTGCACCTATAAAAGTAATCCACTTATGTTGTACGAGTATCTATGTACATATGAAGTCTGTTTTTTTTTTACAATTGCGTCTTATGCCTAGGTCTGGGCAATTATCCCCCCATGCAGCTATAAACGAAAGATAATTATTATTTTAGGCCCTCTTGCTATCTTTCGATTTACGTGTGTTCCCCTATAAAAATTCAACAAAACAAAAAATAACAACTTTTAACGCTCGTAAACGTATTTAATTACATTCCCATTTTATTGATAGTTAACACTTAAATTTAATTTTTGCGCCACATATATTTGTAAATACTCGTAAATAAGTGTTTGGATTTTTCTTTTTTTTTTTTTAAACGTATCCAACGTGGAGCTTATACGATACAAACTTTGTCATCAGGTTAGTTGAATCGTTCTTAGGGTTGTCATTGGGGTTGAGGGTAACAGGGGAAAAGAATTTTTATTTTTAAAATTGAGATGCGATGATGGAGATGGCGAGGCATTTATGAGTAGATGGATGGTGTTAATGTCGCCCACACTGTCTAATGGAAAACCAATTTAAGTGCGAGTCACACAGGCCAGAATATTGTCTACAAAAAAAAAAAAAAAATTTAAATGTTTATAAAAGTGAAGAAACAAGCTTGGAATGAGGACGGCAAAGAAGCGATTAGATTATGATGAAGACCTCAGTGGTTGGGCCTGGCTAAGTGCATCCGCATGGGAAGGAGTGTGAAAAATTACTTAATGGACTAGTGATGAGTGTGTCCATGAATGGGGCACTTTATTTCAAATGTTATCAAATGAGTGATTGTAACTGGAGAAATAAGGGCTTTCAGCAGTTTTTTTTGTTTTATTTTCATAGACCAAACCGAGTGTCGGGTAAAAAAACAGGACTCGATTGAATCTATTAGAGTATGGAGTCTGAAGTAGAGGCTTTTAGTATTGTTTAGAATCATTTGTATTTATGTATCTATATATCGACGATTTTTCCCGGTGCTCCGGCTAGGCTTAAAAAATGCTGAACTGATTTTAATTATTTTGTTCAATTGATTAGGTGATCTTACAGAGTAGGTTCGGTGGCTATCCACTGTACTCGGTAGGATTCACTTATACCAAAGTGTGCGGAAACGGAAGCAATGCGTACTTAAACGGGGAATGTAGTTAAAAGACGATTTTAAAAATAATATTTCTTTATAAACGTAGGGTCTCAAAAAATCGAAGATACTATGCGGGTTTTGCACTTAAGAGGATGGTTCTTAACCGGGTTGCACTGTATTCTATTGATTTCCGTTGAGGAAATATCTTGTAAGTCTGTTAATAAAAAATGTCCCAGAATCTTTTTTCTTTAACCCTTTCCTCCCTAACGGTACTAATTAGTACCGCCTACTTTTCCGTCAAATATTTTAAATACCCGACTGCATAACGGACAATTATCATTGTCGATCCTTAAACGTACCTTTTGGCAAGCCAATCACAGCCCGTTATTTGAATTCCGGCGAAAAATAAACAACCTGTGAAGTTTGCAAGTTGAGACTTTGAAGAGCAAGTGAACTGTGAGAATTTTAAAAAAAATTAAAAATAGGAAATTGCAAGGTTACTTTAATTTTCTTTTTGAATTGGTTATTTAGCCTTGTCAGTAAAATTTTTTTACGAGCTTATACATATACAAAAGTTCCTAAGTTTGTAAGATCCAGAGTTTTCCCTACACCAAATTCCTGACGGTAGGCCTTGAAAAGTGTACTAACTTAGAAGTGGAATACAAATCTAAAAAAAATATATGTTATATTTTCTTATTATTTCTAGTAGGTAGCCGTTAGGAAAGGGTTAAGAGGAGAGTACCGGACGGCTGCAAATGCGATAGAAGTTATTGGCGAGGATTCCCAATCTGCTCGCGTGTATGCCTATTGCACAATGAGCTGTCAATAACTCAATTGGAGTGCTGAAACCAAGCGTGATTACACATACGCCATCTTTTATTAGTCTGTGGCAGTTTATTGTAAGGATTAATTTTAATTAATTTTTTGTGGTAGGATTCCCCAATTTTGTACCTATTCTTGCTTGTTAGTCTTCTTTGCAGTTATCAGATATTTCACTATGAGTAGGAACCCAGCACAGGGTGAGAATGCATCTGCTCAATATCTTGACTAGAGATGCGCGACAATACTTAACCAATTCTGATCTTATAATTGGTGATTCGAGTGCTTTAATACCTGCTTGGCTATCGGTGTAAATGACAACGTCGGGATTGTACATCGACATCATCGATAGCCACTTAGCGGCTTCACGAATAGCCATCGCTTTCACCTGGAAGACAAACACTACCGTGGGAAGGAAGTCCTTAGACCTATCTTAGATCTATCCGTGTATGTTTCTATATCTCCAGTATAGATTTGTCATTAAGACAGATATTACCTTCCCATTCGGTGGGTCTAATATTTGATATTGAAATCTAGAAGCGTAGTCAAATAGTCCATAGTTTCTGTATTAATGTTATTTATTGTAAGTTAAAAACTTCCCATTGTGAGATTTTTTTTAGTCGCCACGTGCGTCCTTTTTACGGTAGGGACCATAAATGTCCAATGGAAGCATGTTCAACATTGTTTCAAGAGCTGCGGTGTGTTTGGCTCGCAGATCCAAGCCGTTCTTTGCATTTCGTTGAGTGTATTGACTAAGCTGACTTTATTCAGTGCCATCTACCACTGCAGTTTCATGCATAGAGCCAGTGCCTAATCTGGGGATGGATTCTCCATCTACAAGCTAAGGCTTTCTTGCACGAATACAATTTTTTCACTCATTCGAGTGCATTCAATTTCTAGCTCAGTTTCCTGTCTAGAACAAAACCTAGATATTTGGCGTGATCTAGAAAGCTGAGTGAGTACCATTTAATTTTTGAGGGGTGACTTGGGGGATGATACGCTTCTTAGTATATTACAGAGTATAGGAACTTCTTACTCTGATACAATTGGAGCTTCGTTCTTTTACAAAAGATTGAGAAGGCAGTGAAACAAATCAACAATTGCGTCTCTAACGTATCCACAGTCAAAGTTCACTGCCCCCTATCACTGTTTCCCTACAGAGAAGTTCGTACTCATCAGTGAGTCTAATTAATGCACACAGATTGTATTTTAAAACTTATCATCACTCGAATATTGATCACAACTAAGTGACCAATAACAAGATGTTGGCTGACTCCTTTTTCATCCTTGCTATCTGTCGTTGTATCGATAATAAACGTTCGAGTGATGACTTTCTTTCTTAAAAAGGGTAATTAAAACGGTCCCTCATAATGAAATTCACTGAATATAATATACACGTATGTATGTTCTCGTACACTTAAGGAACGTACAAATTCTGCCAAGGATATGGCCATAAAGTACGATTTGTTTTTTTGTTTTTAATAAAAGTACAAATCACACAGTATGCAGTCTCGTCTCCTTGGAGTTTGGTTTTTACTTCTTCTTATTTTGTGTTAATTTTGCGCGCGTCCTCCTGTGTTTGGTGTCCACTTCCATCTTGCACTTTGCGTGCTGTGAATTTTATTATAAATATCATATCTCTATATATTCTTATTATTATTCTGCTTTTGGATTTTTTTTTGTATTTATCTTATATGTTTTGTCTAAGGTTGCACACAATGAATCCGTATATGCAGCAATCACGAGCAGCAAGTAAAATAATGAATCTTTTCCTTTTCTTTGCGCGTGCAATTATGCACTGACTATCGATAACGTTACGATACAATCCGATGGTGTTGAGTGGAAGATACGTACGAGAGAATAAAATATGCGAATGTTGTGCAGTTAATAACCATTTATATAAATCCTTTGGCCATGATTACTGAATGACATTTAGAAACGATTTTATTTTCACATTATGATGATGGGTTATGTGTGAGGTAGCATGTTTAATAAATTGTATAAATATGCAATTTGTAAGGAGCCTTCGATGCTAACGAGCTTTGCATATTAATGTGAATATTTTTTGTGATAAGGACTTGGAGCTTGCAATCAGTTAAATTCGACATTTTTCTTTTGAGATTGTTTACGAAATATCTAAATAAATAATATTAATCATAGAATAGGTAAGGTAAGCTCGTGACACTGGTTCCCTAGGTCATCCGTTGGACATGTCTTGGAGGAGACCATATCTCCTTTTAACGATTCTGTAAGGTGTTTGTGGGATAAGTGTATTAACAATGATCTTGATTCTTTGTGTGTCACGTTTGCTAATTGCAACCCACATAACATGACGTGAATCGTTCCTTACGACGGAATAATTTATCCATACATATATCACTTACACCTTCGCACGGTAATGGCTTAAACCTTTTTAACTTTACCAGGCTCCTTATTTTGGATCCTTCAGTTCAGAATGGTAGCCGGCGGGTTGCTTAATTTATCCAGTCAATTCAGCCAGGACTTTAGATTCTGAAGTCCTTGACAACTTGAAATACGTTGGGGAATTTCCAAGAGGGATGGAGATTCTGGTATTGGGCTCGAAAATCCCAGTACCAACACCAGAGGCCATTTTTGATCCATCCGTGTACCATACTAGACATTTTGGGTGGGTCCGCACCCCTTTGACTACGTTCCCCAATATGAGCTTCGAATTTTCTGCCAAAGCCAGTATTCACTTATCATAACATCAGCGACGGTGCAAAGCATGTCCTGATTAGGAATGTTGTTGATAATGTTTAGGTGACCCGTAAGGTTACCTAGCTTGTACTTAATCGCGCTTCTAGCGGCTGACTTCCTAATAAAGATCTGTAATGGCGAGATGCCAATTATAGCTTCTAGAGCTGCTGAAGGGCAGGTTCGCATAGCACTGGTTATAGTAAAACACGCTATCCTTTGAATCTTATCGAGCTTCTTGGCTGTAGTCTTTTCGAGAACCTTAGGCCACCAGACTAAGGCTCCGTACGAAATGATGGGTCTGACCATATCGTGGTATACAACCAGTGTTTAATTTTTAGGTTGAGACCCCAAGCTCTACCATACAGTCGGCGACTTGCCTATAAGACTCTAGTTGCGCGGTTTATTATAGAGTTGAGGTATTTGACCTCACTGGAATACTGAAGTGTAATGCCTTTCAGAATGATTGTACCTAGGTCAATAATCCTTTTCTTCGTGAAGGGTACTAGAACGGTTTTATAAGGATTGACTGAGAGTCCTTCCGTGCTGCATCATTCTGAAACGATTTGTAGTGAACTTGGCATCACATACGTGTATATTCCGGACTTACTAGGAATCTTGAACGTTTCATATACTGAAGGATACATTAAAGTTTAAAAAAGGGTTGATTATTATTAATGCTCACAATAAAGCCATCACTAGAGGGCACCAAGTAGAAAGTTGGAGGTGATTTTACGTTTTTGAGAAACATTTCCCACATCAGACAGTAAATCGCAAAGTTATGAGCAGAACCCCTACAGGGTTCTAAGAAGAAAAAGGTTTGGTTGTCTGCAAATATTTATATCCGCATAAATTTACTATGTTTTCTAAAAATATATATATCCACCCAAATCAATCTAATTAGCTAATAAAATGCCAAAAATTGGTCACAACTATAAGAAGCAATTAATTCATCGCTAGATATGTCTTAATTCGTTTTGCCTCGACATTGGATATTACAAAAGGACATGCAAGGATGACATCTTCTAATGCGAGCGTGTCAAAAGCTCATTTCGCTCTTCTCACTATTTTCCCGATACCATAGATATCT
Source organism: Brachyopa scutellaris (assembly GCA_949775065.1). Classification (NCBI taxonomy): domain Eukaryota; kingdom Metazoa; phylum Arthropoda; class Insecta; order Diptera; family Syrphidae; genus Brachyopa; species Brachyopa scutellaris. The sequence continues at coordinate 114,180,748 of OX459114.1, read as the reverse complement.
AATAATTAATAAAATATCTAAAATAAGGACCTAACCCCCTCCGCTACAGGGGGTGGTGTTAGGTATGTCAACTCTCGCTCCGGAGGTACAAAGGAAAGACCACGCTACTATACTTCAATTAAAGGACTTATTACACCCTGTATATCACTATGTACGGCTTTAGATATACTCCGAGATACTTTAGATAGATACACATAATGAAAAACACGCCATTTGTGCTCCAGGTGTCATAAATCACCAGGACAAATTTAATTACTGAAAAAGGATGTCGTCTCGTTTCTCCTCGTCGTCGTCGTCGTTCGTTGTTATCCTACGATAAGACAACGTAAACTCGAACAAAGTCACCGGAGTTGGTTGGTAGTCTCCTGTGGGGGTGGTGTACCGCCAACAGAGATGACTATGAAAATGAGAAATAAAGGTACTCATACTCTTTGCCACCTGCTACTTGAATTGGGGTTGAGAATGAAAAGAATTTCGTAGCACGTGATTAAACAAGAATACGTTTTTTCTTCTTCTTTAAATTGACATATTTTTGTATCTTATTTTGAGTAAATTAAGCAGAAGGACCTTTATTCATAAAATGTTGGTGAAATTCGAGACTCGGATTTGTAAAAAAGAAAAAAAAAGACAAAAGTGATCTCGTGCGCACGCGGATAAAGATCGTTTTACTTTAAGGCGGTAACTACACCCGCAAAGCACTATCGAATTTCAAGTTTTGTTTGGTTAGTTTTTTGTTGGTGTTATTTTTGTATCTTGTTTGTAGAAGGTGTATATGTATCTAAATACCTTTTTACACTTACCGCCTTGAAATATCTGTATCTTTTTGAAGGCTGACCTTATCCTTGATGGGTTTTCCATAACTGAGAATGGCTGAAACGTACGGTTATTATATATTTTCACGTCGTCCATCGCGTCGGTAGCACTTCGGTGAACTGGCAAAACAGTTTTGTGTTTTGTTGGATAGTTTCACTTCTGGTTTTATGGTCAATCGCTTTTCTTTTATGACCTCACTCAAAACACAACAACCTCAGGCTAAACGATTTAGTGGATTTTATTGCTGTTCTGCGGTAGATAGATTCCTCTAATCATTTTATGACCATTTTGTGCTGTGTGTGTTGAGTGTTAGTGCGCGAGTGAATAGTGTGGTCATGGTTAGAGTTTTTTTTTTTGTTTTATGTATTTTCATATGGTTTCTCTATCTTGGGAATGGGTGGCTTATAGTTAATAGTTGTTGCCTGCCAGCTTATAAGTCTTGCGGTTGAATGTTCAATTTGCTATTAAATTCTTAGTTTTACAGCAATCAAATTGTTGTCATTGTGATTTGAATTTAAAACACGTGATATTTTAAGGTGGCAAAATGGAGTATCTTATAGATCTTAGAAACATGCCATGTGAAAGATGTGAAAGAGGGTCTTCGCGTGTGGACCTTGGCCTGTTTACGCACCCGCATTGTTTACCATCTGTGACCGATAGACTTGGAGCTGTCGTGATTATCCTCTGCACGTACGTTGATTGTAGCTCATTTGTTGATTAGAATTTCAAATGGAATTGAATGGGCGAACATATTTTCTCTCACTTCCAATGAGTGGAATCAATTTTTATGAGTCCATTGGTCGTAAAAATGTCACATTTAAGATGGTTTTTCAGCTACAGAACTTCCACAGTCTGGTCTTAAGTACTTCACTGATGCAGAACATCAGTGTTAAATCTAGGATATGATATTTATTGTTTTTCAACTTTTGACTCTTCGAAGAATTAAACTTTGACATTTTGAACAACTTGTTTACACATCTGTGAGAAGCTAGAATGTTCCTTCTTGGTTAGGGAAATATGTCAGGTTTTGGGAATACCGCTAATGGACAATAGATACCTTCTAACCTGCGTGTCTATCAGATGTGATGATTGTTTGGGGTCATTCTATGGCTCAAGGTAGAAGTGGTGGTTTCGATGGAGGAAAACCCAAATAGCGCGTGGAGCGCCGTTTTGATACTATGGCTCAAACAAGTCCATGCTATTGACATCTCTGCTTCTACAGAGAGGCATCAAGGGCGCTAAAATAAATGTCTTCTCAGACAGTCTCAAAGCTGCAATCAAAGCACTCTGACCTTCTAGTCTTTGGACTCCAAACTAGTAGAGTGCTACTTTAATACTCTTTAATTACTAGCCACTTACAAAAAATTCAAACTATGGTGTGTCACTGGTTCAAGAGGCATTGAAATGATATTGCGGATTAGCTGGCCCGTTCAGATTCAACTTCCAAATTCGGCCCTTTTGCGGCACAAACTGGGTAACAATTTCAGTCTTAATTAACAAATAGGAGCTCGACTCTTTCATTGGAGAAACATCCCAGTGCTCAGATAAGCCAAACTGTTAATCAAGCTTTTTACCCATCACAGAGAACTTCTGAACCACAATAATAAAAAGAAGGTTATTCGGTATGTAACAAGCTTCCTCTCCAGTCATTGTCATTACGATACAACATAAGCAAATTAGGCCTGTCTAGCGAAACCGATCGTCGACTCTGTTTGGAGGAGTTCCAGACGGCTGAGTACAGCCTTTGTGAATGCCCGGCACTTTTCAGTGTCAGACGGCTTATCCTCCATAAAGAGTTTCTCAGACCTTAAGATTTCAAAAAATGCGTCAATCGAGAACATACTAGCCTTTATCAGAAAGATGGTTTGACTCTTGGACTAATAGAATCCAATAGATCTTTTACGTCGCAGTATCAGACAGGATCTTCTTTCTTCTTTAGGTGGCGCTACAGTTCGGGGTGAACCAGGGACTACTTCTCACAACCATTTGTTATATTTTTGCCCACTCCGAACGGCGAGTTCAGACGCTTTTTTATAAATGATATTCGAAAGTGGTGGCACAGTAAAAAAACTTTTAGGTGTTCGCTGGGATTGAGTCCGGGCAGCATTGCGTGGTAGTCTAACGTACTTACCACTACACCAGGCAGGATCACTACCTATTAAAAAAGTTAATGGCCCAAACAAAAGATAAGAACAAAACTAATCATAGCTCCACGCATTGATTGGCCAATGCATTCCTGAAAATAATCTGAAGATGTTTGGCTAAATATTTTCGTGTTTTTTTTTTTTTTGTTTTGCTGATCCTCATTACGTAACCAAATGTTGTAAACAAAAAACCCCCCACCATGAAGATAGGCCACATCAAAGACGTGATTACCGCCGGCTACTTTGTACTGTTTGTACGACCGCTTCAACCCATGTTAACCGGCCCAAAAGTAATGACATTACTAATTAATTCTTCATGTCGCGCAGTACGAGACGAGTATGTATCCCGGTGTATATCCAAAAATGAACCACAGCGAATTCCTATAAGTACGAGTACATCACACACAGTCTCGCCTTTCGAAGGTGTTAACAATTATTATCAATATTTCTTACACAATTTATGTTGTATAGGAATATTGTCCTCCATCTCACGGTGTTTGTTTTTTTTTTCGTTTCCAATTAAAGAACAATTTAAATAAAAATGAAAATTTAATTGGACATTCATGCGCGATTAGATGGAGCGAAATTAAAAAATCGTTACATTGCGGACGTTTTGGACGAGCTGCGCATACGCTTATTAGACCGCCGCGGCCGCCACCGTCAGACCTCCAGACCAAGCTGTCAGAAAAGTTCCACGTTCGGATCGGGTTCTAAGTTTCAGACTTCTCACATTTGGAATTCTTTTGCGACAAAATTTATGCACACGCAAGACTACAAGTGTACATGAGCGTGTCGTCTGGTGTAGAGTTTTGGGTCTGATAGTCTTCGGGCATTGTGTCTCCTTTGGTTTGTCTGCCTGCCTCTGCATATTGCAGGTCTGCTCTGCGTTTCTTGTATATGTCCGTCTGACCGGAGATACGTGCATTTCATATCGAAGATACTAATAATTCTTTGAGCACTCATAATTTTCGCTTCCATTATTATAAAAATAGTATGTCGAGAAGAGTTCTGTTTTTTTTTCGTTTTGCGCAGACAGAGAAGAACTTCACCGTGGACTGTATGGAATCCATAAATTCAAGTGTGATTAGAAAATTAAATGAGCACGACTGGGCTGCAGAAAATTCACAAAACGCAGCAAATTACCAACCTCGTTAAACATTAACAACCCGTCATCGTTTGTCTAAACAGTAATTTTCATGTCCTTCCAAAAGACAGAATGTCGACATACTCTCTGTCTTGAGTTTAGGTTTAAAAATATCCTACGACTAGCACATGTTCTGCATATTAGTGCACACAGATAACACACTAATAGTATACGACCGACCGACGATGAAAATGACAATGATGGGAATAGAAGATAGATTTGTAGTGGCCTTTCTTGTGTGGTGTACCTTTAATCTGAGTGTAAGTCTCTCGTCTCATTCACACGCATTCAAATTTTGAGTGAACGCAAAATGTTTTCATATTTTTTGGAATTTTGTTTACTTCTTTTTTTAAACCATACACATTAGATTGAATTTTATGCAGACAACGTTCGAATGTTTAGTTGTGAATCCTAATGGTGTCTGGTGGTTGGCTGACTGGTCGGGCCGGTGGGATTTTGATTGCTGGTTACTACTGCTTTTATATGTACACTCTTGGCCAAGAAGTAATATTTTACGACCAAAGTCGTTTGGGAATTGAGATTTTATTTCGTCGCAATATATTAGGAGCCGCCGCCGCCGCCGCTGCCGCCGCTTCTTCTGCCGCGGTTTGATGGATATCGATGGGGTGGCGGGCGATGGCGATGGGATATATACGTACGAATTACGCGAGAGAATCACTATTAATGTGGTATTTTACAAAATATTATGGTGAAATGGTTTTGGAATAATAATTTTTTTTTTGTCGAAACCCCAGAGGTTTGCTTTAGTTATAAATATTGATTATGGAACAATGACATGTGTGGAGTGTGGGAGAATTTGACTTGCTTTGCTTCATGCGAAAAAAAAATGTAAACAAATTTTTAGTGATTCCATACATGTAGTAGCTCGAGAAAATTTTTTCGGACTCAATTTGAAAGGAATGAGTTAAATGTACCTACGAGCTACGAGTATATTAATATCACACAATGGCCTTAATTGCATAGTTGAAAACGGTGTTGAAACCGCTTTGCTAAAAATGACAAAAGATCATTTTAACTAGAAAAGTAATAGAGTACAGTGAACTCTCGGTAGTTCGAATTTCAACGGACCAATGAAAATCTTGGAATTACAGAGGTTTTTGAATTATGAAGGTTTCAGAGAACAAAAAAATATATGAGTGTGCGCTAGCGTAGTTTTTATTACTTTTATTTTTATTATTTAATACTACATCAATGAATGTATACACAGAGCTAAGGCATCTCTTAAACATTTGGCTATCATGACCTACTTTCGTCACATACGCATTTCAACGAATATTGAGGAACGACAAATGGGTAGAATTGACTTCGAATTAAAGAGGTAAAAAAGCCATCTCGTTTGAATTAGAAATATTTGCAATCTATTTTGCACAACAGTAAATTCGAACTAACGAAAGGCATGAATTGCATAGATTTTCTTCGATCAATAGAGGTTTTCTCATGGGACTCTCATGGTTCTTCTATTTATAGAGGTTTCGTTTTTTTTTTTTTTTTTTTTTTACTAAAGATCAAAATTATAGCATTGGCTGTAATTGCCGTCGCGCCATTCAAGTGTGTGCCAACTCAAATCGGAAATACGGATAGTTAAGCCGCTTTAAAAGCCCTAGGCTCAAACCTGATTGCCTCCAAATCAGTCCTGAACTGCTTCAATACCCTCCAAAACCTCTGCCATAGAAACAAAGTCAAACTTTGGTGAGTACCCGGACATGAGGGTATTGATGGAAACGAAAAAACAGTTGTAGACCACGTGTCTACTATTTAACGTACTTAAACAGTGCAGATAAAAAACGTGTAATCATTTGTGTCACCGGTGTACTTTATTCACTAACTTGTACAGGGCTGACTTACGTGCTAGCCTAGGTCTAGTATATATTCTAACAACTTACTATATACTAACTTAAGTCTAATATAAATGTACTTACATGCGTATGCGTAGTAGGAGAAATGGTGTGTGATGGGCATGTGTATATGTACGACGCATGTATTGCTTTACAATACATGGTTGGATCGCTACATCACTCCCCCTTCTAGAAAGAAAATATAATGATAGGTATATTGTTTATGTTTATTTGTTTCTTTGTTTTTTTTTCAATTTTTTTATTTTTATTTTTAATTCAAGTACCTAATTTAGAAAATTTCATAAAGTTAATATTTTAAAGTTTTGCAAATGATAGGTTACATTGGGACTAGTTTTAGAGCGTGTCATCATTTGGTCATTAGTCCCAAAAGCAGGTTTAAGTCTATCGATACTTATTGTTTCCCGCTTACCTGCTTTAATCACTCCGAAATACTTCTCGGACTTGGAGATGACTTCGAAAGGTCCCTGATATGCAGGATTTAAACTTCCTTTTTTTTATTTCATCGCGTACGAAAACGAATTTGCAATCTTGTAAACCTTTAGGTACGGCTGGGTCCTTTATCGGCCTTGGGCCGTTTTGTAACATTCTAAATTTAGCTATTAACTTAAAAATCAAAAGTTGGGAAAACAACATATGTGTCTCCTATTGGGAAAATACCCAGCGTCAAAAGAGCCATTTTAACCCTTCCAAAAAAAAACCTACTCCTCAGTAGAAATTATATCAAGAGATTAGTGGGATTTCTAACAGGGCATTGCCATCTTCGATATTACCTAAACAAAATAGGTCTCATTCAGGAAACTGAATGTCGTCTCTGCATGAAAGACAACGAAATTGCGGAACATATTTTATATGACTGCATGGCACTCTGTGCCTTTCATAAATTCGTAAAGTCTCCTCAACTTCATCAAAAGAGTTGAGCCTCTTCTGTTTCCCTATACTGACTTTGCGATACAATAGATCTGCTAGGTCGCGGTGTCCTCTACAACTAGCGGGTCAGAACTTTAAAAAAAAAGTTGACGTCTCGTCAGCCGAAAAAATAACTAAATTTTATGTTTAAAGCTAAGCAACTAATAATCAAATTAGTTCATTAGATATTTCATGATTTAAGTAGTTGTACAGGATACAATGGTTGGGGGTGCTACATAAACAAATTGAGTATCACCTGAGGAATTTCACACAACATTTTATAATGGTTTAGTTCTACACCTAAAAACTCCTTCACTATTGTTGATTTTATTTCCCCTGTATACCCGTATGGGTATGAATACGGCTGTTTGATAGGATGAATGTCAAATGTGCCTTCTTTAAAAGGCAAGTCAATCTCGCATTGAGAGTAGATACTCAAAGCTGGCAAGTGTTTTTTTTGTAAAATTGATAATTTCGTTAACTAGGATTTGAATTCTCTTAAGTACTTAATATAGATTCAAAAATATCGGCCCCCACTAGTTGCATAACATACATATTTGCATAAACAATGCGAACTCGGTTAGCACAACCGCAGATTCGTACAGCTCCTCGATTTTCGCAACGCTGAAAGTCTTACTTACTTACTTACTTAGTTGGCGCTACAGCTCGAGGTGAACCTGGGCCTGCTTCTCGCAACCATTTGTGTGTGCGTGTTATATTTTTGCACGAATGGAAGGGACCTACAGTTTTTTTGCCGACTCCGAACGGCGAGTTGAGAAGCTCAATCGTGACAAATAATACTCTTTGATGCTTGTCAGACATTCGAAAGAGGTGGGCACTGTGAAAAACTTTTTAGGTGTTTGCGGCGGGATTCGAACCCAAGACCGCTGGCTCAGTAGTCCGACGCACTAACCACTTGCGCTACGGTGCCCACGCTGAAAGTCACCCTTCTATAACTGCAACTTTTTAAGGAAATTACTTCGATAAATGCAACTTTTCTCGAACATGAGTTTCAATATAAAAATATCTTTGAATCTGTATTATACCTATATTGGTTGTCACTACTTTAATTTCTCTCCGATGTGTAAATCGAGGACTTACTGTAAATAGTTTCATCATAAATGATGATGATTCGTTTCGCTTATAGCTCAAATAGTCCCATAGTACCTACATTTTTAAGAAAGTTATTTATAGAACTGAAGAAACATCTTTTTTGGTACACATTTGAAGCGCAATCAAACGTAATTTTACAACACTCTTTAAATTTGCTTTTATTTATTTTTCCCCTTCTTATAGCGGCCTCCTAGTTCATCACTGTCATACGGCGGAGCTATGAACGATGATGCTAGATCGCCGGGCGCTGGCAGTACACCTGGACCATTATCACAACAGGCACCTGTATTAGACACATCAGATCCCGGTAAGTACTTTCATGTCTATCTCCCTGTCTTATACCGAAGATACCCATCGACGTAATTCAAAACCGATTAAATTCCAATACCATAACATTTTTTTAACTACCGATTGCCGGTACCAGATAAACTCATAAATTTTCCAAAAATTGTAATTTTTTTCCATTTAATATTCATATTGGGTAAACAAAATAATCGCACACTCAACACCCATATTCCACATCCTATCAAGAGAATCTGTCACCATGTGTGATGGTGTAGGGTAAGCTTTATCGAATATAATTTAATAATTTCATTTTCACTTCCAACCCCATTTTTTTTTTGTTCAATCTAAACCTACCTTGCAAAGGGACCGATATTCTCTACCTCAGCTGCTGTCTTTGTATATGAGAAAGGAAAGAATTTTATGCATGGATTTCGATCGATTCGACATAGTCTCAATTTAATAAAAAAAAAAAAAAAAAAATACATTACCTCCCATTGTAACATTAAAAAAAAAGTGTGAAGTATCTACAATCCTTTTTAATGTACGAGTATCTCGCCGAATGAATAATGAAAAAAATGGGTTTAAAGTTTTCACCCTGCAACAGTTGCATACTTTTGGAGAGACGAGTCCACTATGTGACACCCCTTCTGTGGTAGGGCCGGAAAGTTAACCTTTTCGCCAGTAACCACACACTTATCTGGAAAAATCAAGTTACAACTCGTACAGGCGCTTATGAGCAATCTCGATGCAGATATGTACAAGATATACGCTACGCGTTTATACGCATTTCCTATTTTCTGCTGTTAAAGACAAGCGTACTTATAGGGGTGAATAACCAACCCTTATATTTTTGACGAATTGACGCATCTCTTTAGCAGTTGTCTCATCATTCGTCAACCCATGACGACGATGTACGAGTATTCGAATAAAGCATCCGTCGTTCAATCTCCCTGCATTTTGCGTCATTATCAGGAACGTCGTAGTCTAGGGTGATTTTTATTTTGTTTTTGTTTTGCTTTGGTTTACACCATCCCAACACCTATACGTGGATTCCTGTGTATATGTATAGCCATCAGCATCTCCGTCATCATCAACATCATCAACATCGGGCAACATATACGGTGTGGTATAACATTTTCAGTTGACAAACAAGCAACACCAGTAAAGATCGACTTTTAACCATTTTTGTCGACAAAACAAAGCGAAACGGGAAACGCAGAGAGCAACTACGTGAAACGATGCTTGTTCCGGGACCGACCGACCGTCGCGGTACTAACAGGATATGAGGGTTGAGCCTTGAGCTGTATCTGAATGGTTAGGTTATTCAATGATTTCTCATGAATTTGAGGGGTTGATGAATTTCTTTTCGAACTACAATACGCATTATACGAGCATTTTTATTCCAATACAATGCAATGCGACGCGACGGTGAAAAAGGACATTACCGAAAAAGTAAAAAAATAAAAATTAAATCAGTGGCTGCGCATCCTTCAATCGCAAACCGAAGTGCACTCAATGGGTAATTTTTAATGCGATATTTTCCATTCGAATTCATCGCTGGAGTCGTGTCGTTTTGATAGAACAAAAAAACTGAATGTAAAAGGACTTCTATTTTGTTCGGTTGCTTACTCGTCTTTCTCCCTAGCGCGGTATCATGGATGTAACGAATTTTTGGGTTTCAATTGCGCGTTTTATTGAAACAAAGATAAAAGCCAGAACAAAGGATGCAGACAGCTTTTTGTGTCATTTTTGAGCAGAGAATGGGTGTATTTTTTGCGCGTAGTTTGCGTCCTTAAAATGTAAGGGAAATGGTACTGGTGAATGAAATGGAGCACCACTAGTGTCATGAACAGTGGAATCTAGATGCAACCGTATTGGGGTTAGTAATCGTCTGCATAATCTTATGTGAATATATGTGGCTTTTTGGATATTATTGGTAAACAATGGTTTTTAACTAGAGACGCAATGAAATACATATGTATGTGCCTGCACATACGATATCTAGTGAAGCCTCCCTTAGGCGGACAGTGACAGTTACAACATTTGTGTCCGTCTAAGGGAGTTGTCCGTTCAAGGGATAAATACAACTTTTTTAAATAAATTATCTTTAATTATCGTATGAAAACATAAAGAAACACTGCAACTTTATTTGAAACGATTAACAAAACTAAAAACTAAAACAAAACAGTACAAAGATTGGGAATCTTTGCAAATTACTTCTGTGGATGAGAAAGACAAAGAATCACCCTATCACCTCCTGTACATTTTTCCACCACTCTCCTCCAAAGGAAATAAAGATTCTGGGAAATCTTTCATAGACCTTCAAGATATTTCCTTAACGAACATCAATAAAATATTATCCAACTCTTAAAATGATTCCAAGCGCAAGTGGCAATAGAATTGGCATACTAAGTGAATTCTACCGAGTGCGGTGGATAGCCACCTAACCCAACCTAACTACGCAGACTGTATTCACTATACAGTGCCGTTCGAAAAATGTTGCTCAAACTTTTTTTTTTGAAGTTTGGCGAATTGGTTGCAATAACTACATATGTTTTAATAAGGTTTCATTTTATTGGGTATTTTCGAACGTTTTTCCTGACGTTTTTAGAGTGTTAGAATTTTTTAACTGCAGTCGAGGGAGCAAATTAGTCTTAGACCGAAAAATCGGTTTTCTTGGGTACTTGGCTCATTTTTAGAAATGAATGAAAAATGCTTAATAATTCAGGTTTTTTATTTTTTTGATTGCTTCCCAGAAACATGTTCCATTCAATCAGTACTTTGTTGAGCCTCCTGTTTCTTTTATTACTGCTGCATATCTTCGATTCATTGACTCAGATATGTTGTTCCATGTGGATGCTGGTATGGTATTCCGGGTCCGGATTAGTAATTTTTTTTAGGATGCCAATTGACTCCGGACGCTCTCTTGCAATCTTAAATTTCATGATTGACCAGATATTTTCAATTGTATTGAGGTTTGGGCTGTAGGGAGGCAAGCTTAGCACATCAATATTGTTTTCTTCGAAGTAATTTTTAACCTAAATAATTAAAAAAAAACAACTGATTTAGTTTTAAGTCATAGAAGTTGTACCTTATTAAATTAATCCTTCATTCGAAAAATTAAAACGAGTTCATACTAACAATTTTGGCTGTATGGCAAGAAGCATTATCCTGTTGAAATATGAAGCTGCAAGTGTCACTAAAGAGCTCTAGCGCGGAGAGCTCTAATTCACATTCTAGGACCCTTAGATAAACTGCTGTAGTCCCTTTCGATTCTGAAGAGGCCGTTCTACCTTTTTCATCTCCAGAGAAGCATCCCCAGACCGTCACACCTTCAGTTCTGGGAGCATCCGTAAGAGGCATTCAGAGCTCTATCTTTCCTTTGGTTCTCTTCACGCAGGATTCCTCCCATTTCCCATGTTCAGCTTAGACTTTGATTTGTCGGAAAATATATTATTGTTCCACATGTCTTGAATCCAATTAAGGCGTGTCTCATCCCAAATTAGTCGTTTTTCTCTGATTCTAATTGGCAAATATGGCTTCAGTACTTGCTTGCGTGCTTTAAGTTCAGATTTTACGAGACTTTTTCTCAAGGATCTTGCTGAAATTATTTATCCTTTAGCTCGAAATAGATCAGTTTTAATATCCGCTGATGCCGACGGCTTTGGAGTACCAAAACACGATCTTCCACTGAGGTCGACTTTTTTGGCCTTTCTGAGCCTTTCCTTCTGCTGGTAGTCACGGTCTCACGATATTTTTTAAATTCCATGCATTGAATAATATTAAATCTTTCAGAAATTCGACGGGTTGTCGAATTTGGACGTGACAGACACAAAACATTAGATTTGCACTCGGAACTGATTTTTCCCATTTCTTGTTTTTTTTAAACACTTTGGTTCGTTTTGGACGGCTATCACGAGCTAAATGCACCTCTTATTTATAATTACATCGACTTTGTTGACTAATTGAATGATATTTTGCTAACCAGTGCAAAAAACATCGTAGCTCTCATAGATTCCAAGAACTCTCATCCGAAAGAGTGAGAAAAGGTTTGAGCAAAATTTTTCGAACGGTACTGTATGGGTAATATTTTTGTTTTCTGCAACGTGCTTCTGTATTTGGTAAATTCAAATCAAAATAAAAAAAAAAAATCAGTGTGAAGCTACGGAGGAATTTTTTGTCTTTGTCCGTCTACTGGAATTCAATTAAATAATTTCTGGCAGATATGTATGCATGTCCACGTCCCATCAAGGGAGTGTCCGGTTAAGGGAACGTTAAATGTATGCAATCTGAAACATAAAAGCTTGGTTAGGAAAATGTGTCCGTCTAAGGGAACTGTCCGTGGTGGGAGATTTCACTGTATTTAGACTTCCATCTACAAGTGAAAGATGCTATTTACTTGTGCTTCAGACTCGTAGGTGGTCTCTGTCTGTAGAGAAGACTTTTAATATCCTCGACCCAGGACTAAAGGGTCTGACATTCGCGATAGCTTAGTCTTTCAAATAGTTTGAAATGGCCTGCCACGTCACACCAAATATTTGTATCATGAGATAGGAATCTTATAATCAAATAAATTTCATAGTTCTCTTTCCTTCCAACGAATTTGAAAAAAGAAACACCCAGTAGATACATACATATGTTATGTAGTTATGTACATAGATAGATAGATACTCATAGGTATCATCTTTCCAAGGAATCATTTCTCCTTTCAATTCAAATCACATTCGTATAGCCGTAACGAAAAAAAAACCGCCTAATTTTCCAAAACAAGGAACAGGTCAGTTTTTCTCGTCCTCTCACACTTTACCCCTGGTAATTATCACATTATAGAAGGAGACCTGAACCTGACCCTCTTTATGAACATTTTCGACTCACTTTGTGAAGAAAACCCTGTAATTATGATGTCCGAGTCAATCTTTCTGGCATTTGAATACTAAATTATAATTTTCCAGCCTTTTCATGGCGCAAAGAGAGATAGGTTCACGTTTTGTCCCTCTAAACGCGAACAAAAGCGAATCCGTTTGTTGCTGCACTTGAAGATTGAGTTTTATGTTTTTCTTTTTTTCTCCACGCTCATTCCTTTGAAAACCCATCCATTTTGAAGGGCACGTGATTCTCGAAAAAAGGGAAATTCTAAGCTACCCATAAGGGGCAGCATAATGGGTATATAATAACAATGTTATTCTTCAAAGAGCATCTAAACAGCAATAGTCACATGAAAAGAAGACGACGAAGATACAAAGAGGGAGATAGAAAAAAAAACCAAAAGAAAAAAAAGCGGCTCGCTTTTGGCTTTGGCGGCGGCTTTACTTCGTCATCATCATCGTCATCATCTTGGTCGTGGTCCACATCTATCCGTAGAACGAAGCGGTTCTTTACTTCTTTAACGTGAAGCAGGCGATTACGAACGACCCGAGAAGAAGTGCACTTCATACATAATAGACCAAGAAGACACAATCGTGCACTTTATGCTCTCTTAACAGTAAAATCGTTCATTGATTTTGTTTTCTGTGTTCGCTTGAATTTGGGAACCCAGCGAGAAGTTTTGGTGATACACCAGCTATCGGCTGGAACTGGGACCAGTGCGGCGCGGTGCGGCTCCATCAACTTCATATTACACTTAAGATGTTTTCTCTAAATCGGTTTTTTTGTGTTGTTCCTCGTCTTTTGAGTCTGTGTACCGACGAAGCGAAAAAAAGTATCTTATCCGCTGACTGTAGCCAGAGCGGAGTGTGTCGTGACTTTGAGCCGTTTTGTGTCCGGCCAAAGAACAGGGAAACACCACCAGCTAGAGAGCCGAAAACAAAGAACACAACAAAGACACAGAGAGAGGGAGAAAGAGATATGTTGCATGGACGAGGTTGATGATGCTGTGATGTTGATGATGATCGCATATGAGAGCGCTTCACAAACTCGGGCTGTGCATCTGAAAAACATTTTTCACGAAGACTTTTCCCTTTTTTTTTTATTATTATTATTACACGCTCGAATCGGCCGACCGGCGATGGAGAAATGAGTTCTTCTTCCTCAATAAGCCGCTTCGATCAAAAAGCTAAAAGAAAAAAAATTAAATTTCAGCTTTACGGGTAACTTGACTTGTGGTATGTGCTTAATCCGTCGTCGTCTTCGTCGTCATCGGCCGCTCGAAATGAGGCTTGAGAGCTGTCTTTTCCAAAACTGACTGAGGTTCTTTTTGTTTTTGCGGCTGCATATTCTCCTCACGTGGAACACAAAAGTCAAGTTGGTTGTGTGCAAGCAAGTGAAGATGAGATTCAGAGACTCTCCGACGACGGCGATGGTGAAGATTTCATGATTTTGTTGACGACGACGTCGACTACGATGATGAGGATGCGAACATGATTATGATCATGTTGGCTATGGCCCTGGCTTTGATGATGTTGTTGTTTCAAATTATGAAGATGAGGGGCCACTTCTTAACACTTTGAATTATTTACGGTGATAGGCGAATTTTTTTCTTTCCAGTTCAGTTCAGTTTTCACAACCGACAACCCTATGAACCAGCAGCGGTGAGATCTTTTAAGTTCACCGAAAGTGGAGGAACTAGTAGTAGATACATGGGTGTCTATGGGTTTTCGTCTTATAGACAAAGTGGCCAATACTCAATGGGTAATTAAATATTTGATTTATACACCGATGCCGGTGAGTGAGCGAATGAAAAGGTTGTACTTCTGCAGTATTCATAAATATTGATTTATGTGATGTTTTGTTGTTGTTGTTGTTGTGGTTATGAGAAAAACTTGAAATCGTTTGGGCCATATCGCCGGTAGTAGTAAGGTGTTGTTGATGAGATTTTATTAAAATGTTGATGGCACTTAATGTGGAAAATCTTCGCTTCAGTGTACTCGTTCTTCTCGTGTGAAAGCAACATTGTTTCATTTAACTGTACATATATCACTTTTCTGGAACTTAGTTCAACCCATTGAACGTCTTTTTGGGTCAAAGAATATATGCCGATGACGGCTATATGTTATTGGTGATTGGTTCCAGTGAAATGGACACTGACACGTTTTTAATAGGACACAAGTACTAAAGTTTTAAAGATTCAATTTCACATTTTAAGCCGATTCGATTTAATTTAAATATGTCTGTGGTCGCAACGTATATTCGCCTAATCCGAATTTTATTTATTGTTATTCAGCAAAAAGCTGCTTCGTTAGGTAACATATTGTTATAAGAATGTGAATTAGAATTTCATTGAATAAAAAATAATGATAGATTAATAATAATACCTTAGAGAGAACCAAACTTAAAATCCATCTCATAGTTAAAAAAAATCCCCAATGTTATTTTTTTAAACCTTATAGTTGTCGTATATTTCTTCTGAGGACTATGTTATGTACATATCGTCGCCCTAGAATTGGTTTGCCATAAACGCCAAAATGCACTTTTTAGCTGTGAATGCAGTCTTATGTTTTTGCGTGTGCTTTTTTCGAATATGTCATCCATTTTGTCCTATCTGTAGCCAATCCTGAGATATCGAGTATCATTTTTGACGTATATCCACCAAAATAAGCAATTTGTAGTATTGGTTTGACGTAAACGCCATTTTTGTGGATATACGTCAAATTTCCCATACAATTCACATTATTTTTTTGTTAAGTATTGTTTTGCCGTATATCCATGGGCTTCAATCATACGTCATAAAAATTAAAAATTATATTCAGCATTGTTTTAAAGTACGTGCATATACATTACTAAGAAAATAAGTGTATTTAGTCGTATTCACGTACCAATCGGCAAAAAATAAAAGATAATTCGTTTTGGTTTGCTGTATGTGCATATGAGCTTCAACGGGCGAGAACTGAAAATGAATATAATGAAAAAGTCGGTTCAGTCAGAGGAAAACTTAGAATTTTTAAAAAAACTAAAAGAGACTGAGCTTTTCTTTAACTCTGATTTGAAAGTAGATATTCTGAATAATAATAATTAGTAAAAAAAAATTAAAATTTTTAGACTTGTTTTATTTTTATCGAACCGTGAACTTTAAAATACGATTCGATCCAAATCTTCGCTTATTATTGGAATGACGTGCGTGCATTTTTTTTTGACGAACGTGTATGAGAGCACAAAAAATAAGTGATTTTTGTGGCGTATACGGCAAAGCCATTCTGGGGAAAACTTTGAATTTTCCAAAAATTAAAAGAGGCTGAGATTTTCTTTAACTCTGATTTGAAAGTAGATATTCTGAATAATATTTGTTAAAAAAATAAAAAAATCTTATCGACTAGTTTTGTTTTTATTGAACCGTGAACTTGAAAATGCGATTTCCCAGAAAAGTGCAAATGGCGTATACGGCAACCCAATTCTGGGGCGACGATATGTATATTGTGACATATATATGGGTATAATATTGAAGTCTCGTTCATTGAGAATCATGTTCACTTTTCAGATTCTACATCCTGTAAAGATTGAGCCTATAGAACACGTAACTAAATTCGCTGAGTTTTTCGCTAAGTTGTATTTTTTCATAGTTTTTCATATTTTCTACCCAAAAATAATAGGCATGTTTTTTTTTTAAATCTATATAGGCTAGACATGTTTCCGCAACATGTTTTCAATATAAAATACAACAAAACCTTAGCCTGGATATTTAACCAGTCTTATTTGCATTTGGAGAGCCTTTTCGAGGTCTATATAGATTTGTAAAAAAAAACGCGTCTAATATAATAAATATCTAAAGTTTTTGTCGAAATGAAAAGAACTCATTGTCTACAAGCTTATACTCAAACTATTCCTTGCATAATTTCCGATTCCTTTTTTTTAATTCCCACTTAAACACCCCATAACTGTCACTCTCAATACGCTTAAGTTCAACTTCTTTCAACCTCAAGGATAACAACATCAAATGCAATCAGCATAACTTAATTCGATATCTCTGCTATATTCGATTACACACTCACACTAAACACGTTCACCCAAAAGGACATAAAACAAAAAAATATGTTTTTACAGATGCAAATAACCCAGACATTAAGCATGCATCACGTTCACACGCAGGATATTGGCTAGAGAGTTGAATGTTTTTCAAATAAACAAATCAGCGGGATGTGCGAGCACAATATTCAAAAGTGTATATCTGTAACGATTCGGGGGGTGAAATGGAAAGGGTATATAGGCGGTGGAAAATACCCTTTTTTGCATCTCAAAAGTGATGTGACATTGATTGGAAAGTATATGTTCTGTAGTAGCTTAGGGGTGGTGTCCTTTTGTTGAAAATACCAGCAGCAAAAGGAAACAATAACACATTTCCCAAAAAAATAAAATTGCTAAACTAACCGTATGAATGGATAAGAAGCCTCAAAGTAGTTAGCCTCTTAGTGTATGCTGCTGAATGACTGACAGGAAACTGGTTGTTGCCCCTCCCCCCGAGTTCGGGTCAAAATTGTAAAAACGCGTGACACGGGAAAATTGTTACGACTTTTGTCGTCGGAATTGGTACTCCACCAAACACGGCGTCGTACAAGGGGTGCGTTTTGCTACTTTGCTGTAATGCGATTAAAAAACTAGAACGGTTACAATTTCCGTTTATTTATTTAATTTTTTTTTTCGTCCTTGAAATGATGTTTTTGTTATTGTTGTTGTTGGTGTTGATGCTATTATTTGAGTGTTTAAATCCATCCGCACGGTTAGGTCCTTGATGTGTATTCTGTTATTTTAATTTGTTTTGAACGTATCCCGACTGCGTGGTTATTTGATTGGCATAAGAGATGTTTATGTTTTTTATTTTTTTCAAAACTGACATAAAGATGGTGTTTATGAGGTGATTTTCTTTTTTAATATGAATCGGAAAATACGATAAGGACTTTGTTTGACGGTTGGTGGATTAGCGCAGGATTAAGATGATAATTTATTTGTTTTGGGTAATAAATTCCCACGTCTCATCAAAGGTTAGATATACATAGACACATACATATATCTTTGATTGCTAAAACGGTTTTAGAAAAATATAAAACAAAGTAGAGAGAGAAAGCTATCTGGTTTCAGTTGGATCAGTCTGACAAATTGTGTAATATCCAGAAAGATATGGCCAAGTTATAAAAGGTTAAAAATAAAGGACTGCTACAAAGAACTCAGGTAGACATCGCAAGAATGGTGGCAGTTAGTACAATACAAGTCACTAGCCAATAGGAGACCATACAGCTAATCTGCGATCCCTCACAAAAATTTGGCTGAAGCTGCAATGATGAAAATGAGATATAAATCGATTATTCACGTTCTGTGGAAAGGTTCGGCTCTAGCAAGAGCCAGGCAACGCAAACTGGACAGATTTTTCTTTGACGACCTTAAAGAGATATTCGAGAAAAGGATTGAAGAACTAAACTCCTCTTCTCGAACTCCAGAGGGTGGATGCTAATATCTCAAGCTACATTGTTTAAACGGGCGCCCGAAGTTGTGGAAAAAAAATGGCACCCTTTTTGCGCTATTTCGGTTTTCTTTCCATCGAAACCACCACTTCTTCCTAGCTTTCTATCCTTGAGAGTCCAATTCCACTATCTATCTATCTTGAACACCCACTGAGCTACAGGGTGTTTAATAAAGTTTCTTCGGAGAAAGAGGTACCAACAGTTATTCAATCATAACTTCTAGTGTATTAAACTTAGAGCATCCAAAGTAGGCTTGGTTCAAAGATAATTGATTAGTGCTTATCACAGTTAAAAATTATTACAATTCGTACGAAATATTATTTCATATAAAACTAAATAAAAGTGAAGGTGGATATTCTGTGGGCTGTAGCCTCGTTTGCGTTGCCCCTACAGCCAAACAGACTACCATTCGATTCAGCGTGAAAAAATACATAAAATATGATCCACGGTGAAATTATTTAGTGGAAATAACTGCGTGAAAATGCCATGTCCAGTAAATCTACCGTTTCGTCCCACTGGGCCGGCGCCCTAGTTGAAATATGTGTAGAATGACACTAGGCACAGAAAATGACACTACCATAATCTGAGGCTCACATACATATATGTTGGTACTTACATATTATACATATATGTACATAGTAGTTTAATTACAGAAAAATACGGAAAACCCAGTAGCTAGCTAGTCGATGTGACGTGTGAGCTTGGCGATCTACATACATTTTTTGAAAGCGCGGAATAAGGCTTGACACTGCCATTCCTATTTATTGCTCCACATTGATCTTCGAGTGATATTTGCTCTTTATTACAACTACAGCTGAAAATTCGGATGATAACTCTTGAACTTAAAGTTGGAAATTAATTTTTGACTAATATTCAAAACTCCACCAAATCGGAACAAATGAATGTTGTTTTAAGGCTGTTGACGCAAGAGAGTTCAATGAGACTTCTTGCCAACAAATTCTGTTGGAGCTTGAGCATGCAAAGGATCTTGGATCCAGGCAATTAGTTCAATATTATCTTCCGCAAAGTATTTTCCAAACTCCAAACAATTCGTTGAGCTTCGAAAGGTTTTCCGTTAAAAAGGACAGCATTATACGTATACATATCACTAATTTGTATCATATCATTTCTTAATGTGCTTTTCTAAATAAATAAATTAAATTAAAATAAAGTCTTGTGAGACAACGAGCTTATTAGAGAGACCGCGTATTTATGCAATTCCTATTTCAAAGTGATGGCCAAAAGTAAAAACCGATTACTCATAATTCATAAATCATTCAAATCAAATGCAGCCAAATCAAAATTAGTTAGTGAAACACTTCACATTGCAACAAACCCAAAAGTAGATACAAAAAACCTTATAATTTCACAGTTGACTGCAATTTTCACACATAAGCACTCACGAAGAAATTTTTATTCTACAAAAAATTGCAGAAAAAAAAAAATCAGAGAAAAAGCGAATACACGTCACCAGAACCGTGCCTACTTTAAAAAAAAAATGTTAAAAAAAAAAAAAAAACAAAAGACTTAAGTGGGGAAACCCGATAAAATCTCCTAAAGATTTATAAAGGTTTGACTGCAAAAATGGTTGCACAGATACTCGTAGTGGAATAAAAATTTTGTTGTGAATTTTCCGCTTCCTTAAAGACCCCATCACCTTCATTGGCGTGTGTAATTCAGTTGAGAGAGTTTTCGGTTTTTTTTTATTTTTTTTTTTTTTGAATTTTTCAAGTGCACGGAAAGCATTTTCCCATAATGTGGCAGCACGAAGATGACGCTTCGTGCTGCTAGATGATACCGTGTTTGATTGCCCGTTAGATAATTGATCAGGCAGTTATTCTCGCTACGCACATTTGCAACTTTTTTTTTTCCTATGTATCTACGAGTTTATTCTTTATTTTTTCGAATGAATTTCCACTTGAATTCGCAGGACGATGCTGTTGTTGTTTGATTGCCTGGCTGTGTGTGTGTGTGCACTTGAAAAGCAATCCTGCTGGCATGGTAATAAGATGAAATGAAGAAATTTATTATTATTTCCCTAATTTCGCGCTTAAAAAAGAGTCGTTATGGATCCTCTCAGAATAACATATGCAACTGACAAGATTCGGTGTGTGTAATGGTTGAGATGGAATTTAAATGTTTGCATTCGCAATGGAGTGGAAGTGACACGATGTGACAATGGGATAATGAATTACGATTCTATAGAGGAAATGATGCATTTATTCAAATATAAAAAAAAAAACTCAGCGAAAGTCTATCAAACCTTCTTTTCAAAACCCATAGTCCAAAAGCGTTTTCATAGCCATCAGTCTATAGTTCAAATAATTACACTTTTAGAACAACCTCATCACTCGCTTTATCCAGCTGACGCAAACTAATTATTCAGAAAAATTATTAAAAATGATACCAGCAATTAAAAATCAAAAAAAAAAAAAAACAGGAAAAATCTATAAATTCATAATTAAATAATAAAAGTCAGGAAAAACATGATTTTTTATTACTTAAATCAGTGTGTGTTATTATTAATATAATTTTTTATTTTTTTTAATTATAATCCACATTTATAGCGATAAACATAAATACAATCAGGCCAAGCCGCACAGATACACAGCATTCAATACACAAAAATTGTGATTATACTCTCGTATGAGCGTTCATTGATATTTATTGAAATGATTGTCGCAATTAAAGTCTAATAACAATTAATCTAATTATATGTATTAAAAGAATAATTTATATGGTGAGAAATGTGATTTCAAAAGAAACTATAACGAATTACAAACTCGGCGAAAAAACAGATTTATTAATTTAAAAAAAATTGGCTTTTCCAACGATTGAGATTGAAACATTTTGGCTGTCTCTATTGCATCTGTTTGGAGGCAGCTTTGTTTTTTATTGTTTTTTAATATAGCATCAGAGCGATTAATCCCGCGTTCACACAGTTAAACTGAATAAGATTGATAGCGGCAGCGTTAAGATTCGTCGCGTAAATCATTTCAAAGCAGAGAATAAAAATCATCAACAATGTACAAGTACTTGTTTAGCATGTACGAGTATGTATTCAACATCAGCTTCGGTTTTAATCAGTGATAATTATTATTAAACGGCAGCGACCCTAATAATGACCTGTGGTACGACGATCTCGAACATACATACATACATATGTACATTTATAGAAAACAAATGAGCTATTTAATGGGATGATTTGTGTGAAAGAAACTATTATCTATCAGGCAATTTGTGTTTGCGAAGTTCAAGAGATAATCTATCTGATGCAGTACCTATTATTACGAAAGTACTTGTAGATAAAATAAAAAAAATCTATTCATGCCCATAAAGGTCTGTTAAGTCTCATTCGCGTAGCTCTCATTTAATATTTCTGCTGTTTATTGAAAAATCTCAAAAAATCGTCTTGCCGTGTGTCTGTCGTATTAGGTGTTTTCAAAGCCCTGTTTGGTCGTCTCAACACTTACTCCTACTTCTTTCTCAAAATTATATCTGAATCTGTTTATTTTATTTTATAAGTAAATAAATAAATAATTAAAAACATTAATAAATAAATAATAAAATAAATAAATATTTAACGAAATAAATAAATAATTAAATAAACAAATAAATATACATATAAATCAATAAATAAATAAATAGATAAATAAATAAATAAATAAATAAATAAATAAATAAATAAATAATATAAATAAGGTAAATAATGGTGCTTCCGCTATATTGAATTTGGAATAACATGACTTAGCTTATTATAATTGTCTTGTCGAACCCTTTCATTCGATATACCCATATTGAGAAAGTCATGAAGATATCGGTAATCCTTCATCTTGGTGCGTCAGCCATATTGAATTTAGAATAACGCCATTTAATTTATTGTATTCCCCTTGTCAAACCCTTTAGTTGAATACCCATATTAATGAGGTTGCGAAGTTAACGGTAATCCGACTTCTTGGGGCGTCCGCCGTATTGGATTTAGAATAACGTCACTTAACTTATTATATATTTCTTGTCAAACCCTTTCACTTGATACCCATATTAAGTAGGTCGTTAAGATAACGGTAATCCGCCACATTGGTGCGTCCGCCATATTGAATTTCTAATGACGCCACTTATGTAGCTATTATATTTGTCTTATCAAACCCATTCATACGATACCCATATTAAATAGGTCGTGAAGTTAACGGTAATCCGACATCTTGGGGTGTCCGCCATTTTAAATTTAGAATTACATCGGTTAACTTAAAGCATTCTACTTATCAAACCCTTTCATTTAATACCAATTTTAGATGGGCCGTGAGGTTACGGGAGTCCGCCATGTTGGTGCGTCAGGCATATTGAATGCTTTTGTGACGTCATATAACCTAAGATACTCTTCAGGTCAAGACGAATGTAACGACTTTCTATTTGTTGAAATCGGTTGAGTAGTTTAGGCTCTAGGTGCGTAGATGCACTCTACACTTCTGAAGGTTTTCCCACCTCGTACCTAGCTATTTCCCTCTTTCGATCCGAATTTTCGTAACTCTTGAAAACCTCCACAGCAAAAAAGTTTCACTTCAAAAAAGACTCGATAGCAAACTAATGGGGTGCAACATGAATCTGCAACATGAATATTTGTTCAAGGGATTTTTAAAGTATACAAACATTCAAACTGTATTCGCTCCGTATTCTTGAAGTTCTTGAAAAATGCCAACAGAGCACGATGACATAATAAAATCATCACAGTCCTTGTGAATCAAGTCGGGTAAGAAAACCATCAAACCACCCACCAATTTAACAGATTCCAATAAAACATGAACCTTTAAGTAATATGTACTGTAGGTACTAGTACTTCGCCCACTTGCAAACTGACACTGTCTTGTGCAAACACATTAAATTACACTTAGGTCTACGAAGCAGCAGCAACAAAATTACTAATGATACATCAATTATTTACCTTAAGGAGGTTTCTGTTTCGGTTCTATTTTTTTTTTGTTAGACTCGTATTTTGTCCATGTTGAGGGTGTAATTTGTGTGTCCTGTACCGCAGCTACACCCTCACAATTACTCACGTCAGTGGGTACAACTATATCATTATAGAAAATCGTTTGGGAAAAGTGTGTTCTACATGGGGGCGACTTTTTTAGGCTACCAACAAAACTATACCATTTCTTTATTTGGAAAACGGAAACTTGAAATTATGTTACGTCAACACCTCGGCGACCAACAAACTAACCACCCAGAAAAAAATAAGCGTCCGACATTAGAGTGTGTGATGGTGTAGATGAAATCTAATGAGTTTTCATTTTAATTTGCCTTGGTGTGTGTCATTAGGACCGACACGACGACGGCACACCAGGGCACCCTTGTCAATCAGCACTTTTCCATTTCAAAATCGATCAAAATCACTTGGGGTTTTTTTCTATTTTTTTTTTCTGAGAGCGAATGGAGACGAAAGTGAGTGAGTATATGTGCGTAGTCAAGACCAAGATCGATGAACTTTCTTTGCGTCGCGCTCCGGAGAAATCTGACTGAAGCCAAGTGAAGCGAGAAAAACAAAATCGAAATCGAAATGTGTATGCGCGTCTATATTTAAAATTTAAACGAAACAAACAGAGGCCAATAACAACCAACGTCAGGGACAACACACGATCCACCATCCACTATTCACCACCATAAGCATCATCATCATCATCAGCCTCCGTCGCAATAGCAATAACAGCTCTCAACTCTGAGCTCACAGTCAAAGAAAGCAATTTTTTTTATAAATACGAAAATTAAAAATAAATAAAATCAAAAAAAGAAACTGAAAGATATTTCAGAGTCGAGGAGAATTTCCTGTCGACTGTCGACATCATCATCGTTGGGACAACGTCGTCATCGCTGCGCATCTTTCGTAGAGCGACAACCCTCGCTCGCCCCATCACAACAGTTCCACGCGATTAGGTCGGCTTATATAGGGAGGGGCGCCGCGCCGCACCATCCAAGCATTCCAATTCCAATAAAACAAAAACTAAAATATTTTCACATTGCAACATCATTCTGGCAACATTTGCAAGTTTTGCAACATTTTGTTTGAGCACCTCGTTTGCATTCTTCGGCCGCCTTTTCTGTGTCAGTCCCATTCGTGCATACGAGTTGTCGGGCGATCATAAACATCATAAATGCGACAAGCAATTATTAATTCGCCGACAAATAATTCAAACTGATTTATGGATGAAAATTATTCACACTAAAGGCCATAAAATATGCGACACTTCGGCTAAAAGCCAATATTGCGAACATACAATAAATATGTACTGCTACTATTTTCAGCCATACATACATACTGCTGCTATCAGCAATGACGAGCATTATATGAGAGGAGGGTATGCAAAAAATAATAATATTTTTGCAGATACATGTTGCTATATATAAGAGCAAGAGATACTGTCTCGGACAGTCTGGGGTAGCTACAGATACAGAAATATTACTTCGGACCCCGGCAGCAAAAATGATTTATATGTCAATAATCGTTTTAGAGCTGCAAATAATATTGTTGTGATTGTAAAAACTAATAAAAAAAGAGAACACGGCACGGGATGTTGCACGGAATTATTGAAGTTCATAAAAGGTGACACAGAATGAGTTTGCGCAATTTGATGGCAACTGATTGAATTTCGAGGTAATGAAATGGAATTACTTTTTTATGGGAGTGGTTATATTCAAGACGGCGCTTTTAGAATACCCGTGATTTGGATGCAATGCGCTTGAAATAATCCATAGATGTTGGAAGAAATGTTAAGAGTAAGATATTTAGACTAGTACTTGGAGTTTAAGAAGTTTTGATTGAATAATAATGCTCTAAGCGACGTTATCTTGTGGGTGGCTGTGGCGTAGGGTAGTCGTCGTCGCTTGTCACGCTGAAGGCTCACAGTTCAAATGTAGATGTCTCCGAAAAATGTATTTCTCACGAAATTAAAAATAAATTGATCAGTTTCAGAAGTTAATGTCAAAAACCTACTGCGAAGGCATAACACTGGCTGTAGTATGGTGGTATGACCAAAGAAATTGATGGATGGGACAGATATCGAATAGTAAGAAACATCTGGAAAAAACTACTGTTTATCATTAGCAACGAAAAAACTTTTAATAGTACACCACTCTTTAGTTATCCTGGACACCAACCATAGAGTTAGTTGCAATCTAACATCTAAGTTTCCTATCACTACGCCGGCGGATCTGTCAATCTTTCGTTCTTGTCCTTCATGTACTGGCGCTGTGTGTAAACATTATATAGGTATTAACCTTCACCGACTCACAGGTGGTACCCGGGTACCAAACCTAAATATTTTTTTTTCCACTGTTCCGATTTTTTTGAGATTCCATGACATCTCTAGAAAACTATATTTACGCAAAAAAAACTAAAAGTTGTTGAAAAAAAGTGAAAAGAACATCTGGTTTTTTACCATTTTTCAAACCAATGGCGGAAGTGACCATCATGGGTGATACCCGGGTACCACCTAGTACATTTTGTATAGAAACTTTTTTTTTGGTAATATATATTATAATTTTATTTGAGATATTGTTAGTATAATCTAAGCAAATAACCAGATCAGGTGTAATATGCAGGTCCTTAACAACAACAATTTTGGCAACGTTTCCGACACTTTCTCTTGATTCGGATATCAATATAGCATTTCTTGCAAAAACTTTGCTTCTTCAAACACGACCGGTGCTATCTCATTCTTCGATTGGTTGTGGAAGCGAAATGGAAGTGCAACAAAGTTGAATAGATTTCGCGGTCTTTTGATGGCTGCATCGCAATTGGGATACACGGTTCATTTTTCCGAAGCGTCTTAAGCAATGCCAATCCATTGCTCTTGAGATTATTTAGCAGAGGTAATGATGTGAAGACGTTCTCTGTGGTCACATTCCGACCAAAACATTCTAGTACAATTCACAAATATCTTCATTCGTCACGTATAGACAGTACAAACACGAAAGAAATTAAGAAATCTCATACCGCAACACTGCAATCGATGAGTGAGAATTCAGAACAAAGACTTGACATTGACTCTCACCCTGTGATCGTTGATCACTACAAAAATTAAGGAGAGAAAGTACTCAGACGTTATCATAATTAGTTATTTTCGTTATTACGCACATTTTCTACAAACATGATCGAATGATTTCTATGTAAAACGCACCGAAATATATGGTGGTACCCCGGTACCACCTATGGGCTTTTTAGTGTGTAATTTTGTATGGGTCGGTAAAGGTTAAGCGTATGTAATATTATAAAAAGAAAATTTCCAACTAACAGTGCATTTTGGTTTGAATCGCACCTTATCATTTAAGACTGTAGTTGTTTCTAATGCTTGTAATAACTTCACTTTCGCTACGAAGATACAATTCTAAAACATTGGAAAGGACTCAAGATATTATGTATGTGCAGTTGTTAGACTTTTAAAATACATCTGTACGAACTACGTTTTGAATACGGCTATTTTTGAGAAGGATTCTTTTACAATAGCTATGTCTGTGTTTAAGTCACGCACTTTCTGGGAGCAATTTTTTTTATTAATCTTATTTTATGAACAAAAATTTATTTTAACCCACGTGGGTGTTAGACGCGAAAGGATTATCTGCAGGTCATAAATTTATACCAGTTAAAGTTGAATTTTAAAATCCATAACGTAGGTATGTACGTCATTCGTTCTTCTACTTCTATGCCTATTTTATGTTTGTGTAACAAAATAAAAACACATGTGCGTGTATGTGTGTGAATGGCCTTCCAACCAGTTACCATTCGCAATAAAATTCGCCTCAAGGTCACAGACAAAACGTTCCCAAAGTCTTTGTTGCCCTCAACGATGTATGAATATACAAAACCAATGTCGAACGCATTCAAAGAAAAGCAATAAAATTTTTCTTTTTTTTCTTACAAAAAAAAAGGAAACAAAATCAATTCAAAAATGACCACCGACCGTAAAAAATTGGATAATCACAAAATCGACCTTTAAACGCTTCCGTGTATCTTTTCTTGTTCTCTAGTCTAGAAGATGACCCAGTCAAGTTCCAGAATGGTATCCCAAAAGATACTGTTTTTACGATGTAAACATTGATCTGTGTGTGTGCTGCCAACCCCAAAAAGTACACCGCAAAGACAACAAACCATCTCAAAACTCATTCAGTTTCAAACTCTTTATGAATCATCCCAAGAGGAGCATATCATCATCATTACTATCAGTGAAGATATCTTTCCTCCAAAAAAGAGCGTACAAAAAATAAGAAAGCTGTAGACACACCAGACACAGTAATAAAACGACCTACAAGCACCACCAACAAAAAAAAAAAAAAAAAAAAACTGAGAAACAAATATTTTTGACCAAGAAAACTGTAAGCCTATTAAATTGTCGTAAAAAAGTGAACTGAAATGAGATCGACAAGTTTTGCCGGCAAACCGCACGCACTACACAGCACCATGAACATCCATAAAATGAGAAGATCAAAAACTCATTCATTTGAAGTTTTTTTTTATTCATCGTAGATACATTCTGTATCGATATCGGTATCTCTGTATCTAGTAGTTCAATAAAAACAGCGAAACGGAAAAAAAAATGCTAAGGTATGCTCAGACTCGGATAGATAAAAAAATAGATGTGAATATCGTAAAAATTACTCGCGTATAATTATCACGAAACTGGTGCTTTGGACTACTTTTTTTTACTTTTTGGGGATTTTATTGTTGCGGACGCAATAGATGGCGCGGTAGAACAAAGTATTAAATTTTAATTCAGAATTGGTTAAAAGATAAAGTATCTCCAATATGATGCGAAGGTGTGCAAGAACTTTTATAAAATTTGGGAGAATGTAGAGAATCTAGAATTTTTATTTTAAGTTTTCTAAAGAATTTTTATTTTAATTAATGTTAAATGTGCGAAGACTTGGCCATTCACTTTAAGTCTTTCGAGTATTTTTCGATGAAATTCATTCTAAATAATTTGTAAACATCTCACTGTTGAGGCATATTGTGCCTGCCTTCTCGTGAAAAATTGCTATTTAAATCCTCCTAGAAGTATCGCTCTTCTCTCTCGGACATCTGTTAACAGGCACAAACATCAAAGACGTATATAATATAAGACCACATGAATGACCACATATTCAAAGTCGAATTCTTCAACCCTTCTGATCTAGCTACAATCGATAAGGCTCCAAGCTCGAGTACAATGCCTATATCTGGTCGGGTGCTCCAAAAACATCACTGCACCTGATCGATAGAATACAAAAACGCGCGATAAAACTTATAGGGGATAGAAACATTACTGAGTCAATTGACTCGCTCGAACACCGTCTTAATATTTCTTGTCTTTCCCTGTTTTATCGCTTTTTCCACAAACAGTGCTCCAGCGAAATAGCCAGTTGCACTCCTCCCCTTCAACAATTTTCTCGCAACACACGTCGCGCAAGGAATCAGTTAAGCCCAACTTCGGAAGTACAGTAAAATATGGACATTATTTCTTTAACCGCTTAACACGAATGTGGAACTCTTTATCAAACATAATTTTTCCCTCCCGTTACGATCTATAAACATTTAAGACCAAAATCGCATCGGTATCTCCTCTTTAATCCGCCATATGGCCCGCGCTGTATAACACATTTTAATGGTATTCATAACCTCTTAAGCGCGCGTGAATTATAAAAAAAAATATCGATGTTGTGGTCTGGAGATACTTGACTGAAAATCAGGCGTATTATACTCCCTTCTGATACTTTACTGGTAAGAGGAGAGAAGTTGATAGTATCCTTTCCTCATTGTATCTTAACGCTCGCAGCTTTATTTAAAATTTGAATGGACTACATACTCCGTTCAGCATAAAAGTCCAGGCAATAGTCATCTATCTATCCAATTCCAGGAAACAGTACTAAAATGTATCTAAACATGTTGATACAATTGTCATTTATTAAAACCATAAACTACAAAAACTTTTCCAAATTAAAAAAAAATGAATTTCTAGAATTTGCATCTAAACATGTTGCTAAACAAAGCAGATCCTTACAAAATGGCCCATTAACTTTTAATAGAATGCTGTGATTTTTTTGCTACGTTTTCTTTGGATTTTCTTCATCACAACAGCTTTACTCCCACATTCTATAAAAGTCTCGTAAATTCTTAAGTAACTTCGTACCTAATAAATTAATAAAGGATCCACAAAAATTGCGAAAAAAAAAAATACAAAGACTGTCACCTCTAACTTAGCAAAGGTGCATTAAAACTTAATTCGCTTTTTCTTCGTTGCTCTCTCACTTTCACTGCCTGGGCTACCCACATATCCCATTCGTATATAATTCCTAATTTGCCTTTAATTTATTGTCCCAACCAAGAACTCAAAGGACGAAGCAAGCAAAAAAAAAAAAATCCAAAATAAATAAAGACATTCCTTATAATAAAAATCCCAAGCTAAAATTGGTATTTTATGCCACGGGTTTGCTTTTGCCTATCTTTTGCGCGCTCTCTCCTAAGTACACCTTTATGGTGTTTGTGTGTGTATATGTAGGTGGATGGCAGGATCACCAACCACCCCCCCATCATCTTACCCACGAAGTGTACTTCACACAGAAAGTGTAATAAAAATAAATGTCAGTCGTTTGTTTTTATCAAGAACTACTGAGGCCTAGAGAAAACGAAGCACACGAAGATGAGAGTATCTGTGTATCTGGTGAGGTGAAGCCACCTCACGCCACAACACTGTTTGTGGGCTAAGAATCTTAAAAAAAAAAACTCCTTATTTTGCTAAAGCAAAGCAAAGAAGGAGCAACTTTTACGGATCTCAATTCCTTAAAGAAACGAGGTAGTTTCAATCTAATATAATCCCCCGAAAGGGATTTCTAATTCGACTTTGGGTCGGGTGTAGTGGACCCTCGCACAATAAAATTCTGTTTTATGACCACTAGAGATGGTGTTTTCCTAATAAGAAGCATTTTTTCTCTCATTTCAAGGATGACCGTATTATCCTGTTGCTGTTGGCTGCCACCACTTTTCTTCTTCTGCTTATCCTTTCGTTTTCCTTGGGGTGCCACAAATGGCAGAAAAAAAGTGTTTAATAAATAAAATCAAACCCTAATGCGGACCAAGAGCCGCCCCTTTCCCCCCAAAAAAAGGTAAAGAAAGTCATTAGTTCGTTAAAAAGTAATTTAGGATGAATTTCTGTTTTTTTTTTTTTTTGCCTACAAGTCGATTAATATTGCCCGGGGGCTTAATGTGTTAATTATATGTGAAATTTTTTGGAGCAAAACAGCAACATATGCCGAAGGAGCTAAGATTATATACATACATATGTACTCGTATATCGGATATTTTTAAATACTTAGGTTAAGTTAACCAGTTTATGGTTGGGGAGCAAATCCTTCGACAAAGACGTAGGACTTAAACTTTGCACCTTTCTATGATCCTAATTGGTAAGCAAAATGCATGGTTAGGTTATGTTGAGAGAGGTTAAGAGGCTGCGCTACTTTTAAACGCTACGCACCAAAGTGGACCCATCGCGATCCATCCAAGGATGGCACCTAAACCGCCACAATTTCCTTAGAGCATTTTATTACCCTAGAACGAGTCTATGGTTGATTCGGCCTACTTCCTCCAGGTTACTAAGGAGGTAGGAGCCTTGAATATTTCTGCGACTGCGTGCTATGCCCTGACATTCACACAGAATATGTGCGATATACTCTGCTTCACCTACATATGTTATATCAGCAAAAACAAAATGCATGTACGTTCTTTTTCTCAGTAGCATGTTTCGCAACAATTTTCTTAGAAACAATATTTTTCATTACAAAAATGTTTCCCGGTGGTATCTTGAAAAATTACTATCATTTATAAATTTATCTGAACTCGCTTTTATTTATTATAAAAATATCCGTAACCCCTTTGAAGCGAGTTGACCCATATACAATTGCGTGCTGTATTTAACTAGCAACATGTTGATAAGATTTCTTAGCGAATTTACATACATTGGTTGGTTGGTTAGTTTGAGAGGGTGAGGAGAGAATCTCTTCTCTTGATGAAGGCCACAAAGCGGCCCCATTGTGGTCCCCCCAAGAACTGATGTGCTGAGAAAGAAAGGATAGGGGTTTGTGTAGGTCAAAGGTTAGTGAATCGGCGGTTTGGAAAGGTTAAATGTAGATTCAAGAAAAACGCTCTGTATATCGTGTGAACTTCCAGTGTTTTCGATCTAAACGCTGTCAGCCCAGGTAGGATATGTTTTCCCAGGTATTTTTGCCTTACTGAGCATAAAGCAGGACAATTGCAAAGTAAGTGTTTGATACTTTCGTCCTCTTCTTCGCAACCCGGTCAGGTGCTATGTTGCACTGGTCTCAGTCTGTTTGCATGTCTATTCAAGTTGATGTTTCCCGTTTATAGCCCACTCATCAGTTTTTTTGTGCTCTACACATTTTTAGTACTGTCGTTGCTCATTGTGGGCCACATAAGCGAAATGGCGTTTTGCAAAAGAAAGGCTGTGAGCGGTTTTCACTGCTTGTATCGCCGTGCTTATCGTGGTAATCATGAAATTTTCCACATCTTCTGCTAGTTCATTTGCTCTCTCTCGTTCTCCGATATATCGTTGTGGCCAGGTACCCAGAGAAGGTACACCGTACAGGATCTCGCAAGGGTATTAAGTATTCCTTTACATTCCATCACTAGCTTAGAGATAGTTTAGGGGTTTGCAAGTGCTTCAGGTGTGGTTTGACTATCTGACCAGATATGTACGCAAGTGTCTCTAGTGTTGGCGATTGAGAGTTCGTCAACCCCCCTGAGTTTTGCAAACACTTCCACTTGAAAAACCTTCACTGAGGATTCTAATGAATGGATAGATTTATCGGAGGATCTAGACAGTGTACACCAGCTCTCGATTCTCCCCTAATATGTGATTCGTCCGTGTAAATTACTATGCCTCCTACTTCGGCAATCGCTTCGCCTTGTTGCCAGTTTGCACAGCTGTAGAATTTGACTGTATAATCGGTCTTGAATAAGTATTCTTTGGATTGTTGACAAGTCCAGAGGAATCTGAAACATCTTTCCAGGCTCTATGTCCCGTCAGCAGTTCATCTTTGAAGTGACCCAGGGCCCGTAATTTGATTGCAGAAAGCTCCGCTGACCTCAAGTTCTATAGGAAGAATATTGAGGATAATTTGCATGCCGTGGGTGTGCTGGATTGTGCCCCTAGAGAGGCCATACGATGGGAGTTTGTTCTCGCGTAGCTGGTGTTCACAACTGGCCACCATACTAACACTCCGTAGAGTAGGATGGATTCTTCCTCCAAGTATAACGCCTAAATTATATTATTACCAACATACATTACAAACATAATTCATTTAAAAAAAAAAATTATATATTTATGTACACACGTTAGATAAGGTATGTGGCCCTGAATCTGGCACTTCTTGAAATGTCTTCACATCGCCCGATTTATATCATAAAAAAAACTATAACAGAAACAACTAAAGAAGGGAAAAAAATTGTGTTACAAAACTTCCTCCCTAATGACGAATGTAAACAAGTAATTAAGTGTACACACTATTTCGCGTGGCCAGCGAATAGCACTTGAAATGGGGGAATAATAATGATTATTGTAATATAACTTTTTTTTCTACTGAAGGGGGTGGAAGGACAGGTTGCACTAGGACTCGCACTTTTATTACTACATTTTTTCCATTTTTCCCCGTTTTTTTTTTCAGTTATTTTCATTAATTCCCTTGGATTGTTTTGTATCTTCATTTCGTATGGAGTGTGAACTTTATACCATAGGGACGATTCGTCTGCATATAAAATGCATTCAATAACCCAGGAATTGAAAATTGAGGACAATAGCATGGTCAGTTGCTGCTTGGTAATATTAAGTGTACTCGTATGTGTGTGTGTATGTGGATACACTGTGGCCCATATGGTATTAATTTAGTGGTAATTACCAGACCGATTTTAATGAATTGAAAAGACTGAATGTGTTCTCGGTTTTTTTTTCAGTTCTTTGTTATTTTCGATCGTTGTCTCAACAGAGAGTGTGAGAGATAGACGAGTATCTCTCACTCTCCTCTTTGATATACTTATTTAGCATTTATATATAAAGTTTTTTTTTTGTATTTATTCTGAGTCGACGTTTTTGGTCATTTCACTTAATGAAATCCATAAGGGGGTGAATGGTTGAGGATGATGATGATGTGTTTGCTGATGTCGAGTGTAGCGCGTGTTTGCGTAAGTGGTTCGTACGGTTGTTTTTTTTTTTTTTTTATTAGAATGGAAATCTCATTCAATTAAATTAATTTAAGAAAATAAGAAACTTTTTGAATTGTATTTTTAAAGAAACGATTGGGAGCGATGCACTTTAGATACTTTTTGAAATACAATAAAAGAGAGTAAGTTCCTTCTAGATGTGAATCTTAAGACCAGCTCGACTAGCATAGAATAAACAAATACTTCCAACAAAATCTTAAGGATTAGCAAATGGGTGTCAGGAAAATTTATTCATACCATTTAACACATTCACACAAGTGTGAGAGGCAATCGTCTTTTACGTATAGATTCGTAGATACGAAAAGAATTTATGCTCTACAACTCACTATTATTCCAAAGTAATTACACGGAATAAAATGATTTAATACATTCAAACAATAGGAAATTATAATCAAGACAATGAG
Organism: Brachyopa scutellaris; assembly: GCA_949775065.1. NCBI lineage: Eukaryota > Metazoa > Arthropoda > Insecta > Diptera > Syrphidae > Brachyopa > Brachyopa scutellaris. Next base: position 114,146,424 of record OX459114.1, on the reverse strand, counting down.
AGTTTTAATGAAATAAGGGAGAAAACTGAAGAAAATCGATAAAAGATCTAGCTCCAGGCATTTACCACTGGTAAATTAATAAACATTATTCCACACCATTGTTGGTTGTGGATGTCCTTATTTGAATTTTGTTTTCGTATTTTCATTTAGTTCATCAAGGACAATAAGAGACAACAAAACATAAAAACCTTAGGGATGGTTATTCCTTAATGCGTTAATGATGAAATGTTCACACACAAAATGAGCTACCTTCAGATACATACATATATGTACCTACACCTACTAATGTAAAGCACACTGAACTAACAAATTTGATGATAATGAACTGTTTGACAATAATTTAGGTTGCTGGTATAGAATCTAATTCAAGTTCGAGGGTGGCAACTGGCGAGGATATTTTCCGTATTATAGAATATAGTTAATGTTTCAGTGCGTCGAACTACCCCTCTGAATGCCGTCCTTGTCGTCATCGAGGTTATAACTCAATTTGGATTATGATCACGACTTTGGTTACGCATGTTTCAGTCTCTAGTTGTCTGTCTGGCTGAGCATTCAGTGCCCAGTCTCTGTCCTCCTCCACCAGTTATAGCAAAACACAAACACACCACCACTATCGTTGAGTGCAACCAATCAACTGACAGCCTTCATTGCATTATTAAAATACGTTTAATTTTATATTTAATATGCAGACATTGTGAAATTTGTGTTGTACTCGTATCTACGGATGTGTATCTGTCAACACAATAAATGAATCTATGCATAAAAAAACGAATATCTATTGATTTGACTAGATGATTGGTTGTTGTGTGTTTTTTTGCGCGCGTTATGTCTTACCTACTATTCTCTGCTTCGTGTCAATTGTTCGATTCGTGTATTTGTGTGGACATGTATACTCACTTGACAGGGCGGGACATTTCTGACATGGATATCGACCAGACTTTTGGATCACTACCATTTAACCACCACACCAGGTATTACCAGGTTGTCAAATTACATATGTCTATCGATTGAACACGGGAAATTCCATTCCTACGCAATCCGTATGTCCATGTAAAGGCTTGGACACTTTCCACAGTTTGCCTTATTCGGTGTTTGTCTAAGGGAAAATACTAACGGAACCGCACCTTAATTATTTAATTTCGAATCCGTTTCAAGAGTATGTAGGTACATGCTATACACCAACAATATACCGTAACTGACATTAGGTCTAGCTACAAGGTTTCTGCATATAAACAGCGCAACACCCGTGAAGAGAAACTTTTAATGTGAGAACGAAAAATTGTGCTAATAAACGTAAAGCGACCGCATTTTCCTCTTATCATCCATCTTTGACACTAATGTCGACAAATTGAAGTATTTTCACCATGTGCACCAGTGGATGGGGTAATGAATTAGACTTCGACAAAGAAGGCGGCTGGTGCTATAACTTATAACACACTATATGGTCGTACTGTGTACGAGTGTATAGCAATAGTGGAGACATTAATTGCGCTAAGTAATGCATATAAACGTATCTGGATGGTTGGTATCTCTTGCATCAGACCTACCACAGAAAATTATCACTTGTATATGTACATACATACATACCCACATATGCATTTAATTTAGAAGTAAAACATATGCGATCTATTCATTTGGAAATTAAGACCTTGACTATTCATGATTACTTTTTCCTGTAGAACAAGGGGACAAGGGCCAGGGAAAGAGATTCATATCTAGATACTAGTCTCATTAATGAGATTGCTAAAGTCATGAAATTTATTTCATAGCAATTGGTTTATTTTTCTTTGACTAGAATTGGATGTGATGGGAAGGTATTGTATCTAACGTGCTAGAGGTGCTTATCTGCAAGCTGGTTATTCAAGATTGTTGATTTGCATGCAAAAATGAGAAAACGATTCTCTTAATTACAGTTACTCAACTCCATCTTCGAACGGATATCCTTTCGAACGAAGGTTGCGCACACATTTAAGGTTACTTAGTATATTTAATTCGCCCAAGGCGTTAATAAGGTAAAAATGGTTTCAAAAAAAAAAAAAAAAAAAAAAAATCACCTTCTCTGTTCCTCCTTTCACATTCGCATTCTACACATTCGCGCGCAACAAATTTATCCCAATTTTTATGGCGGCTGCAAAAAGGAGATGGTCTCAATGATAGTTGTATTTTGCATACCAAAAGAACACAAGTGCTGGCTATAAAGGTATAAAAAAGGACGTAGGTTCAGGACGCCATGATAATCACCTAATCATACAAGCAGCAACCTGGTTGGTTACCCCCTTCTCGTCCATCACGCAAAGTATAACTTAAATGCAAGCCTTAAAGAAATGTTGATAAAGATTTCCAGGCTCACGGCTGAGTGAGTGCGACAAAAGTTGCAGCCTCATCAACGCGGTTGACGCGCCGAAGATGTGTGCAAAACCACGAAAACATCACCTCATCGCCTCGCCGAAGATGCTTTGCATAAATTCCAATGCTAATTGAATAAAATGAACGACGATCGACAACGTCGACGAATTGTGATCGCACCCGCTCTCTTCACAGACGAAGATGCAGTAGAGTTTCGTGCGAGGGAAGTATCTCGAGATAAAACTGCTTCACGCTTACGTTCTGCAAATGCAGTTTGATGATGCTTTTTGTTCCTTCTTTTGCCAAAATGTCCCTTGGCATTACTCTTTGTTTGGTCTTCGTCGTCGTCGTTGTTGTTGTTGTTGTCGTCGTCGGCGGCGATAACAGGAATTTGTCCTTTTAGCACAACTTGTTTTCAGACAGATATAAATGCATCTACAACTGATAGATACTCAATTAATATATCTAGATATGTATAGATATACACGAATGAATATGGATGGACCTGGACAACATCTTCGTCGGCGGAATCGGACCGGAGCATTACTTAACGTATAAAGAACGGACAAAACCTGACACACAAGGAATTCAAAAATTCCCAAGGGTACCTCTCATATCGCTCAATATATTTATTACAAGTAAATTAGCTTCAGCCAGTGGACACAGTGTGGAGCTGTTTTTGTTTTTTGTCTCTTTTCATGAGATTTACCTCAAGAAATGGTTGGAATTGACAAGTGCTGACCAGCGAGCCTAACATAGCTCTGCTACCATGATGGTGCCGCAACTAATTCCCGATAATGGTCCCATGCACCGGCATGTGATGTGATGGGCTGTGAGTTGCACACACTTAACTAAGAGACATGCAGCGCTTCTATGTATCAGTTGTGATAAGCGCGAATGCATGGAGATTGGTTTAAAAAAAAAAACATGAAAACATGTTGACCAAAATCGATTCCATCAATCTTTCAATTTCATTTAAAAAACAAAAAAAAAATAAAAAGAATCCAACAAAAACCACCACAATCCAACCACGGATTATCTCAGCGCTACACGTGAATTTACTTATGGTGTCCTGCTTGTATCTCATACCACTTACATATGCCCACGTGAAAGCGCGTTATTTATGCATTTAATGTGCGTCTGACAAATTAAAATAACCGATGAGAGGATATTATATTAATTTAAGTTCATCGCACAAAATATGTGCAGTTTACTTGAAAATGCTTTTAAATGGACACGGGAGTAAATTATAAAAGAAACGCTAATTTGCAGGATAAATTTATTAACGAGTATTTGCGCCTGCAAGTAGGCTTCTCATCACTCCTCATTAGTTTCAGATCATAAAGTGTCCTATTTAAAGACACTCACATAAAAGCAAAAGGGAGAGGACTGCACACAGAACCAAGAAAACAAGAAACAAAAAATGGAAAGGATTTCATTAATAAAATTTGTAAAATTATTTGCCCTACCAGATCCTGATTGACCAAGCACAACATAGTATCTTAATAAGTATCTATTTGGGGTATCTTCATGTAGAGTGTTGTGAATATTTGTTCATTATTTATTGCTACAGATACAAAATACGAGTATTACTGGTAATTGTATTCACTTAACAGATATCATATACGAGTACATTTGCTATTAGTTGCAATAATTGACATATTTTTAATGTTGCTTTTTTTATAAAATTGACATGTGAGAGTAGATGTTGAAAAAAAATAATGCATTATTTAACCGCACGCATAAAATGGGTAAAATTAATTACAACTGACATACATACATCCTCGCTGCGTATATATGTAGATAACTCAGTTGAATAGTAAAAGTATTCTACAGTAACAAATTAAATGAAATAATTAGTAAAAAAAAAAACAACATATATTGCAGCTGGGGCGCCATGCCAAACATGTTTTTTCAATTAAAATGCTGGCCGCGGTTTGGGATTTTTTTTCCATATTTTTTTCCCGACCTCAAATAAATTAGTGTGAATAAAAAAAATACAAAAATGTGAACAAATTGCAAGCACAGCTCTTCAAGCCATAGAAAACTAATTTTCCATTGATAGATACATATTCCATGTGATTGTAAAAATGTGTATTACACTGGAAGTCGCTTATAACGACGGTGAAGGGACCGAGCAAATATGGACGTTTTAACCGGCGGTCGTTATATCCGACTGCCTTACATAAGGTATTCAGAGAAAACTTAAAAACATTCACAGACAAAATACATTTATTTTATATTTAAAGTATGAAGGGCATTATACAGAGTTTGCTAAGAGATGGCGTAACTTGTATTATTCCATTGGAACATGCGTTGGAAAGCTATTTTCACTGTATGTCATTTCAGTATATGTCATTCATTTGATGCGTAAACAACAATAATTTTTTTTCACTCAAATATGTCGAACTTTGTGCCTGAAAAAGTGTTTTTGCGGGGAGTTCTTCTTCATTGCTTTAATATGAAGAAAACTGGCTCCGAGAGTCATCGTATTTTGGTGGAAGCTTATGGTGAACATGCGCTAGCTGGGCGAACGTGCCAAAAGTGGTTTGCACGATTTAAAAGTGGTGATTTTGGCTTGGAAGACGATGAACGTCCTGGGCAGCCAAAAAAGGGGGATCAGAAGGGTGTGCTGTATTATGAGCTGCTAGAACCGGGTGAAACCATCAATGGACAACGCTACCGAACACAACTAATTCGTTTGAAGAGAGCAATAGCCGAAAAATGCCCGGAATATGCGACCAGATACGAGGCAATAATTTTCCATCATGACAACGCTCGGCCCCACATTGCTATTCCGGTTAAGAACTATTTGGAAAACAGTGGATGGGAAGTTTTACCCCACCCGCCTTATAGCCCAGACCTTGCCCCTTCTGACTACCATTTGTTCCGGTCGATGCAGAACGCCCTCACTGAAACACGGTTCACATCAGAGCAGAATATCAAAAATTGGCTTGATTCATTCTTGGCTGCCAAGCCGGCGCAGTTCTTTTGGGATGGGATCCACAAATTGCCAGAAAGATGGGAAAAAGTCATAGCTTCAGATGGGCAATACTTTGAATAATACTATTGTACATGTTTTTCTTAGATAAACGTTCAAATTTTGACAAAAAACCGCACGAATTAAGTTATAGACCCGATACATTTTTTACATACTCGTGTGCCATTACGCTATTTTTTCACCTGACTCCAAACAGAAGAAAATTGATGCCTTTTCCTTTACAGAAAAGTTCCTACGTTTTCTCGAACTCATTGCTGCATAGGAAAATAAAATCAATAGACTCCTTACTAATATTCTACTTTTTAATGACAATGCGCTAACTCAAATAAATACACAAAACACTAGAAATAAGATCAGCTATCCTGGCGAAAATAATAATATACAACAGGTACAAAGCTGCGCAATGTAGAACGACCATCATCGGCGGCGCAAAAAAACACAAAAAAATTGTGTAAAATCACTAGAATGAACAAGAAATATTCAGATTAACGTACATACAATAATACATACATACATATGCATATGCGTGAATGGGTATGCAATTTTTTGTAATTTTTTCTCTCACTTTGTCGTTATAAGCGACGAAATCGATTCTTTCTTCTCGAAAATTGGTCGTTATATCCGAAACGTGCGTCTTTATAAAGACGACGTTATATCCGACGGTAGAATAACTTAAGATATAAAGAAACCAACCAACTGAAAGGAAAATGGTCGTTATAAATGACTGGTCGTAATAAGCGAGGTCGTTATAAGCGACTTCCACTGTATATCCGATTTGTGTTTTTTAATAGTGGCATTTATGAAAATTGTTTTCCTTTTTCTATATCTTAATGAAAACCGACAGCAAAATTAGTATTGGCAAGTAGGCAATCAAGCTTGAAAATACTTTATTGTAATATGATCCTCACAGTTTGGCTAATTTATTTTACCGTCTCCTACTAGTGCACAGCTCTTTATTTTGTGTAATAAACATTTTTTTATTATTAGATAAGTTTGGTGTTGGGATTTAAAAATTGTATAGTCATAACTCCATTGCGAGGATTTGCGCTTTAAAACCTATCTGCACTTCCAATTAGCTAACGAAAGGATGTCATGGATACAAATAAAAAGCAAAACAAAAAAATCTTATTGGGATTTGTACTTACTTACTTAGTTGGCGCTACAGCTCGAGGTGAACCTGGGCCTGCTTCTCGCAACCATTTGTGTGTGCGTGTTATATTTTTGCACGAATGGAAGGGACCTACAGTTTTTTGCCGACTCCGAACGGCGAGTTGAGAAGCTCAATCGTGACAAATGATACTCTTTGATGCTTGTCAGACATTCGAAAGAGGTGGGCACTGTGAAAAACTTTTAGGTGTTTGCGGCGGGATTCGAACCCAAGACCGCTGGCACCGTAGTCCGACGCACTAACCACTTGCGCTACGGTGCCCCTACGGATTTGTACTTGAGAATTAAAATAAATAATAAAATAATTTTTTTATGATGGAGTTTAAATGTTAGATGCCTTATTAATTGAAATTAAAATTAATGGTTGTTTGCTTGATCACGACTTTATTTTATTTTTTTTTTGTTACATATGTTTAAGAATCTATTTGGCAACATAAACTTCTTACTTCGGTGGTTAGCACGGATTTTAACAATTTTTATCACTTCTCTAATTGACATAATTCTCGTTGGACTGGAGTTAAGTGAAATTTAACTATCAAGTCGATAATTTCGACTTTCAATGTTTATTAAATCGCAAGCCCATGACTCTATCTGCCGGTCGTAAAGTTCTGGGTGTAACCATTTTAATTATACCACGATTAGATACTGATTTTATTGAGGACATAGAAGAGGTGCATTTGCATATTTTTATAGTTTCTTTTTCCATACCCATATGAAGATGCGAACATTAATAATGTTTGATCTCTAACCCAAGAACTGTGATTCTGCTTGCGAGGTGACATTTCATGTTATATCTTTCTAGTGTTCCGTACCCAAAAAAGGAAAGTTAATGGAAACTGTCTGTCACAGGCCTTTTTCTCAGAGACTATTTGACGTAGACTACTGCAATTTGGAACAGTTGTAACAATTCGTGGCCGAAACACAGACTTCGGATTTCGACATTGGAGGGTAAAATGGGAAGTAAAAAAAACAAATTTTGAGGGAATCGTGTCGGATGTCAAATGAAAAGTAGTTAAAGCACGAATTCAAAAATGTACGAAATATTTGTCTGTGTTACTTTCTTCTTAACACTTTTTCAAAAAAACGTTAAAATTTAGCTTTCCCCTACCTAATCTCGAAAATTTTAGCTCAGAAAAATCTAAATAAAATCACAAACATTGAGAATAAAGTTCAGATTGAACCAAAATTATCAGGACTGCATTACGTTCGACAGTTTTTTTTTATTATTTTTTTTTGTAATTTCACCTTATTTATGATTTTAAGCACATTACTTTGGAATAAATTGAATTTGTGTACAGACACGAGAGTGAGACAAATCGTAAATTTCCACGCATTTAATACAATTCAATGAATAACGAGGCGAAGAATGAAATCTGATGCACATGCGTAAGTTTCTTGAATTCTTTATTTGATGTTTTGTGGATATAAATACATATAATTATTCTTCTGAGCAGATGAGAAAGGGGACCAGATAGGTCATTTTAGCAAGCTGCTTACGTTTGTGTCCATACTGCCATAAACATACTCGTAAATTTGTAACTTATGTATGTATGTACCGTATGAACCGTAGCGCGAGTGTTTAGTGTGTCGGACTACTGAGCCAGGGGTCTTGGGTTCGAATCCCGCCGCAAACACCTAAACAGTTTTTCACAGTGCCCACCTCTTCCGAATGCCTGACAAGCATTCAGGAGTATCATTTGTCATGTAAAGCTTCCCAACTCGCCGTTCGGAGACGGCAGAAAACTGTAGGTCCCTTCCATTCGTGCAAAAATATAACGCGCACACACAAATGGTTGCGGGAAGCTAGGCTTGGTTCTACCTAGGACTGCTGAAGCCAAATATTTTTTTTTGTTATGTATGTAAAAATAACTGTTAGTACGGAACACTTATTGCGCAAGTACGATTTGCACTTGACCGGATTTTTTTTTAATTAACAACGTTTGCAGTTTTGCCATCTTTGGCTTGAATTGAATTCAATTCTTATAAAACTCTTCCTGAAAATGAAATAAACAACTATGAAAAACGGTAGGTACTGAAACTCAACTGAAGCATGCTATAGATTGCGTTGCTTCGAGAGTGCTTCATACTTCATTATCCTCCTATGATTCGCGATCTTCTTTTCTGAAATCCTTTAAAACTGTTTTTGCAGCTTTCGACGTACTCGTACGACTGAGCACGAATAATCTCCTTTAGTCCTGTGCTATGTTATTGGATTTCGATAGCGGCTTCGCAATTACAAATTTTTGTCTACCTACGATTAAAGATACATACATATGTATGTAAATGTATTTATGTAGTTAATAGTTAAAAGTTAAGTCTTTAAGGACCTTCTTCAAACTTAGAAACATCATATTTTTATAAACAAAAAAAGGTTAAGACAAATTTAAATCCCCTTTCCCCTTCTAAATGCACACCCTCAAAAATCATCTTCACCCACCACATCTTCAAAACCCATTAGTCTCCATCACTGTTTGAGCACTGAATTTATGAGCATTAACCTTTTCACTTAAAAAATGTGTCCTTATCGTAGCTTTTAATCGAAATGTTAATTAAAATTCGCTATTAACTTGAAGTATTTCTTATTTTGTATAAAAGAAATTAAGTTTGGAGATAACCCCACTATAATACACATACTATAGGTATATCGTACCTATACCTGTTTTCAATGTCTATATTTATCTTTATGCTTTTCTCCTGTTAAATATTTAAATTGTTTATAAATTCAGATTGATTTCTCAATTATTGTAACTGTGTATGTGCATGTATTGAAAACACTTAAGTTTATTTATTTTAACATTTTTGGATTCCAAATTTAAAAAAAAAAATTAAAATCGATTTTCACAAGTCACAAACAAACAAAAATGTTACAGGCCTGAACAAAATAAATTCATTAACCCCATGGTGGGGCGTCAATTTTCTTTTTCTTTTTTATTGTTTCGTTTATCTGCATATGTAAGTATTTTCCTGTGTATAAAAGAGAAGTGTCAGAAAAGTTCGCACACCCAACCGCACAGACTGCGGGTACGAGTATATGCCTAATGATTAATTGCAAAAGGAAATACCATCCACAGAGGTTGGTTGTCCTCCTTTTCAGCGGTTTCACACTTGTGTTTAATATTTTTTTTTTTTTTTTTTATGGAATTACATATTTAAAAAACAAAAGCACAACCATATTTTTTTTCTGTTTTGTTTAATAGAATTTCGCGGAACATGATTTAAGAGAGAATTTGGTTTTTTTGTTTTTTTTTCAATGTTGCTAATGAATTAGTTAATTTTGCTAACAAAACATAAACTACTTAAAAATAAATGTGTGGGTGTTTTCTGAAATGTTTATATTGGAATGCATATGTACATACATATATGCAATGGAAAGAAAAACAATTTTTGTAAGATAGTAGAAAGTCTATCAATATTAAAAATTAGGGTCAAACAGTTCCATACGAAAACCCTGTTTTATTACTCTAAAGCGATTTGCAAGATATAACAGCTTTGAGCTTTTTTGATTTTTGTAACCTTGTATATAATTTGGCAATTTTAATGATTTGCTACATAAGACGAAGTCACTATCTTTCACAAATCTCTCCAGCTACTGGGAAACGCGGACGACATCGACAACATCGGTCGCTCCCAGCGCGCCGTGTTAGAGGCTTTTACGGCAATTAAAGAACAGGCGAAATGAGTTGGCCTTGAAGTGTTTGAGAACAAAACCAAGTACATGTTGTAAACAAACTAAGAAACGTCTGCCCACCGCCTAGGACAAAACGTCACTGTTGGCAGCAGTAACTTCGAAGTGGTTAAGGAGTTTACCTACCTCAGAGTAAATATCAACTCCAAAAATGACATCGTAGTGGAGATTAGACAAAGACTTACTAACCGCTGCTACTTCGGTTTGGCAAAACAAATCGGTTCAAAAGTCCTTAATCGGAAGACGAAATGCATGCTCTACAAAACATTGATCCTGCCAGTTCTGCTGTATAGAGGCGAGTGTTGGACGATAAGCAGGAAAGCAGAGCAGATTCTGAATACTTTTGAGAGAAAAATTCTTCGTCGGATATTCGTATACGAGGAGGGCGAATGGAGGAGAAGATATAGCCGCGAACTCTGTGAGCTGTACCAAGATGTGGATGTAGTCCGAAAAGCCAAAACACGTCGACTACACTAGCTCGGCCACATCGAGCGAATGGACAACAATGCTCTAGCAAAAAGGATCTACGAATCACAGCCCCCAGGTTCAAGACGGCAAGGAAGACGCTTGGTCTAAACAACTGGAAGCAGCGTGGCCGGGATCGGAGAGAGTGGAAGGCTGGCGTATCTCAGGCAGAGACTCTTCACGGGTCGGGAGCCCGTTAAACCAAAACCAAAACTACATATAAAAAGAAAACACGGATTTTACAGCGATTTGCATTGAGAGAGAACGGATTGGTTGTTTGTAATGGTATCTTCTCGTCTCTTTTTCACGTAATTTACATAAAGTGTAGAGTGCTGTAAGAACTCTTCTGTATGGCCTGAAATTCAGAGGTAATATTTTTCATCGAGTCTTGAAGATAAGGCTTATTAAATTTATTCTAATAGATTCGTGAATGTAGTTCAAATCCATCAAACTATTGCTTGTAGATTAAGCGACTCGAAGAACACGCTGCTTTCTCCATAAATCCTTGGTGAAGCTTCTCATTTAGCTTCCGCAAAATTTCATCAAGGGCCACACCAGTTGGATCTATCTTCCCATAACTCAACTGCTAGTTCCTTGCTCATTTGCTGCCACTTCCAGAAAAAAGTTCGCTCTTCTGGAAATAAAATTTGGGGGACCACTCTTGGAAGCCGACGATCAGGAATCTTGAAGATTTTTAAAACATACTTGAAATGGAGCCTAAGGGTGAATAGTTGTAGGAGAGGCAGGCCGGTTTCGACAAAGAGCATTTATGTTGGTGCGTTTGTTGGTAGCCTAAACAAGTGCTTGAGGAAGAATCATAAAGCTTTCCAACTTCTTCGTTCTCATCGCGTCCCCATATCTGACTTGCGTAACACATTACGGGTTTTGCAATTGCTTTGAATAGCTTGCACTTTAAATTGACTGGCACATCTTTCCGACTGAGAAAAGTTTTCTATGAGCAGCTTAAAGCTTTCTATGATTCCTATAGTTTGTTTTGGAGGTGCAGATTGAACGGCAGTCTAGGTGTAACGATTACGCCAAGGTAGCGATACTCTTTTACCACTTCGAATTGGACCGCACCGAGGTGCCACTTTTCTTCTCTTGAAAATCTGCAGGAGCTGTTAGGAAATATCATCACTTTTGACTTGCTTGTGTTCACAAAAAGATTCCATTTAAGACAGTGCATTTGGTTAATCATAAGTTGAAGCATGTTTGGTGAATCTGCTAACCAGTACAATGTCATCTGCAAACAATAGTCCTTTTCAAATGATATTCCTGCAATTATCGCGACTCGTTACTGTGAATGGAATTCCGATTTTCAGGAATATAGTTAGTCCTATTGGTACAACCTTTAAATACGAGTTTAAACTAAAAAGTACCCTAAATTTCGGCTGTATCTTCAAGTTCAAGTATCTTACAATATGCTTGATATCCCTTAATATGCACAAAACAGCTTTAACATCATAACGTCTCGTTCGCATTTATACGTCCCAAAATTAACCTCAAGAGCATCTATCCTTAGACAACATTGAATAATTTTTTTTTATTATTATTTTTATGTTTATTACGCCGATTATGTGCTGTATAACTCACTGCTTGAGATATAGATGAGCAGAAAAGGAAGCTGTACTCCACATAGATACTCACTTCCGATGGTACATACTCGTATGTATGTATGTATATGCATTCTAAAGCATGAAGATTAACATCCATCCCTGTTGAAGAAAATTGCATGAAAGAGCTCTCTGTGTTTGTTCTTCATCTCCTATTGACGGGATAATGGAGCAGAAAAAATAAAATAAGGAAAAAAGAAAAAAAAATCCATCTCCTCATACTGATGTGATCATCATAAATATTTATCGCTTGTTTGCACACTTCAGAAACGTGGCGAAAATTAGCTTCAACTTTAGATCAGAAAAATCCGAGAAAAAACGAGAAATGAAGGAAAACACCAAGTTCTATTCCCACTTTTAAATGGAAATACAAATTGCACACACACTGTCACCGAACACTCCAAATATAGGTAAAAAATAAAATGAAATAAAAAGTGCAAATCTATGTTCGGACAAATGAGCTGAAATTAATTTAAATGCTAATTAAAATAGCGTGCTCGTGCTGCCATGTGCCGCCTACTTTAGATACTCTTACAAAGGTATCGCATGTACTTTGCAATTAATATACCTTCTCCGACTGAAATCAAACGAGAAAAATACGTAATGATTTAAATTTCAATTCATATTTAAGTATTTATATGCAATCGTTTTTATGAACTTTATTTTAAAATTAATCAAATAGAGAGCGCGCCAGTGAAATAGCTAACGCAAATTAATTGCAAAGGAAGGCAGGCACTTATCAAGAGCAAACTTGTGTCTATCTACAGCTGTATACGGCGTGTTGCGCGATGACAGCGTGTATAAATAGATGTAGATATGTAAAATATTGAGCAAAAAAGAATTTAAATCATTTTGTATCTTTGACTCATTATGTTGGCCAAATGCAATTCTACCTATCATATGGATAATTTATTGCGACCATTTTCCACCGCTCACCACTCCATCACTCTTTGGGAATACGAGTATATTCTGATCCCTCCACCTCCACCACTACACTACCCGAAAGAGTGTTAATTGACAAAATTTTTCGAGCTAGACAAAGCATGAGATAGATTTTGCATGCGGTTGAAGTTTTGCACGCGACAAAACGGCTACATTATCCTCGTACTCGTACTCGTTACTTAGTGAATGAAATTTTTTTTTGAAGACAATGGAGCTCGTAATTAGCCCCATGTGATGTATGGTATTGTTAAAGGCATCAGTTGCATTTGCGTGCTGCAAATCGTATTTTGTGTCAGACGGAGGCATTTTGTTTTGCTTAGTTGAAGGAATTTTGTTCGTTTAATTGCAATTGAATAGATTAAATTAAAAAAAATAAATAAACAATGCCTGCATTGGTTTCAGTATCTGTACATTCGCTGTATCTGTATCTTTTGTGTGTAAAATGATTGTTGTATGAATGAATTTAGATGCTGAGTTGCAATGTTTCGCTTGAAATCGCGAATAGAAAGGATGTTTAGAGTGTTAAGTTATTGTATCTGATAGTCCTCGTGGTTCACCAAGCTGCTCCGATCTTTTTGCTCTCTATTTTTTTCATCACGAGCACACAGAACACTACGTTCTCTAGTGTATCGCTTTACACAAGTGTTATTTTTTGGGCGACTAAGGGTCATCTACCGATTTTCAATTTAACTTTAAATAAAAAATATTAAATTAATCGGAAGTCAATGAACGCATTTTCTACGAATTCCTTCAAATCTGAGCTCGTGAATGCCATATGGTGGCACCCAAGTAATATATGAAAATTCTGAATCTGGTCTGATCAACCAGCAGTAGATAACTTTCAGGCTATGTACATAATGTACCTACATCTCGGAAGAATTTACTATAACGCTTTAGAAATCCCAATTAAGAGTTAGTCTTGGCAATGGCTTAGTCATAATGCAAAATAAAATGTAATCTATGTCAAACATGACACCTAGATCTTTTAATTCATACTATCGTTGGAGTCAAAGATCATTTATAAAATAATTATGAATTATTGGAATGGAAATTCGATACCTGAGTCGAAAATATCTTTTTGGAATATTAAGTTCCAGGCCATTATGATTACACCATTCCGATAATCTAAAAACCTTTAAGTAGGTAGGTGAGTAATAGTAACGTAAGTAGGTGGGGTGCTGACAACACCTCATCATGAATTTCACTTTATTACGCTTATCTTTCCTCTGGTAAGTGGTTCTATGGTGGAATTGTCATTATGATATCGTTCTGGGGTAGAACAATGTTAAAAGAATTAACTGTAAGACCCCTTTATAGAGTTTTTTGGCGTCCTTTCCAAAATAGTGCTTTCCGTATTAATTTTTGAAACAATTTTTTGTTTTAACAAATTCGCTCGCCATCATCCGTATCAATCATTTTAAATCCTCCAAACTATACATAATTTATTTATTTTGTGAACATCATTGATAAATAAAATAAATAGCAATGGTCCCAAATGACTATCTATTACCTGAGAAGTCAAACCATCGACCTTTACCATTTGCCGTCTATTAGTAAGGAAATTAGAAACAAATTTTAGCTTTCTTTCAACTTCACGGGCAATAACTTCATCTCGAGTGGGAAATAAATGCACATTTTTGATGTGAAGTTATTTCTCACTGAAGGTGGGCAATTATTTAACCAGACATTTGTGAAATTAATTCCCACTTGTGATTTTTTCGAAAAACACAGCGGTACCGTGGAATAAAACCGAGCAAAATAAGGTCGAATTTGGCATTATCTCAATTTTAAAGTGGAAATAAGGCCAAATGAAGAAAAAATTGGCATTTGGCTTTATCTACTTATGAAATTCGCGCGAATTTTTCACTATTATTCTATCTTGTGTTCAAAAACTTAAGATTCCATTTCAAAATTAAAGACAAATTTCAAGTTTAAATTTTTAGTATTTCGCTCGAATCATTAAATGTGAATTTATTGCCCACCTTCAGTGAAAAATAACTTGAAATATTAAGAGAAATTATTTCCCACAAAAAAGTGAAGCTATTGCTGCCAACCTTCAGTGAGAAATAACTTCAAATATTAAGAGAAAAAATATTTCCCACAAAAAGTGAAGCTATTGCCCACCTTCAGTGAGAAATAACTTCACATCAAAAATTTGCATTTATTTCCCACTAGAGGTAAAGTTATTTCCCATGTGAAGTTATTGCCCGTGAAGTTATTTCCTGCACCGACTTAGACCGCTTTTAGAAATCGAAATTATAAAAGAATACTTTTATTCATTAAGGAAATCACCAGATACAAGGACTGTTTGAAAATAATTTTAAGAGGATCAAAAAGTTTTCAAGTTTTTTCATTAGAAAATGAATTTTGTGCATCTTTATTATATACTAAACCAAAATGCTAAGTCTTGGTAATAGTAGGACATTTTGATTGAAAACGATACAACGATATAGGGACTACTCAGCCTGGAATTTACACTCGAGGACTACGTCAGAGATTCTGATATTCTAGCATGACGCAAAGTTAAAGTCAACTACCTACCATCTAAAAAAAAAAGCCCCATTCGTGATTGGCAAGTACAACCTCAGAAAGACGTGTTTTCAAGTCATTAGCCAAATAATTATTATTCACCAAACTGACTTAATTCAAATGTCAGTGGAATTTCGGAATTGTGTTAAAACAACGATTCCATTTTTCTCACCCTTTAAAAGGTTTAACATACTCGTATATAACCTGTTTATCTGTTAGATATACCGATGATAAGATAGTCGATGCAATGGAGACATAGCTCAACTGTTGACAATTTAAAGAAGACCTCTCGGAAGCATACTAAATCTGTCCAGGCCCACGCATTTGTATTTAAAAAAAAAATCTTTACTCTATCACACACAGTGACATTTCGTTTATTTATTGTACTTTCTTTCCCATATCTCTGGCTTATCACTGATTCAAGTTTAATATTCAAGGATACCCGTTCGTGAGGCATGACCTTCCCACATGAAAGTGCAAAGTGACATTTAATCACCCATTTGATGACAACCTACAACAACCATCTAATATAAACTCCATGTTCTTGGACACAATAACCACGAAAAAATTAGCATCCGACTGAATCACGGCTAATTTTACTGATTTACATTTCCCAGTCAATCAGTCAGTTCCTCTTTTCATAAAAAAAAACAACAACAAAAGCTTTAAACTTAATTTATATCCTTTAGATGTTTGAATAAACAAATCTGCCTGATTGGCTTTTATTTCAATATCAATAAAAATCAGCAATTCAGCCCGACGGCTTAATGTGCATATAGATTATTCATCAGCACCTAAAAACGTTTAAAAAGCGTTTCAATGTAAATTCGTTTCGGGAATTTTATTATCATCTTATTTCACGATAAGTATCGGGGCTACACATAACAAAAACAATATATATACATACATATATGTATATATAAGAAAAAAAAAAAACCAAACCGAACCGACAACTACTGATCGTTCTTTTCTCTTCAAGTTTGTTCTGCAACATTTTGTTCATTCAAAATTTAAGCAAAATCAAAACGTGGCTGTGATTCAATATATACACGAGTATGTTCAAAAAAAACACCGTCAACTAAAAGTTATTTATTACATTTTTATTTATCAAAGATGAACCTAAAATATGGCTATATAGCCCCGACCACCATCACTGCTGCCTTTTAGGTCGATAAATGTCACCGAAAATTATGTATCTTTATAGAATTGATTTTAACGCGGTAACATATAAGTTGTGACAGTTATTTGACGTTGTGTCTGTTATCGTTTATTTTTTTTTTTGGTTTTGCAAAATTGACTGTTTTTCTGATTTTTGAGATCGGCGCTCAGCATTCCATCGAATTCGTCTTAAGTGAATTTAGTGATTAACTTGATTTATTTTACGAAATTCATTACAAATGCAAATAGTAACTCTTATCTGATTAGGTTTTTTTTTTTCGTCTTACACAAAGATATCTTTGGATCGTAGAAATAAATGGTTAATTTAATCTAATTATACGCTGTTGCTTTTAATGAATACATTTCGTGCGATAATTTTGCGGTGGGACTGTAATAAAGTCCGATCTTCAGATTAAATTAGGCTCGATTGTGTGACAGTTCCTAAAGAGCTGGCATATTTAATAGATCACACGTTATATGGATCCACTGAGTCATAATCGAGGGTTGGGACTGGGAGTACTGATATCCTGTACTGTATGCCTAACGTTTCCGTATTTTTTTCGTTGAAATATAGGAAAAAAGGCGAACATTGAAGAAAATGTCATTTATCAGGATTTATTTAACAAAAAAAAAAAAAAACGGTATCATCTTTATCGATGTCATCTTTAAAAATAAACCACAATTTAAACACATAGACAGTTATCTACATACACGTCAATAGCTTCGTTCGATGTCCCCAGCAATAGGGCGCCCTGCCTATTGTCAGTTTATTTTCATGTTTGTCACAAAAATCCAGTTCAACCTTTGTTTCATCGAACACAAATAGATTGCCCCGACAACTTTGAAAACATTACATAAGGTCCATTCGCGTACTTTTTGCACCAAATATGTTTTCAGTGAAATTTTGATGAGTGGGTTGAAATGCTCTCAAAGATACGCAAAAGTAAACGAACGCGTTGAACAGCAAAACATTACAAATGCATGTGATTTGACAGATTTGACAGTTTTCATATCAAAAGGTCTGTTGGTCTGTGATTTTTCGTAAAATTACATAAAATTTCATAAAATCACATGAATTAGTGTTTATTAAGCCAAACAAATCACAACAAATCGCAAACAATGGGAGCCAAATGAGGATGTCAAACATTGCCCCTCAATTGAGAAAGTTGTAATTTTATACACCAGCTTTTGCTTTGTATGAGTCCGTCAACGCTGTCAAACTAGCCATCTGACAGTTTGTGAAATGTCATAATCTTCATTGTTAAGTGGAAAAAAAAAACAAATTGACGGTTTACCCACAATGAGTTTGGCAACTTTTGTGCAAGTGTTCCACTCTCTGAGAGAATTTTCGCCCACTTTTCAAATTATTTACTATTTGACGGGTTTGACAAAATTGTCCACAAAAAATTTACCAAACAGATCTCATATCTGCCCAAAAAAATGTCTTGTACTAAAATTCGCAGCATGGGGAAATTTCTTACTCCCTCGTGAGCACTCTCTTCTGTGAAAAACCACGAAGCGAGTTTTCGTAACTTTTCGTAGATTTTCGTAATTTTGGGAGCGTACGCGAACGGACATATAAATCTTTGAAAACTCAACATAAATCAAATTTTGTTAGTTTTCGTATATTTTTGCACTTGTTTAATTCGTTGTTTTCTTAACCAATCTGTTCGAACACGAACGCTAAAAGACAAGCACAATGAGAGAAATCAACGCAATGAACAAAATCAAATTACAAATCAGCTGATTTAGTGTTTTGACAGCCCGTTTTTTCTTGCATTGACGAAATAAACAGGGCGAATTCAGTGCAGAACCAGTGTCACACACAACAACAAAGTTAGTGTGGTGAGTATTTTTAAGCGCAATGGTGAAGTAAATGGTAAATTCTTTGAACCTTGAATATGGAGAGTGCGGGTTTAGCTTAATTTTTAGGCGTTGCCGTTTTACAGTATTTTCATAGGAAAATACAGAAGGCAGGATTTTGCATAAAAAACAGGATAATCCTGCGAAATACAGGATAGATAGGAACATTTTGTATGCCAATTTAAAGCCTATATGAGTGATTAGGTATAGGTATCCAATACAACTACATGCTACATCCTAACCTCACTTTAATGTACAAAACAAATTTCCATTTATCCGTTAGTCGAATCTATTATACTATCGATCCTCGTTTAAAACATAAATTGTTGAACTATAATATCTTTGACAAGTCCTTATCCAACGCAAAATCTCATGAATAAATAAATTTCACTACAACGATATGAACTAAATGCTACACACCATCGCGTACGGCATTGACCTCTCTATTGACTCTGAAATTAACAAGAAAATCTTAAAACTCTTAGAAAAAAAAAAAAAAAACAAAATTAAACATATTTCCAAACACTTCGCATATTTATTTCATTGTTTGTGAATCTCAACCAAAAAAAAAAAACACAAATATTCAGAGAAAAACAAAAAGACAACGAAAAAAATCTCAAAACGTTAAAATTAAGATGTTGTTTGTACCATCGATCAAATTGCAAATACCCACGACACTCGGTCGGTTGGTGGTGGCGGTGGAGTCACCATCAATGACAACAAGACTACGCGCGATGTTGGTGACCAAAAGATCGGATGCTCAGATAAATCTTCACAAGGAAAACATGATTTGAACATCTGAAAAAATATGTTGTACAGCTTTTGAAAATGAGATTTTTCTTTTTTCTTTATTTCGTTCGGAATAACTTGCTTCGAATGTTTGGAGAGTTTTCTTAGAAAAACTCAAGTCACTCCATCCAATGGAGATTCAAAAAACAAAAAAAAATTTAAATATTTTCCATAACTGATGTCTGTTATATGAGTGTGTGTAGGTATACTCATATGAGATCTGTGATGAAGATCGTATTGCAAGTAAACGTCTCCGTATTTTTTGCGTTTCTGAGCCCAAATCTCCAGTGTACGATACCAGTATTGCAGATCAATTTG
Source organism: Brachyopa scutellaris (assembly GCA_949775065.1). Taxonomy (NCBI): domain Eukaryota; kingdom Metazoa; phylum Arthropoda; class Insecta; order Diptera; family Syrphidae; genus Brachyopa; species Brachyopa scutellaris. The sequence goes on along the minus strand of OX459114.1, from coordinate 114,126,548 downwards.
CAGATAAAGCGAAATATTTTTGCATCGTCATATTATATGTACATTTTCTTAGTGCGTTATCAGGCCGTCACGATCGGCGCATAAGAGTTAAGAAGTTAGAGACTGTGGAATGGAATTCGCATCAAAATTGAATTGTACATCAAGATAATCGCAAGTATTTAATCTGATCACAGTGGACTGAAGTGGATTCCGCGAAGTTTTTCGAATCTCATTATTAATTTGACAAAAGAGATGGTTTTAGGTTTCAATGTGGATTGTGTTCTCGGTGTATGGGTTGTTTGATGACTTTTAAGTTGCATACCTTACCTTGCTTGCTTTCTGATTGAAGATTGATTTTAAGACAGAATGCTGGAATATAAAGGTTATTTACGTTAAGTTTGGGTTCACCCCCCTCATTGAGCTCATAGTTATATTTCATATATACAGTGAAATCTTCCATTGCGGTTAGCTCCCTTAGACGGATCTATCCTTTAGACGGACAAATTTTGCTAACCAAGCTTTTGTGTGTCAGATTACATACATTTAACGTTTTCTTAACCGGACACTCCCTTGATCGAACATGGACACGCATATGTGTCAGAAATTATAAAATTAATTCCATTAAACGGACAGAAACAAAAAAAAAATATTTCGTAGCTTCATACCGAGTTTTTTTGTATTTTGATACATATTAATAAAACGCTCACATTTATTACAGTACGGTACATTCTGGATCTAGGCGATCGACCAATTGTATAACGTGTTTTCTACAGTACTGTTATATTTTGTAGATACCCAAACTATTCCTCCCATTACATGTTGGGCGAGCAAAAACAAATACCAAATACAGAAGCAGGTTGCAGAGCACAGAAATATTATATCGTAAATACAGCCTGCGTAGTTGGGTTAGGTACTCACTTACTTAGTAGAATTCACTTAGTAGGTCATCCATTGTGTTGCCACATATTAAAAGTTGGATAAAAATTCATATTTTATTGATATTCGATGAGGAAATATCTTGAAGATCTATTAAGAAATATTCTCGCAGCATTTTTTTTTAGGAGGAGTGTGCCGGGTAGCTGCACAGGAGGTGATAGGGGGATTCTTCTTCCTCCTCATTCATGCAGCTGCGACAGAAGTCATTTGCGAACATTCCCAATCTTTGTTCTGTTTTGTTTTCGTGTTTTGTTTTGTTAATCGTTTCAAATAACTTTGCAGTGTTTTTTTTTATATTTTGATAATTTATTTACAAAAATGGTGTTTATCCCTTGAACATACAACTCCCTTAGGCGGACAGTGATGGTGAGAACATTTTTGTCCGCCTAAGGGAGTTGTATGTTCAAGGGATAAGTACAGAGAGGTTTCACTGTACTTTCTATTTGTTTCTTTAGCCAATCAATGCCATGGCAATGCAACATTTAACAGCTCAACACTTCTGAATATCGTATATATTTGGCAGACCTTATATCCAGGACTCAGTAGATTGGTTTGGTTTTGTCCTGGTATCGGAAAATGTGACAGTAGCATGAGCATCTGTAGGAATTCACAGTGTCCCTGTACATTCTCGATTTGTAACTCGATTTCTACAAGTTGCTCCATTGATCGTAAGCAGGTTATAGTTATTTATTCGTACAGTAAGCCCATAAGCTATGGGAACTGGTCATCACCTTTGTCTATCTATACAAGTACTCTTGGCTTACAAAATTTCTGACGAATGATACAAACGACGTACTTGCACATCTCTTAGATAAATGAACTACCAATCCAATATCTCATCCCAATCTTCGACAAATCTTTAAAAAAAAACTGTACCACCATAAAAACATATCAGATAACCTACCAACCCGTGACCATTTATGGGTGGTAAATAACAATATTACTTGTACTTTAATTAAGTTGACTACAACTGCTGAGTGTTGCACAATCATCATTCATCATTTTTACATTTGAAATTAAGATTGTGGTAGTCGCACTCAATAAACAAAACAACATAAAAAAAACAAATAAACTCCAATCAAGTGTCCAGACTATGTTATGAAAAACTGAACGGGCATAGGGAATTCCATTACCACACTTTCCTAAACTGTGTTTATAACACCTTTCTGGATGCGCGCAATTAAATGTCCTGATCCAAATATGGCATCCGATTTATTTATCACCTGTCTACTCTTGTCGCTGTCGATGTCGTTGTCGTCTTCGTCGTCGTCGTCCTCATCATCGTCAACATCATTGTAGTATTTTACTTTGAGCACGTACAGTGAGACTGCCACCAAATTCAAAGCCAATGGAGGCAAAAAAAGGAAATGATCTGCCATAAAACAGCGCTAAATTGTATGAAAAACATTTTATACTCGTATATCGATCGAATGTCGTCTCCCAGTCCTGGTTTTGTCAAAGACTACGAAGTGTAAAGTTTTCTCTCAGCAATTAACAAATTATTTCCTTACGAGCAAGTCAGAAACAAAAATTGTCGCAGAAGAGTTGGACAGAACGTTAGTGCTTCTTACGTTGAGTTTTTTTTTTTTTTTTTTTTTTTTTTGTTAACGACTTTATCCATGGAATTGGGTGCGCGCACCCAACTCGAGCAGGTATCTTTTGTGGTAGAACCTGTATCTTTTTTCGTTTATTTTTATTTACCTCCATCGTTGAGGTATTCAGGGCATAAAATTGTATCACATTCAAAGATTGGATGAGAGTCTGGGATTGGGATCCCCAAACGTAAAATAAAATAAAAAAATCCGAATACAAAGCCCCGGGAGATGTGCGAATCCGAAAAGTCATCTTGCATCAAATTCTCATTTTGTAGAAGGACATTGAATTAAAAACTGAAAAAAAAAGAAATCAACAAAACCCTTTAGCAGTTATCAGAAAAATAAATTAAAAAAAAACAGGCTTTTTTTTTAACTCAAATCCCATTTATTCCAAAAGCGGGAAGGACGACAAAATGACTATACTCCACCTTCAATATACTTATCGTTCGTTGTTGTTTGTCTGATCATCATCTTCATCGTCGTCATCGTTTTTGCTTTTTTTTCTTATTTTTCTTATTCTGTAAATGTATGTTTGTATGTATAAAAACGAATTGAGAATTGCAAACTTATTAATACGTATCCAAAAGATACTTTTCACAAATCATTCAAGCTTACGTGAATGTGACTCTACTCTTTATTTCTATGGTTTGGGCGGACTTTGATCTGTTGGGTTATTTTTTTCCTTCTTAGTACCTACAGTCCTTTCTGTGTATCTCCATCTGTGTATGTGATTTCTTATTAAAATTATAAACGAGTAATTAATTGAATTTTTTTTCTTTTCTTTTCAGATGGTAAGTTCTTATCATCATCACATAATCCTACAGAACTAACATATGATGGTAAGTCCCCCATTATATTCATCCTATTAACAAACTAAAAAAAAATAAAATAAAATCGAAACTCGTTAGAAGTTTAGTAGTTCATCAACTTTGGAAGTGATTTCGTGCTAAAATTATTATTATGGAATACATCAGGAGAGTATTGTTAGGCCAATTCTATTTACTGAAGAAAGTTACTAGTTATGTAGTTATCAACATATCCGTCGTTCAGATAGGTGTATCTCTATCAAAAACATGACTGTGGAGTTCAAGAAAAGGTTCTACATTTGAAGTCCATACGTCATGGGTGGCCAAACCGTAGATCGCGGTAGACTGGTCGACTGGTCGAACGCGAAGGCATTTACAGTCAACTCCGACGCATATGCTATAAATTAATACATTATAACAAATACGCAATACCTAAATATCATTCTTAAAAAATGTAACAACATTGCACTGCACTCCATCCCAGAAAGCGTATGCAATGGAATACTACGTGCTCTGTGTATTTTGGGTAATTTGGGCTAAAAGGTGAGCTATCGTGCCCAAAACGGTGCAGGTATTTCCGATACCCGCCGTGGCCAGATAAAAGCTGCATAAGTTACAGTCTCCGGTTTGTCCAAACGGCTATAGTTGGGATCAATCTGTATGTCCATCTATCCTTCCTGGTGGTTTCCCACCGAGCTTGTCACCTGGTCATTAAAGTCACTATTTCTTCTTCCTTGATTCTTTTGATAACCGCCGCGCCGCTTCTTGGTTACTAGAATTTCTCCTATAATAGACTCTTTGCATTTCATCCGCAACGATATCGATGTGGATCATCCCTGTCAATGGAGTCATTGACCTTAGTGCGGTAAGTCGATATGTCGACGATAACTTTCTCCTTGTCTCCTTTTTCACTAGGGCTCCACACAAACTGGGGCAGCTAATTATTTTATTTTCGAGCATGCCCGGGTCCTCCGATGTTTGGTAGTATTCCAGAAAGTGCTCCCTGAAGCTTTAACGCCTTTGAAGCTATGGCTATTGTCCAGTATTACTCTATCTTATATTTTGATATTTTGACGTTCTATATCCTCATGTCCACGTATCCTACATTTTTTGGCGGATTATTAGGACAGCTTCCGTTTTGTGATCTGCTGATTCTAGGACGGCGGATATTAGCCAGTTTTTGATGAGGTTGATTACTGATTGACTGTATCCCTTTGTAACATTAGCAACGGCGATATCGTCGGCAAATCCGATTATTCTTTCTCCTAATGGCAGTGTGAATAACAGAATTTATCGTCGTATATGATATTCCAAAGTTGGGGCCTAGAACTGATCCTTGGGACTCCCGTGGAGACTTTATATGACTTTTCTCCCTCTTCGGTTATATATCTTATATATACTCGCTAGAAAAGGATACAACCGAAGGCTCTCTCTTTCTTCCGTTAAAGGGTGTATATCAAATAATTTCATTAACCTTGCAGTCTTTTGTTCCAGATAATAGCCTTCACATCTTAAGTATAGTATGACAAATCATCTACTGTCACTTATGCAAGCCTCCGAAACCCATCACCATTTTTCAATTTCAATTAAAATTTCTCTTCCGTTTATGAGACAAATTTGGTTGCATTTGCGCGCACGGAACAACAAAAGTCACTCACTTGCTCGTCGAACAGAAGTCACTTCCTCATCGCCATCGCTAATATTAATTACCTATTCGCATACCTACACCATACCCAATTAATTACTTTCAATGATGCATCGGCGATTGCTGCAGATTTCATAAATTTTCATTAAGCTGGCTGACTTTTAATACCAAAAAAAGGAAGCCTCCTCGTTCAATCTGATCGACGTGCTCTGATGTTTCGCGCCAAATCTGCGCTGTACACGCGGTCAGCTATTCCACTGGAAATTGTATGTTTGAAATACTCGACTCACAGCTGCATGCTGCACGGTCTCAAAGACGACTAATTTCGACGAATTCCAGATTTTCGTCAACAAAATTAATAATTCTCTTCAAAAAAAAAAAGCGAAAAAGGAACTGAAGATGGAAGGAAGGTGCTTCCATTTTTCGGTACGATCGGCGAAAGCCATCGGAACGTGTGCTCACTGCGTACGCAATATTAATCGATCAAAAATGAGATTCCCTTGTGAAGGGTCCTATCTTCGAGGACTTCCTTTTTTGTGGTCTCTCTCTCGACTTGGTGGCTGTATACACTTTTAAAAAGAGGAAGATGAGACAAACGGGGGCAAAAAAAGAACATTGACCACGACCACGACCGTCTTTCGATTTGATGAGTTTTGGGTGGTTGACCCATTCACTTTGATGGATTTTCCTCCTTCGATGATGTGGATCACCACGCCGACTCTGATGACGATGATGATGATGGACTTCTGTCAGAGCATCAGCCATCCGTTGGGTGCTGATTATAGCTACCGCGCTTGCTACGTGAGTATTAACGCCTACAAAAGTCGAATGGTATCCGCGTGTGCTGCAGCGCTTTTAATGAATTTATAATCTTTTAATGATATACAGATAAGCAAATAAAAAATAAAAGAGAAATTCGGGAAAAAAAATAAATTTTATTGCGATCGACACACGTTCGCCTAGCTGCCACACAAGGACTACTGGAATTTCGCTTTACCGTCTTTACAGGCGGAATAGACTGTCTTAGTATTTCGTTACTACCGCACAGCCTGATTTATGTACACCGGGTGGCTCAAGAGTTTTAGGGGTGTCCACCCGAAAGTATATAAATTCTGGCAATAAGCCGTAAATATCATTTAAGAATGAGGAGGTATAAATCGTTTTATGGCGCTCTTAAACGTGAAAATGAATTATCTTCGCGGCGGCAGAATGCTCTTTCATTTAGCAAAGGTGGAACAAATTGCTGCACTGCAGCTGTAGCACTCATAGATCTGTGTGGTACACGATCCGATTCGGTTTTTAATGATCCCTTGATGTGCGCTCGACTGCGGTTGTTTGGTGGCCAAAAGCTGAAAACAGTAGTCCACGACGGATCGACGGAACATTCATTTTATGAAATGTTACTAAGGACCATTGTAATTAGCATATAGAGTGTCTTCTTGGGCCTTGAAACAAATGCATTTGCATGCCGATTGTCGGTATCCGCTGCCGGTTGTCGGCCCTTTATAGCCGATCGGTGGTGGCCGGCTCGGACGATGTGTGGTTTTATTTTTGGGGCAGTGGCAGTGGTAATTTGCGCTGTCAGAATGATGTGTCTGGCCGTTCGGTTTGGACTTCAGTGTTGTATTGTATTTTATTATCAAAGATCCGATTTTGCATAGTACGAGTAAAGGAACCTTTAGTCAATGAAAATTGAAATCCATGAAAACGTCTTTGCCTTGAAGTTAGTAGTGAGGTTTTTTTTAAGTATTTAACTGTGGAGTCAGTAGACTTAGATATATCAAAACGTGTCTTCCTTACAGCTACCGTTTTTGTAATTAAAGGAGGAATTGTATTATTTGTAAACGATTTCAATATCTTTGAGATGTCTTAGCGATATTTTTAAATCTATTTCACTCACTTAACGGTTTAATAGACTTGAAATCATCTACCTGAAAAAACATAGTACGAAGTATGCAGTGTCCTTATTTTCTATTATGTGCATTTCATTTGATTTTTTTGGGCAAAATAAAAAAAATAAGTTAAATTTTAGTAAACCTATTAATTGTTTTAAATAGTTTTATATTTGTTTAAAATTTTAATAAAACCTGCGTTGAGAATAACAAATATAAATATTTTATCGATTAAGCCTTTTATTGTTATTTAAAAAACTGGTTGCAGCAACTAAGTAAAAGACAGGACGAAAAGGATTGTATTAATTAATTATTTGTTTGTATTTTTTTTTTGAAAATTTAAACAAAGTCCAACCTCACAGCAAGAGAACGACCACCTTTTTCGATTGACTCAGATTTTGTACTACAATGCACACCATGTATCGGCATATGAGCGCACTTGTCGAACCTTTTTTCGTATGGCACTTTGGTCTTGAACCTAGATCGGGAGATCTTTGGCGTGGTTTTCCTTCCTCCTCAATATTCGAGCTATTCCATCCTTCGGTTTATTTTTGTGCGAACAAAAGCAGCCATCAATGCTGTAAATGCAAGAATAAGATGAATTTCACTAAGGGAGCAAAAAATCATGGCTCGCGATATGGGGACTAATCAAAAATTAATAAGTCGTATAATCAACAAAGATTTAGGCCTTGGAGTCTACAAACGTCGTATATAGGACACCTGCTCACAGCAGATCTTAAACGAAATAGAGTCGAGAAATCAAAGCGACTACTTTTGAAATACGCAAACAACCTTCACAGAAAAATTCTGTTTACAGATGAAAAAATGTTGACCGTACAGGAAAAGTTCAATATGCAGAATGACAGGATCTAAGTCCGGTCATCTGATGTGGCTTCACAACTGATTCATCGTTCAGCGGCAGTCATGGTTCGGTGGGGTGTATCCTACAACGGGGTAACAGTCCTCCATTTTTGTGAAAAGGGGGGTGAAAACATCAGTTTACATAAGTGTACCAAGAAACCGTTTTTAGACAGGTAGTTGCTCCACTTATTAGAACTCTGTTTCAGAACCAGCAGTGGATCTTTCAGCAAGACTCTGCGACGGCGCATAAAGCAAAAACTACCCAACTACGGCTTCAAAACAATGCTCCAGACTCTAGACTGCAAGGAGACTACATGGTATACCGTATACCGTACCCTAACATTGAGTCCTTAAAAACCGCGTTAGTCATAGCTGTAACTTGCAGCCATCGACGTGTCTCATGTGACTTAAGGATTGTATTAAATCAAAATTCGGTCATTTTTAACGAAATGCATTTTTTGTTTTTAACATTCAATTAAAAATTAAAGAAAAAAGATAAAAGCAAAATACTCAGTCATTTTAAAGTTATGAAGGGAAATGGGTGTAACAGTATTTTTGCCCCTACTAGGTAAAGGTGTTCGCATAATAAATACAGTGGTGGTCCAATATAACGAATGATATAATGTCCGGTTGCATTCGCTATACCGAAAAATTCGAAATATCGAACACATTTTCCTTGTACGAAACATTAAATAAATGTACAAATACAGTTTCCAATTCATAACAATTTATTTAATTTATTCATAAAGTCAAGTTAAAAAGTAGAAAAAGAAGTAAAAGAAACTAAAACAAAATAAATTACTTTTCTTTCCTTTTCCAAAAAGCAATCGCCAATAACGACACGTTCAACGCAGAAATTTTTAGCTATTTCCCGTAGATATACTCTGCTTCTGTTTGGCTCAGTTAATACTCTCTCAACGGCCTTGAATGATACGCGTTATCTTCTTGAAGAAATATTTCAGTATTGTTCCAAGATTCCAAATCCTCCGCTAAGCGTAACTAAGCGAATGGTTGGATCAAGGAGCTTACCTTCGGTTGCATGTACAACACCCAAATTTTTCCATCGACCGTTCCCTTAAAATTATTGTATTTCTTAGGTAAATTTGTCTCTTTCTATATATGCTTTACGCATGTACACAGATATTTTGTAGCAACATTCGTTATATCGAATATAATTTTTTTTTTCGTTCGCTATATAGAGCCGATAATGCATTTGAAAAAAGTGTACGTTATATCGATCATTCGTTATATCGGCATTCGTTATACTGGACCACCACTGTACTTGGAATTGCTCCGAATCCGTCGCTGTCAGCTCAGCAAATGAAAAATGTTCTTTCCCTACCACATTGAAAACGCTTGACAAATGTTAAAGATTTCATACACCTATTACAACAAGATATATATTTTTTATAATAATAAAATAACAAATTCTTGCATTTATATAGTTTACTTAATTCATTTTTGCAAAAATTCAATTTTTCGTTAATTATTTACTAACAAATAAATCACTATGAACAATTTGATAGGACAAAATTTGTAGTAGTATCACAAAAATCCAGGTTTTAAAATTTGGCAGAAAAAAATTGGTCCGATTACAAAAAAGCGTTGGGGTAACGTTTTTCCCCAGTCCCTGTATTAGGGTTAAAATGAATTTCAGTTTCTACTTGGTTTCATAACAAAACCAATTTTGAAAATAAAGAAACATTATTAAGTGTGTGGTTTCACTGTGAAACCAGTAGGAAGCAAAGGGTATAAGCGTGACCTAATTTTTATTTCTTAGGGTAGACTAGAAGAACCTAGTCTCGGTTGTTAGCTTTAAAAAGAAACTTAATAAAGTTTTCAATATCCCCCAAAATGCATGAAGCTCGAAACTTATTGGTAAAAAATAATCCTCCCATCCACCTGATCAAAAGCAAGAGTGCCAAAAATCTTATAAAATTTAACCAAAATATTCATATTAATACCTACACTATAACCTACACCAATCACTTTCAATCTTTAAGTCCTCTATCAAATTCATCTCTAAATTCACCCACCCTCAGCTCACCAAATGTCAATGTCCGTTTCTAATTAATCGTCTACACTCTCTCGGAGCTCCGTAACCCAGATCTGTCAGAAATGAAAATGACATAAAGCACACCCCGCAGAAACATAATAATTTTCTTCCATAAATAAATAAAAAAAAATAAAAAATAAAAATAAATATCCGAACAAGTAATGTTCCAAGGTCGTTGACCAACAACACCACCAGCAGATGTATACCGGGCCAGACTGACCAGACACTGCTCCGCTCTCGAAAACAAATGGAAACTGTCTAAGTCAGCCTTTTTTTGACATATTACGTTCAATTTTTCTCTTCCTCATTTCCCTCTTGCCCCGGATACAATCATGGTCATCGTCGTCTTCCATAGTCAGTATAACAGCAAAACAGCAGCAGCACACCATCTCACTATACCACGACGATGGCTGACCCATAATCTAATTTATCAATCAGTTTAAGCCCATGTTTACACTTCCTATGTATGTACATGCGTAAACACACACACACATACACAAAAACAGAAGAAGGTATGTTCGAACGCGAGGCTTCTTTTTGCAATGTCATCTTTTATTTTGACAGCGCGTTGAAAACAGACATAGAATTTATAGGTATAGGTGTGTGGGTACTCGTATAAAAATTTGGATCCATATTTGTCTGTGAAACAGTTTTTTTTTATCGCTATTCCTTGACCCTAAAGATGCGTTCCAGGTTTCCCCACAGCACACACAATTCACTTTTACTTTCTGTGTTCTATATAATGCAGATTTGTATGTGTGTGTACATATGTGTGTGTATGGCAAGCGAAAGTTCAACTTTAAATAATAGTCTGTCAGAACTGTCAAACAAGTCGGCGGGCGCTAGAATTAATGGCACTATGGGTGTCTACCGGGTTTTTCGGTGCCGCTCTGTGTTCGTTGTTGGTGGTTATCCATTATGTGACTCTGCTCGCTGTTGCTACCGTTGTATATGTGTGTGTTTGTCTGCAATGTCACATTGTTATTTATTATTATAACATTTTCAAGGTCATTAATACGAGGCATCGTACTCGAACAAGGGATGTCACTGACTGCAATAGCCACGGTTTCGGACTTTCGATTAAGAGAAGGCATTTTTTTTTTGGACACCTTACTCGACAAGCGCTTTCTCCTGTCAGATTTATCACTTTGACAGGAACACTGACAACTGCATAACTCCCAGCGACCACACATTGAACCTACTATTTTATTGATTTTAGTGTGCTGATGTTGACATTTTCTCCTCCCTCTCCTCTCAGACTGTAATCAGACTGTCAATGTGTGTGTGTGTGTGATAGGCTTTGGGTTAACAGGCTGGCTGTCATTAGGTGTCATCATTGTCATCAAAATGAATTGACATCTTTCAAATGCGCGCGACACGGTGTTATTGTTTGCTGCTGTCGCTTGATTGTATTTACGAGTACAATCGCGAAAATATTTAAAATCGATACAGTTTTGACAGATTATCAACGTCTGACCCTCACCATCAATGACAGAAAGGTTCAATGAATTGTTTATGTCTATTGGCGTGAAGTTAGTCAGATTCTGTCTGTATAAAGATACATTGAACATATACGAGTTTAAAGTGATTTATGATGTGAGCGATGAAGCGGTGGTGGTCTTGATACATGTTTGGAGAAGTTTATCGACCGATTTATGATAGTTGAGTGTATATTTAATGCCTTAAGACGGTAATCTGACAGCAAATGTTGATAGGTGGTAATTAAGACGTGATAGATACATGTTGCTTGTAGCGGTATAAGTTTTGGGGACTTGGGAGATATGAATTTTATCTAAGAATTTAAGGAAGTCAAAAGATATTAGATACATGTTGCAGACACATTTGTTGAGAAACCGTTCTTTTGCAAAAATTCAATTGAATTTTAATTGAGTAAAGCGCCGATGGTTGACAAGTTGTAAATGAACCTGAACGTGAATTTTATATGAGACTACTTTTTATTTCTTTAATTTTATAGATTGATTTTTTTTTAGGTTCAATGGTCAGATTTTTTCTTGTTAAATCTTTCAAAAATCTTGTTTTGTTCCTAAATACATTTTAAATTCACTAGAAATTGAAATTTCCATAGCTAATTATGACGGTACCAAGGCATGAATTTCATTCATATAATCAATGGTTATTCTCCACATGATCTAATACCATCATCATTTATATCAACAGCATGCGGCTGCCCCTCGCAGTGAATGCATTCGAAAATCCATTAGGCGCATCTTTCAATTGTGTTTGGTCTTCACACGCCATCACACACAAACACACACACGCCCAGCCATCCAGAAGAACATGTTTCAAATGTCTAAAATGCATTCAATAGTAATAATAATTATAATAGTCTACCATGGGCTGTCGCTGTGGACCGACGAGTATAACAAGTGTTAGACGCCCTCCCAATTCGATGTGTGCATCAAATAATTCACATCAGAGCTACCAGCTCAGACACCCTTCGTAAACATATCTCGGCTTCGCCATACAAAATTATACATTTCAACCCAAATCAATGGATTAAATGCCTTTACTTCATCTAAAATGATGAGATAGATGCCATTACAGTTCAACTATGGAATTCCATTCCACATTTCTACCTCCATTACTGCCTGTAGCCGTATCTGTTATGTTATTGAAAAGATAGTTTAGGAACAGATGGATTCACCCGCACGAAATCATACGAGTATAGATAGACATAGAGCCATCATCGGCATCATCATCATCATCATCATCATCTATGTATATCATGGACATCGCAAACGTTAACCGAACCAAATAGAACAGTGGCATCCAAAGTAGTGAAGCGGTACGATGAGTACACAATTTGGGGCACCATAGCAACATCCGCATCAACAGCAACATCGTTATGGTCAACGTTGAAGTTTTTTATATTTTATTTTTTCAAAGCACACTCTCTGCCAGTATAATAGAAATATTTAGAAATGCGATAGATCTAAAGCATCTATAGGTACCTACACGTGGACCTGGACATATATGAGTTAAACGGTTAATATGTGTGTATCTACTCGGTTGTATGTGATTCACGAAACGTACATATAACTTATTTGGACAATTTAAATTGAAATCTCTGAAACGCTAATGTGTTTCTATCAAAATGAAGCCCAGTGGTGAAGTGTGTCGTTGCCTATTTGGTGAATACAATCGGTGCACCATTTTATTTTTATTTTTTGGTTTCAATGCTCTGTTTAGTTTAGACTGGACATGCGAATAGTATCTATAGCTGCGTGAATAGTTTGATGGAGCGTGTGTTAATCAATTAATGTTAAAGGTACACGCGAACGAGCAACTATACTTTCATTAGAGGTTTTTAGTCCCGAATTTGATTTTTTGGTAATTGTTAGGGATTTTACAGTATCTCTTTTCATGTTTAGATATTTAGATGGGTTATTTTTTATTATTATAAATATGAAAGGTAATTCAGAATTTTTGGTCAAATTTAATTACATATTGACATTGAGTGAAATTATACCTATAAACGTAAAAGACTTGTAATAAGATAAATCGTTACTTGCAATACAATGAATGGATCTAGTGTAGCTCTACAACAGAAATACTCAGGTAGCACTAAGACTGGTTCGAGACATGCAACTCTAACATACAGTGTCGTTCAAAAAATGCTCAAACTTTTTTTTTTCGAAATTTGCCGAATTGGTTATGATAACTACATATTCTATATAGGTTTTTTTTTTAGGTATTTTTAAACGTTTCATGACGCTTTTAGAGTGTTAGAATTGTTTACTTGTGGTCAAGGGAGCAAATTGCTATTAGACAGAAAAATGGTTTATTTTTTTGGGTAATTGCGTCAATTTTAACAATAAATGAAAAGTGCTTAGTTATTGCAGTTTTCTATTGGATTATTGCTTCCTAGAAACATTGTCAGTACTTTGTTGGACAGATAGGTTTTTCCATGTGGATACAGGCAGTGTCGTAGCTGCGGTCATGAGCATCCCTGGCAAGATTTTAATTTTGCGCCCCCCATTTTCTAGAATCAATACAATAATTTTTAAATTGTACCTAATTTAAATTATCTATGAATAAAATTAGTCCTTACTTATGTTACTATTATGTAGGAAGGGAAACAGCACAATACGAGATCGTTCATTTAGGCATTATAAAATCTTTGAATAGTTGACTTTTCAGACTTTCGTGCAGCCAATTTGTTAATAATATGGTCTACATTTGTATAGAGAGATTACTCAAACATTCTTGACCAATCTGTGGCCGTAAATGGGCGAAAGATCTTTCACAGCTGGCCGAAATCTATGCGAAGATAACAGGCAACTTGGCCATTATCTTCATGGCAATGAAGGACTACAATGTTAATGTAATCTGCATTTTTTTAAATCAGGCAATAATAATTTTATTTAGTGTTTTTAGCTTTCAATCTTTAAACAAGCATCGTATTTTAATGCCAGCTGCGGCATTCTTCAGTTCTTCAGAGGAGGTTTGATATAACGAAAATCCTGTTAAGCTACGGTATCTAAACTTTGAAGTCTATGTACATCTCTAGTGCACAGTATAGCAAAATTTTTAACTTTTCCAGTGGAGTCATTATCATCATATTTGGCCCTTTCGTCGAACATTGTTTTAACCTTTCGTTTAACCGTTTCTTTCGATAGCTCGTTTGATAGATTTTATTGCTGAGTCAACACAGCTCTATTGGATTTTTCTGAAATTATGCAAAAAATGAGCAAGGCGATGTATGTAAGTACTTTGATGCAACCTAAGTGAACGGTTTTTCCTGTACAAGGCGATTAACGTTGTTTATACGACCAATTAACAAATGTATTCGAAATTAACCATTTTTAAAATGATTTCAGATGAAGATACAGAATCAGCTGTACATATATGTACTGCTTTCATCAGTTGCTTCTGCAATGGTAGATTTATGTATAATGTTTTTATCCCCTAGCATTCGCCGGCCTGGTCCGCCCGTATATATTCTCAATTTAACAGAGGGCAGAACCAAATATAAATGTGGTTTTTAGTCATAAAAATTGCAGCTTATTTTAAAGCTACAAAGTAATCTTTTATTTTTTAGAAAAAAAAAACAAGTTCATATATACAATTTTGGCTGTATGGCTAGCAGCATTGTGCAGTTGAAAAATAAGTCTGCAAGTGTCACCAAAAAGCTCTGACGCGGAGGTCTCTAATTCATATTCTAGGACTCGTAGATAAACTCCTGCAGTGATCTTCGATTCAAAAGAGGCCATTCTACGTTCTCCATCTCCAGAGAAACGTCCCCAGACCATCACACCTTCAGTTTTGCAGATATCCGTAAGAGGCATTCAGAGCTCAGTATTTCCATCGGTTTTCTTCGCAAAAGAATCCTCATATCTCTAACATGCAGCTTAAATTTGAATTCGTCGGAAAAGATAACTTTGTTCCACATGTCTTGAATCCAATCAATATGTTTCTTAGCCCAAAATAATATATTTCCCTGATCCTTATTGGAAAATCCGGCTTGAATGTTCTAAGTTCACCTTTAACCAGTCTTTTACTTACTGAGCGTGCTTAAATTATTTTTTGTGTAGCTCGAAATAGATCATTTTAGATATCCACTATGTCTTCCACTGGGGTCATCTTCTTAGGCCTCTCTGAGCTTTTCCTTCTGCTAGTAGCCGTGGTCTCACGATATTTTTTCAAATTCCATGCCAGAGTTTATATAGCAACATTCAATCTTTCAGAAATGCGACGGGCTGTCAAATTTAGACGTGACAGACACAAAATATATTTCCACTACGAACTGATTTTTCCAAATTGTTTGTTTTTAATTACCTATTTTTCGAACAGCACTGTACAGGGAAATCTCGTATTTCAGACTGCTCCATTCGACGGACAGATCCCTAAGACAGACAAATTTTCATAACCATGCTTTTATGTTTCAGATTGCATACATTTTACGTGCCATCAGCCGGACGCGGACAAGCATATCTATTTAAAAGTATTTAATTTAATTCCATTAGACGGACAGAAACAAAAAAATTTTCCAATTGTTACTTGCTTAGGAGTCGCAACAGATGCCAACGAATAGACAAAATACAATATAAATAACGATCACATTTAGTACAGTACTCTCTGGGTGGCCACCGCGGTTTGGCGGTGGTAAATATCAATTTTGGAGCAAAACTACTCCCATATGAACCAATGTGTATGACGCATTTTTTTCAAAAGACCCTAACTGTATTTTGTGGATACCCAAACTCTTCGTCCCATTGATTCGTTTGGGTAGACGAACAAATACCGAATACAGAAGCACGTTGCAGAAATCAGCAAAATATTCCAATATCGTGAATACAGCCTGCGCCGTATTTAGGTTAGGTACGGTGGTACCGTACCCGGTATGATTCACTTAGACCCATAGTGCCACGAGTTTGTTATATACTCGTGTAAAGAGAAAGATACTTCCACAACATATGTTGGTTTTTGAGATTTTGAATTTCTTTCAAATTCGTTACAAAGCAATTTCTGGTGCAACATGTACCCGCAACAATTTTACTTCCCAGTTCTCGCTGGGTGATTAAAACAAACAACTGATTATTTCGATGTCTTAAAGTTGAGGCACCAAGTAAATTATTTTAAATCCTTAACTACATAAAATTAAATAACTAACTCCACCAAGATCCTCTTTAATTAATATTAATTATTTCCAATGCCAAGCAATCGTCAAAAGGGTCAAAACTTTTACAAAAAAAAAAAAAAATGAGATACCGAAACAACTTGAACCAAACAAAAAAGATATATAAACGAATTTCTTTTTTCGTGTTTTAGTTATATGAATTATTTATAAATTTATTACATTAATGGAAAAGGCGGCGTTTTGTTTTGTTTCTGACTGCTTCTACCCATTCCTTATACCCTTTTGAGTTGCACAGCGACGGCGGCGGCGGCAGCAAGTTCCTTCGAGGATGAATGAGCAATAGAAGAAGGATACGATCGTATTGTATGTGTGCTCACCGGTGATACCCACAAGAGAAACAAAAAAAAAACAAAAAAACAGGAAGCTAAATTTGTTATTTGTTTTTATTGAGAAACTGTGTTGTTGCTTTATACGAGTAGTTGCTGCCTGCCTGGCAATAGTGATGGTGGTCCCTAGTGTGTTCATTTTTTTGGAAAAGTTTTTTCTGGTCTTTTCTCCAGAATATATTGATGAATCGATGGAATCAATTATTAACTCAAAGTAATCACTCTGTAAATGCAAGGGCGGATATGACAAAAATACGAAATGTACCACCATCGTATTCCACAACAACAAATGCGTCTGAAATGTGTCTACGACTGGAATTTACCTTTCTGCTTATCAATGCTGGTCACACAAAACTTTAAGGATGTAGCCAGGCTAAGATCATCCCCCTATATCCAAGCGGATACATCGGATAGCTCCTGTATCCCAAAAAGGGATGAATTTATATCCCTTAATACACGAAAAGAAGCCCCCCCCATCCCAACCGAGAAAAATAGGAAAATACAAGCAAACAGGACATATTATTAAATCTAGTAGATAAAGTGATATAAGGGCAGGCATCCCTCGGTAGAATGATGATGACTATAAGGCCGCTCGTCATAGTCTCATAAGCAAATAGATTACGTGGAAATGTGTCACTTATATTTCCATGGGTTTATTGCTATATGGCACTAGAGTAGAACACACACACACAAGAAGAAGCAATTTCTATTACAGACAAGCGTAACAAATTATGATGATCGCACAGGGAATGACGGGACAAAGGTGGGTGTGGTGGGGGATGGGTTGAAATACAGAGAATGTATCTAATGCTTGTAGATACATTGTACTATTGGAATTTATATTGTTATGATTTAATATTAATTTATTTATTCTATTTCTGTTCTCCGAGCGTATGAGCGTGTAAGTGTACATTTATGTATCTGTGTATGTGGCAAACAAATTACAAACAATGTTGTTTACCTAGTACAAAGAGAAGTCGGCCGGTCGGTCGTTTCGGATGTAGGAATATTCAAGGCAAGTGCTTTTTGTATTCTCGAATTCGAAAATAATATTACGAGTGTATTTTTATTTTTTTGAAATTGTCATCACGTTTCACCTTTTGTCCGAGTGGTTTTCTCACAAAATGTTTCCCCATTTTAAATGCAAATTTGATGACTTTGTCTTTTGATGATCGGTGGAGTTGGTATAAAGACAAAGTGATGGAATGATTTTTCTGACATTCAGAAATAACAAAGTAGACAAATCTTTCTGCATTTTTTGAATAACTGACAGAAAATATGAATCACCATCTAAAAATAATATAAGAACTAATACCCGGATATTCTGTGATAAAAATAAACCTATGAAATATAAACTTTTGTGATATGTACCTAACTAACGGTGTATGGATAAGCTTGAATATATTTTTAGCATTACTAGGGTGATATAGATATCTTAAAAGTTTTTTTTTTTAAATTGTTGCAAAAGTTCCAGCTGGTAATTTAATACATAGAAACATGGATGTGGGTAAACTTTGGAACTGTAGTATAGGTACCATTTGCGGCTCTTACACTAAACCAATCTTAACAAATGAGGTGTCAAAAGAAATAGAATTTCCTGGAGCAGTTTCATATTTATAGATACATTTAAACAATTAAAAAAACACCAATCAAAACAAATATTGTACCCAAAATTCACTCCCAAAAGAATAAACACTTCCCGTATGATGTCCATGGGATTCCCATAAGTTGCCAAATGGTTTGGATGTTGGATGGGAAGTTTGGGCTTAGGGGCTCATTTTTTTTTTTAAAAACAATTAAGTTCATGCATCTTGTATCTATTCATTTTTTTTGTGCCTTTAGGTGATAGGCTAAACATGTTTCCGCAACATGTTTTCAAAGTAAAATACAAAAAAACCTTAGCCTGGATAGTTATCCAGTCTTATTTTTACTTGAATAGCTTTTTCTAGGTCTATATAGATATGAAAAAAAACGCGCTATGTTAGAAAGGGTATGTGATTGTACAAGCAATCATTTCTACTCGAAGACCCGAAGGTCCATCGTGAATCCCCTCATAGTTTGGGAGTAAATCCTCTTTTTTACCAACTCGTAAATTAGTTTGTGCTCTTGATGAATATAAGAAGATCCGATATCTTTAAATTTCCGAGCTCTCTCTATGACCTAGAGTTCAGAGGCGTCGGTCTTGGAGGGCGGGGCAGTAGCAGACAAGATAGTGGATCGATTTGCTTTCTTCCTCATTTCCGCAGTTTCTACAGATATCGTTGGACTCAGGTCGTGTGACTATTCCGGTGATTAAGCGTATGTAGAATTTATCCAGATACAACATCGTATTTGTCCTATGAAGATCAAGTTTCGGCAATAAAGAACGACATGTGACGCAGTCGGTTCATGTTAGCCACAGAGCGTTGGTCTCTTTTTCGGTTATATGGTCGATTATGCTGAACAGTGGTTTAATCGGTGGCAGTATGGAGGTATCAGCATCACTGTTGCAGATGGCTGATCCAGCTCTAGCTAGTTCGTCTGCTAACTCGGTAGGTAGTAGGTACCCAGCACAGTCTAAACTTGTGGTGCCTTATGGCATTTAGAGCATTGCGACATTTTTGGACTGCCTTTGATTTTATTGTGTTTGATCCTATTGCTTTTAGGACTGGCTAATTATCCACCAGAATAGCTATCTACGACGGAGCGAGGTCGCTTCCTTTTATGAATATTGCAGCCTTTTCAATCGCCAGCAGTTTGGCCTGGAAAATACTGCATGCATCCGGTAGCTTGAAAGATTTCCGTTTATTTAGTGTATCTGAGTAGAACCCCGCTCCAGTAGGTACCTAAGTCCATTTTCGAGCCGTCGGCGTCGTCGGTGAATTGTGCTCTTTCTTGGTCTCTGGTCACCTTGGTTGACAGCCAGTCTTCCCTACTGGGAAATAGGATTGGTACGTTCAAGTTGAGGAGTAATGTAGTCTGAAGTTAGAATTTCAGGATTGCATCTCCTCAATTGCTGTATTTCTCCAAGTATCGCCGCATGCCCATACGCGATTTGTTTTAGCAAATCGGATTCTTTTAGTATTGTTTATGATCAGTGTCGCTATACTTCGTAGCAAAATCTACAATATTACGGAGTATTTTTATTGTTCTTAATATCTTCAATAATACGTTATTTTTTACTTATTTCAAACGCGTCAAACGCGAAGTTTGCTAGGTCTTGGATCGCATTAAACTATACCAAATATTGATGAGATCATCCTGTTATTGTTTTTGACTAATAATCCACCCTCTTGACGTTAATGGCTACCTTCTGAAAGATAAAACGTGTTTTTATTTTTTGCAACCACACTTGTTGCCACACATTCGACAATGTATATGTACATGCATTTTGCACGCTTATTACCAATATGCCTTCTATGGCGTCGTTACCATTACAATTTTGTTAACAACAACAACAAAAAAAAATATACAATTGCTGCCCGCTTGATGATGATTTCGAGGTCGACTACAACCCGCATTTATGGGCAATTATTGGACGTATACAAACCAGAATTTTTCAATTTTAACAAAAATAATAATTTCTTTTAGTGCCGCAGAAATGTAGAAAAAAAACATCGATCCGCGTGATGTACTCAACTCGTACACTTCTATGAGTATCTGTCGATCCCTATACAAAACCGACCGACCGCCATTTAACAGCATTTTGTAGATTGCCAATAATCAACCAACATCAGCATTGCATTGGAGCAAATGGACGCACTGTGCACTCTGGAAATTGTCTGTTGGGTGCTAGCCTCTGACTGGTTCTCTTGAACCCATAGTGTTGCAATCGGTTCTCCATTGCGGCGACATTATTGTTTCGTTTAGCGGTTTCAATATAGAGATGTGGATTCATGCATATACTCGTACATACGTACTCGTATATATTTATGTTGTGCATTCATTAAAGTGGTATTTGTTAATTTCTCTTAATAGCCTGGTTGACAACAACATGCCGATTGAGTAGGCTGAATGGAACGTCAACTTCGACAAAGTGTATAAATGCCATTCATATGCGCAATTGCATTTCAATTCTGTGCAATTGTTTGTTATTGCGGGAATTGTTTTTTCTCTCTGGAATAGTATCTAGCCCCATGGAAAATTTGAGAATGCATCTGTAAAATTTAGTTGCAGTCAACATTTTAGAGTCTGCTCATTGGAATGTCATTATAAAAACAGTACATCAGTACATCAGTTTTCGATAGCTAATGAGAGGGATGATCATGAAACAGTTTGACAATAATTGTTGGTTGTTGGTCAACGGGGAAATGGATTGCTCTCTCGTAGTCTCTCTTTAAATGTTTTTTTTTGTGTATGGAAACGGACCTACCTATAGCGAATTGATCAAGTTTTTATGAAGGCATTTTTGGTTTAGCCTTATATGAAAAGAAACGCAGTATCCAGGTTAAAAGATCTACCGAGACATTATAACTTGATAATTCTTTTCATTTACTACGCGTTTCATATTTCTAAAAAATCGAGAAAAAAAAAACTACAAACGAAACAATTAATAATTATAGTCTATAATACATAGATGCAGATGCAGACTGAGTTCCAAAATGTAAAAAAAGTGTTTCGATGCGGTAACAATACTTTTTTGATACACAACCTTAATGCCTTTGTATACATTTTACATTGTACAAGTTTGACGTCCCGGAACGCATTTTATACAGAGCGGATTGGCACTGACATTACCCACATCCCACAACAAAAATGTCTTATAACGTTAAATTTCAAAGAATTTTAAATCAGTGGCTTGACTGTGTTGAAAAACCCACGAATGTATCAAACAACAGTAGAAATGTACATACAATAAGAACATTTTTTAAAAACTCCCAGAAACAGTCGTGTAGCAGCTTTATCCATAAGGTCTAAGCCTAAGGCTAGGCATTCCGAAGGAAGATTTGTGAATTTTTTTTTTAAAAATCATTGAAATTCAAATAATTGTATCGAAAAAAATATCGATACGCAGTTTGCATAGTTTATGCACATCAAAAACGTTTAGGATGTATTTAGAGACTTGCGACTTTGTCATAATTTTCTTGTTTGAGTTTCGGAACTTATGACTTTGCATCTAAAACACATCTGATGCATTTTGGAACTCAGGCATATGTACATAAGTAAATCACCGCAAAAAAATAAATACTATATAATGAAGTTGCAATGCAGATATACACTGCCGCTGAAATGTATTTCATCACTACTGTTAACTACAATATTAAAACATTTGAAGCCGATGAAGTTGTAAGCAGCAAAAAACACCTAAAATTTGGAGGATGGCTATAACTACTAAACGTAATAAATGCATTACTGCAGCAAAAATAGCAGTACAAGTCAAACTGAAACGAGTTAAGGCTGTCAGTCAAACAAAGGCTGCAAGAAGCAAACCGGCATGACCGAGTGGCTGTGATAAAGCCACTGCAAATAAGAAGCAGAGTTCGTATTGGAATCTGCAACACAGAAATTGGTAACTAGAGTAAAAAGTCAAAGTTCGATGTTTTCAGTTCAAGGCGAAGAATCTTTGTCCACAGGTCAGCTGCACCTGACTCTGACCCGAGTCATCGAAATTATGAGGAAGGAGCATTACTGAAAAATCCTTGAAAATGTATTGGTGTGGCTCCCTGAAATTACGCTAGCTTTTTTTTTGAAAAAAACGCCAGATAATTTTTGTGTTTTCAAATTTGGAAAAAAGCAGATAGCCAGAACGTTGAAAAACTAATTTTGGAAAAGACCAGAAAAGATTATTTATTTTAAAATAGGTACCCAACCTCCACAAAATTTTGCAACCGATAAATAAACTAAACAACAACTGCATAAGGAAAAGATGCCAGAAAACTTTTTGGAAAAAAGCGGAAAATTTTTGAAAAATTGACAGAAAAATCTGACCTTCCTTCCTAGGAAAAAAAAGCTAGACTTTTGAGAAAATTTTCTGGCGTTTTTTCCAAAAAAAATGTCTTGGCCACCACCGTCTTCCAGATCGGAAGCTCTGTTAAAATTGCTAAATAGAATGCCAAAACGACACGAAAATCTAACAAACGTAGTCCATTTGAATACACTATTTTTAATTGAATATTAAATGATAACTATCTGAATTTCTTTAATTTAGTTATAATCAGTTTATAAGGTGCGCAAATACTTATGAGCGGTAGTGTACATATATGTATATACAAAAACATTACCGCGCTGAGAATTTTCTTTATTGGCAAATAAAAGTGTATCTAGATATTAAAATCCTGCAATGTCCCTCGGTGTATCATTTACAAGTATCTAACTCCCATAAAATAAACCATTCAAGAAGGAGCCCCTCATTTTATGAGCCAAAACATCATCTCGAATAATTTAATTTTAACTATTTTCACATTCAAGCTGGGCTTCATGCAAATTGAGATGCACAGAACGTTAAGACTAAATTCTCGCGCAACATGAATGTATCGTAAATGAGTAGATAAAATGCACAAAAAAAGGTATCTCTTTCGTACCTTTGTGTTTATTGAAATTTAACAGCTTTTCTCGTTCTGTTATCGAGTTCGTTTTTTTGTTTTTTTTTATATTGAAAGTTCGCGCCTTTGCAAAAATTGAAGACCTGTGCATGTACGTCTGTATTGTTATGCGTGTTGGTGACCAATAATGAAACCTCTAAAGGGCCATTTCGTCCGATTACGCATAGCACAGAGCTCTGGGCCCCTAAAGCGATTAATTTTAACGATCGAATGCCTCTGTAATGATCATTTAAATATATTCGCTTTAGTCTTTTAAAATATGTATCTTTGTAGATACCTATAGTTTTTTTGTTTTTGTCCGTTATACATAATGCTGATGTATCGGCAGCAGTGTATTGATTTTCGAATCGGAAATGAGTTATTGGCATCGGAAATATCGCTTAAAATTTTTTACTGATACGAGTAGGGAAAGAGAGTGAAGACTAAAACAAGAACACAGGCAGAGATAATTAAGAAACCCTGCGCAGGGTGTATACGAGTGTTTAAATCAAAATAAAATGACAAATCTTCGCACATAAAACGGTTCTCCGCGGGTATTTAATTCGAAATTGTGACTAATTAGCTTGTGAAGGCTGCTCTTTTTTTTATAGCTGCTCTTTAATTAATCAGAATGTATGTCGTATTTTAGATACTTTAAGTGCGGTATAACTAGGAAAAAGTGATAAAAAAAATAGTTAGGGATTTGTTTTTTTAATACCACTTGTGCAGGGGAATATTGAGCACTTGTTGATACGAATGAGCATGAATAATGAGCAAACTGTCATTCCGTTACATCCTTATTACCCGTTATGTACCTACGTCTGCTTTAAAATGGAAGAAGTGATTCATTTGATCCCATTTAAATCCAATCTGTTCCACTTTCACAGGACAAAATGTTTATAAACACTTTTCAAATTTATTAAAAGTGATTCTACAAAAAATGACATAAACAACCATTTTCAATTTAACAATTTGTTTACCATCAATTCGTGCTATACTCATTTTTTGCGAATAAAAGCTTAAAACACGTACACAGTCATAAAAATAAAAATTCCAATAGTCTAAGGTAGAATAGTCTCCTTCGTCAATTTGTTTCTCCTTTTTTTGCCCGTATTCCTTGTCCAACACAATCTCATATGACGTGTGTATGTGTTTGTGTGATTGCATCTTCTCCTCTCGAATATCTAGACATAGAGAGCTGCCACTCGCTCTTCTAGTCCTTTTCAAAAACACAAATTTTCTTTGCAGTTTCGTTTTGGTTTTTATTCTCTAAACGTCTACTGGCACCCTGGGAAATAACTTAATTCATCTTACTCTTTTGGATTCGATGATTTGAAGCGCCTGCGTTATATGAAAACCAATCGCATCAAAGCACCCCATTAAACTTTACTCCTCTCACCGTGCCGAGTAGTAGCCATGTCTCCCTGTAAGCTACAGTCGTATAGTCTTCGTCCTTGCAGTCGTCATAGCCATCATCATCATTATCATTATCATCAGTACAGCACAGTACCATCATCACCATCATCGTCGTCATCATCATTGTCGGAGTCGTTGTTCGTCGTCTCCTTAGTCATTCGTTCGTTTGTCCGGTTATTTTGTGTGCGAAATTCCAAAAAAAAATGAAGAAAATCCAGCATCAGACATTTTTATACATGCAACCCAACCAAGAGCAAAACACCACCCAATGCTAACCATCCACGCTACCCACTTTCTCAATCCGGCAGCTCAGCATTAAGGTCCTTTTATGGCATAGCAAATGACTTTATATATGAGTCCTGGGGATAAGTTTATAGTATGTCTATATTGTTTTTGTCTACTACGAGAAGTTTTACCTCTACCGCCACGCCACCCGTTGTAGCCCCAACACACAGACACACATCGACGTTCTTCGGGGGTGGAAAAACGAACAGGAAAAGCAGAGTAGCAGTAACAGCAGGTGTATAGGTAGATCATTCATTCATACTTCAAGCGCCTGTCTCTAGAACTTTTCTGTGTGTGCCCTCGTCCTGTCCTGCTGAGACTGACTACAAACGCAAAACGTCATTCATTCGCTTTCGTCGTTCTCATCGTTATCGTGGAGGGAATTATGAGGGAACGAAGGAAACGTTTTTCCAGCACTGAGGAAATTCTAGCGCAAGGATAATAAGGAAAACCATACAAATACACAAATGGAGTGTCGGTATACTGGGATCCTTGAATTTACAAACACACCACTAGAGGAAAAAGCTTTCTCTGTTCGAAGTACATAAAGTCCTTTGCATCTTATGTACTGTATGTTTGGTATTTTTTTTTTTGTTAGAAGCTCCTTCATAGGATCCCTTACTGTATAGGGTTGAAGGAGGTATGTTTCCTGCTCACTCTTCTTACGCAAATACAAAGAATATAATATCTATATATGTTGGAGAAAAAGTTTCGTAAAAGAAAAATGCAGACAACAACAAAAATAAAGTGTTTGCCTGCCCGACTTGGCTCCGCCGCCACATCCTACTTCAAAAAATCAGTTATTTTTGTATTTTTTTTTTTTGGGAATCTACCATGTATCTGCGCATAGTTTTCTTTATCTAAGGATCCTTACATATTCGTAGATATGCATTTTTGAACTTAGATACTATTTTCTCAGCTCAAAGACATTGCAGATACTGATGGCATGTATGAAAGCAGTGAAGATGCATATTTCCTGACGCATGTATGGATGGGTTTTTTTTCCTATGTTGTATATGGCAACTTTACTCTGTGTGAAAGGGTAGTGTCCTGCACCATATGGTCTATATCCCATAGATAGTTTGCGACTATATAGCAAAGTGTCATACACGTACATGAGAATGGAAATAGCAATGAGATATTTTTTTTGCAACCCTGTGGATATGATTCTTTTTGTTAGAGTTTCATACTTGAATAGTGTGGGTGGAAAGGGATTGTAAAATTTTGCTTAGATCTAAAGATGCCAAGAGTATTGTTATTGCGCTTCCATCTTTCTTCCGGAACTTCTTCTACTTCATGGTTTTCTTCGTTTGTACTGCAAAATTTCATTAGAGAGCTATGTGTGCAGAATAGTTTTCGATATCTTGTTGGAGTCTTTTGTATACACGATGACACGAAGAAAGGACTTTTGTGCTAAAGTATCTTTTGGTATTCTATTTCGTTTCTATCTATTTTTGTATGTTCATCAAAATGTAGAATAATTTACAAATATATGTGCATTTTATATAGCTTACGGACTTCCTTGTCTTTATTTGGGTATATATTTTCTTCTACGTATATGTAGGTAGGTAGTCCTATTTGGATGGAGGAACATACATATGTATGCGATGTGGGGGTGATTTCTAAAAGACTTTAAAGAGGAAGCTGTTGTCTGACATTTTTCAAAAATTTAATATCACTGATTGAGGAGAGTAGCGAGTACGGACCTTACGGTGGAGTTAACACATAGTCCAGGTCGAGGTTTATTTCACTTTGAGATGAAACAAAAAAATGATATCTTCAGCAACATTTTTTACAACCAGATCTCTAAACAGATACTGTGAAAGCGAGGAATCATGTCGAGAAACAAACGAGATGTTTCTTTGTCTAGGACTTGTAGATCTTAAGGTCGCGATGCACCTCATCCTTCAATAATAGTCGTATTTTGTTTGCTATCCTATATAGGCTGAACATGTCTCAGCAACATGTTTTCCATAATAATTATCCAGTCTAAGGTTTTGTTGTATTTTACATTGAAAGTTTTTTATTCTATATAGGCTAAAAAAACACGCCTAGTAAATAAATAATAATACTTTGAAAGCGAGAAAATATCAGCTTCAAGTGACTGCGAGATGATGTAGACCAAGGGTGTCCAACCTTTTGGTTTCCCTGGGCCACATTGGAAGAAGACATGGTTTTTGGGCCACAAGTACAGAGTGAGTAATGTCATAATGTGAATGTGCCAAATTTTTGCAAATGGCGTCAAATGTCATTGTGCTTTGAGATTTATTTTCTAGACAGATAGAGAATTAGTTGACAAACTTTTAAGAACTCGGAATTATTGCTACTGCTTATTTAACCAATTTCCGGTTTAACGAAGTGTGAATTTCGTCGTCGTTTTCCTCGTCGTCCTGCACTTTGTGCGCGAACAATTAAGCATTTGGCTGAGCGTCTCATGCGGACTGGGTCCACTAGAGATGTGGCAAGAAGTAGCCGGCCCAGTATTGCTTGTTTGACCGAGAATATTACTTCTGTGGCCGAGGACGTCCGAGAGAGTCCACGAACATCGACGAGACATTGATCCACACAATTTGGCATCGGCAGACGTTCGTTGCGTTAAATTTCTATGAAAGTCAAGTGAGGTTAACTTACTCCCATGCTCTGTTACCTGGTGAAAGAAGAGGATGATTTCGTACCCAAAATCATAATGAGCGACAAACCGTATTTCCACTTAAGTGGTAATGTGAATAAACCAAATTTGCGGTTCTGGGGCATGGACTCAAAGTAACTGTTTGGTGTGGCATTTTGCAGTGAGAAAGTAATTGGACCTTATTTTTTGAGAACGCGCGCCGAGGGCACCACCGTAACCGAAAAAAGTGAGCGCAACAGACAGATGTTAAACCAGTTTTTTCCCGCAAGTTGCTGAATTGGGTCTCGAGCATTTTTGGTTCCAGTAGGACGGAACGACAGCTCACACAACTCGGGAAACGATGGAGATTTTGAATCATCAATTTCTGGGCCGTGTGATCTTCCATTCTGGCGATTCGAAGTGGCCGACCAGATTGCCAGGTCTGATGGGGCAAAATTTCTCCCTTTGGGGCTTTTTTGAAATCTCGCGTTTACCACAAGAAACCACAAACCTTGCAAGTCTTGAAAGCCAACTTTGAAGTTGAAATCACCAATTTTTAGCCAGATGTTTCCCGAGCAACAACTCTGTTCTGTTCCTTTTTCTGTTGTTTGTCAACTTCAACTTCAGTAACTTTAAATATTTTTGAGCCGCATTGATATTTGTCTTGGGCCGCGGGTTGGACAGCCTTGACGTAGACAAAGTCAATAGATTCATGTTGCTTTAGAACATTAGTAGTCTGTAATCCCATTGTCGCTTGTGTCTTCAGTCGCTCAAGCTAAAATTATGATTGTGAATGGGTAACGCTTGTATCTTTTTTAGGACCAAAAATAGTAGGTATATTTCACCCAAAAATGAAAAAAAAATAGTGTGTTTTTGACTCTTGTTTTCAGCATTTGTTTAC
This sequence comes from Brachyopa scutellaris, assembly GCA_949775065.1. Taxonomy (NCBI): domain Eukaryota; kingdom Metazoa; phylum Arthropoda; class Insecta; order Diptera; family Syrphidae; genus Brachyopa; species Brachyopa scutellaris. Next base: position 114,098,081 of record OX459114.1, on the reverse strand, counting down.
TCTTAAAAACAAAAGCTAAATCGAAGCCACGTGTTCAGAGCACAAGAATGAATAATGTCAAGGCAATAATAAAGCAACACTTCGCTGTTCGTTGTTTGCATATACAGTAAAACTTGTGTATATTGGTATCTGCTAATAAAAGAATCTTGCGAAAACTAAATAAAAAGTGGACATTTTTTTTGGGCCAATTTTGATTTTTTTTCATACAAAATCACTAGGGGTATTCACGCTTCGGTGTATTTGGTCTTGTAAAAGTGCAAAAGTGTAAAAGTGTAACATTTTCTCACAATTCAACAACAAAATACAGTAGCTGTCATTTTTTTTACACTTTTACACTTTTACACTTTTGCAATACCCCAACTCTGTTGTAACCTAGAGTTTAAAGTGTAAATTTTAAGTGCACATTTCTGACAGCTTTTGAATTTTTTTTTTAAATTCCTTTAAAAAGGAAACAACTTTTGGAAAGGGGATTGTGTCAAAATTGAAAAAAAAAACTAAATTTTGAAAAAAAAATGGAGAAGGAATTTGAATTGGAAATTCAGGAAAAAAAATTTAAATTTTAAGGAGAAAGAAGAAGAGAAAAAAGAAGAATTTGAATTAGCCCTTTGCTGACCAAGCTATTAAAAAAAGTTATAATCTCCATTTTTTTTGAAGAATTTTTTAGTTGAGGATATTTTAAGATGGAAAACTAGTTTTTGAATTTTTCAATGACTCATGGGGACGAAATATGAAGGTCAGTCTCCAAAGTACCGTTAGGCTATAACTTAAGTTATAACAAGAAAACAATTTTTTTAAGTTTTTTTTATTTAACTATGATATTCCTTGCTTTCGAATACATAAGCATTTAATAAAATTAAAGATCGAAACTGTGTAAAAATACCAATTTAGTTTTTTAGTTTCGAAATCGTTTTAAATTACTTTCTTCAAAGTCCAATATGCTGTCAGAAAAACCGTTATATCTGTGGCTAAAATATGGGAAACATACATAAAGAAAAAAATTTATAGAGGTAATATGATACTTAAAAGCCTTGTTTAGTTTTAGTGTCTAAGTTTTTTCCTATAGGGATTTTATTTGAAGTTAAACACGGTGGTACTTATAAGTACCGTCGGTCAACAAACGGTTAAATCAGTTGATGGAAAAATGAAATACATACATAAAATGAAAATGAAGCATAAAAATAAAATTTCGAATACAAATATGTAAATGTTTATTATTTTACTTTCATCGTTGGTTTTGGCATTGTGCATTTAAATATCTTCCCAAATTCTTATTTTGTAAATAAAAAATCAGCTAATTTTGACATAAGCTTCAGAGTTGCTAAAAATACGAAAAAGTTCGTTCACTCTTTGGTGTAAAAAAATACATTTTTACACTTTTACAAGACTAGATACACAGAAAAGTGAATACCACTACTTTTAGTGGAAACTTGCAAAATCTGAATAATGGAACTTTTTCAATGAATTTGTTTTCCCATTTAAATGCAGTCTTCAATAGCAGATTCGAGAAATGTACCTATGCGTCAAAAGTCATTTACACATTGCTGTTGCTTCTTTGTGTGCGTCTCATTGTGCGAGCGGCTACATTCATAACGTTTTAACATGTTGTTTTATACCTACACATTCTGAACTCCGATAGCAAAATTTATCGAAAAATAATTGAAGAAATAACGTTGCCAAATGTGGAAAAAAAATCCGAAGTTTTAGAAGAAAAGTAAACACCCCAAGTCTTACTGTATTTATACACGCTACATGTTGCTATTGTTCTCTCTGACATTTTTCATTGCGGTTGATAAATTTGAATTTCGAAGCGTTAAAAAATTAAAGTTACATAAATGTTTTCTCAGAATAGTCGCAGTATTTTAGGGAAAAAGTCAGTATGCAGTTTTAGAGTCTAAAAAACAGTATAATGCTGCGAAAAACAGTATAGATACGAGCGTTAGGTATGGGCTAATATAAACTTAAAAGAAAGCTAATAATAATGAATCTGAAAACTCACTCCCCAGATACATGTTGCTAAGCAGAAAATACTTGTACATTAGCAAACTGACTGCCAATTGACACTGAATCACTGTTTCAACAACAATAGATACAAAGTTCCATGAAACCAAAATCAAATCTTAATCCATCACATGACAAGTAGTAGCAACCGCAAGACAAATATAAAACCACCTTCTCGTCACCGTCCCACGCACAAACACAAACTATCTAATCAACCTAAGACACACAAAATATAAAGACTGCCAATATACTGACACAAACATGTTTCTCACTCGTCAAATCTTATCTGCTGCACGTAAGAAACGAAATAAGCGCATGTTCGCTAAATACACTCTCCAGATACTTATAATTGTTATTAAATTACTTAAGAAGTCGCAAAAAGTGTTCAAAGGTGGTCACTGATTTGACTATTTTCGAAGTTTGGGGATTTACTCATTGATTCGCTGTGATACCGTGGTGGTGGCTGGCTTTTATTTTCTAGCTTCAATGATAAGATAACCGTCTGTCTGTCTGTCATTGTGATCAGTAGTCAGTGGAAGCGTCACCCTTAAATGGTTATGTATATGTGAGATTACTTTTTTTTTGTTTAAAAGTTTTCGGACGATATGGTTTGCTTTAAAAACTAATTACACGTGTAATAATCTACAGATAACTGTTAATTATAGAAATAATCACAGAAGATTGAAAAAATCAATCATTTTGATATGATAAGTGGTTTGAAGTAGTCGAAGATACTTTAGTTGTGCTGCGTCGCTTCAACTTGAAATGGACGATTAGGTAGAGGGGAGTGGACAGACTCAGCAATTAAAAATTAATAAACATAGAAATTGAGAAAATTAATAACAAAATGTGAATTCAAAAAAAAAAAAAAAACAAAGATACAAAACAGACATTATTGAGGCGGCGCGCCCACCTTCAATGCCCGGCGGCAATAGCATCGAGCAACCAGTTATAGTGGAGGAGATTTAAAAATTAATAATCGGATAGTTTGTTTTGTATTTTACTTTAAATACATCATGCATGTATGTAACTGTATGTTGTATCTGGAGAGAGATGTGGAAACAAATTAGTGAGAAACAAAATGCTTGAGAAGTCAAAGCCCATTAAATTAATTAAAAAAGTTGAAAGCACCAGATACATGTATACAAGTATGTATACGAGACCAGAACCAAAGAATGAAATTATGAGATATATGGGCCCGTTCGGATAAGTGCTAAAGGCTAACTAACACACAAAAGAAATATAAAATAAAATAGAAGCCAAAACATAATTAAAATTCCACAAAATTCAAGCGACGAAGTAAAATGAATTCCATAGAACATATTTTCGGAAATTAACGAATTCTTTTACATACCGACGACTCTGAGATGGCTAAAATAATTTTTTTGTTTTTTATTTTGCTGCGAAGAATTTTTGGGGTATTGGGTCTTGGGGATCCTCTTTGAACTCTGGGTAGCATGTGTGGAAAATAGCTGTTTTTGTGATTTATATAGATAGAAACGTTTTTATATGTTTTTAAGTAACTGCGTTTTATTTTGTCGCGGCTAAGACTGTAGCGAAGTTCCTTTCTCCGAGGTTGTGGATAAACCGGTTGTAAAGGGTTAAACGGAGCTTTTGGGGGAATTTTTTTACATTCAAATGCATTCTGCTTGCTAGGCTTATTTATTTGTATATGTATTTGGCTTCAGCAGTCCTAGGTAGAACCAGGCATAGCTTTCCGCAACGTGCGCGTTATATTTTTTTGCACGAATGGAAGGGACAACAGTTTTCTGCCGTCTCCGAACGGCGAGTTGGGAAGCTTTACATGACAAATGATACTCTGAATGCTTGTCAGGCATTCGGAAGAGTTGGGCAATGTGAAAAGCTTTTTAGGTGTTTGCGGCGGGATTCGAACCCAAGACCGCTGGCTCAGTATTCCGGTGCACTAACCACTTACGCTACGGTGTATTGCACATTTTTCCGCTTGTTAATGGAGCCTTTGATGTTCTCTTTGTCACCAACCGGTCTAAAATAGTCAAAGTCGATATTTTGACTGTTGAATATGTTAATAGCCAATCGTAATCGAGTTAGCGTTTTTATCAGCTGACTACTGGCGAGATGCCGTATTGTCAGCTCTGTTCGTAGTTCGAGTTGACTTACCCCCCTAAACCATTTTGAGACATTTCGATATGGTGTGCTTTTATAAAGTCCCAATGTAGTTTTGCGTACGGAGATGGACGCCAATACAAAAGATATCAAAAAAAATCCTTCACGTTACATATATATCTATACTCTGTTCCACAAAAATTGTCAGTAAGGGAAGATAGGATGTTTGCCTCTCAGTCTGGTTGCAATAGCTTACATAAACATGTCCCCCTTCTGAGCCCACACTGGGTTACCGTAGTATATGTACATGTCAGATCGACGCAATGCGGAGAGGAAGACCCGTAGGTTAACCAACTGCTGATTTAAAAACAACGAAATAAAGATAGGTAATTGCTTACAAAGTGGACACCACCTCGATTTTGATGAAATTTTACAATGTTGTAGAGGTAATTTTTTTTTAAGTATTTTGATGTATAAAAATGTTATATATCGGACACGATTCGCTTACGAGATATATGTAAAAAGTCATAAAAAAGTATACTACTTTTTATTTCCACACCCAACATTCCTCTCGCGCAAATAAACTTTCAGTATAAAACACAATACGGGAAAAATTGTTTAAATGCATTTTAACGATTTCTTCAGAAAAACAAGAAACTGTAAAAAATAAATATCAAGTGGCAACACCCTCACCTACTCATATTTATTAATTGGTTCTCAAAGCAAAAAATCCCAAAACTCTTTGAAAAAAACCACAGAAAAAGCTGCAGTAACGATTTGCTTTATTTTAGTAATGGTAACACTGCTTTGATGTTCATATTTTCCATACACAAAAGGATGGTTAATGGCGGCCACGCGCCAAACTATCATTCTCCCATTGGCTGTGTGGCAGGCTGGTCATGCGTTATGGGAAATACATATATATATTTATGCGCAATTGAGGAAAATTACAAAAACAAAACTTGTGTAAGTTAGTGGTATGGTTTTTATATCAGTGCCATAAAAACAAATGCAGGTACCACTGTTAAAAAAGAAGCTCCCATAAGGCCTGTATTGACAATTTTTTCTGGAACAGAGTATAGATGTTCACAACGTGATGGAATCTCAATTGAACTCTTGGTGGCGTAAATTTTCTTTATCTTCATCTGTTAGTGATCGTGTAGCTTCTGAACGGCTTGACCAATTGGGGTCATAATCACAGAATATATTTGCTTTCTTAAGAAAATGGTTCATAGCTATACTAGGATGGTGGTGCAATAGTCAAGTTATTATCAAATTCTATACCTATGATTCAAAATGGTTCGTATTCATAATATAAGTGTGTTAGTTTAGTCTCTTCACTGTATATACAATAATATTATTTCACAACATAAACAAGACCATTTTTGTACATACTCCTGCTCCAGTAATTCATAAATCAAAGTAAGATCCAATTTATATTTTATCTAAACCAGTACAACAAATGAAATTAGTTAATTAAACTCATCGCGCCATCTACCGGAAAGGGCAGCTAGTGCAAGTATGTTATTCTGTTCAAAGAATTCTTCCACCGCTCCCTATTTCTAAAAGTCATCAATTTGCGCAAAATTCGCCCATATTTGCATCAATTTTCTTGATACCAATCGGGTATTCCATTCAAATCCCTGTAGCTAAATAGATTTCGGAGAAAGGACGCAGGGGTAATGTGTGGTGTTTGTAAATTCCAGTTCAAATGAACACGTTAAAATGTCAACATTTCGCAATATTTAAACGATTTTGACATCCGTTGATTGTAAGTACACATGTATGTATGTATTTTGAAAAGACTGCTGGACAAAAATAAAGTAAAAGTGGGGCTAAATTATTCTCTGTGATCTGTACGAATATCTATCATGCACGAGCTTCTTTAGTTGTCACCAATAAAAGACCACGGTCACCGCCGACGGCAAATCAATTTCCATTGCAGTTTTTGTGGCAATGGACCCAACATCCAGCAACAGGCTAGAGCTACATACTATAATAATATGTCCTTGTCGAAGCTTAAAATGGGAGAAATTAATTTATGATGTTTTGTTAATAAGTCAAAAAACAAGGAAACATACATACTCGTCTACAAGTTCATGGTGTCCCCTCTGTACGTACAAATTGGGGGTGTGTCATACCGAGTTCATGTCACCTCATTTCTACCAAAAGATACAAATAGGTACTTCAAATCCTTTAACGTTACATTTAACTTCAGTTAAATACATTTCAAAACATGCGGATCGATTTAACGAGTGAGATACGAAACATTCACAAAAGGTAAACAGATACGTCGATAGCAACACCAAAGAAAAATAAAAAAAACAAAAATTATATCAAGCATATCCTTTTTTTTAACAGTTCCTGTCTATATTTGTACCGACTTTTGTTCTTTCCTCTATACCTTTCTCTTTCTCTCTCACATTCTATGTGCTTGTACTTGCGCTTGTGTGTGTGTGTGATTATCCTTGGGTGGTGGTTTAACTGCTTGTAGGCCACGAACATTTTTACGATATACGAAAACGATTTACTTTACGATATTTATGGCCTATGAAAATGAGCTTTATTCTCTGCGGGTGTAGTCGATATGTGTGGGTGTGTGTATGTTTTGGTTGGTTCTTTGGCCCTTAAAATACGAGAGAAGTCTATCGTTAAACCGGGACAACAGCCGGTTCCGGCAACAAAGAGATCTTTAAAAAAAAAACGAAAACAAAAAAACATGGCAAAGGGTAAAAACTCAACGGGGGCGCACAGATTTTGGTGTCAAAAGTATGGATGTTGATGGTGGAACATATGCTGAGCCTGAGAGTTTCTCGAAGGGCAACAATAACTGTTATTTTTATTAAAAACAATAAACGCTTTTTTGTTGGTGCTTTCTTTGGCACTGTTAATAAAAAAAAAACCAAGGAGAGGAGCATAAGAATTGTGGATGACGACATTGACTTTGGATGGTGACTTGGTTTGGTTTTGGTGTGCTGCTTTTTGGATGTGTTTTCCATGAGTCAAGGTTAACGACCAACCAACATTTATTTTTTGTGCAAGGATAATGACAATAGCATTTAAACACGGCGCTGCAGAGTAGATCCTTGCCCATCGTCAGGTGTATAGGTATGGATGGTTTTTTGGAAAATTTATTTATTATAATCCTGTAGGGATAATCGATGAAATCCTCGATAAGTTCCCGCATGGTTTTAACATTTCTTTTATTCCATTCTTTTGTGTTTATTTATTTCACCCTTCGGTAGGCGGGTGACCGGCCGGCGGCATTTTTGGTGGCGAAAGCCCCATCGTCCAGGGAAAGTGAGTTGCAGAAACGTCGACTTGCATTGATTGTTGAAGAGATACACACATATCGCGCGCAGGGTGCATATACATTATGTATGTATATGTAGTATATTATGCTCTCGCACACACCATTTCACGTAACATTAATTCTGTGATTTATGAGGGTCACGTGACCGTCAAATGGACGAATGCCCGAAAAAAAACGACCGAACGGAAAAGAACTGCAAACACTGTGAAGTAGAAGGTGGTCGATATATTTAATTTACCACACATGCATACGGGCGATTATTATTTTATGTTTCAAGTGAGACGCTGGAGATTAAATTTTGTTGATTGAATTGATGAATGGAAATGTATTTTTAAGAACTGAACTTGATTTTTGAAGTAAAGCCACGGGTTTTGGAGATTTGGGAGAAGCGTTATAAGTTCACTTTTTAAGGAGGAGAATAGTGGAATCTCTTACGGATAGCTCCATTCTACGGACAGATCCCTTAGATGGACACATTTTTATAACCATGCTTTTATATTTCCGATTGCATACCTACATTTTACCTTCCACTCTGTTGATCGGACGCGGACAAGCCTATTTGTTAGAAATTGTTTTATTTAATTCCATTAGACGGACAAAAACAAAACAAAAGGACAAAAAACAATAGAAATAACGATCACATTAACTACATTAAGGTGCGGCGGCGCGCGGTGGTAAATATCAATTTTACAGCAAAACTAATCCCATATGAACCAATTTTCATGACAAGCATGACGTATTTTTTCAAAAGATCTTCTGTATTTTGTGGATAACCAAACTCTTCGTTCCATTAACTCGTTTGGGTAGGTGAACAAATACCGAATACAGAAGCATGTTTCAGAAAAAAAAAATACTAGTGTGCCCGTGCGAAAACTCTCGCAAGAGAAAATCCAACCCCCAAAATCTAAATTTTCCATCCAACATCCAAGCTTCCCATATGATTTCCATCTGTCAACTGATTGAAATCCCAGGAAGTGTTTATTCTTTTGGGAGTTCTTGAGTAAAATATTAACTTTGATCGGTTTTTTTAATTTGTTGAAATTTGTAAATTGAAATTTATAAAGTCGTCAGTGCTCTTCTTTTGACACCTCATTTGTTAAGATTGGTTAAGTATGAGAGCCGCAAATGGTACCTAATAGGTTACAGAAATAATATAACTATATGATGATTCAAATATCATGAATACAGCGTGCGTACAAGTATTTAGGCTACCTAGGTAAGGTGGCTATCCACCGTGCTCGGTAGGATTCACTGAGCCCAAAGTAGGTCCACTCCATTGTGTTGCCACGTGAGCCAATTCTTATCGGTGCTCTTGGAAACATCTTGAAAGTTGGATAAATTTCCGTATTTTATTAAATAAATATCTTGAAGGTCTAAAATCTTATTTAATATATAAATCTCAGTGTGACGCTTTTACCTGTCGATCTTACGGTTAGACAAACACAAAAACTAATGCACACAATGAAGTAAAACTTCGTATTCCAGTTCATTAACATCCTGTGCCTATTATAGGCCAATTTTTAAATTAATTTATTCGCAATATTATTTAAATTAATGCAAAAATAAAAACACTCTTACAAATGCCACTTTCTTGCGAAATGTCATTTATTCAAACTACAAATACTTAGAATCCACACTTGTATTGATAGACTACAAACCTTGGGGTATGTTCGCACTGTCTTTGATTCTTCGAACAAAATGACAATGTATGTATGTATTGCAAGTAACACTACATTTTTTAGACACGGGCGCAGCCGGGCGGGACAGCTAGTATGAAATATTCTCCAAGTGAGGATTCCCAATCTTTGTTTGTTTCCGTTTTTTGTTTTGTTTATCGTTTCAAATAAAGTAGTTTTTTATGTTTTATGTGTTTATCCCTTAGACGGAAAACTCCCTTAGGCGGACACAAATATTCTCACCGTCACTGTCCGCCTAAGGGAGATTCCACTGTTTGGGTACGTACTTCGAATAGAATACAGGTCAAGCAGTTTTGGCCGTTTCGCAGTTGAACCAATCTTTCTAGAACTGTGCATGAGTTTTATGCCGAATTACATACATACATATATATGTACCTATGTATGTCACAGCGAAACAATACCTCAGAGCTGTAGTTCGTTGTACAGGATCCCCACAAAGATTGGGCTTTATGTTCAGTTTTAGTGTAGTTGCCCAAAGTCTAAGCCTAAATCATTCATTAGCTGGAATATAGAATGTAAAGATGGTCACCCTGCATCAAATTTCCTACTATGTTTTTTTAAACCAAAAATCATTCGATCATCTGATGAAATTCAATAAATTTCCATAGAAAAATCCTCGATTGACTAAACGTCTAACAGAATTATTTATTTTCTAAATAAAATGAATGGTCTCGCACCTAATATCCACTTCATAGCACCTCCAGCGTAACACAAAAAAAAACAGACAATTTCACCAATCAAAAGCCAATAAAAAGCCCAATTTTCACGTTAAAATAAAAATAAAACAAACAAACAAAGTGTGATTTTAAATTGGCTACCCTCGCTCACTCAACCGTCATGTCATGTCATTCATTCCATACTGCGTGCGTTGGCCATTCTCCATTTTCCAAGCAACCACTCACCGAATCCAAAACCGTTCCATAGTGGCAATTCGCGCATCATTGATTTCGCTACGCGCCCAACAAAACGGCAAACAAATTCAAATATCCGCCGCATTTTCGAACCGAATCCAAGCCGAACAATGGTGGCGTTCACACACAATGGTGGCGGAGGTGCACAGTTGAATGCGTCGCGCATAATGCCCCTTATATAGACAGTGGCGGCGCGGTGGTTATATTTACGATTTCCACAACACCCTGTGTATACACAGCCCTGTCCGATTTGACAATAGAACCCCCTCCCCCCTTCCTTCCGACTGACCTTACGGTGACACGTGCTAATTGAGTATGCGACGAGCGGTGGTCCTCTTTGTCAAAAAAAGAAAAACCTCGTTGCTGTATGTGTGTGTTGTAATTCGGGCAAATTAATCAAAATCCCTGACATCTAGCGACCTCTTTTCGCTCTTCATCGAGCGCGGCCGCTCGGTGGCGGTGGGTAATCTTGATTAAATGACCCGCAGCGGTAGTATTCGGGCGGTGTGCTCCACACCTTGCAACAAGAGTCAATGTGTCACATGTGGTGACATATCGTATTGCAGAGATCATTGAACGTGGTGTGTGTAACTGAAACTGGAATTGAAACCTTCCTTTGGCAACATGTTGATCGGCAATCTCTTGGACACATCAACAACGGCGAACATCGGACAAAATGCAAAACTACACCGACGACGACGACGACAACGAAGACGCAGACGAAAGCCCGAGTGAGTCTGTGAACTGTAAGAATGGCCAAGGGACACCATAACAAAAGGCAGACGACAGTGACACTGTCCCACAAATGTGATGCAGCGCAGCGGCAGTATCACATGGCCAATGTGTAGTAAGAAGACATACAGTAAAACAGTATCCGTATCCTGTTCCCACACACACCCATTTTATGATTTTTTTTCGCAATTCTTTTGGATGCGCATCCACTATGAGTGTCCATGTCCAGTCCACTCGGGGCTGAGTCTGAGGAGGCCTTTGTGTGACTAATATACACATATAAGCAAATGACAGCGCTAAAGCGTAGGTGGTGGCGGATTACTGATCACTTTTGATGGCGACAATAAACTTAAGCATCCCGAAGGAGTGAGTGTGTGTGGTATGCATGCACGATGCACCAGCACCACGCGTTGGATTCGAGTTCATGCACCTTAAACGAATTTAGTCAGCCTTACAAATTTTTTTTTTTTCCTTTTTTTCATATGGTTTGAGAAATTAGCAATGACGTCTGGGGGATTCACGTCGGTCACAAACACAGCAGTTGTTGTCCATTCGAGCTGGACACTTCTCTTTATGGAGTGATCACAGTGGGAGTGACGGGGATCATTTGTGATTATGAATAGTTGGTTTTGGCATGTGGTGTTTAATGTATCCACGAGTACCTACTTGATGCAAAATTTACGGTTTTCCTTGAAAGTGGTTGATTTTAAGTAATCTAATAAAGGTTATCACTAGTTTTATTCATATACAATATGAGCCTTTTGTCAAAGATGAAGTTAAACCACTTGAGTCACGTGAAATTATCATACTATATAATAAAGCAGTAACGCTCATTCTGTAAACACGGCTGTATCTCGGACTGGAGCCTAAGCGGCTGGGCGGATTTGCTTGAAACTTCATATCTGGGGTCTGTGGGACTATACCACAAGGCCAATTTGGAATTTTCATTCTAGCCCCAAAAATAAAGGTACCTATACTTCATTTGGGACCGATTTTATAAAAAAAGCGGATTTTCTCCAAAACGGCTCCAACGATTTTGTTAAAATATTTAGGTTAGCTTAGACACATGCTATCGAATGTCATACCAGGTTTTTGCCTGAAAAGTTGTACAACGGCACTTGACTTTTTAACTGATTTTCTAAAATTGGGTATTTTTCGGATATTGCTCAGTCGATCGGTATTACCAATTTTCATATAGTAACTGTTTAAAAGTGAAATAGCAATAAGAACTACGATGCAATGTGATAAGAACGTCAACATGTTTGCATGTATATGTGTATGTATCTCTCGCATGTTTTACTCCTCTTGCAATAAAATTCGGAATGAAAGTGGAAGCGTATGAATTAGGTTAGGTTAAAAAAAAAACAATCCATCTTATAAATAAATTTGACGAAAAAATTTAAAATTATTCAAAAGTGCAACGAAATTTTCAAAAATATATTTTTTGACCTACAGCAAATAATGGGGCTAAAAGTGGGTACATAAGATAAATAAATCTACCGCGCATACAACGAAAGCATGATTTGTACCAGAAGGAAATGTCGAAAAAAAAGAACATGGTAATGTTGTGGGCCTTACGGATGTTGGTGCTGTTGTTGTCTTTGTCTTATTTTCAATTCTCTCAATTCAATTCTTTATACGGCGCTGCGCTTAAAAGCACGCGAAAAGAATATACGAGTACTTATGAATAGCGAACTACTTATCTGTAGAGGTAGCCATTGAATCTTCTAACTACACTGAGCTTTTATTGGTAAATATGATTCACACAGTTATTTTTTTAACTTACATATATTTTTGCCCCTTAAGCTCTGTAAAAATGTTCGTCGTTTTCGACGAGGGTCAGCTAGTATTACTAAGTTGAATAGAATCAACATCATGTTCAACTTTTTGCGAGATAAAAAAATGAAGGTAACACGTACTATAGGTTTCAATTTTTTATGTTGTGATGTTTTTGGTACACTATTAGTTATTAGTTTTTAGGCAGACGTGAGTGTCAATATTGGACACTTTGCCATCGGTATAAAGTTTATGTTCTCGGGCGCAGAATAATTCGATTTAGTACGTCGCGTCGTCTGCTATGCTATTGTTTAACCTTTGTCAATATAAAAAATAGGACAGAGCTACAAGATCTACGTAAAATTGCATTGATAAAACGTCACTAAGGGTTAGTTTTCAATCATTTTTGAGTATAATAAATGTCACTTTTACGATATGGAGAAATAACTCCTCATGTCTTTGCCTTCTAAACCTCTAATTAGACCGACCATAGCTCTACAAATATTTCTTTCCAAGTGAAGATACTCAGAGTTTTTCAAAAACCAGGCCCGGTCTAACTTAGAACTTTCTTAAGGATAGCAATAATAGCCTTACCTATCTTATTATCGGCGATGATCCATAGGTATAGATCATTGGTTTGTGTGCATTACAACAACGATACGAGATCTTGCTTTTTATCAGAATCAATTTTCGTAATCCAAAAATTAGTTCGGCTATTTCTCACTAGGATACACTTTCCTTTGTGGGTGTTAGCATAATTATCGACAATTGTCAAGGGTACGTACATGTTGCCATATAAAAACAAAAAAAAATATGTTCATATATTATGTTCCAATAAATTAGTTTTCTACTCATAATGATATGTTAGCGATGTGATGCTGTGAAAGTATAGCTACAAAATATGATTCTAATTTCGTATCTGTTAGTTAAAATTAACAATTTCCTCGCTAAAAAATAAGACACGCGCAGTAAACTTCCATAAGAAAATATTCATTCGCGCGGCAACATCGCGCTAATTGTCAAAAAGGAACTAAGCTTGTGCAATCACCACAACACAGAACTTACATTTTTCGTAGATCTGGACCGCTTTAGTTTCATTGCGTGATCCATATTAATCATAAGTGATAATAAAATACGGCTAAAATAAAATTAGAATTATCTGAAGAGAGAATACTGAAAAAAAATTACCCTATATTTACAAGAGACATAATTATGTAGGTACTTATATCTAAAAAGGGTACAAAAATACGCTACATTTTTAAAAATACTTCTATAAAGCCTGTTATTGAAAAAATCCCATCACAGACTCTTTGCGTGAGAAAATTGTCAAATTGCTCCATAAGTCGCCCAATGACAACCTTGAACCACTTTGTTATTTGTTTCAGATTTAGCCATTGATATCCCTGTCCCTATGACCCTATGGCCAAATAAAATACTCACACCGGTTTTAGAATTACTTACTTACTTACTTAGTTGGCGCTACAGCTCGAGGTGAACCTGGAATTGGAGGGACCTACAATTTTTTGCCGACTCCGAACGGCGAGTTGAGAAGCTCAGTCGTGACAAATGATACTCTTTGATGCTTGTCCGACATTCGAAAGAGGTGCTACCGTAAAAAAACTCTTTTAGGTGTTAGACCCGCTCTGGAATTGAACCCGGGTAGCATTGTGTAGTAGTCCAACGCACTAACCACCACGGCCACGGCGACCAGAATTAACCGATCAAAATGTGCGATTTCAGCTCATCAAGTAGGTACCTATACGAAATACAAAAACGTGCTTAATATAATGATATACGAATAGGACCGCTTACCATTTTGACCTCCAGTCTTCAGCTGAAATTATCAGTTTTTCTGAGTTCTTTTTAAATTATTTACGATTATTGATTTGGTGTGTTTTGATAAAGTCGCCAATATTTTCACAGATTTTTGAACTTCGGGAGACTGTTCCTACAGATATAGGCCTAAGTGTGCTAGTTCTCGTTACAGACAGCCACTGCTACCTAGCTTAACCTCCTATGAATACGTATTAAGAATTATTTACAGATTACAGAAATAACAACTTTTAAAATTCAATGCCCGCCCTAAGGTGTCTTCAACGTCCAATGGATAGTTTTGAAACTTGACTTCATTTGTTGGGTGAAATTGATATAATCTTTGAACGCGTTTGGATTTAATCGGATTCAATTTTCTAATACTAAACTTGTTACTACAGTCAACCGTCGTATAACGCGATACTTAAACATTGCGAATTTGCTATTACAGATCTCCTACAAAGGTATCCCCACACCAACGCGATTTAATCGTTGCCGCCGCGACGGCGATGAATTCTGGGAATTGCTGTCACTCAAATTACATGGCGGTATATGAGAGAGACCATACCAACGTGATTGTTTGACGCCGCGACGGCGAATTTGCGTGCAAGGTTTTTGTCGCTATCACGGATTGGTCGCAGTTCAACTGAATATGGCATGGAATATGGTATACTGGGAGGTTAATTGAATTTGTTAAAAAATTCCAAATTCTATACGATCTATTACACGAAGATTATAAAAATGTGAGGAAGAAGGATAACATGTGTACGGAATTGGATTAGAATTAACCCTGAATGAATTCTTGTAATTTTTCGTTAATTCTTTTTGATCGTCCAGAGAGACAAAAAGTAAATATAACACCTGGTGTCCAAAATATCACATTTAAATGAAATTTTTATTCAGATTGAGTGCTTCAAAAGTCAAAATTATTTTCTGTGCATTTGTCCTTAAAACGGTTAGAGGGTTAAAACAAAGTGGTTAGGGTTTTTTTTTAATTTTTCATTGAAAAAATTAATAAGTTATCATAAATATCATAGTAATCTTAAACGTAATGATAGAAATGCAACCTCGAATTTTCATTATCTTCTAAGAAGGCAAGAAATAAAGGAGAAGTACATTTTCGCAAACACTGCGACAAAACTATCGCTTTGGTGTGGGCATGCTCGCGAATTTCTTTGTCGCTGTCGCTGTCGCCTCAAATTTATCGCCGTCGCGGCGGCAGCGATTAAATTGCGTTGGTGTGGGGGTACCTTAACGCGGCACTTCTACAACGAGGTTTCGCTAAAACGCGATTTTCGGTATTTTCTTACGCGAAAAATATATGTATGTAGCTATCTATCGCATTCCTGTGTTGCGGGGAATTCCCTTTTAACATATTCACGTGTTCCGTCGGCTCTTCAGTATGACATATGAAAATCCCCTTCAATGCTAGTTCAAATGATGACCCGAATTCTGAAAATTACTCCGTTCATTAGATTGTACCGAATCAGCAAAAATGCAAATGTTGCAAAGCAGTTGCAACGCCAAGAGCATATGTTTGCCTTATACAAAAGCAAATGTAGTGTGGAGTGTGCAACATTTATTTGATAGTTGCGTAGATGCTCTTGCTTTTTCGCAAACTACTACATTTTAAAACTCTTTGCTTTGCAGTAAATTTTGCTTATGCGTTTGCTAACGTCCTGCTTTGCATATTTTGAGCAACATATGCGTTTACGATTTCGCCCATACACCAAGGATTGGATTTGGCTTTACACATAATTGTTTTTGTCATTGGTATTGCCTTGTTGTATTAAAACGGTTAGATTTCTAAAAGCAGTAATAAATTTAGATGCATTTTATTTTTGTGGAAAACGTAACCCCAGCTTTAGTATGTACCCCAAACATCGTATTACGCGATTTTGTGTAACACGCTGTTTCTTGGGAACCATACTACCGCGTTATACGAGGGTTGACTTTATTTGGAAAGGCAGTCGCCATTTGTACCAGTTTTATTTATAGTTTAACCCCCAAAACATTTTTTAAATAAGCAGCAATTAAATATTAACGCTATAGCAGATGCAGACCTCAATTGATTGAATGTACTGAAAGCCTTAAGCTTGTTAGGATTAAAGTTTTTTTTTCTATATTTACTGGTTTAAGCATTAATTATTTTATTTGTATTTATCTATCTAATATCATCTGACTAGATTGGCTTTGTTTTTCATTATTTTTAAATCCATTGATTTTATTTCTGCCATTTTTGTTTTATTTTTTGTAAATGTTTATCTACGCGAGCAAAAAAAAAAAAAAATCGGAGTAAAAAAAACTGCAATAATTTCATTGAAATTAAATCCTATTGGTATTTTTATCTCTCTGATAACTTTAATTCCATTATTCTGCTAAAGTTAAGCATTCTTTTTTTGCACGTAGGATCACCACTTTTTTTTGCGCTGTATATTGCATTTCCATCCGGGTTGAGTTTTTGAAAACCAACGCCACCGACGCACGTTTGGTTAGCGGTCATAAAACCTGACAGATTAATATCCTAATTAGTAATCGGAACCAACAATCCCACAGAAAATTATAAAATATAAATTTATAAATATAAACATGTTTGTGTATATTTTTTGTTTTATTTAAAAAAAAAAGGAATATCAGTATTCCAGCATCAGAAAACGTTAACCAAAAAAACCTCCGCTCCGGAAAAATTCTCTATCAAGTCGGACCGGGTATGAGGTGTAAATGCAAAATGTGAACTTCGCCAGCAGGATTTTAAAATAATTTTTTTTTTATATTATTTTAGTTGGAAAAAAAAAAAAAAACAACAAAACAAGGTGAAACTCAGGGACTTCCCTACTGCACATATGCGACTGCATCAGAAGGGTGGCAAATAAAAAAAAAAAAGACTACATGCCCCTTCCAAGTTAGTCTGCGCTGCATGGATTTTTGTGTCGTTGTTGCGGAGGGGATATGCGAATTTTTTTTTTGTTATCCTTTTTCCACTACGGAGTAAAAATGGGATTGGTTTAAAAATGAAATGGAAAAGCTTTTCGGGGTTATAGAATGATGGCGAAAACCCTAATGTAATAAAAAGCTGAGGAGAAGGGGGACGGAGGCCGCTGCTTTATCATTGCACTTCCTCTTAAGTTTGGTGCAAATGCAGCGAAATTGTTGCTTTTAGTTGAAAAAAGGGAGAAAAAAACAACAAAGGATACCGTAGAATGAATTGAGTTTTTTTTTTTTTTTTTTTGAGGAAGAAGATAGGAAGGAGTATCATGTTTTATTTTCAAACACGAACTTAAACTTGCACATACGTCAGGCTAACAGCGGGCGCTAACGATGTCATGACAACGCAGACGAGCTAGTACCTACACGTGCTAATACAATGGGTTGTTTAGGGGTTGGTTTTCCAATTTAAAGGTGTATCTAGATGCATTTATCAGAAAGGTTCCACTGTTGTTAGTGTTATATATGTGACAGTGTGGAAAGAGATGTTGAAAGTCGAGAAATTTACATATTAAAGTGGGGGGGAACAACAAATAAAAGCGTGACGCAAGTGAACGGAGCTGAAATGTTTTGAGGCCTTAAATTTATTTTTCTGTGTTGCATATTGTGTATAATGTTGTCCTTAAACTGGCTAGATAAAAGACGTTTCTATTCATTGTGAATTTTCGGAATGAGAGGCTAAGAAGTTACTCAGAACCACAGCAACATTATTTGGTAAAGAATTTTTGCTCACGAATTTTGATGGTATTATTGTCATGTTGCTACGTTTTCCTTTTTTTTTTTTTAAATACAAAAGGATCATAGGCACAGGTTAGGTTAGGTGAGCGGGCTGCCGAGAATGATAACATCCTCATCAGTCATCACACTTAGGTTCATGTGAACCTATTGTGGTACCTATTATGTGTTCCCAACCATGGTATCAGTGTTTTGGTTCTAACCATCTGGACGTCCTGACAAACTTAAGTAGACCTGACGGTAATCGGTAAGATAGTTCGTCGATATGTTCGAAGAAAAATTTTGCTAGGGTTCTGTTTCCTAGTTGGCAGAGGTTAGGGCAGTGACAGAGGAAATGGGCTGTGTCTTCATGAGCCTCTCGTCACCGCATCTTCTGCATATGTCACCATCGTTTCGCCGTAGTTTTTTCGTGTGATATCTTAGCATGTTGTGGCCAGTTAACACTCCTATCAGTAATGACAGGGATTTCCTATCTTTTCGTAGAAGTTTTTTTGGTTTTATCCTAATCGGATTCTGGCCACATCTTTCTTGTTTGTTCGATTTTGGCCTTGAGGTTACAGAGTGGAGAGTGCTTGCTCTGTGTCTGGGGCTGAGCCTTTTCTGGCTAATTCATCCGCGGCTTCATTGCCTGGTATTCCGCTGTGACCAGGGACCCAGCAGAGTTTTACGTTGTGCTGCATGCCAAGAACCTTAAGCATTTCACAAGCCTAGATGTTATTTGCGTAGCAGCTGCTTTTATAGCCGTCTGTCAATGTAAGTTGTGATATCTTCGGAATATTGTCATCATTGACACCAATTGGGCAGCCTTTGTCACTGCTAGAACCTCAGCTTGGAAATCGCTGCTGTGGTCTGGGAGTCGTATGGAGCTGTTTATTTTTAGTTCCTCCGAGAAACAACCCGCTCCTAAACCTACTTCCATTTTTGAGCCATCGGTGTAGATAGACTTAGATTCGTTGGATACTTCATTAATCTCCCATTGTTCTCTGCTTGGAAAGGCCCATGAGAAGGCTCTTTCAACATCCAAGTGTAGTCTTCATTGACACTAGCGCTAATCATAGGCGTAGTGTGATTTATTAATTTTAGGTTTCTCTAAAGAAAATACTCATTGGCAAAAAAATTTCCTGCAACATGTTGGTACATTATTTGATAAGAAAAAGTTGCTTAAATTTTAGTGAAATCATTTTTGTATTGCATTATGTATCTACATCCTCTGGAAACCTGTAAAATGAAATATTTCAAAGAAATATTTTCTTCCATCAATCGCCACCAAAAGTCATAAAATACAAAAACAACAAACATATGACTGCATATTCCCCAAGGATGTAAAAAAACAGAAAATCATAAAATTCTCATGACTTTCCATTCGAAACTGCTCGATTTTTGTGTCATCAGCTTAGCCCCTAATGGTGGCCTTCAATGCAACACTGTTTTGGAGTAGGTACATATTTTGAAATGTATTTTTATAAAAAAGAAAAGCTAGTCCTCCGTTGTTGTAGAATATTTTTTTTATCGCCTCGGTAGCGGGTGATAAATCATTTCAAATGTCACTTTTCCGAAACAATTTTATCTAGTTGCGCGTTTTCCTCGCCGTTGTCGTTGTCGTCTGCCTGCTACTATACAAGTATCTGGATGGATGGGCACTTCATATTGGAGGAACCCTCTTCGGTGTATGGGTATCTGTCTCTACTTCAGCCTCGAATATGCAATATACTTTACTCCAATTCACGGGACCTAATTCTCTATGCATACATATGTGTAGGGGTTTTGAAAAGAAGAAGAGTGTTATCAGAGGCACTGGATCTGGACTTAAAATGCCAAGAATCAGAGTCATTCATTTTGTAATGTTTTACTTAGCGCCATTTGTCATTTTATGTTCGTATTTTTTTTTTTATAATGTCACCATGCAATACGACGAGTATATAATAGTATAGTTGTGAACTGATTGTTGGTGTGGTTATGCGAGGGGTTAATTACATTACTTAATGTAATATATTGCATTTAGTGCTCGTATCTACAAACAGATAGAGAGAGAGACAGCGAGTTTCGGGATATGAGCGAGCGACTGTTGACAGTGATTTGAAGATACGAGTACGCGATGATTAGATTGAAGGGGGGAGGCTTTACTCGCTTTACTCGCTTTACTCGTACATGTGAGTTCAGTTCAGAAATGAAAAAAGAAAATTTGTGTTCTAATATGAATTATTATCGAACATTTATTGATAAAATTCATTAGGAATGGGGATTAAAAGTATTACGAGTGTCGAATAAAGATTTTATTTTATTTCCTATTAGGTTTTTTTTTCCTACAAATTTTGATTAGATATCGAGTAGGCAATGATTTTAGGATAAATTGTGTACTGGGGTTTTTGGTAGGTGCTGACGAGCTTAGTTAGAGTATTTGATATGAATCGAATGACGTGCAAGGTGGTTTTTATTTTTTTTTTTTATTAATTCAGGTATAGTAGGTTTCCACGTGTTTCGATTTGATGCGTGAGTCATGAGTATGACTGTTAGAGTTGGCAAATTAAGACATGAATAATCTTCTGAGAATTTTTCAATAATTGCGGTTGCTGACATTTTGTCATAAATTTGTAGTTTTGATTCAAAGACAAAATATAAAATGTTAGATGAACAAAGTTACTCTGATAAATAGAAAGATACGAGTACAGATACAAATCATCGGCAATTATGTTAGTACATATAGTAATCTTAACCCTTTACGGCGCAAGGTCGCAAAAACATCAAGGTAGGTCCTAGTCGATTTGATAGCTTTTCGAATTTAATGAAACACGTATTTCTCAGAATTACAAAATTTTATTTAATTTTTAAAAAAATACTGTATTATTATTGTCATAATGTATTATAACGTATCCCTATGATGTATGGAATATTTTGAAGCAATTATTTTGCTTATTGTAGCATAATGCATCGAACTTACTGAAATTTGCACGCAAAAATATGCACTGGGTATCACTTTTGAGTATTTTTTCAATTGCATACCCATATTCACACATGTGTTTTTTCACAAGTTTCGTGACAAGTGAACTGCAACTCAGAGACGAGCACCTAACGCAATCTCTTTCAGCTGAAACTTACTAAAAAATAATTGAACGGTATATGACAATACTGTAACATTGAGTTATAATAGACTTAAAAACTGTTTTTTGTTTTTGTGAGCTTTAAGGGGTTAGGCCACCCTAGAATTTTCGAAAAGTGGATTTTTTTTTTAAATTGATGATATCCCAAAAGATAATGGCCGGGAAAAATCTCTAAGTACTCAGTGCAGCCATCGCAAATTAAGGGTATTGCAAAATTTCCTTATGATTTTCTACTAATCAAAACTTCAAACCCGTGTAAGTACATATCTCAAAACTGCATTTTTTAAGTTGGCCGGAAACATAACTCAGACAATTTTCAACCGATTTACTTGAAATTTTGAATATATGTATCTACCTATCTTGAAAAATACATTGTCTACGTAAGTTATTTTTGATATATCCGTTTTTCAGGACATGAAACTGTACCGGACACTCCATAACCTCCACCCTCTTCGAACTAAACCCTTCTGTTGGGCGTTCTTTGCACTGAGACCCATTTAAGCGGTTCTACTCTTTTTCGCATAAGGCAACATTATATATACATTCGAGAATTTGTGGAGGTCTTCGAACAAACTGAGTTTCGTTGGTCCACACCATGTTACGCCATCATTTCGAAGCTGACCAAGCAGCATATCATGATGCAAAATTTTATTCTCCTTGCGATGTTATTGCTGAGGCACTTGAGGCGCTTTTTTCGTTATACCTATTTCATTAAGCTGTTCAGCTGCAGGTTATCTTCTACAGATTCCATTGTAACTTGTGTTTCTCTTTGCTAATCTTGAATGCATTTACCTATCCTCCATTGAAGATATGTATCTTGCGGGTTGTAGCTTTCTCTACATTGTAAAAGATCTTGCATACATTTCTAGGTTTTTCCCTATTCATTCTAAGAGCTGTCAAAATGGTCTGGATTTAGTTGAAAAATCGTGTCACTGTCTGATTGACTTAAACCAAGAATAACTCAAATAGGGTACCTAAGCATGCTGGTTATAGCATCACACCTGTCTAGTAGGTAAAAACATGATATTCCTGAACTATTGATAGAAGCTTCGCATATATTGCTATTGTCACTGTCATCTAAGTACTTACATATAAACGAAATCATTTCACCCCATCATAGTGGCTTATAAATTGAAATTAGGTTACTTATCAGTATAAACTGTTGATTAATGCCCACCAAAAGGATTCCTCTAACCATCTATTGTTTAACTACCTATACTTACCTATCAAAATAAGTAAAGGCGCATATTTAAGCGCACATTCAAACTCAGCACACAAATAGTTAACAAACGCTTAGCTACCTATAACGCATTCCTCCCAAGATAAATATTAAAAACAATTTCCTCCCCGAAATACACGATTTAATCTGTTTAAACATCAAACTACACCAATTAACCTCCCGCCATCTATTTGTGAATATCCACTTCAGACTTACCTACCTATAATCTTTCGCGTGTGTTGCGTTGTCTATCCCCCTTCATTTTGCCATTCCACAACGACACTCATTACAAATATCAAAATGGCAGGTTGGGTCTTAAATTAAGCCCACCTCTCTTGTTAATACACAAAAAAAACAAAAAAAAAAAAACAAAAAAAACAAGATACAACTCCTCCCCACCCATTCCCACATCCAGTGCTTTTGCTCTGGTCTGGTACGAGTACATATACCTACTCGTACTATGTGCACTTTGTACTTCTTCGCACAACTTTCAATACGAATGGAATGAGGAAAAAAATGTTTCGCGTTAAAGTATCTATGAGGTGGTGGCTTCGTATCTATGCCCACCTATGTGTGATGGAATGGTTGTGTGGTATCTCATTTTCATTTATTTATTTATTTCTCTTTTGAATTAATTTTGTTTTTCATTTTTGCCCCATCATTCCACACACTATGCTCGTCGTCGTATTCGTATCCTATCTATCCGTTCTCCATCATTCCCATTTTTGCCGCCGCCGCTCTCGGCAAGAAATTAAAGTGCGATGAAATTGTGCAAAAGAGAAAGACAGACACAGTAGTTGAGTAGTGGCCGCAAAGTGCAATTCCATTATTAGATACTTTTAGAAATGGTTGTGTGTGCATGATGAAGAAAAATGCAATTTTCTTTTCTTTTCGCTGCACAAAAAAAAAAAAAACATGTACGTAGGTACACACATGAACAAAAATTCGCAATAGCAAAATTTCATTCGCCTTGCGAACGAACACATAGACGAGATGTAGAGATACATATTATACTGCCCGTACTTACATTTTATTTTTGTTGTTTTTTTTTATTATTTGCCCACACACTCATACAGGCAGCTTTGCCTTAAGTTGGGAAGTTTGTTTTAGGGGAAGTGGCTCATAAGAGTATAACGAATCTTGTCTCAGTGTGCAGCAGCGGCAGAAGCAATCGTTTAGTATAAAAAGAAGGGGAATTTTGATTTAGTTCTCGTATCAGTCACTTGTAGACAGAATGGCAGCACTAGACGTTATGAAGATTTATGTGAGAATTTTGTATTTTTTTTTTCAAATGCTCACCGTTTTGGGCGGGTTAGATTCATTTTTCATTATTTTTTTTTATTTTTGATTTCGTTGGTCTTAAAAATTTATAGACAGATTAATATTTTGTTAGATGATGTTTGACATAATTTGTTGTGAGTAATGGAAAATGTTGGGATTTGGTAGAAGGTGAACGTGTTAGCAAGCGTGCCGCCGCTGAGGAATTGAAATAGGATAGATTGTGTAGATATTTCAGTGAGGAATTTAAGGAATTAAAAAAAAAGAAGAATATTGATTTGATTAATGTCAATGAAGTTGTGAGGAAATATTTTAGGGCTTGAATGAGGTCGATGAAATGATATTTCAATCATTGGCGCCAATTACTGCCAAGAATGCATTACCTACTACTGGAATCGAATATTATGAACATTGATTAGGGGTAGGTAATACCTACTTATACTGAACCCCTATCTATGTTGATCTACTTATTCAATTTCATCAGGATTTAGAGAAATTAAATTTAAAATATATCGATACCTTTCCGCAATGTATTAAGCGGCATTTTATTTTGAAAATACTTTTTGATTTGTTCTTATATTTTGTGATAAGCGCCACGTTTTGGTCTGGGTTTGACAACTCCAACAGGTATACAAATTAGCTAGAGAGAAAATGAAATCCGTCCAAATCGTTAAAATACACAAATAAATAACTGAGCAAGAAGTTTTTATCATTTCCTGTAAAATTTTGAAAATGTCGCTTCATACATTCCTACGGGAAGGTATAGATATCTACAGGTTGCTTTCGGCTGTAGAAAGGACGGTATATAACTTACTTCTGTATGAAGCTTTTAAAGATGATTAAAAAATGTTGATCGTATCGCTTGGGGACTGTACTTATATCTTAAGAGATGCAAACTTCAAAGATCTACATAATTATATAGGCACGTTAGTCTAAAGAAATATGATTGAAATTTGCGGAGTTGTAGGTACGTGTCCTACACTCTACGACTTTTACCTATCCAATACTAGCTATGTACAGTACATTGGTATATAAATGCCGTAAAAGAAGAAGTACGTATCGCTCATTAAAAAGAACACCACCATATCTCAGAAAACAACAATTTTTACTTAATGATACAGTTCAAACCCATTTTCTATAAAGTTTATAATAGAAGACCGTCATTTCTATAACTTAAAAATTGACGACTAGGTATAGGGCACTTGTGTCGTTATGGTGACTGTCACTTTTGAATTTTTTACTTGTGGAAATACAGTTTTATTCTAATTTACGCAGTGACCTTTGATATGAAAACCGTTAATTTGTTATTTAAAAAGTGTAATATTTTGTGATAAAACTGTTTTCTATTCCAGGTTAGTTCAATATGTGTACCAGTTTTTCAAGTTTAAAACGTTTTATTTTGTGTTATGCCGTGATAGAACAAAAAAATATGCTTCGCAAACAAATAATTTAACTGTGGAAAAAAAGTCATATTTCGACTTATGGCACATTTCAAATTGTCAATCTTAATAACGTCACATGTGAAACTATAATATTTTTATAATTTTTTGTAGGTAAACAAAATTTAGAAAATTAAATTTCGTTACATTACATCTAACTCCAATTAATGGCTCTATCAAACAAAAAAAGAATGAAGTGATAAAAATTAAGACAATTATAAAATTCTACAATGCAAAGTTTAAATTTCGTTTTCTGAAGATTGAAGTTTTTGGAGTTATGACGGTGTTCTTTTTAATGAGCGATATGTACCTACAATGCATTTACAACCACCGCACATTATCGACACAGGGCCAAATAAACATCATAATTGCGCTGCCATTGAATTTTTCTAATATTCGCAGTGGATCACAGTTTTATTGAAAATTCTTCGATTTCTTACGAAATTCAAGAAAAAAAAAAAATAGAAAAAAAAAAAATATAAAACAAAATCCGTGGCGACCTCATGAGGATACGTGTATGTGTAGATTCGATAAAACTATCGACAAATTCAATTGTGGACTTGCAAGGTGTGAACTTCGAATAGCTAAGTGCGTTTCATCAGGGTACACCTTTCTTCTTTCAATTTGACGGGTGAAGCTGCAATGTATTCTAGTCTGAACGAATCCCACTCAAAGTGTACGGCGCTTACGGAAAAATTAACTTAAATCGAAGCCCGACAAGATACAAAAAGGACAGGATTTAACACCGGCCCAAACAGCAGTTCGCCTTCAGATATCTATTACAAGCACTGAAAGGCATTTACTCAGCCGGTAATTTGCAGAATTTGATATGTACATACATAAAGTTCGTCTGACACAACAATTTTTACATGAACAAGTTTCTTCGCAGCAGACGTGAATCCGATGGACTTTTCCATATGGTCCATTTCGGAAACATTAAATTGAGCGCTTCGTCGGGAATGGTCACGAATCCCAAATGACCACATTGGTACAACGGCAATGCCTTCATCTTTATGACAAATGCCATCATCCGCACTAGTGGGAGCTACATATGTATGTATATTGAACAGTGATATGGTTTTCATAAAAATAAATCCATACGAAATTAAACATTTTTGAAATGAAGAAACTACAGTATTTTGTCTTGGAAGCACTTCATTTAACAGACCCTGTAGAGTCAAAACAAATATCCTTACTAACAGAAAAATCGGAGCTTTTGCGTCACCAAATCGAGCGAGTAGGTATCGAAAAGATCGATATATGGAGTATGGACAGTAAACGAGTATGTGCCTTTCCCATTGCCGTCTTGCGGAAATTGCTTCCATCTACACTGTCATCTTCATTCTTGTCCACTGCTGCTTGAGATTGTTTATACATTGTTTGTTGTTCACTAGCAGCCACTAGATTTTTATGTATACCTAGATTGTACAGTGAAACCGAGGTATATGGGTAATTTTTAACATTTGTCTATGCGCCCATGAATGAGTGAAAGAAGCAGTGTGTTTGTTTTGGTTATCAAAATCGACTTTCCTCGTATAATAATCATTTCGCATTCATAGTTTTTCTCTCTATCAAAAGAATTAATAGAATTATTCGAAAACACACTAATTGTCAAAACCAGTGTTCACGTACCGTGGAAAAACCACCCGTTGGGAAAATTATGTTAAAGATTCAGTTCCAACCTTTTTTATTCAACTACTTATATCTTTTGTTTTGGTTACGATTTTTGAGTGCGCATTTTCGCAGTCTAAGCGATTTCGTTGTTTGTTTTGTATCATGCCCGATAGGCATGTTTTCGAAGGTTGAGATATGCCTTCCCATTTTACATCAACATTTTTCAAGGCTAATTCCAGACTTCCAGATTAGCTCTTCTTGAATTTTATCGGGAATTTTAATCACTTTCACAGACTCTGCTTGGCTGAATTCCGGAAAGTTATGTCTCGGAGTAATATGGAGATTTTATCCAGAAGCTGTTCTTCAAAATCATTCAAAATGACAAAATGTCTACCGTCGTCATTTAAAACATTCTCAGCTACGTTCAGCAACATGGCAATTATACGTCATACCAATTGAATGTGTTTTTTTCGATTTTGCAAACAATTTTGACTTAAAATATTCGAATGATGCAGAAGATGTTTTTTCAGCAGATTCAAATCTTGCACCACTTGATCCCAGCTGCATTTTCTTCCAACCTTCTAGTTTCTATTTGAAAAACTCTTTTAGCTTTATTGAACATCTTTGGATGTACACTCTTCAAATGTCGTTCCAATTGTGATGGTTTCATCGCTTCATTGCTGAGAACGAGTGGACACAATAATACAATGCGGTTTTGATTCATATCTGCAAACTAATTTCAAAATGCATCTACTTCATGAGTAATTTTCAAAACCTCTCTATTCCAGATACTAACTTTCGTAAGAACTCCATTCCAAAATCCATTGTTAAATATAACCAACGCGTCGTAATTACTTTCATTAACAAACTGCATGAATTAAAGTTCAAATCTGAAGGTTCTATATTTTGATATAAAAATGAACTAGTTCCTAATATTTTGAAGGTAAAAGCTCAATAAACACTGATCTACCACATTCGACCGGGGGCACAGCTGTTCCAACTGGATGCGCAGAAATTTGATGAATTCCTATGTCTTCAAAATTTTGTCGGGGAGAGGGGTCTGCGGACCACCAGTGGGGGACCGCTGGACTCTAAAATGTTATTTGAAAGGGTAGTTACATATATCGTAAACAAAAGCTTCAAAATATTCAATTCTGAATGATATCCATCGGATCGTCGGTCGGACAGACTGATCGTGTGAGGGGTGCTCCATCGTGTGTCAATGGATAACATAAAATATAAAATGTGTTTTTTTTTTTTTTTTTCAACAAAAGTTCTCTTTATCTATTTGGAATTTGCAATTCTATATTAAAAAGTTTATTTCTTGAAATATTGCTTCTATAGTTCTTTACGGAACTACTTAATCTCTACTATAAACCGAAACTCATTTTAAAGATTCCTTATGAAATTTCAACAAATCAACACTAACTCCATTAATTTCCCATTCAAGTTGTTCATTCTTTTATTCAAAATGAACCGTCATAACAATAATTTCGTGTATCCACATCCCAATGGCACTATTTACAATGAAAACGAGACCCAAACCTGCTATCTCTCCCTTTCTGTCAGTTGAGTACCATAGGGCAAACCATCATCGCTTTTAAACCACCGCGTGATATCCACTTTCTTTAATGCCCGGCCAGCCACCACATAGAGTATCTAACATTGCAATTGCCAATTATTATGGCGGCTAACGTATTTCGCCCCCCTATTCACCCTCATTGCCATTGTCTGCTGTTTTCTGTAGTGAAATAGAGAAATTTAATATTAAATGCTCCATAAAAAATGTAATAATAATTCATAAAAAATGCAATTTTAAATTTTACCTTTTTTCCTGTTATTTTTTTTTTTTGTTTGCCCTTCCCTTGGTGTGTATTATGTGCGGGAGTCTCTATGGTTGGGTTGGATGTATGTAAGCCCGGCGAGGGTGACAGTTTAGTTGTAGATAGTATACTTTTTTTCTGGTCTCATTTTCTGGGGTTATACCTATCTACATAGAAACATGTAACGCAAGCGGATATTGACTGTGGTTTGAGAAGCAAAAAAAAAAAAAAAAAAAATAGCTTAGAAGGATAATGCTAATAACGATGAAAAAAATAAAAATAAATGTATCTGCTGCATATAAAAAAGATGTTTATTCGGTAATTGAGAACATCACTCTGTCTTATTCCATTAAAAATTAACAAACTTTTAAAAAAGGAAATGCAAACCCTGCTGTCGCGTCGCCTCCTTTCTTTGCACGAAGATACATTTTCCAACCTAACCACATATACCAATACTCACATCTATGGGTAGTTTACATAAAAAAAACGGCCACCCCTGGCAAATCGAAGAAACAAGGAAAGAAAAAACTACACTCACCCCAATTGACACCCCCACGCCTATTTTTTTATTTTTATTTTCCCTTTTTAACACTATTGGATTACATTTCGCTTTTTGCACTGCAGTCTTGCACAAGGCGGTATCTATTTAAATAAAGGTGAGTTAACTTAGCTCAGGCATCATCATCATGGATACAAAAAAGAAGAGGGTGGTAGCACAGGGAATAAAATAAAAATAAAGAAAATTATTATTTCTATTTTGCATGATGGAAAATTACCACCATCGCGCCATCACCATCACGGCACCAGTGAGTAGCGACCACCGACGCTTAATGGAAAATAAAAGTGTCGCGGTGTACTAAACAGTTCGTATCTTTCTCTTCAACCCTCAATTCTCTGGGGGACATCACATTAACGTTAAAATAACGAAAAAAAAATAAACTTTAAGGAAATATAAAATAACTCAAAGAAAAACATAGAGAAATGTAATTTCAAGTTTTGTCAAGTTCTGCGGCGCGAAAGAATGAACTAAATCAGGATTTATTGTTTTTCTTCATTTGTTTTTTGTTTTCCCTTTGGGATATCCTTTGAGGATTTCATCTGTCTATTTAGATTTTAAGTAGAAGTTTTCTTTTTTAATTTTCCGCCTTTAATGCCTATTCACCTTATATACATATTTAGCAGAAGATAAAAATGGAACTTTTTTCTTTTTGAAGCTTTCTCCGTTTATTTTTTATTGCCATGGAATGAAACCATATATGTATGTAGGAAAGTTAAAAGTAAGATTAAGGTC
Source organism: Brachyopa scutellaris (assembly GCA_949775065.1). NCBI lineage: Eukaryota > Metazoa > Arthropoda > Insecta > Diptera > Syrphidae > Brachyopa > Brachyopa scutellaris. The sequence continues at coordinate 114,068,275 of OX459114.1, read as the reverse complement.
TTAGGTTTTCCCGTATTTCCGTACAAAAAATCATTTTAGTATTTAGAGCAGGAATTATATTTTTCAAAATATGAACTCCGAGTACAACTCGAATGCAGTTTCTTCTTCACTCGATGGCACAAAAGTCCAGGATAGACCTGGAGCCGATTTGCAAACTATTTGTGGGTGCGAGTTCAATTTTTCGTGGATTGAAAATTCGTATGAAAAAAGCTATCGACTTATTAGTAGACAAGCTGGTAACATCATGTTCCAAACTAGATAATTCTTCTAGGGACATGGAAGAGGTGTCTTCACTTGGTGTTGTTTGTTCTCTTCCTAAATATCCTCTAAGAAAAGTTTCGATGCGTTATGCAAAACAAAGCAGGCCAAAATTACTTTCTTTTCTAAGCTTATATTGTAGACAGAGAATCCTTCGTATTAACTGGCCAATAATACACCCAATAATGACTCGTTCCTTGGCCAGTACACTGTTATAATATTCTTCTACAATCATATATATTATTTCTGTAGTATAGGTACCATTTGCGGCTCTCATACTTAACCAATCTTAACAAATGAGGTGTCCAAAGAAAGAGAATTTCCTGGAGCACTGACGAATTGCACTTTTGATTTATAAATTTAACGAATTTAAAAACCGATTAAAACAAATATTCTACCCAAAACATGAGTTGACAGATGGAAATCATATGGAAAGTTTGGATGATGATGGGTAGTTTGGATTTTGGTGGTTGAATTTTCTCTTGCGAGAGCTCTCGCACGGGCACACTAGTAGTAGATATTCTTCGAAATTTTTCGTCATCATAAAAGGAGTGATTGCATAACCCTCATCAGCGGTAAGGACACACGTAGGATTATCAAAAAGTGGCTGGTAAATATTTGAATTTTAAAATCTTCTGGAATCATAAACCAAGCCGGGCCATGAGACATCCACGCTAGTAAACTTTTCAGCTCTATTAACTATTGCTCCAATATCTACATGACAAAAATGTGTTTTTAAGCTACAATAAATTCTTTTCAGAGTAATTTTCCTCCGCACTCATATGAAATTTTATCCAAAACTCACTCTTTTCCACTATATTGCCGGCAACTTCACTCACTATTTTGGAAACTCTGGATTGGTTTATTCCAAAATGTTCTGCTATACCAATTTGAAATTCAGGATCTCCAGCAAACCAAGTAAAACCATCATCCTGGTTAAATTATAAATCTTCCCTCCGCGAAAATCTTTATTGTTTTGAAGAAAGTGATTAGTTATACAATCAACTTGAACCGAATTAAATCGATAGACATTTTTTAAGTCCCGATTTTACGTAGTGACACCGATAACGTTTAAATACGCAGCCATTTGACCTAATGAGACAACAAATTTCTAGTCCTGATTTCTTATGAGCTTAACCTCATTATTTTGAGACTTGTTGTTGTGTTTTTTGCATACGAGAAAGCAAAGCACGAGAACTGTCTCATCTATTGAGTAAGAGCTCAGTCTCTGAGATCTGTCTCATTTTCTTTTTATGTACGAACCTAAAATCTCCTTGTGCATCTGACTATTCTCAACTCGATTGGCAGGGAGTTCCAAAGGCGAATTGCATGAATAAGGAATTGTCGTTCAAGAGTTAGATAGTAGCATCGAGAAGGAATAAGTGACAACGACCTTGTTAATCGAGGGTTATTCAGCTTATTGTATAGATGAGCAGGCTGTTGATGCAGGTAGGATAGCGAGTGAAATCTTAAGAAGGTTATTGAGACTGCAGCCCCAGATTCTTTTTGAGAATGCGGACACGTGGTCGTATCTTCCTATATTAAAAACATAGGGAGCAACGTTTTTGAATAGAACTTAAGGGTTCGAGTAGCCATAGAGTAGCCTATGCATTCGCATCCATACAACAAAACAGGTACTAAAAGCGTTTTAGCTAGTAGTTATTTAGTTGTTGTAGGAATAAACCCTTTTGACACATGAAGACTATCATAGACTTTCCCAATAGCACTATTTAAATAATCTTTCTAAATCAAGATGCGATTAAAATGTATGCCAAGGTTTAGCACTACTGATATAGTCTATGATGTCGTTTCCAAGAGTTTTTGCGGATAAGATTGACATATCAAAGTGTTTTCAATTTTTGTGGATTTTGAAGAAGAATTTAGGAAAACAAGTCGGCATTCATCAAGGCTATGGCTTTGTTTTTCTGGGATTTTTTTTCTGAAAATGGGCAGCTTATTAGTAGTTGCCCATAATCAGCATATAAGTGAATTACACAGTTCCAAACGATTCGCGGGAGTTCATTGATGTAGAGCGAACAAAGAATTGGTCCGAGGATTGAACCCTGTGGTACGCCAGCCGGAACATTAAGGAAACTTGATGAGAATCCATTAGGCACTACGCACTGCCAGGTACGATTGCATTAATTTGCAAGACTCTAAGGAGAACCCAAAATTATTTCCTAGCTTGGAATAAAGATCCTCTGTTTTCTCTCAAAATGTCTGCTCTTATGTACATACGAAGGAACTACTTTCCACGCTGTATAATGTTCGGCAGGAATAGCATTAAACTGTACCACTTTATTTTTTTTGAGTTCTTTGACAGTGTCTAAGATTGCATCCTTAATTCAAATCAAACTGAAAATCCACTGCACCGCTCTATTCTAAAGGACAGTCGTAGACTCATTTCCACAAGCAATCTCAAAAGCTACACAGTACCAGGAAACACTAATTGATCAAAGTACAAAAAAAGGAATAGGACTTCTAAAAATAGCCAAAGATATCGCAAATAATTCCATGTGTATATCAGCAGTACATCTATTACACACTAATCTCTGTTTATTTTCAGTGCTAATAAACACTTTAAATATAATAAATCGTACCTGTCACAATTTAGATAAATAAAGAAATTCCACTTGCCTCGTTATACCGATTTACTCGTACTAGGCGACCATTGATCATCTGATCATCATCTTTTTTTTTCCTTTTTAACTGTCGACCAAAGACCTAAACCAAAATAAAAATTGATTTCTCCCGATCGCCGTTCGATCGACAGTTTGTGCGTGCCCATCGATCATATTCACGACAAACGTAACGTAGTGAATTTGTTACGATATGTCAAAAATTAATACAAAAAAAAAAAAGAAAAAACAATAGAGTTGAGTTTTATATATTTGAACTTGTTGCTAGATCAAATATTTAGATACTCACACGCTTCGCTGGTGATTTATTTCTTGGATTCATGTTTACAACGAAAAGTCGTTTAAAACTTGACTGGTGGCGGAAATTGCCTACTAGCTAGTAGTTTGTTCATCCAAGCGTTGTATCTATAATTAATGATGTTTTCCATTGGCCAAGAGCTCTAGCTCACATACCCTCACTGATGTATTCCGGAAAAAAAAAGAAGAAGTTATGTCTCGACGCTCTGGTGATGTTAATCAATTTTTTGTTTTGTTTTGTTTCAGGTCGATGGTGTCGAAGAGAATGGTCATCGCCTGCAGACGCTAGAAATGCTGATGCCTCCCGGCGATTATATTCCTCAGTCTTCCTAGGTAGTCCTGGTAAGTGGAATCGAATTTTACCTTTTCTCGAAATGTTTTTTTTTCTTGTAAGCTGTAGATCGAAAAATCTTGCAACGGCAATATTTGCGCATGTAGCTTGAAAATAAAAATTCTCGCAACATGTTGTCGATAGAATTTTTATATTTGGATTTGATTATTCAAAGAAATTTTGTAACTTTGTTATTTTTTTTTGTAAGCTGTAAATCGAAAGAATCCTGCAACGGCAATATTTGCGCATGTAGCTTGACAATAAATATTCTAGCTACATGTTGCCAACAGAATATTTATATTTGGATAGGATTATTCAAAGAACTTTGTAACTTATAAGTGCAATTTTGCGAATCACGAAACATGTTGCCTGCCATTATTCAACCATTGGCAATATGTTGCCAATAACTATCCATAACTTGAATAAAGTTATTAGATTTGTTTCGTATTTTTACAAACTAAAGTGATTGTTTTTAAAAGTTTTCAATGAACGACTCTGAATCTATAATCCGTTGCAGCATGTTGCTATCAAATGGGCGATGCTTACAGTGGAATTTAGTTAAGCAATCTTTATTGCTTCGATATCTTTTCCTAGCATCGATTGTGGAATATTCATAAGCCTCTAAAATCTACCATCATTATCAACTCCTCTACCCATTTGAAATGGCGTTAAATCTATGCTCGACTCCATAGAATAACAGCTACTACTACCAACTTAACTGTGGTTGTATAGTAAGTAAATATATCCATCATCTCATGCGCGAGCGATATCATCTCTTCGTATGCAATCGAATCTCGACATAAATACAGACATAGGTCGCCCATAAAAGTCAGCACTGGATGATGATGATGTTGACGTCGTCGTCGTCGTCGTCGTCTCCTTCGAAAACCCAATGCTGCTGGTGCTGGCTGCTGAGGATGATGATGATGATGATGACGACGATGATGATGATGATGGCGCACGCAGTTCTAAAAGACATGTTTCCTCCTCTCCAATACGCAAAAGAAAAATATAAAAAAAAACTCCGCAGCCAGAGTGAGCTGGACAAAATGATTTCTCGCTTCCACATTTGCTATACCTATGTTGGTAGAAATCGTCATCATCCATCGCCGCATCCATTTACTGTACAACATCTCGCATCTACATTGGTGAAACTTTTGCGGAATTGCAATTTCCTGCGTTTCGCGTGTTGTACAACAACAGATACGTTGGTTCATACATGCATTCCGCATGCAAGAATACGCGCCGCTTCTTCTTCGGAGGTGCTCCGAACGCCCCAGTACTCATTTGCTCACTCTTGTGGTGGTGCCTTCGAGAGGGCCTCGTCGGTTTTGCAGCTTCTGCTAGTCTTCTTCTCATCCATCTATCCATCCATTTCGAAGCATATCCATCGGCATCAATTCGCTCTTCCATTTTATGTTGTTAGGGGATTGCAGCAGATGTGGGGATAAACAGCGCTTGGTGCTACGCACTCGGGAATAAAACACAGTGTGTTGCAAGATGGTTGCGCGGAACTTTATTCCTCTTTCATCATCATAGTCATCGTCATGAGCAACGGCGACGGTACACAATCTCTTCTTTTTTTCCCATTCTTCTCTGTGTTTACGAAGGGGTTTCGTAAAAAAGAAAAGAAAATTGGTTGCATAGATACATGCAGGTTAGATGCGACGTAGATAGGCGCTATCGATTGGTTCATAACCTAGGAGGAGTGTCGGCCGGTGCGCGATGTAAGAATGCGGTACAACAGCCGGAATGAGTGTTGAGCCCAAAGAAATATTTTGTAACTTACGAGTAGCTATCCAAATCAAACATTTTGAAATTTGTTGCTTTTAGAATATGTGACTTGGAAAAGGTAGCAAAAATAGGAGATTCTATTAATTTCGTTCCGAGTGTTTGGGGACTGTAGCCCGCCAAATACTAAACCTGCTAATTATTCGATGAAATCCAAAGGCGAACACTTCAAGTAACATATTTTATTATGCTCCGAAGGTATAGCGCCAATTGACCATGATCATCGAGTTCAGGATATCAACTGAGCACTTTCTATTTATAGCAAGTCTTCGACCATTTGTTTTTTTGGTAACAAAAATAATACAGAACCAAGCCTAGCTTCTCGCAATCATTTGTGTGTGCGTGTTACTTTTTCCCACGAATGAAAGGGACCTACAGTCTTTTGCCGACTCCGAACGGCGAGTTGAGAAGGTTCTCATGACAAGTGATACTCTTTGATTGCTTGTCAGACATTCGAAAGAGGTGGCAACCGTGAAAAACTTTCTTAGGTGTTAAACCCGGGCTGGAATTGAACCCGAGCAGCATGCGTAGTAGTCCAACGCACTAACCACGACGGCCACGGCCGCGGTAAACGTCACTCAATTGTTTGTACATCGCTTTCTCCTCTAAATGTTTTCTAGATCTTTCGTAGACGAGTCATAGATACATTATTTAACATTTCAACTTAAAAGCGCTTACCGAGCATCTGATCATCGATCGAATTCTAAGAATCTCCACGGCTACTCATTGCAAATATATGCTCAACTGACTTTCCGTTTTATTTTCCCGCTGAAATGGCTTTTTACCTTGTGGCAATTTTGTCTCAACTTGAGATACTTTTTCTTTTACAATAGATAGTGTTATTTCATGATCCATTTATACATATAACATACATACATATGTACACTTCACCTGAATACCTTTGACTGTTTTTTTCCTGTATTTATTTTTTGTTCTTTGCCGCCAAACACTAAACCAATCTCTTGTTTTCTACCGCTCGGTGCTGCCCTCTCTGCCGCACTCTTGACACTCCAAGTCGTTGGATAAATTCAATGTTGTACCTTCAATCTATTCAGCGCCTATTTTGCAAATCACTTTCAGATACATTCGCCTTCGTCTCTGTTCTGTCTAGATCCATGATATGGAAATTTGTATCTTTTGACACAAAGGCGACCGAAAAGATCGCAATCGAGAGGAGATCGAGGGAACAAGTATCTACCTACTTTTCTCAAGATCACACAGTGCCTTAGAGAATAAGTCCTCTACACTTCGCTCTTTTGCCCGTCTATAGACGGGTTTAGTGTAAGAATACTAAACTGTTGCTGATTATCCTTGGTTTTTTCGCTGCATACACACGTACAAAGCCGTTGTAAGAGGCTATTTGAAAATCATGAACCGTACAAACTGTTACAGTACATTCGTTCGGGTTTGGTTTGATTTTTGTATTTTTATTTTTTTATTTTTTGTGTGTCCACCTCCCATCCACCGCCCGTTCATCGTTTACAAAGAAAGAAAAACTTTTGCGCGAGTGAAATATACACAAAATCAAAGCGATTTCGCCGCAAGACTGACTTGACTTTTAAAACTTTTTGTTCTGATCTTTCTTTGTGGAGATACAAATTTTATTTTTTATTTGGTTATAGAAAAATTCAACTCAAGTGGAAAAGCTGACTTTGGGAGAATACTATATCGGCTGCACTTTGTATGTGTGTAACATCAGACGTCTCTCATGAGAGCTCAGAGGATAGAACATAATGAAGTCTGTACATGCATCGGCATCGGGATTAGTCTCTATGTTGTGTTGTGCATACTTATCTGCAATTTTGCGCAGCATGATCAAAATCGAAGTAATTTGATAATGCGCGGTGCGCTTAGAGTGCACTCGAAATGTATAGATACTTCTAGATACAAGCAAATTGGCATTCCAAAATAAGCAAACACAAAGATTAATGATCGTTGTTGCGCTTGCAATTATGGGTTTTCAATAGATCTTTGTGCAATTCACAGTAGTTGTGAATATACAAAATGATAGATACATACGAGTAGATACTCTATTCGTAGTCGGCTTCCTTTATCTTTTCGTTGCATATAATCGTATACTCGTAATTGTCAAAGTGAGTATCTGCGAAACGGACTTATCCTCAACTAACTGAAACTTACGGCATACCATTAAATTGCAAGATAAAACTGGTCAAATGTAACCTCAGGTCGACCATGTTTATCTTAGAAAAGTGCCCATGGACGAAACCAAACCGAATCCAGAACGAATTGAGAGCTTTATCAAATTGACCAAATCAAATGAGTTTTAGATATTTTTTCCAAGATAAGACGACACACACACAGAGTGGATAAACTAAAAAAGGATCTCAGCGAGGGCAGAGGAAATCGAAAAAAAAGGAATAAGAGTAAACAAGATATAAAAATTGTACAATCACCCATTTCGAAAGCGGTCAACTTAATTCATTTAATGGTAATGCGAAGAGATTTGTATCTGTAGTTCGCTTTGGTTCTTTCTTCTCTCCATCTTCTTCTTCGAATGTTTGCTTGCAAATGTAATGAGATAAAAATGAAAGAGTTAAGTGCATTTTTTTTTTGTACCTATTTAGGGTGAGCAACTGCGACCAACGTGTATTTAAATGCGAAAAAAGTATCTTTGTGGCTTTTCGCCAGTTAATTTCTTAGATTAACTTATCTAGATAAAATATATGCTACGAGTTGTAATTTCGGATTGCGTGTGTTTTAGTTCGTAAAGATGCTTAAGATACTTGTATGTTGTACCTACATATATTCCGTGGTGATACACCGAATGTTTTTTTTTTAGTATTTTTTGTTTCTCCCTCCAAATGACTTCCAATCAATCAGAGTAGATAGAACGTCAGTACAAACCGCAAATCATTATTTCGTATAAGGTGTCAGTATATCTCTGAAAAAAAAAGAAGACATCATCTCTAAACCACACCTTGGTTTGGCGGTGCATGGGTCATTGAATTTGCCAACTGTCTGCGGCGAAATAATATTTGGATCAGATTTGATTTCGATTGCGGTTGCGTTTCGACAGTGAGTATCACTTTTGTGTAATTCAAAACGCGACAATTGTGTCTGCGATTGAAATTGGGAGGACAAAAGGCGAAGGATGTGTTTGTTTTTATTTTCCCTAACAAAATATGGCAAAAAAAAGCGACGATACTTTTACAATTTCGCGACTTTTTTGATGGCGACTTGAAAACCTCAACAGAGACAGGGTATCTGAAACCGTATGGTGTATTAGTTGTACACTGTAATTTTGAAATTTGTCTTTAATAGAGGAGGAGCGAAACCTTCTCACTCCATGCTGGACTGAACAGTATGTTGACCTTTGTAGACACAAGAGAGTGACAAGTCTTAACCCAATCTATAATTTCTTCTAAGCACGTATAGATACTTTTACTAAGGAATCGAGTCCAGACGGTTCAAAAAAAACAAATGCGCTATATGTATGATTTGTTAAACCCGGAGTAAGTTCACCTAATCACGTACTCTTCTGGATTGTATTGACATATGCACACATATGACAAGACACAGATCCATACCCATCCCTTCGTCAAGGCTATCGCATGCCTCTTCTTATATCGTAAACGACCTTAAGTCTTAAACAGTAATCGTGATTTTCGCACCGATAACCTGCCAGAATGCAAAATATTGAACGTAACGTTTTCTTTTTGCTTTTGCAACCGTAAAAGGATATAAAAAAAAAAACCCTCAACTAAAACCAACCTGCAGTGCGTTGAGGCAACACACTTAAAATTTCAATTAATCGGATTCTCCCGCGCAACAACACCGAGTGTAGTAGTGGAAATGTATAATCAATTAACAAAACAATAAACGTAAAACGAATGGTATATTTATTCATCACACACAAACTACTATCTGGAATATTAAAATCGGATCACCAGAGAGTGCTGGTGCTGGGCCAGAAAATAACAACAACAACAAAACAGAACAGAAACGAAACGAAAAGCTAAAAGAAAGCAGCAGCAACAGAAAAAGGTATAGAAGAAGGTCTCTTCCAATCTCCGGGATGATGATGACGAACTCTATGTCTTATTGTCGTCCGAATGGACTTGCTATATAGAATAAGGCTTTTAGTGACAGTTTTCGTTATTTGTTTTTTTTTTTTTTTTCTGTATAATATTCCCAGCAACATGATGTGAATTTTTAAAGACAAACAGAGACTCGATGTAAAATGCACACGGAATTTGTAAGAACTTGAGGATATTCGTACCTTAGGTGAGGTTGTATCTTGTATCTGTAGTGTGTGCGTTTTATATTAAACGATTTGAAGGTGATTGCCCAAAAGGATAATCTAATTGCTGAGAAGATTCCAAAAGGGGAAAGGGGAATTTTGTTGGTGTGTCTTCTTTTTTAATGAATTAATATCAGCAAAGGCCGAATTGTATCTTATCTGCAACCATCGCCTTGCGCGCGCGCGCTTAGTCACTTTGAGTTCGGTTAAGATGAGAATTTATGAACTCTTGGTCGAATGAGTCAAACGGTTTTTTGTTGTCGAAGAGAGAAGCCGTTACTGACAGCCAAAGTGTTAAAATTAAAATTATTGGCATATAAATATATCTGTAGCATATGTAATGTTGAATAGTTGTTTTTTGATTGAATAACAAATTGAATTGGCAGATTTCTACGGGCTTTTAACACTCAATTCGCATTTCACAAATTTGCAAAAGCATTCAAAATTCCACATTCGATAATTGGCGCGAATTTTAATGCCAAAAACAAATTTTGTTCATTTAGAAATACGAGTACACTCATACCTCGGTTAACGGCCATTAGGTTGGTTCAAAATCTTCAAAAGAATAACCAAAAATTGATGCCTTACACCAATTTCTTATTGGTGTCAACTGTCGATTCGCGGCGTAAAGTAAGAACATTGTAAGAACATTTAAGGGAATTTGGTTTTTTTGGCCGTTATAACGAAAAATATTGGCCGTAGAACCGAAACAGAGTAATAAAGAAGAGAGGCCGTTATAGCGAAATGCCGTATAACGAGCGGCCGTATAGCGAGGTATAGGTGTATCGAAAAACCCATATTTTAAAAATTGATACGAGTACCCTACGATATGCCAGGCCCATTGTGAACTGCGAACAGAAGTGTAGTTCTATTGTGCGAACTTTTCATTGCCAAACAGGTACGCCGAGGCTCTTCTTAGTTCGCCCCGAGCTCGGGAGCGTTGGAAGTGTTCTATCTTTTACCACTGCAGTATCTTCGCAGAGTATGTGTTTCGTCGTTTCTTTTTCTTCACCAAAGAGTCGATCATACATGGGCTGAAAAGCCCCGGGAATTTTAATGAAAACAAGCGTTTTTTAGTCAATCTTATATTTATTCCTCAACATAGTTGCCTTCGAGAGATACACTTGGTATACCGAGTTTCAAACATTTCGATGCCATTTTTTTTGTACGAAACGTCCAAGCCTTCGAAATACGCCTAGGTTTCCGCGATGACTTCCTCATTTGATCTGAATCTCTTTCCGTGGAGCCACCGCTTGAGGTTTGGGAACAGATAATAGTCGCTGGGAGCCAAGTCTGGAAAATACGGTGGGTGAGCAACCAATTCTAATCGTAATTGGTCCCATTCGACCATAGCTTTCAAAGATGTCTTTACCGTCTACAGACTGCCTGTAGGACTCAGGGGCATGGTAATGGACCATCGCTTCATCCATCGTCACAAAACGAAACCGGCCGGTCCGTTGAATCATCAAAGCGCTGCTGTTTTTCGTCGACGGTCAGCAAATGCGGCACCCATCGCGCCGATAGCATTTTCATCTCCAAAACATCATGCAAAATGTATCCTGCCCATTGTTTTGAGATACCCACGGCATCAGCTAACTCGCGCATCTTCACTTTTCGATCACTCAAAACGATTTGATGCACTTGCTTGACGATTCCTGCATTCGTAGCCTTTTTTGACCTTCCAAACCGAGGTGCGTCTTCGGTGCTTGTACGACCCACTAAACCACCGATAAACTGTTGTTCCCGAAGTTGCAGATGTGGGATAACGTTTCTGCAACCATTGCAGTGATTGTTCGGAAGTTTTTCCTAATGTTTGATCAAGATGCGATACTTCTGTTTTTCCGTCGTTTCTACTGCGGCGAAGATAGCGTCACTCAAACGACTGTAGCTTACAAACGAATTGACGAAATGTTTATACATAAACTAGTGACAGGTGAGCATCTTGCAATGATCATTTTCTAGTAGCGCCACCTATTAAAAAATCCCGGGACCCAAGTAACCTCATTTTCATAAGGTGGTATCTGCTATGGTGCTTTTTAAAACTTACGCTCAAGAGGGTGTCTTTTTAATGCAACGCAGTTCTGCACAGAAGTTGCATACAAGATCGATTGGCTTAAAATTGATCTCCTGAATTCGATTGTCTAGCAGATATTTTGTGTAAAAAGTTCTTAACTTGTATGGCAAATTGCCCATCAAGAGTTTTCCAAACTACGGCTAGATAGGCTGAAACATAATATGTAGTTCAGATGCCTTGTTTGCGATTGACACACGAGTACATAAATATCTTTGACGAGTTTCCCACCTTGATACCTTATGTTACAAAACTAAATTAGATACCCTCAACGACATGTCTTTAAAGTTAATGTTCAGTTTCATTTCGAATCACGTAGAATCCAAACCTATAATCACAAACCAACCACAAACCGCTCAAACAAATCAATATCATTAATCCTTTCCAAAGCAGTGAACTGTCCATCTGTTCGAGAAAAAAAATCCACTTATGGACGAACATAAAAAAATGGATAAAAAAATCTTCATTCTACGAATCAAAACATCGACTGGGCTGCTTGCTGGAAGGTGCATGATCGGATTTGGTCCGATTTTTTTTTCTTTTGGTTTTCTTTAAATATTTTCTCCGCCTTTCATTTTGTCGGTTTAATAACACAGAGGTTATTTTTTTTAAATCACATCAAAACAAAACAAAACAACTCAACCAATTCCAAAAAGGACTTCAAGATGTATTTTTTGTTTTGTTTTTGGTTTCTTTGTTTTTTAACACGATCTCCTTTTTGTTTCGTGAGGAGTGGCTGTTGGGTTGTGCATCAGTTTCAGTCTGACTCCGGGACTCTTTTGACAGCCCTATAATTATACAATGTGTGGGGATATAAATTTTCTGATTAAAAAGTATCTTATCATTATGAGGGACACTGTGTAGGATCGAGATACTTTTTGTACATGGTAATCTAATACTTTCGAACTGCATTCGTTTTCTCCTTGATTAGGTACCCCAAAAATAGAGATACAGATAGGGAAGGGAGAAATGCATCTAAAGGAATTTCCAGAAATAACTCATCTTGTATTGTCGCCGCTTTGAAGGCTTTGAAAAACTCTGTGTGAAATCTTTTCAAATACGAGTATTCTAATCCCAAAGGGGTCATTTGAATGTGTGCTGTGCTCCGTTCCCGCCCGTCTGTCTGTCTATCGGATTTCTTTCCACTATTGAATTATTTTCATAGATGAAGATGAAGGAAAAAAATACAAAACTCCATCTTTAAAAAAATACCGAAACCAAGAGGAAAAAAAAGCCGCCAGCAAAACAATATGGGTGCCATATTGAGCATCGATGGTGTATTAAGACGATTAGTGGAGTTGTTGTTTTAATTTTTATTTTTAAGATTAAAAAAAAAAAAATAACGAAAGAAAAATTATGAAAAAAAACCACAAGTTCGTGTTTGGCTGCGAGTAAATGCGGTATGCACATAGCTTAAGGCTAACAACTCATTATGGTTCTTCAGACTATAAAAAAATGTAAAAAAAAAAAAAACAGCAACACAAAGAATAATATTCCAACATGGTTGTTGTGTTTCTCAGTCATGTATTTAGTAAACGTATCTGCGTGTGTACAACGACGAGTAAGAGTATCTATGAGTATGTTTTTTAACTGCGCTAAAATGTGTGTTCTTCTGACACTTTCGTGACTTATGAATTTGTACAAAATTGCATTTTCATTCACGCAAATATTCGTGATATGTTTTTTTTTTTTTAATATTTTTGAGAAGCTCTCATATTTCGAGCAATTATAACGTCAAAAATGCCCGAGGCTAAGAAACACTTATGCACATATGTATATAGGTATCCTTTCAGTGTTTTTGTTTATGCTAAATTTAATTAGTTGTATAGTAGAGTATTATAGTGTACTTTTAAGTGTTCATTTAATTAAATTTCTCACGTAAAGAGTAATGGGGTTATGTGCTTTTTGTAGTTTATATGAGGGAACCTACGGCAAGTATTCGATAAGGCAATGTAAAGAACATACTTTGTACATATATAGTGTGCAATCAACTACAATTACTCGTGTAAAAATAACCAAGGATATAAGGAAAAGTCCATACTGCATGTTTAAAACTAATAAACCAGATACGGCGTAGCTTTACATTACCTACCGATAGCTTTGTGATAAGTAAAAGAATGTTCTTTCAGCAAAGTTTAAGAAGCCTTTTATGCGACACGTAATAGTAATCAATGACCGGTATTCCAGTGCGTATTTATGTTGCTGTAAGGTTCCAAGTTCATGCATTTTTTTTGGATATCCTGAAGCTAATGGTGACTTATCATCATGTATATTATTTCTGTAATATATGTAGGTACCATTTGCAGCTCTCACACTTAACCAATCTTAATAAATGAGGTGTCAAAAGAAAGAGAATTTTCAGGAGCAGTGACGAATTGCAATTTAAACAACTTAAAAAACAAATGAACACTTCCCGTATGTTTTCTATCTGTCAACTGATGGAAATGAATTCATTTTGGTTGATATATTTGCTATTTGGGAATCATATGGGAAATATTGGTTGTTTTAAGAGTTCATTTTGGTTAGCTAGATGACTTGCAATTAGTAGATCTTCGCAGTATTTGGGAACATTCTACTTAACGAAAAAGGAACAGACTGTCGTGACGGTGTAACGACTAGAGGACAAAAATGCAAAAAAAAATTTTTGTTTTTTTATGTTTTAATATTTTTAATATATTAGCCAATAAGCAAATAATTCAAAAAATCCGTTAGACAATATCCGATTCTTGTTTACGCAGTAAAAATGCCCGTTATTTTAAATGTAAATATCATCGCGCTGGAATTTCTGCATTTCATTTGCCATTGTCATTGGAGCTTACAAGTTGAGTAGTGCTTCTTTCACATTAGGCGTGTTTTTTTTTGTAACCTATATAGACTTCCGAAAAGCTTTCAGAGTAAAAATAAGACTCGATAGTTATCCAGGCTAAGGTTTTGTTGTATTTTACATGGGTAAACATGCTGCTGAAACATGTTTAGCCTATACAGGTTACAAAAAAAAAACACGCCTATTGTTGTTATTCTCAAATCGTAAAGTGAACCTTCTTATTTTATTAAACAAATAAAATTAGTTAATTTTTTCAAATATGTGTAGTTAGCGCGGTTTCCTTAAAGGAACTTCGGCTTAAGTGATATTACAACTTTGGATAAGCTTTTAAAAAATTGAGCTAAAAACATATCTCTAAAAATGGTTGTGTAAAAAAGTTAATAGCCTGTACATTGTATTATTACAAGTTTTAGCTGCCGATTCGGTGAATATATATTTTTTTCTGTGGATAAGAATATCATGACAATGCTTCTTCTTACGTCTGATCCAGGTCTATGTAGGCTTAGAAAATGTACCAGTACTCACAAAAAAGTAGTTTCAGATAAATGTACTGAGTATATAACTGAAAATACTGAGTCCGAAACACTTGCAATCAATTTAAATTCGGATCACTCATTTACCGAATAACTTTTAGTACATATGAGTATATGTATAGGTATATTGATAAACTTTAAAATTTTGTAAAGCTTCTTGGTTAACCTTTTTTTGACAAAAAACCACCAAAAAAATGAATGAAGGCAATATATTATGAATTCTGATTTTTGTCCTTTTTCTTCATACATTCGTTACACTGTGTGTCGGCCATTTGATTCTACTTCGGATGTGGTCTTGCTGTAAATATGGCGGTGGATGTTTTCTATATTATTCGAATCTGGTTTCGGGTAGAATTCACCAGCTTTTTTTTATGTATTTAGTCGATCTTAACCGAATTTCGATTCAGATATCTTTCAAGTGTACATTTAAACCCCTTTCGACTTAGAGTAATTTTCGACTTAAATTTGCTGGTTCTCATTTTTAAATTTCTTCAAATTATCTAATTCAACCGATTCCCATCTTTTAATGAACAAACTAAAACCTTTCAAAAGCCAAGTATCCACATAACAAACATCTCTTCTCCTCCATATCATATACCCCATCTTCATTGCAAACTATAGCACTTGCAATCGGGCACAGAGAGAAAACGGCAAAATGATGGATCACCAATCAAGGAACCCTTCACAGACTCCTCATTGGGATTGTTTTCCTCGTTAGGTATTTTTTCTCTCTTTCCCGCTATCACCACGAGTATTTTTCCATCGATTTTCGATAATACCCTGACGCTTGTCTACACACCAGCACCACAAGACGAAACGGAAAATTATTGATTGTTGTTTAAGATTTGAAGAAGAGACAATCCAAGGCAATGAAGAAAGATTTATTTGACCTTTTTCTGGGTTAAGGATCGAGAGATATTAACTTTTGTGCAGCGCGCTGTACGAAAGATAGTTCATTTCATCTTCACAAGAAACTCTTTCCTTCCGAAATAATTGCAAAAGATACTCTTCGTTCACCACCTGCCTTTGCACATCGAGCACCTAATAGTTAAAAAAAACGAACACAAGGTTTACAGCCTCTAAAAAAAAAAACCTCAGAACATGCACACAAAACACCTAATGGTTGGCATCCGACACAACAAGATACACGTACTGTCACACCATATACGGTAATCTTTCGTCGCCTACGGTGACATTTAATGTATAAAAATAAAAAAATCGAATTTTGTGCGTCTAGTCATACTAGAGAACCCCGACCAGGGGGTCCACAACAACGACGATGATGATGTTGATGACTATGATGATGGTATGCACCGTACAACACACATACACACGCTCAGGAACAACAACCAAACTCAACATCCCGACCATTAATCTTGTGCAGTGTTAAATCCACCAAATGACAAACACATGCTCCAAGATACAAATAAACAAAAAAAAAAAAAAAAAAACTTTTCAATTCATTTTGCCCACCAGATCCAATCTATCTGTACATGTAATCAAGGTGAGATACATTTCAATATGCCTCATAAATTTTAGCGCGCGCATTGGATTCAGATTTAGAGACGACAACGACGCACAGTGCCCTCGTTGGGAGGCCGAAAAATAAAACAGAAATAAACAAACTTAGTGAAGATCACAACCGAGGTGGCTAGGAAAACATTTCGTGGCCGACATTTAACACCAATAAATTCACGACAATTTGACAATTATGAGTGTTATTAGTGAAATAGATAATAAATTGATTTGGATTTTATTGGGCCAACCGACTTGTGCTGGTACTGGCAGAGAAATAATATTCTCCTCTAGCAACATGTTGCAGATGGTACGAGTACGGCTGGTGTGTGCACGCACTATACGTATACATTCGTGTAGATTGTGGTTTGATTTCTTATTTGCGTTTAACGTTGCGAAATGCGAAAGGTGAACACCTTGTAATGCAGTACCTCTGCGAAATGGCTTTACAAGAGGTTTATGCTCAAAAATGTAAGATTAAGATACAATGTGAATGTGTGCTGCATGTGCTTTTGTTGGTGGAAAGAGTTTTTACATTCACTTGGAACAACTTACATTCTGAAGGTTTGTGTTAAAGTATTAATAAAATCGGTAATCACATGCGCGCTAGATAGAATTTCTAGTTTGTGGGTATTTAGGGTTGGGAGGAAGGTTTCGAAAAATCGTTTAAAAACAAAAACAGATTGAATTACAAAAACAAAAAAATGTTTGGTTGCGGGAAATGTTTAACATGTGGGTAGGTGTACCTATCTGGGATTTAATGTTACATGGGAACATGTTTAAACGGTTAGATTGTAGAGATTAGATTTGAAGATTTGTGGGTTCAACAATTAGTTTATCGTAACCCACAGTCACAGTGTGACATGTGTAAATGTTGTAGGTTACTATAAATATTTTGTATTGGCAGCAATTTTATGTACAAGATGATTTGAAAAAAGTGATCAATAGGATGTGAGGAATGCAAACACCCGCGCTAAATATTTAGTCCTTGTTAGTATTTAAGGCTAAGAACAAATAAAAGCATCCAGCACAACAACAAAATAGAATTTTTTTATTCTTATTTTTCGTCTGAAATAATGTATTTCAACGATGAGCATTGTGGTGTAGTGGTAGGTAACTGCGTTGGACTACTATACAATGCTGCCCGAGTTCAATCCCAGCAAACACCTATAAGTTTTTTCACGGTCACCTCTTTCAAATGTCTGAAGAGTATCATTCACTCGCCGTTCAGAGTCGGCAAAAAACTGTAGGTGCTTGCGAGAAGCAGGCCCTGGTTCACCCCAAAAATTACTTTTCTGCTTTTCTGATAGTACTACCAGGGATGGAACATTACATTTTTGAGATGTACTAAAAACTGTTTTAAGATTGTACTGAAATGGTTCCAATTTTATTGATAACTATTTTACGCATGAAAAAATAATATACCTAAAGTAAGCTCAAAGTATTTTACTTTCAAAAACGTAAACAAACAAAAATAAATAACTTTATAACAAAACCTTACAAACGAAAATACTTTAGTTTATACACATGTTAGTTCACGATTGAGTCTATCAGCTCTGCGGGCCTTAAGAGTCAATCACATTCAAATTTAAGTGCAAAAAGAACACAAAATGTGAAAAATATATTCTTTCTCTATCCGATACACTAAATATTCTTTCTGAGCACTCTGTCACAGGTTTCCGAGAGTAGAACAATTCAAAGCAAACAGTCTAAATCTTCAATTACTTATACACTCTCAAAACATTATCGAACACAAACCGCACATTGCATAGTTCTAAGTTCGATTTTTGCACTCCCGCACGTGTAGTGTTGTTTAAAAAAATTTGCTTTAGGGACAATTCTACGCATCAGAGGGCATCTGCGCATGCGTGTAGTTTTCCAAGTTTCAACTTGTATATTTAAATGTGATGAACGCTTAACATTATGTTCTCATTTTGCGTTTTTTGTTTTAATTAAAGAAAAGTAAGTTTCGTAATTTGCTGATAAATGTGGAATAGAGAGAATCATCAACTCATTACACGCACTCTTTATTAAATGTATTTCAGTCCAAAAATCTGAAATTGAGTCATTTTTGAATTGCTGAATTCTTTGCAGTCGGCACTGATTGATAAAATGTTTCATATTAAGGTAAATTGTAATTTTGTACTCGAACAAACTCATTTGTATCGTCTTTTCCATCCCTGAGTACTACATGCTGCGTAATCTTTCTCTCTTTTCATTTCTGTTTGGAAACGACATCACACCAGTTCATACAGCGCCATCTTGTAGTACTAGAGTATTTCACAAATATATGGTTGTTGTCTAAGATATTTGCAGCACAAGAACTCAATTCTTTGATCAGTTTTAGATGACACGTAAAAAATATATTATCTATAGATATAAAAAATGTCATGAAAGTTTCTGTTTTCTCGGTATCATGATGACAAGTTTAGAGAAGCACTTCGTATTGGAGCCATATTCGATTGTTTTTTAAGCGACTTACGTGTATAACTGCCCGAAAACAAAGGAAAGTCGGTGCAGCAGATGAAGTCGCTGTAGTAGAAATTGGCAAAAAAGTGGCTCACTAAAGTAGCAATGCACGTCCATAATGGTGCAGCGCAGCACGAGTTGTTTTGCTGTTGAAAAAGAAATATTTTTTGCCCTTTTTTGAATATTTTTCTAATTATGTTTAGAGTTCCATGAAATATTATTGTTTTTTATAAGAGCAATAAATTTTCCCGTGGACCGCTTTTCCATTTTCATTACATTGCTTGTTTTGAACTGTCGAAAAGTAGTGCAACACGTTCGAATGTTGAAGTTGGCTCAACTTGAGCTGCAGCAACTATTTATACTTCAGCTGGGAGCGCCACGATTGACAGAAAACCAAAATCTCTAATAACGAAATCTCCCATTTTCAAAATCTCGCATTTTATAAAATATTTTTTAATTCGCGCGAATTAATAAATATTTTATTTCAATGCGAGATTCTTATTTTCGAGATTTTGATTTGCGAGATTTTGATTTTGCAAGATTTTGTTATGCGAGATTTCGAAAACGATATTTTAAAATGCGGTCAATCGTACCCAACCCCTTCAGCTGCAGCTTCACCATTGTGTTCGGCCAGTAAAGAAGATGAGCTTCTGATTTCGGCCATTTTGTACTCGTTCGTTGCTGAATTTATCCTATTCTTTATATTTTAAAATATACTATGCCGGTTTTGTTGAAACTTCTTACCTACATGTCTGTTTTTTTAAACGCTCGTCATCCTTTCTGGAACATTTCCCATCGATTAATCAATTTTGGTGAAAAAAATCAATTTCTAAAGTTCATTTCTCCAGGAAACTAATATCTATTGCTTACTCTTTGAAATCGCCCACAAAGGCCAGGAATTTCTTTAATTTACTCGTGCAATTCAAATAAATATTCGCAATCAAACTATAAAATGGAGATTGCTCGCGTGGGCAGGGATTTTGTTGCATATAAACCATTCGGGAACTGCATGAAATGTCTTATACTAGAATGCAGGTTATATTAAAAACATGTGTGCAGTTTTATTATCACTTTTTTTGTTGTCTCACAGTCGCCCTGAAAAACTGAGAGTCCGATTCATTTATTTATTTATTTAATTCAATGATTTAACCATGAAAATAAAATAGTTCTACAGTGATGGTAGTTGCGGGTGAGAAAGGGGAAAAAGAAATCCAATCAAAGTGTAAAGGAACTGCTATTTGTGGCTGAAAGGTTCCCCACGACGACAACAACAACAACAACAACGAAGATGATGATGACCGACAAACGACAGGAAAAACGTACAAATGAAAAAAAAAAAAAAAACAGAATCAGACTTCACAGATTCGAGAAACCTGACTAACTCCACAAAATTTACCATTCGTATCGATATAGATGAACACAGTATAGAGGATCTGCGTGTGTACGTATATCTATCTCCTTGAGAGATGTGGATAATAACCGAATGAGCCAGGACTTGATTGAAACGACTGCAGGACATGAAAGATGCACAAATCAAAGAAATTGGATATGCACATGAAGTGATCCCAAACGTGGATAACTTTGAGTCTCGGGTTTTATTTTTGTTGTTGTTGGAGGGCAAAAGCAAGCCTCCAATCAATGGATTCATTTCTGGAATTTGCATACCGTCGGCAATGGCGCAACCAGAAGAACATGCAGCATTCCAGCAGTATTTATATTTTTTCTCCTCCCTCCTCCACCTTCGTCGTCCTCATTGTCATCTTCGTCGTCATTGGATCTAATAAATAAATTACGATCAAATTTGAAAATTCAATTTGTTTTCGAGTAGATTCGAAGGAACCGAATTTATGAACCGAAAGTGAAATCAAACTGCTATAAAAAAAGCTTCTACAATCTACATGCATCCGGGAAGGTCGCAGAGTCACCTTATCCCACACCACCCCACTAAAGTTTTAACAAAACTCGAATCCGAGAAATATTAATAAATAAAAAGGAGCAAAGAATTGTAATTGGGTGCGAATTGATTTATTTATTTATATGTTATAGAGGAGGAGGTATGGCGATTTCAATAATTTCTGTTGTTGTTCGTGCTCCAATTTTTCGTGCATCATGCATTTGGTGAATTTTATTTATTTCCATTCAAGAGAAATACAAGAAAAAAATCAGAGAACAAAAAAAAAAACAATGTTGCGGGCTCCCTGTTCTGCATATAATATTGGTTATTCGTTGTAGGTTTTTTTTTTAGCCCATTTATAAATTGCATTTGGATTGGCTGGAAAAAAAAGATTTAGGGGGCTTAAAGTGAATTGAAAATGTAGGCACATACTTTGTTATATGGTTGACTCTGCGATTGGGACGCTTTTTTTCCCTGGGTGGCATGCGTGTTGCATTGATGCATTGCAGCTCGAATGTATCTACACTTTATACCGTGCGTATTGTGTGACTTCGATGAGGATATTTGTTATTTTTGGTGAGTGTAGGGGTTTTTTTTTTCAGTGCACATACTGATTTATGTTGCGGCAAATGGAATATAATTATTTTCGTATGAAAACAATCGGATTTGAGTAATTTCACTGCTGCTGGTTGGAGAATTGATGTTGAACGCAATTTGAGTCAGGATTTGATATATTTGATGGGGATTTTTTTTTCTGATTCTGCTATACATGTTGATGTTTATTTATGGCTAGGTGCTATGGTAAAACAGATTTAAATTTGTTTAAATTTAATTCATGCGGGTTGTAGTGCTGAGTGCTGATATAGTGATTGGCATTACTATCAACATGTTGCGCCAGTAAAAAAAAATTACAGTATTCCATAGTAGATTATTCAGCTGAGCCAAATATAACAATGTATACATATGTACATAATGTACATGTGATCAAGGATTAAAACATACAAGTGCAAATGTTGCGGAAACCTGATGTTTTTTAAATGTTCCTAGCAAGTATTTGAAATCATAATAAAGGATTAATATTAAAGAACTGCAAATGTTGCAGACACATGTTGTTTCTTAAATGTTCCTGGCAAGTATTTGAAATCATGATAAGGAATTAATTAAAGAATTTTAAATGTTGCAGATACATGTTGCTTCTTACATATTCGTAGTATTTGAAATCATTACTAAAGATTGCCGTGACCGTGGTGACCGTGGTGGTTAGTGCGTTGGACTACCACGCAATGCTGCCCGGGTTCAACTCCTGGCCGGGTCTAACACCTAAAAGAGTTTTTTCACGGTACCACCTCTTTCGAATGCCTGACAAGCACCAAAGAGTATCATTTGTCACGATTGAGCTTCTCAACTCGCCGTTCGGAGTCGGCAAAAAACTGTAGGTCCCTTCCATTCGTGCAAAAATATAACACGCACAAACAAATGGTTGCGAGAAGCAGGCCCAGGTTCACCTCGAACTGTAGCGCCAACTAAGTAAGTAACTAAAGATTGCCTTTCAAAAATTAAAACAAAGAAACGTGTTAAATCTTTAGTTATTTTCTAAACAAGAACAAAGGGAACTACGATATCTTATCAACAATGTTGTCAAGATAGTTCAACTGTACCTTATTTAGTTGAATTCTAAAAATTCTCACTTTTTCAATCGCGAACAAAGAACTGAAAGTGTTTGGTTAAACAATTTCTTAAATTGTTGCAGATACATGCTGTCGAAGAACACCTTATGTTTATAGAATTGTGGGTAATTTTGCGAGCTAAATTATGCCTTTGCTTTGTCCTGTATCATTGTGGGTGGGTGTGGCGTAGTGGCAGTCGTCGTCGCTTATGACGCTGAAGGTTCACGGTTCAAATCCAGATGTCGGCGAAACATAAGTTGATCAGTTTTAGAAGTTAATGTCAAAACCTACTTTGAAGGCATAACATTGGCAGTAGGGTGGTGGTATTGCTTAAGAAATTGATCGCACAATCAATAATAGGAAACATCTGGAAGAAAACTTCTATGAATCATAAGCAAAGACAAAACCTTCAATAATACACAACTCTCCAGTTCTTGTCCTTCATGTGCTCGCGCTGTCTGCAAAAATTATAAGGGTATTCGTTATCCCCTGTAGCGTGTGTAAAATAGGCGAAAAAACCTTAGCCTCTATAATTATCCAGGCTAAGGTTTTGTTGTATTTTATATTGAAAACATGTTGCTGAAACAAGTTTATTCTATATAGGCTAAAAAAAAACACGCCTAATATTAAAAAAAATTCTACTAGAAAGTTAATAAATAAAAAAATAAGAAATTGCTTTAATTTTTATTAAAATGAGACTCAAAACATTCTCACTGGTGTTAAGATAAGAGATTAATCACAGCATATTAATCGACTTGCTCTTTGGTATCAAAAGTATCTTTGAAATTCTATAGGTACGAATATTAATTTATTTGCTTATTTCGAGCTATTAAGTTGTAATTGATGTACATAACTCTAATTCACTCCATTACATAATATATACTCGTATTTGCCATAACTCAAAAATCTCGAAAGCCTTATCATAGAAGCAATAAATTTATCAACTTGTTTCTTATAACCAACAAGTTAACATAATTAAAAGGCACAGACAAGCGTTTGAATATCACTTACTAGCATTTATCTATTAACTCAATAATAATAATTTATCCGCAATTAAAACAAGTGTTACAAGTTTCAATCAGCTACTGATCTTGATGGCGAGAACTGTACGCAATATCTTTCAAGGTTTCTGAGCTAAACTTACGAGTATCACTTTCTGTCATATAAAATTACATTATGTAACTAAATCGTTTGAAAAATAGAGTTATAGCATGTCTTATCTATCTTTTGGATCACCTGTCACAATTAAGTCACACTTCCATCTCAAGAACTTATGATAGTGATCTGGCGTAGCTTCTTTCCTTACCATCGTTGCACCTTCTTTAAGCGGGTATACAAGGTGTTCTTCCATGGCCATAAAACTAGATTTCGGTGTGAAATGAATAACTATAGCGGGTGGATTCCCCCACTTATCTCAATACGTTTAACATTGTCGACATTATCAGACCTACCACGCAATCGGTGTTACGTTGACTTTCAAACCTTTAAAGTCACAATATGGAAATACATATTTATTTTAATCAGTGAATAAGGCCTTTGCATCACGCTATCGACTTCAGTACACCTAGTCCAAATGCGTGCACTGCAACTTTCCAGTCATAAGAAACTAATTAAATACTAAACCTATATACGTAAGAGCGGCTTCTCATAAAAAAAAGAATAACATATAAACTAATAAAACCAAAACACCGTAATAAGCGGTTAATAATAAATCTGAAATTCAACTCCCCCCGTTGAACTAAATTTGTTCGCCAAATGATTTATTTCGTGGGGCGTTGTAAAAATCACCTGCCAGATACTGTACGGATAAGCGAGCCCGTTTATTGACCGAGATACTCTTATTCACTGAGTTCGACTATAATCGCATTTTAATTCCTATCAAAAAGTTTTGATTGCGCGCGGGCCTTTGGTTTTTCGATTTTATTTATAGAATTTGATTTTGAATTTAATTGAACGTAGTTTCCAACTCATGACAGCACCGCTCATATGACCTCATAACTCAAATCGCACTGGGCTGTCACATGGAGACTATTTTCGGCTAAAAATACGAAGCAGACGTTTGGGCTCCATCTTTAGACATTAGCGAGTCAACAATAACACACATACACACACACACAGAACTAACCTCAAAACGGAAGGAGAACAATTCTTTCTCTGTGGAAAAGGAAAATTCCAATTTGCAGTAAATTTTCCCAATGTCTCTGTCACTTCCTCTATTTAGTTCTTTTTTTTTTGCACTACGACTGCACTATTGTGCAAAGGAATTTTTCCAATTTTCTTCAACGCGATGAGGTTTTACCCATCGTCCAGGATCCACTGCGATGAAGTAAGAATGTGTCCTTGTATCTCTAAAGTGGAATATAATTTAACACCGCAAAATGTGCATTCTTTAAAAAAAAAAAAAAGGATTAAAGAGTGGGCGCTGCAATTTAAGCTTTAAATTGTTAAAAATTTTAATTCACTTCATCCGAAAATTTAGTGCAACAAAATGCAATTATGTATTGTTCCTTTTTTTTGCAATTAAATCGCTAATTTGTTTTTGGAAATAATTTCTGTTTATTTTCGTTTGCAAAATTCATACTCAATTTCCATATAATTGCAGCGAGTTTAACTTTTAATTCCAAAATACGATGAATCTTTTGTGAGATGAAAACTTGTTGCAAATGCGAAAAAAAATCGATAATCTGAGAAATTATTAGTGACAACACAGCGGAAAAAAAGTATCTGTCCATGTCCACCATGTGGGTTGTCAGACAAATATAATCTCCAAAGAATGCGACGTAAGCAGCAAACAAAACCGGCCAGCGCGGCGCGGAGCCACCACCCAGACCGAAGAGATTGAGCAAACTGTCACAGACATTTGATTATTTATTGCAAATTGATTTTTGTTCTGT
The DNA here is from genome assembly GCA_949775065.1 of Brachyopa scutellaris. Lineage (NCBI taxonomy): Eukaryota > Metazoa > Arthropoda > Insecta > Diptera > Syrphidae > Brachyopa > Brachyopa scutellaris. Next base: position 114,042,831 of record OX459114.1, on the reverse strand, counting down.
GGTGCGTACCCCCTCCCGAAACCCGTCGGCTAAATCAAATCCTGCGAATCGAATTTCGCAAAATTCGACATCGATAAAATATTTTAACAGAAATTTATTTAAGGATTATACACACACACACAGTCTGACGTTGCTGTTTGCAATTTAACGATACAAATAATTGTATTACAGTGGACAGTTTCATATTATATTAAAATGATATACAATCGGATAAATAAAATGAAAGCCGCTCGACGATGCTATATTTAGCCAGATTTGCAGATGCAGTCTTGAGCAATAATCGCCGTTGCCTTTGAGTGGTTTGATACTGAACTTGGATCTCCTTGATGCTAAAATAGTTTTAGATGATTTCCTGGTCTTATGGCACTGGATTGTTGGATTTAATCTATTGTCCGAGCGAAAACTCTGAATGTTTTTGGTCTAGCGAATTTCTGCGTATCGTATGTTTTATGCTGAAACCAAAAACTTAAAATAATTTTTTTTAGTTTTGAATAAAACTGACTTGGGATGTATAAGGATTTTATTTATATTACTGAATTAAATTAACGAACAACCACCGACTAAGTCGAAATTTTAAATTGCCGATTTTCACTGCGATATCTCTTGAGAAGTTACGTGTTGAACGCAACGTGTTGAAATATTGAAAATTCGGTTTGGGGTCACAATTCCGAAAACCAAAATTCCGAAAGCCCAAAATCCCGAAAACTCAAAATCCCGAAAAATAATATAAAAAAAATGTCCGCAAATTTTTCATTTTAGGTTTATAATTTTTTGGTATTTCGTTTTCGGGATTTTTTTAAAAGGAAAGTAGAGAAATGTTTGTCCATTCCCGTTGCCGTTAGTGTTGTAATATTTTGCAATTCGCAATGTGCATTCAGTTGTGTTGATCTCATTCAGGGTGATAGCTGATAGATTAGATTTTAAATAATAATAATATTTGGCTTCAGCAGTCCTACGTAGAACCAAGCCTAGCTTCCCGCAACCATTTGTGTTAGCGCGTTATATTTTTGCACGAATGGAAGGGACCTACAGTTTTCTGCCGTCTCCGAACGGCGAGTTGGGAAGCTTTACATGACAAATGGATACTCTTGAATGCTTGTCAGGCATTCGGAAGAGGTGGGGGCACTGTGAAAAACTTTTTAGGTGTTTGCGGCGGGATTTTAGTTTCAGTTAATTGATTTTTGTTACACACATGGGCGTATTCTGATCGCTCTTTTAGTTGAAGAGCAAATCCGTGTGAAAACATGTACTTAAGTATATCGAAAATAAATTCCGGTGAAACCCAAAGAATAAGGAAACGTTACGTTACTAAGGAATACAAAATTAAAGAAAGTGACGCGGAACGTAACCAGCGTTCTGAAAGAAGTTCTTAATGGGAATTGCGTTCGATGTGATCTTGTATTAGATATTGATTTGTCATAGATCGTTTCTTAAATATTTGTTTTGTCAATAAGACTTGAACTGTCTTGTTATGTTTTATTTATTTTTTAAAAAACAAAATTTTTTTTTTACTTTCGGAATTTTGGCCTTTCTGGATATTAGATTTTCGGGATTTCGGCCTTTCAGGATTTTGGATTTTAGGGGTTTTGGATTTTCGGGATTTTGAGCTTTCGGGATTTTAGTTTTCGGGATTCTATCCGAATCGCTGAAAATTCGCTACAAGCGCTGAAACGTTTCGTTAAGTTCGTACTGCTTTTGGTCATCATCCGCGGTCAGCGTCTTCTTGCACAGCTTTCAATAAATCAATAAATTCTAACGTCTCGTATCGGTTAGTGATGTGAAAACTCAAACTCGTGTACGTCCGGCAAGGTCAGCTGAAAATATCGCCGCCGGCCGTAACTGAGAGTGCGACTGAAAACCTTGGTGTGTCCATTTAGAGACGATCACAGGAATAGGGCCTATCCGCAACCACTTTGCACCTCAGTTTGCATTATAAATGCGTATAAGGTCTAGTGGATATACGAATTGTGGCCGCAGACCACTCAGAATTCCCCGTCGTATTTTCGCGATTGACTCCTTTTGTTGGATGACCCCATATCTGTTCTTGAATTATTTGTTCGAATACAAATCTCCAACTAATTCATTTTTGTACTGACGAATAATGAGCAGTCTGTGGATGAACGCATTTCTTTCATTGTAAATGAGCAATCATTCTTTGAACGCATCTAAAAACTTAGTCAAAGAAGAAACTGACATAAACCCCAGATGTTTGTGTTTCAGTCTTTTATTTGTTTATTGGATTTTTTTTGTTTTCTGTAAATTTCGGTCAAATTTTATTTGCGCGGTGTCCTCAGTCAAGTTTCCGTTTAATGGTTTGATTCTATCGTGAATCTGACAACTGACAACTTAGATCATAGCTGAATTTCAAGGACTCATAGGCTTATCCTGGACACGCTGTACATTGGCATGAAAACGATACGAATGTAGCTTACATAAATGTATCTTCTGACTTTTGCACACAACAGCCCTAACGATAACAACGTTATTAAGTAAAATGAACTTTTGCTAAATAATAAAATAAAAAAAATCACGATTCCGACTCAATTATCCACTTGGCTAGAGAAAAGCGCAAACGAGCGCATTCTCTGGAAACCTTTCTCCTCCGATCAAGTGCTGCAACTCCTCGACATTAAACCATCACAATCTTGTGAAAATGCATTTTCTTGATGGCAAAAATAAATGTTTCCAGCATGAGAAAAATCAATGCCAGCATTGTTCGCAGGCACTTCACATAAAGCGCAACACGCTTCACTGATTCTGATTCCATACACTTCCACTCATGGAAACTATGAACTGCATCAGCGGCACTATAGGAGAAATACTTTTTTTTTAATTTTCCCATCTAATAACCGTAGATTTTCTCCTTCGTCGGTTGATTGTAATGTGCACAAAATAATTCAAAACTAAAAGTTAAACGATATTGCCAGATGATGGTCCTCCCGCGATAGGTAGAGGCAGGCGCTGTGCTGCGCTATGTTGATGATGACGAGAAGAAGTATGAGGATAGTCATGCTCCTCCTTCGATACATGCTGGAATTCCACTTCACCGAGGCCCACATCAACCATGGCATTCATCCTACTCTATACTCGTAGATACAAGTGAAACAATTTTGAAAATCCATTCGCTCATAATAATTTTCAACTCGAATGCTCGCACTCTTGAGAGTTGCATCGAAAGGAACATCGCCGCACCGCAACCGCCACCATCCATCCATTCTGTTTAAATGAACAAAGCAGTAGAATAAAAATAAAAATAAAATGAAATCCTTAATCCCACCAGAGTATCTTTAGCTCCAGAGGGAAAATAGAAAAAAAAAAACTAAAGGTGGCGCACTAGGCGGATGATAATATGAGGGGAGGAGGAAAATCCGTTGGCTTTTCTTCTCTTCTCAGCCTTTGTTTTCATTTTCCTATTAAACATCGATTTAATAAACTTGTATATACAAATGCCGTTGTTAGATTTTCATTCTTTCGCTGAGTAAGAGAAAAACAGGAAAAAAAACGGGGAACCATTTTCTGTCTGTTTTAACATTTTCTGCTCCACATGCAACTGGGTGGAACATAAAAGAAACGCGTTGCCACCATCGTTACGACTTCTGCCGCAAATAAACTATACTGTGGCTTGTAAAAAATGAATACCATAGCGCCCCCCTGATAAGGCGCGATAGTCTTCTTAGACCAGACAGACTGGTCTGAAGGAGTTAGTTGGCAGGCGGTCGGCGCGCGGGTCGGTACTGATGAGGTTCCTCTTCAAGGAGCGAAATTATCTTCGAAGAAAATCCAGTAGATCGTAAATTATTAGTTGTTGCTGTTGTAGGCAATGTTAATTTGGAAATAGATTTTTCGAATGTGTGTGGTTTCGAGGATTCAGAAAAAACAATTAAGAAATAAAGTTACTCCCAAGAGATTTATCTGGCTGAAATGAACTGTACTTTGAATGGGTTTCATGAATTCACAGCCTCTACTGAGTGCATTTTTTAAAATCTTCAATTATTACACGCATCGTGGATTGGATAATAATGTGTGTCTGTATCATGTCAATGGGACTTGAATTTATTTTTGATTACGCTATTAATTGACCGTTGGATTTGTTGACGTGAAAACTCCACAAAAAAAAACATTTTTTCTAGCAACATATCGATAGACATTGCAGAAACATGTTGACAAGATTTTTGGGCTTTTAATTCTATGATAATAAAATTGACAGTTTTGTGCATTTAAAAACTTACATATAAAACTTCAGAATTAACTTACTTTTATCCACCGATACCAGATCCAAGTAAAGTTTTGAGGATATCTACAGTGACTCACAAGATTGATTACATGTTTTCAAAGATAACAAACAAACGACGGTTTCTCATGAAATAAAAAAATCAATTATTTTCAAAATTAACAAATTCGTTGAACTTTAACGTTAAAAAAAAAATTAAATTAATTTCTGAATGGATATTTCCGAAAAAAGCAGAAGCAATTTGAAGAAGCATGTGATAAATTTTCTGACCTATCCTTACACTAAGATTTTTGGTATGGTATAAAAATTATGTCTGAAACACTTGGTACTCTTCTTGGCATAAAGTTTACTAGGTTCATGCTGACTTCTGGACCATAATCCGTTCATCGCCTTAGCCGAACCATCATACTTAGACGATTGCCTTTTAATGTGGCCCCAAAGGTTTAAATCTGTTGACTGAGGACGTCACTCCAGAACTTCAAACCACTGACCTTCTATGGTCTTGGCTATTTTTTTATTTTTTATTTTTTATATTCATTTAATTTCAACATAAACTAACATTTGGCTATGTATTTCGGATCGTTATAATTGTGAAAGGTAACGTATGAAATCGATTTGACCAATTATTCTAAACGTTGTTCTAGGCAAGATGTTAAACTGGCCACGTGCATCTGAGCAGTCATTCGTCCTTCGATTTTCTTTCACGTACTAACACCATCAACGGAATAGGGTTATCTACCTCAATCAAACTTGACCGTATCCTTAACCAGCCTCTCCGGAAGCTGTTCCCCCCTCTTTTTCCCAGCCCACTCAAGACCGTCTGTACCAAAATGGTCTTTTCTTGGGTGATTTGATCGATTTGTACATTTTGGCAAACGCTTTTTGGAGAGTCATATGCTATTTTGTTAGTAGAGGGTTTTTGACCTTTTCTTTATCCTTAAGAACATTATCGTTTACTAATAATGAGTATTGAACTTTAACAGCATTACTACACTCCAGAAACGCAAGTTCACACGAGTTTTCTTTGAGAATTTTGGGATAGGCCTAGCTTTCGCCCGGATGGATTAGATTGAATCTTCAAGTTTAGTGTTTTTCTTAATTTACTGATGAAGTCTTAATAGCTTTTAATTTGCTTGGCTTTTTCTGCATGAATTAAGCTTTTTCTGAATGTCGTTGTCAATGCCTTATTTCATCTGAATTTGGTACAGCCCTCACCTTTAAAATTTGATTACATATCCCAGAAGGCGCATAAATTGTAATCTGTTCTTAAACTTATTTTTATCCACCGATACCAGATCCAAGTTACATTTTTCAGATAGCTAGAAGGTACGTCCCTAAAATCAGTCACGATATTAGAGGAGAGACGTCCACACAAGTATCTTTCATAGAAAGGGGAATTAATCTCTTTTTCTTGGTCTCTGGTGATCCCTGAGTAAACATTTTCTAAGCAATTACTGACACCTATCCATTCAATGTCATTCAAAACAAGTCCCAACAATAATAATTAGCCTTCACCTGGTGATATGCATATACTCATAGGTTAAAAAATAAATACATAAAACCACCTAGGGGGAGGTCTCACTTAATGCACATGAGCATCTCGCGTATGCCGCCGCTTCTCCGTGTCCAAACAAACAATCGCCAAACACAAGACCGCACACATGCCATGGCCATGATTATGGCTATGGCTATGGCTTTGGCTATGGCCCATTGTTCCCAGCCGCCGCGCCGCCTGATTGCTTGTCTTTGTCGAACCCCTTGAAAAATCATCTCCCAAACGAAACAAACACACATATGCGGACATGTGTTATAAAACAAAACCACTCCACTTGTCAAGTGTTTGTACTAAAAGAAAAATTTCATTCTCAATGCTGGGACTGTGTTCCTGGTCTCATCAGTCTCATTGGTCTCCCATCATGATGATCTTTGGCAAAAGGTGCGCACTCGTCCATCGCACCCCATCACCATCTAGAAATGTGTGAAAAGCACTCCAAGATGTCCTCTTGAAACAATCAGCGTTTGTGTTTGTTTTTTTTTTCGAATCGCACTCATTTTTATTTTTTTTCTGGGCATACATTTCGGGGCATTGATGTGAGAGTGGGTGTTTAATTAATTCCTTTCCGTACATAATTCCTTCCCGCCAATTAATCATGACGTGCGAGTTGTTCAGCCATCAGATCTAGTGACATCTTGATATTTCTCATTTTGAAGGAGAAATTCAAAGAAGAATAACAGGACAAGAGATGAAATTCCAGAGGTTGTCCTCTATCGGGGGGGGCCACAACTGGTTTCGCATCGAAGTCGCCACCGCGCTGCGGCTGTCGATGACAGGAGGAGGCTGATTACACATTAATTCTTATCGGTAGTCGCGCAGTAGTAATAATTTCTCATCTGATCTCCCCGTGAAGCAAGACCGCTGAAGAAGCCGAAGCCGAAGTCGAAGCAGATCGAGCGCGCGGGACTTGCATATGAAAGTTTACGCCACTTGACTTTGGCGTAAGTAAACATGTTTAGTTGTGCCTTGTAAATAAATCGCCGCAAATATTTACAAGCGGGTGATTTATGCCATTTAGATGGGGACTCGGGCGGCGGGAGAGTTGTGGTTTGGTTTTGTCCCCCCCTTGATCCACCTTTAAGAGTGTCTCCGATGCACTCAAGTGGATAAGCGAATAAATATTTGAAATTTATTTACAAATTGCGGTAGACGTGTGGTATTGCGCAGGGGTTAGGACTTAAAAAAACGGGTGCTACTGCATATGTGCTGCATACAGCGAGAGACGTCGCGACGAGACCGGAGGTGGAATTGGAATTTTAATTGTGCATGTCAGTGATGGGTTTATCAAGATGATTTTTTTTATTTTATAAAATGTTGACTGCTACCTGATTAAATTTGAGATGCATGAAGCAAAGGTTAAGGTATTATGAGTGCAGCGTGAGTTGAGATACTTTCGTTGGTGTTTTAGAGGTGGTTTCTCAGAAAGCTTACTCGGCTTTTTGTGTGAATAAAGTTGTGTACCCCAACTGCTTTTTGCTTTGGCTAATTATCTTTTAAACCTCGTCAATAACTTCTTGCTCTTCTTTTTCAAATCCGTTCAGTCATTTTAAAATTTGTTTGAAACCCTCCTAAAAATATGTTTTGTAGAATTCTGCTAAGTAGGGCTTTATTTCAGCGATGCCGATGATCTCTTTGTTTGCCATGAACAGCTTTCTAAGAAAGCCAAAGCAACGAAATCGGTAGTAGATACATTTTGGATGAGACAGCAATTCATAGCGTAACTCCACCAGCTTTGCTGTAGCGATTGGACGGGATAGCTTTATTTTGGTGTGGAATCGGTATAGCAGCGATGTTCTTTTTCTTCTATAAATAGCTAATGCAGAAAATGCATTAAAATTACAAAAACAAAAAAAAAAAAACAGTGTCCATAACATTTCCCGCAGATAACGACGACCTCGGATGCTACTAAATAATAATAATAATGAAGGACAGTAGCACCCTAAGTCGTCGACAAAAACTGAGTCCAGTATTTCATATCTGTCAAATTCACATTCGCCGACTTTAGGACTTATGACAGTTGGATGCTAAAAATGTTCTAGGTTAGGTAGCTAGGTAGAAGTGATGGTTTCGGTGAAAAGAAAACCCAAAGGGCGCCGTTTTAATACCACAACCTCAAGGGAGCCGTTTATTCGGACGTCGTTTGTGATATTTATGTCCAGAGTTCAAGAAAAGCATCAGTTCTCCAGTACTTTTCTTGGATATCTCTCTAAGGTCGTCGAAGAAAAGCTGATCCAGTATGCGTTGCATAGCTTTCCCTAGAGTCGGACATTTGCACAGAAAGTGAATACGCGATTCTTTCTCATTTTCACCATTGTAGCTTCCGCAGAAATTGTTGTCAGCGATCGCTAGTATGGCTGCATGGTCCCCTATTGCGCAGTGCCCTGTACTAACTGCCACTACTTTTGCGATGTCTACACGAGTTCTTTGTCATAATTTCCTTGATATGACAAAGTTTGTCAGACTGCGTCGGGGTGGATGAAAACATAGACATTGATACCACGGGTAGAACCACACTGTGGGTATCACAATGGGTCCACATGGACCTAATTGTGATGAGGATACACACATCCTCATCAGCCCGAAAACCTAACCTAACCTTTTCAGACTGGTCAACTTGGGATCAAAAAAATGATCTCAGTTCAACATGTGGAAAATCTGTTCAAAACAAATATATGCAGATTTCTTTACTTTAGGTGGCGCTACTCCGGGAACCTGGGCAACCATTTGTGTGTGCGTGTTATATTTTTGCACGAATGGGAGGGACATGCAGTTTTTTGGCCACTCCGAACGGCGATTTGAGAAGCTCTTTGACAAATGATGCTATTTGATTGCTTGTCAGACATTCGTGAAAAAATTTTCAGGTGTTGGACCTGGGCTCAGATTGAAACCGAGAAGCTTTGCGTAGTAGTCCAACGCACTTAGCACTGCCCACAATAAATTTAGATAAGCCTTTCAAAATCTAATTCTGGTTGCCAATGAAGCCAACGTTCAGATTGTCAAGCCATCTACATAATCTATGTATGTAACATATCTATAAAGAATACCCTGTCAACTCCAAACATAATCGAATCTCCCTAGTCTCCCCTTAAAGTGCTAGAAGAAACTTCCTTTAGCTACAGCCAACCTAATGTGTGCATAATAAATTTGCTTAAAGTTTAAAGGCATAACATCAATTTACTTCAATCATCTTAACATCGTATGTGCTGTGTATGTCCTTCGCTCTAATCGCGCCATAGAGCCAGAATACCTTGTATACCACTGGAACTGGATAGTGGTCATAATTAAGGTGATAAATTACCTCTGTTCAATTATCAATTGAAAATCAACTAATACACCGATGCCCACCTTCTATACCAGTATGTGGCAATCAATTTTCTCCGCAACACAGTAAGTAAATTAGCAAGGAAAGTTTTTCCTTGTACGAGTATCTAGATGTAATATTTTATTTCACTTTTTTTTTTTACTTTTGCTTTACTTAACGAAACTGACAGACAGTGTTTATGCATTACCACTGACACCCATGACTATAAAAACGACGACGACAACGTATTTCATGTATCTTTATGCGGCAGATGATTGGAATGGCGATGATGATGATGATTATGTAGCGGTTGCCGTTTTGGGTCATTCCAGACGCCACAGCCAAATGATAAATATTTCCCCATAATGATTATCACACACTGTACCCACCCTGTGATCAGTCAAACAGGGTGGCGGCGCTGATGGGGTTCATATCTACTTTCCCTCAAGAATTGAAAAATCACGCATAAAAATCGAATAAAACCTCACAACTTGTGGCTTGGTTTACAGCTCTATGTACACCAAGAGATGCGCGTAGATACATCAACTGAAACTGAGAGCTGGGTGCAAAGAGTAATCCTACGCCTTCTTGATTGGCGATGATCGTTAGTGTATGGTGTGAATAATAATAAAACCAGGCGCTGAAAAAGCACACACCAACAACAACAGCAACAACAAACTGAAAAGGATGGAATTTATATCTTCATTAAAGTTATTTATTGACTTGAAAATTGATTATAAAAGTGTTTATTCAATTTGATTAATGCCATGCAGCAGGCTAACCGGCCGGGGTCGATCGCGGTGGCTAATCTCGTAATCGAAAGAACTTGAGTAGTAGTAGAAGTCGAGTCTGCTCCTTAGTGAAGCTGTTTTTGCAATTACAGATGCAATTTTAAAATTGCCCTCTCAAGTGTGTATGTAAGATACTTTCTGATCGGATGCGCATGGGAATAGAAATTTAACTGGTTTCACATTAATTTCATCACAAAGTTGAAGCGAGCGAAGGAATTAAGGTGCTGATGGGATGGAATATAAATTCTTAGCGCGGCCCACCCACTCAGATCGTGTTATTCAAATGAAGACATCGGATTTGTCAAGTGTTTCTCGTCTGTGGATCGTAAATTTTGGCAAATACTAGATACAAATTGTGGTCGCTTTGATTAGGCAAAACAATAATTTCCATACCAGATGCCACCCATGGCGGGGCTATAGGTGTCTGTGCATAACTTATGGCTAATGAGATCTGTTCTGAAAGAATGAATTGTCGTCATTATTTGTGTGTGAAAAGACAAGCTGGAAAAAAAATCACTTAAGTGCGATTGTTATACGAACCGGGCGGTTATAAATTGTGAGAAAGTGGTATTTCAGATACACCTTAGAGCCATGGGAGACTTAACTATTAGTGTTTTTAATACAGATGTTCGAACAAGTCCAAAGATACAGGGTTTTCAAAAAAGAGGTTGCATTTTGAATAGTCCAATATTCATTCGCGCAGATGATAAGTAAGAACAAAGTCATTAATAAAAATGGAATGATACACGCTTTAACGATCGACCTATTGAAATTCATTCAATTAATTTTCATATTCAAGTTCAAGTCTCTGTTGTTGCAGAATTGCCACATATGCGGCTTAGAAAATCCAAGAATTATTGTCGAGAAGCATCTTTATCCACAAGGTGTTGTGGATTCTGAAAGGGGCTGTTATATCCTTCGGCGGCATAGGGGAACATACAATAAAAGAGGAGTTCAGAAAACCGGAGCTGACTAATAGAACTAAGTCCTGGAAAAAAAAATCAGTGTCTCAGACAAGCGAAGAATCTTCTTGGCAATTGTAACCTAAAGAGATTCAAAGCTTTTATTAGCCTTGACAAAAACAAACTTAGCATTCTGACTGCGTGCCTTATGGGGCACTGTAAGTCCAACGGACATCTGAGGAAGTTAGGTCTCTGAGCTGAAGACTCATGCGAATTTTGAAATGAATCCAGTGAAACTTCAAGGCACTTACTTAAGGAATTAAGGGCATTAAGCCAGAAAAGGTTCAAATGCTTGGGTCAATACTAACTTACAGCAGAGTCCCCCATGCTATACTGCAATTTCTAAGGGAAATTGGTCTGGATGAGGTGCTTTGTTTGTCATATGCAACGCTCACCTGGGCTAAGGATACGCTGATATGTACATAATAATAAATACTATTTTATTTGTTACCGTTTTTGGGCAGAACGCATCATTGGGCCTTGTTTCTTCGAAACTGTTACCGTGAATGGATTGCGCTATCGAAGCATAGTCAATAAATCTGTATGGCTTGCATTTCCTAGAAAACAGCACTAAGTGACACACAAGTGGTGAAACCAATCCTCTTTTGTGATACAATTTTCCAGGCGAAGTCATATCTCGAAATAGTGATCACGATGAAGTCGTGTGACTTCTTACTTGTAAAAGCGAAGGTTTATAGTTTATAACAACGCTCCTCAGTCAATTGAGGTACAAAAAAAAAAAACAATTTCGAACTTACTTTCAAATTCTTAGAATTGTCGACTAAAGCCCAGATTCGAAACTGAATAAGTTGAAATGAGACATAGAGTAGGAGAGACCGGGGTTGGTTGTAACATTTTTTAGAAAATTCGTCCTCACACCTTATATATTGCAAACTATTCAAATAAAACATTTTCATTCCAAAGATGCATATCCTACCTAAAAAGCGCCTATTAGAAACTGAAAGGGTTCCAAGTGGAGCAATTTTTTTTTAATAATGTAAGATTTGGCGAGTGTTACCTTAAGCCTCGACTTGGCGAAACAAAAATAAATAAATAGGAGCTTCATTAAATTTGGACTTTTGGGTAAATTAATCTGATTACTCATCTGATATTATTCTTGAACATCTAAATCCTGTTAAAAAAAAAAAACTACAAAATAGTAGGCGAATGAAAATATTAGAATGTCAGCGGCAGGTTGTAACATGGTACAACCTGCCCCAGCGTCATGTTACTTTTAGCCCCTACCCTAGAAACTAACAATAGAGGTACAGTAACAAAAAAAGAACTAAAGCTTTACTTTGAAAACAACTACATTCACATACGGCTAAGACACGAAGGTATTAAAAAAAAAACAACAAGTTACTGTGCTCCTCAAATTCGAAAAAAATATTACAAAAAAACTGAGAACACAAAAAGTTATAAACCTATTGATTTTGGCACCTGCATAATACATATCCATTTACAACTTGCTCTTGCGACAAATGGGGTACTATTTAGTTTTATTGTCTTGTAGAATATGTAAATACAAACACTTCTGTGTATTAGACTCTATGATATGGCTACTGTGATTCTTTATTTTGTAGCTGTTACAACCTACCACGCTAAGAAATTAGAAACACGGTTGAAATGCAACAAGTTTTAAGTTGTCGTAACTTCTACAAATTCCACATCAAAACAACGTTTTTTTTTTTAACATCTTTAATGCAGTTTTGTATTTAGTAAGTGTACGTAAGCTTAATATTTTGTCAATTTACGCTTTTTTAGACACTGAACTCTGTTAGGCAAACTCGCAATTCATGCTTTTATCACATCTTTGATGCCACTGTCATTTTTCCACACATCCTCAATACTTTCTTTCGGCAGAAGTGTTATTGAACTCGTTCGAGAATAAGCTTTTGATTTTAATTAAGCCCAATAATTTTCAATAGGGCTTAAGTCTGGAAAATTACGCCCAAGAAAGAATGTAAGTATTTCTTGAACTTAAGGTTTTTTTTAAGTGTGACAAAGAGCGCCATCCTACATCAAGGTATACTCTGTTTGAGGAAACTATAGACTTTGCGTCAAACACCCGTATTAAGTACTCGTGTGTACTGGTTTTAGTTCATTATTATGTACCATATTTTGCAAAAAAGATATACATAAATCATGGCAGTGTTTGTAATTTTTTTGGCGGGGTTGATGTTCTCAAAAAACACTTTATATAGAACCTCAAGAATGACTTACCGGATTCCCTATTCTATAGAGCCGAGTTTCCCAAAGTGTGCTCCGCGGAAAGATCAGAAAGATCTGATCTGTAATAGCTTCGAAAAATGGCATACGGAAAACGAAGTGCTCCGCGAGGACTTTCTCTACTGAAAAGTGCCCTTTACCCAGAGTAGGCTTTGACGTATGAAGTTTTAATGTAATTTTTTGTATGAACGATAACTATACCCGAGCTACATTATAGTTCCACAACATTTGTTTCAATTAACCATCTGATCTCGATTTACGCTTCATGTCTTACACAGTTTAAGCTAGAGATAGAGAGGGGTTTCTTATAAAAATAAAATGTCCATATCTTAGGAAAAACAATGTAATCAAAACTCATGGCACGGAATAAAATGGGATAATTATGCAAACTTTCAATTAAGCGAGCGGGTGATTCATCAAGAGGAGTATCGGCGCGCCGACATGACGCGACGGCATTGCCTTTGCATCTTACAATAGCCACGAACAAGTGCAGCGCCTTAATGGGTTGTTTTATTTGCTTAATGCATTTCGAAAACCTCGAAAAGATACACAATTTATTCAAAACGAATCGCGCATCAGCCTACGAGTGTATGCAGATTAGTTTGTTTAATTGCCATACGGAAGTTCACAGACTGCGACCAATAAAAAACAAAAGAAACATTCCTTTTGGGGGAAAACAGTTTACTGAATTTTGTGTTTGTTTAAAGTTAACTCGCGTTTTTTTGGGTGATAGTGGATTACAGCGTCGGCCTTCCCCTCCGAATATTGCGTTTCCTGTCAACGGTCATACGTTTGCGCCTAAACAAACCCAAACCTACTAATATAACTCACGGGCGTGAAAAGAAGAATTCGTAGCCCACAAAACACCACTCAAGTGGTGCTCATCCGAAACCTGAAGAGATTGATGCTAGAAACACGCATAAGCATCGGGCACACATAACTTGTCGTGTCGTATCGTACTCGTTAACATCTTTGGCCCGTTGTAGTCGTTGTCTTTGCCGCTCGACAGGGGATGACAAAAGAGTTTACTCTCGGTTAACTAATTAGGCAAACAGATGAGGCTCTTTCTCACTCAAGAGCACCTTCACTCTAAAAAAAAAAAAGATGACCACCTTTCCTTCATTTCGTAAACTCGAGTATCACACACCACCGCATTTCGAGGGCTAATCGAGGCAGAGCCTATAGGTACCCGTAGCTGTGGCCTATTTGTTTAATTTTTTTCAACGCTTCTCTTTTTTTTTGGGAGAGAAGCAAACATGGTTGATGGGTAAATATTTGTAATGCTGCTGCGATAATAAAGGATAGATATGCCAGTAAGCTAACCCAACCATAGGCAGACGCGGAACCTATAGTTAATCATTTTCGTGGGTGCGTTCGTACGCACAGTAGCGCATACCGCAGTGGTAATGTGTCGGGCGGGGGGGGAAGTGAGGGAGAAAAGTTAATATTTTATTAAAAATCCGGCGTGAATCCAAGCAGAAAATGAGATACAGATACAGGATGTGTGCTTGTCGTCTGATTTTCCCCAAAAAGAGAACTCCATTCATACATATGCATGAGAAGGGCGGATGTGTGTGCAGATAGTTTTGTAGTGCGTGTGTATTTATATCTTAAGAAAAATTGTTTTTTTTTTTTATAAATTGTCGCTCTCAAGTGTGTTTAATTTGAATTTTGTTTTTTCAACTCTTGCATTTTCAGGTGATGCCAGTAACGCTAGTATAGGTAGCGGCGAGGGCACGGGCGAAGAGGATGACGATGCGAATGGTAAAAAGAACCAAAAGAAACGTGGCATTTTCCCAAAAGTAGCAACAAATATTTTAAGAGCGTGGCTGTTTCAGCATTTAACGGTAAGTATGGTTGTTAAATGTGTTTTTTTTTGTTGGTAATATTAAATAGAGTTCAATGGAAATTATTTGTTTGGCAGTTTGGCAATTTGTAGCGGCTTCACCAGGTCCTAGTGGAAATATGTAGTGAGGTCAAAATTTGTAGTAAGCATCTGACGAGCAGAATAAACCTTCATCGATTCCTTGTGTCAATCTGACACACTTTTGAAATTGAAGTTAAATTATTCTGATACAATTTCGTCAAGTCGAGCTAGGATTTTGGCTCAAGGTAAAAGTCGTGTATAAACTTTTTGTTTTCGAAGTCTATATTTACAACAGATGTCGCTGTCGCTTTCGACCACATCATTCGCCCACAGACAAGGTAGAACTTGTAGTTCGTCAACTTTACGGCTCATACTATTGTTAATATTATTTGCTGAAACAATGGTCGCCGTGGCAGTGGTGGTAAGTGCATTGGACTAGTACGAATTCTGCTCGAGTTCAATCCCAGCCCGAGTCCAACACCTAAAAAAAAGTTGTTCACGGTTGCCACCTCTTTCGAATGTCTGACAAGCATCAAATAGTATGATTTGTCACGATTGAGCTTCTCAACTCGCCGTTCGGAATCAGCAAAAAACTGTAGGTCCCATCCGTTCGTGCAAAAATATAACACGCACACTTAAATGGTTGCGAGAAGCAGTCGCCAGTTCATCTCGAGCTGTAGCGCCACCTAAAAAAGAAGAAAGAAACAATGACAAACGGCTATGGTGGCTGCCATTCGGAAAAATCGAAAGTAAATCCAACATTCGTTGGTGGACATGTAAAAGAAACCGCTTCATCACAATGAATCTGTTTTCGAGCATAATCTACGTGTTCGTATGCTGTCATATGTTCAAAAGAATCTCCACACATTCGACTGTTGACATTTTCGCGAATAATCTTTAGAAAAAGCCTGAAACTATCAAATCACACAAAAGGTGGAGTCGATGTTAGGGATACAGTTAGGTGCGAAATATAAGTAGATGCAAAAGAAAGGTAAACAGATGGCCTGTTGCCATTTTTCGCAAAACGCTCCATATATCACAATTTACACAAAATTTAATCCCGATTTGAATATTCACAAACGAAATATCCGAAGATGATTATTTTTGGTCGAATTTTGTCAATAGCTGTGTATTCCATATATCGAGGTTCAAATGCGCTTGCTGTTGTGAACAGCATCCAAAATCCAATGCCATCAACATCAAGAAGTCCAATGCAGTTTGAGCAATGCAACTATTTCAGAATTTGCGAAAAAATGTGCGCGAGAGACTAGATTGAATTGAAACAAACAGAATTTTTGCATATTTTTTTCAAGATTTTCCAATGCCTCAGAAGTGTTTTGTTTTTTTTTTTTTGCATGAATTTCGACCCGAAACTCTTTTTTTCCATTTGAATGAGTAAAGCAATAATTAGTAAACACTTTTCATTCAGAAAACCCCCTTAATTTCATTATATGACAAAAATATAAGGACTGGAATGTGTGTCATTTTGACATACAAGGAATCTTAACTAACTTAAGGAGGCGCTACAGCTCGGGGTGAACCTGAGCCTGCTTCTCGCAACCATTTGTAGGTGCGTGTTACATTTTTGCACGAATGGAAGGGACCTACAGTTTTTTGCCGACTCTGAACGGCAAGTTGGGCACCGTAGCGCAAGTGGTTAGTGCGTCGGACTACTGAGCCAGCGGTCTTGGGTTCGAATCCCGCCGCAAACACCTAAAAGTTTTTCACAGTGCCCATCTCTTTCGAATGTCTGACAAGCATCAAAGAGTATCATTTGTCACGGTTGAGCTTCTCAACTCGCCGTTCGGAGTCGGCAAAAAACTCTAGGTCCCTTCCATTCGTGCAAAAATATAACACGCACACACAAATGGTTGCGAGAAGCAGGCCCAGGTTCACCTCGAGCTGTAGCGCCAACTAAGTAAGTAAGAACGGCAAGTTGAGAAAAATGATACTCTTTGATTACTTGTCAGGCATTCGAAAAATGTGACACCGTGAGAAAACTTTTTTTAGGTATTGGACCCCGGCTGGGATTGAACCCGGGCAGCATTGCATACTAGTTCAACGTACTTACCACTACACCACGGTGCTCACTAAAGAAACCTTAACCTTACTCAAAATAAGGTACCGATGAGGTTTGGGTTACTTACTAAAATACTTGTATCCATCCTTTAGAGTCTTACAGATTCGCCATTGCACTTTTTCCTTGCCTACCATAAAAGGAGACTCCTTTTCAACAGTTACACACAGCTCCAAAAGCACCAGTTCCTCAGCTGGAGTTGGTAATAAGCACATCAGAATGTTTTTTATTTTAACCCAGAGAGGCTTTTATGTTAACTTGTGGACTGTTTTCAGTTGTGGCTCTGAAAGAATTCATTAGAAAATGAAATACTGAATTATGCCTGCTGCGGTCATTGCAGATATAAAACTCCTCCTGGAGCTATCTTCCTACTTTCCACACAATTTCTTATCGTTCTCACCAACTCAACTTCGAATGGAATTTTCACTCCATAGCTGGCGTAGAATTAAAATCTCAGTATTACATTATCTTGACACCCAAATAGCATTACAAAAGACAAGGCAATAAATCAAATCCCTTTGGTAATTTTCATTAAAATTCACCCCACATAGTGAACATCGATAGGAAGTTCCACAACAACAAAAAAAAACGTTGTTTCCTTCTGCAACAATTCATGCAATGCAAACGAATAGAAGAGGCAAAAGAAAACTCCAAAACTTCTATCAACCAACGATCGTATGCGTAACTAAAAGGACCGCATTCGAGGATATCTTATTAGGTATTAACTTCCTGTAAATGAAATGGAACGATTTTCATTCTTTTCTTCTCGAACAAATCCGCTGTAGTATATTCGTATCCTTTGTATTTTCCATTACTTAAGAAAGATACGCATACACACACGCGCTCCAGGGCATGAGTGATTTTCGACTTAATCTGCAATTCATCAATGTCGAGATTTTAACAGTATAGGATTGGGTGGATACAGCACAAGAAACAAGGAGAATTCCATGGATATCCCCCGTATCTAAATGCATTTCCAATAACAGAAAGAGATTTTTTTTTGTGTGCTTCTTTATCTTAAATCAGGTAATCTCCTGGGTCCTGGATACAGATATTTAAATGGTCATCCACCCAGCAGTTAATATTATCCTTCTTACCTCCCCCGCACCCAAAAGAGAGTGCTTCGTGGAGGCAGAAAAGGAAAAACGACCTAAAAAAAAAAACTCATTATCTTCGGACCAAAGTCCATTTGGCCTGGTTTAAATCGAATTTAAATCCAAAATTGCCGATTGACCATTAGAAAATCCCATTAAGATAAAATCAGAAAAGTATCTGTCTGTCCTGTGAATTCAAATAAGAAAAAAGTAGCATTATAACGGATATACAGGAAATTTAAAACATACCGATATAAATGCATTGGAATTGGTAAACTTTCCAAACTTCCCTTTCCCCTTTCTTCGTGCGTAGCTACGAGTGGTTATAATCGGAGGTAAGAGTACCAGTAGATCTTCTGGTCGACCTTTTTCAGAGAGAAAAATATTTGTACACCGGATATCTTGACATTCAAAACACAAATCGTCGAAAGTTAACTACATCCACCCTGGTGGAGAGAAAGCAACAAATCCGAAAAGGATGTCCTGCATGGAAAAAAACAGAAAAATTCTATAAAAATAAACATAAAAAGTAGAAATCTATCTAAAGGACCTTTTTTTTTGGTCACATCATAGGATATCCGTATGAGAGTACGATTTTATTATTGTCAGTTGTTAACCTCTTCCGATGTATCTATTAGAAGATCCCCAGCTTTGGATTTCCATAAACGGTAGCAAATTCGAAAAGGATGAACTCCAAGTATAGCATTGCTAGTTGGTCAAGTTATTATCGAAGGATTTTCTTCTATAAGTACGAACATACATATAATACATAGATACGGATGTGCTTGAATGTAGTTACATGTATCTCAAATGAGGTATCTATCTAAAGATCGAAAGACTGCCATTATAGAGTTATAGGGAAAAACACATAAAAAAAATTGCTTATCTTATCTTGCGGCGCACTTAAACTCTTCTACGAATCAAAAAACTTCTGTAACTGTATTACACTACTAAACAAAAAAAAAAAACTACTTAATACAAAGAGAGGGAGTACCTTTGATATAAAAAGCAACAAAAAAAAAAAACTTTGCGATAAAACGCGAGAGATATCGCTAACGACTGCGAATATGCCTGTGTATGTGTCTAGTTTTGCCGGAGATGGTATATACTCGACGCGGGTGGTAGGAGGAACGTAATGAAAGGAGCCATGTCTAAAAACTGTGCTAGATAAGATCTTTTGATTTCTGGGCCAGACCGGAATGGTGGTGGTTCGCGAAGTACTTGTTGTAGTCGACGCGTCGTCATGTTTAGTTCTCGTACTCGTACTCGTACTCTCGTATGTGGGGTAGTTTTGGTGTACACTTGCTTTTGCTTGTTGGGTAATCGGTAAATAGTGATCTCATTGGTGGAAAATTAAGAGTGGAGCACCTACTTGAGCTTCATCACCTCCCACTTTTAGGTTGAATTTATTTTGTTTTATTATTTATTTCTGCTTCCATTCAAGTTGAGAGCTTGGGAGAAAGTTTTTGAATATTTGGTGTTTGTTTTAAAATCGATGAATCTCTGACATGTTTCCACAAAATCACTAGAAGAATTTGATATTGTAATAAGGCTGTTTTTGATTAAGTGATGTACATATGCATGTGAGCAAATGGAGCAGGTCTGTAGTTTCATGAAATAGGTGTGGACACCGAATAAGAAATAAGCTAAGTAAGTTAATCCCCAGTTTGAGTCAAATACCTGCCATCTGAGAAGCCACAAGCTTAGGTTAGGGTAGGTTGAAACGGGTTATAAGGCTAAGCCATCATAAAACACAAGGCACCATAATGGGACTATCATATGATTGTACTTAAACCGAAGCATTTCCGTCCAAAAATTGAATTTCCTCTTAAAAGTCAAAATTTTAAGGTTTCATTATGGCCAGTTTGGCCAGCCTCTTCCAGTGTATTAAAGAAGTTGCTCCCTAAAAATTTCTTTCGAGAACGTGCAATAGCCTGAAAATCATAAAAGATATGTTCGATATCCTCCGATGGACCTATGTCATTGCAGTATTTGCATTCGTCCGTGTTTGAAAGACCCATTCTTTTGGGATGTTTCCTCAAGAGACAGTACCCGGAGAGTATTTCCATTAGAGTTCTTAACTTTGCCCTATTCAGTCCAATGTTTTGTTTTATTATTTTATTTAAAAATAGCCTCAATAACCAATCACAATAGGCATGTTCATTACGTATGCGTATTCGTTTATTAAAATTATTAGCAGGTGCAACTTGCAACACATGTCCCGCCTGCAGCTCCATAGCATGCTGACGTTTGTATCCCCTTGCTCTTCTGTTACAAGACATCGAAATGTGTATTTAAAATTACAAATCATTTTGATTAACACATAAATCATTGTATAGGTGCTACTCTGGTACTAAAAGCCTACAATGTTGTTTTAATAGACAATAAAATAGCTATTAGCCGTAATGTTTTTGTAACGTTGTCGTCTGTCTTTTCGATGGTAATTGGTACTTATCCATTATGTGATAATATTTGTTGGGATTGTATGTAAGTGCTGTTTGGTTGTATGAATATTGGCACACGTACATAAGAAGATCTCAAAGCAAGGAAAAATCTCGAAATTATTAATTTCCATTCTTTCTTCAGTCCTCACGAGCTAATCTGGTTTAAGTTTAATAGATAACTAGTGCGAAAACTCTCGCAAGAGAAAATTTAACCTCCAAAAGAATATTTATTTTGATCGGTTTTTTAATTTGTTCAAATTAATAAAATGAAAGTGCAATTCGTCACTGCTCGAGGAAATTCGCTTTCTTTTGACACCTCATTTGTTAAGATTGGTTAGGTGTGAGAGCCGCAAATGGTACCTATACTACAGAAATATTTAGTAATATAGACCTGTAGAGTGCTATTACTTAAAGTCTTCTTAGACAAGCAATCTGTGCTTAAAGTTCTGAGTTCATATTCTTGGACTTAAAAGTCAAGTGCTCCTTCAATATTCTTCAAACCTTAGCCATTCATATAATAAGTAAGTTAAGCTTTGATGCCTGGCCATAGAGGTAATTAAGCTAATGAGGTAGCGGATAAGCTTCCCCGATTGATATTAACCACTAAATCCGATTACGTGACGCTCAAACTTTGTTCGTCATTATCATCTACGATACTTAACAAGCTGGGCCTGACGAGACCGAAGATCGACTATATTTAACCTTTAACTGGGTAGGTGGGGTGCTGACAACATCCCAAGTCCTTATTTTTCAAAAATATTATACTTTGCGACTGACAACACCCGTTGTTGCTACAGTACCTTCTTGTTGTTTTCTATTATACAGATTCAGATGGTTTTAAAAAAGTTTGGTTGCACAATTAAGCCATGACAGACTCTGCAAGCTGCATGGGTGCTGTCAACACCCCACCTACCCAGTTGTGTAATTTTTTTTTACTGGGTGAATTTGTATAGGTAATTTGAAAATGTCATTTGAAAAAGATCGGGAACGCATTCAACTGTTATTGACACTATACAAGTGAATATTCAAGTGAAGAGCCAGAATTAATTGATACGGATGATGGCGAGCGAATTTGTTAAAACAAAAAATTGTTTCAAAAATTAATACGGAAAGCACTATTTTGGAAAGGACGACTAAAAACTCTATAAAGTGGTCTTAAAGTTAATTCTTTTAAGATTGTTCTACCCCAGAACGATACAATAATGACAATTCCACCAAAGAAAAACTTACCAGAGGAAAGATAAGCGTAATAAAGTGAAATCATGATGGGGTGTTGTCAGCACCTCACCTACATACTTACGTTACTATTACTCTTCTACCTACTTAAAGGTTAAAAGACGTCGAGATAGCTGACATCCTCTGTGATTGTCAGGTCAGACGGCTTGCGAAATGCGGTAACCAAGCATGTGCTCGAAGGATGGTTTACCTCTTGGACTAATTGTATCCTATGATACAAAAGCTTTTTAGTTTGCAGTGTCAGCCTATCAGATAGGATCAAATTCTTAAATAAGGATATAATTCGGAACCCTAAGTGCGCGAGTCGAACTCGCACTTATCCGTCTTCTCTGATTGTGGATCTAGCTACAAACCTTTAAAGCAGATTCATGTCAAAATTTCTTAATTTTTTGGACCAAATCCAAATGGAAATCCATACAAATCAAACAAAAACCGTTTAAATGAAATTCAAAACAAAACATTGCCACTGCTAGCTATCAGAACCCTCATCATCAGCATCACTCGCACACACACACTACCACTAGTATCCTCGTACGTAGTGCAGTTAAATCATAAACAAATATTTGTGGTTAAATAGCATTATTGTGAGTGAATATTTTATGAGGAGCTACAGATGGACGAACGA
This sequence comes from Brachyopa scutellaris, assembly GCA_949775065.1. NCBI lineage: Eukaryota > Metazoa > Arthropoda > Insecta > Diptera > Syrphidae > Brachyopa > Brachyopa scutellaris. The sequence goes on along the minus strand of OX459114.1, from coordinate 114,020,419 downwards.
CGGCCGGCACAACCGGGGACACCTAATACGTGTGATGAAGGATTTCCATCGTGTGCCCAGTTATTGACTATAAAACAACAAAAAAAGGGAAAAAATGGTTTTTCACTCTCCCACTACAATACCAGGACCAAAGAACAGAAATCTAATATATATGCGTTAACACGTTTCACCATGTGTGCTGGTGGTTGGTTGGTTGCCTTTGCGATGTGTACTCGTATACACCATCTGAAGAGACAGAGAGTGTGTGCAAAAGGACGATAGGACATTCGAATTGAATTCAACCATTGTCCGCCTGTTTGGCTACTGATAAAACCTGAAAATCCAATGTATCCATGGCAAACTAGTGGGGACAACAACACAATATGACATACAGGATACAAAGAGAAAGAGAAAAAAAGTAAATTGAACCTCCTGTGCATCCTGATAATTGGGAAGCTTTTGCAATATTTATCCAGTCTCGGCCCTGCATACAATTCGGATTGAAATTATTCAAAATGTAATTTCACAAGGAGCAACCATGAGCATACACACAGATCGAAAAGGATCTGAAAGCGGTAATTTATTGATTGGTTTTGCACAAAACACAGGACCCACCACACCAACAACCAAATGCAAAAGCGTCTTGTAGTCTAGTACTACACTCGTACAACTGTGCCGAGGATTCAATTTGTATGTGCATTGTGCATGTCTCTTGTTTTCGTCCTGAAATAATGATTACTTAAGGATTTCATTGTTCGAGGGTAGTTCATTTGGTCTTCCCGGAGGGTGTAAGAAAGCAGTAAATCTAAACAACATGCATTTCAGGTGTAGGTCCTGGTAGTTTAGCAAGACAAAAACAAAATAATAAAACCGTACAAGTTTCCTCGCCCCAATTCACCGCCTTCTCATTGTGAGCTCATGTCAGAGGTGTTCCGCAGGATACACAATTCTCCAAATGAAACATAGGTGTTTTATCTTGAAGGAGTGCAGAGGTATCTGCCTCCTCCTCATGGAACAAAACAAGCTGCAACAAGATGTTGTATGTTTCGGCTTTTCGTGAGAAGGCGCATTTCGACTCGGGACATTCATTTCGCAATATGAATGTATACCCACTTTTCATGTGCCCATTAGACCAAGCAGTAGTAGCAGTAGCAGACTGACCAAAGGTGGCTGATGCTGAACATGCCTCAAGGCTGTGACATCAAGGATATTCTATATGCGTATACGTACCGAGCGCATCTTGTTAGGCAATGATATTGTCATTGGGAGGGGGGGTGTCCACCTTCAGTTTCTGCTAGTGGAACATTGTGTGCGGTTAATTAAGTGCACCTTATGGATTGGGTGTTACCCAAAACCATGTAAGAACTGATATGCGTTGTTTATATCGGTGGCGGGGTAGTGATAAACTGGAATCAGTGGTCTAAAGTTAAAGCCTTCATTGGGTTGCCATTTAAAGGGTGATATGACCATATTTCTACACCTACCCCTTATATCGCTCCATTTGTTAGCTGTCAGTCTGATTAACCCTCATCATCGAGCTAAGCGAAGGATTTCATAAGATAAAAAGGATTTAGAGATACTCGTATCTTTACTTCGAAAATGTGAGGAGGAAGAACGGAACTCAATCTCAATGTTGCTCAACCAAGTTGCTGAAACATGTTGTTTCCATAAAAGATCAGATTATGGTTAACGATCACCGAGAGGATGTTAAGTAATGGAGAAGTATACGCTTTTTTACAACCAATTTTCAACAACACTCAATCAAAACATTTATTGCACACTAATACATTTACTTAAAAGACACTCGATTAGATTTCAGTAGGATAACCATTTATGTAGATTGACCGATGCCTGAGCTCGTAAAATTTACATTTTTACATTTTGATGAAATGAAATGGCCATACATGACCAATTAATGTAAACAAATGGCACATTTTAATGTTTTTAGTTTATAAAACAGCTCTTCATCGTTCTGCAACTGTGATGACATTTATTGGCGGAAAAGACTTAACAGTTTTAACAAGCTGGTCTTGTTTTTACGAGTCCGAATACAAAATAGATGGTCTACCAAGCAATTAACTTACAATGTACTGATTCTTTTCAATTTTGAAACAAATAATGAATTGTTTAAAGAATAATATAAAGTTCAATTCAATTAAAATAAAATAAGTTTAATAACAATCCGGTCGTACTTGCGCAATAAATGTTCCGTACAATCAGTTATTTTTACACACATACATATATCGTCGCCCTGAAATTGGTTTGACGTAAACGCCAAAATGCACTTTTTTAGCTGTGAATGCAGTCTTATGCTTTTGCGTGTGCTCTTTTCGAATATGTCATCATTTTTGTCCTATCTGTAGCCAATCCTGAGATATCGAGTATCATTTTTGACGTATATCCACCAAAATTAGCAATTTGTAGTATTGGTTTGACGTAAACGCCGTTTTTGTGGATATACGTCAAATTTCCCATACAATTCACATAATGTCCTTCAATCATACGTCATAAAAATTAAAAATTATGTTCAGTATTGTTTTAACGTACGTGCAACGTGCATGTACATAAGTGTATTTATAAAATAAGTGTATTCAGTCGTATTCGGCAAAAAAAAAGATGATTAGTTTTGGTTTGCTGTATGTGCATATGAGCTTTAACGGGCGAGAAATGAAAATATAATGAAAAAGTCGGTTCAGTCAGAGGAAAACTTTGAATTTTTAAAAAACTAAAAGAGACTGAGCTTTTCTTTAACTCTGATTTGAAAGTAGATAGTTTGAACAATAATTCGTAAAAAATTAAACAAAAATGTATCGATTTGTTTTATTTTTATTGAACTGTGAACTTAAAATACGACTCGATCCAGATCTTCGCTTATTATTGGAATGACGTACGTGCACTTTTTTTTTGACGTACGTGTATGAGAGCACAAAAAATAAGTGATTTTTGTGGCGTATACGGCAAAGCCATTTTGAGGAAAACTTTGAATTTTTCAAAAACTAAGAGAGACTGAGCTTTTTCTTAACTCTGATTTGAAAGTAGATATTCTGAATAATATTTGGTAAAAAAATAAAAGAATCTTATCGACTAGTTTTGCTTTTATTGAACCGTGAACTTTAAAATGCGATTTCCCAAAAAAGTGCAAATGGCGTATACGGTAAACCAATTCTGGGGCAACGATATGTATGCAACAGATTTACATGTTTATAGATTTATGAACATAAATTTGTATAAGCAACTTGATAAGGTAATAATGCCCTTTCTTATCTGCTCAGAAGAATAATTATGCACCCACACAAAAAACTAAATAAAGTACATATACACGAAATTTACGCATGTGCATCAGATTTCATTCTTCGTCTCGTTATTCGTTGAATTGTATTAAACGCGTGGAGTTTTGCGATTTGTTAATTTTGGCTCAATCTACACTTTATTCTCAATGTTTGTGATTTTATTCAGATTTTTCTGAGCAATATTTTAGGAGATAAGGTAGGGGGGACAGCAATTTTTTAACTTTTTTTTGAAAAGTGTTAGGAAAAAAGTAACAGAAATAAGTACTTTATACATTTTTGAATTCGTGCTTAAACGAGCTTTCATTTGACATCCCGCACGATTACCTCAAAATTGGTTTTTTTTAACTTCCCATTTAGCCCCTCAAAGTTCAACTTTTAAGTTCAGGTCTGTGTTTGGGCCACTAATTGCTACAACTCTTCCAAATTTCAATAGTCTACGTCAAATAGTCTCTGAGAAACAGGCCTGTGACAGACAGACAGACAGGCACCGAACTGATTCCGTTTTTGTGTACGGAACAATGAAAAGGAGAACACATGAGAACGAAGTTTTCAGTGATTTTTTCATAATTCTAATTTTACCACTGTATTACCACACTTTTGTTCTTAATTACTGCTGATATTCGTCGTGGCATAGTTAGTTTGTATGTATCTAATCATTTTGGTCAAATATTACATATGTACTCTGTCTATCTTCCTCATCTACCATCTATATAGTGAAGTTTATCTTTAAACTTTTACTTAATTTATTTTTGAAATCCTGAAGAGTCCTAGCTGGTTCTTGTCGCAGTTTCTGCATCATTCTGTGCCAAACAGTCTCGATAGGTGAATGGTTAGGACTGCTGGAAGGCCATTCCATTAAAGTAATGGCTTCAGCAGATAGCCATCCCATCGTGGACCTAGTCGTATGACACGAGGCACCATCTTGCTAAAACATATAGTTTCCTTCAATTGATTGAAGCTTTGGTATTGATGGAAGAAGTTGCTCTTCCAGAATATGGTGGTTCTTCGCAGCACTAACCGATCGCCAGCAAAACCTCATCCAGACATGCATTCCCATATCATGAAAGATATGTATCGCCAATGTAAATTTCAAAACTGGGCTCATCACTCCAAATAACGATCCGCCATTGACTTAATGTCCAGTTTTTCCGTTGTTTCACCCGCTCAATTAGTATTTTCTTATGTTTAGGCGCCATGGTTTGTCTTTTGCGTTTTGCATGAAATAAGTTATTTTGAAACTTATGAAACTAAGTTTCGGGTACATTGTACTTTTGAGCTCTTGGCGAATGATGGTTTTAGTGCGTTAGAGTGATTAGTTAATAGTTAATAGTTAAACTCGTTTCAATATCGGCCTCCTTCAAAGCAGCATATAAGATCGTCTTGGACAGCGGCAGCACCATACGACACGTACTGAAGAACACAGTCCACCTCCATGACTTGCAGCCATTTGTTATTTGAAACGAATTGATGCCCCGATGCAGAACTATCTCAAGAATTCAATTTAAATGAGCTTTTTCATTACATATTTATTCCACTGCGGATGCAACAATGGCTCCGGTTACACCACTTTAGAACGTATTAATGCCTCAATTAGTTATAAGGACAGAACACCGCGTGACTCTGCAAAGATTCCCAACTCAATTTCCATCAAACGCAGCCAACCATTTCATCGTCTTGTTAGGTAGCTGCTGCTGGTTGCCCTCTAGTTAAGATTTTGACGTTTTTAGTCACACTTAAGTCAGTAAAACTCCACCTGTATACTCGCCGGATAGACATGGAACCCAACTACGAATATAAATATGTATGATTTCGGTTAAGCGAATCAGCCAACGAATTCAGGAGCAACCCTCCCTAACTGCTCCCCATTTTTTCTTTTTTTTTTTAACTTTCTTTGGCTAATAGGTGAGGTGGGTCTTTCGGTCGTCGTGGCGCGCTAACACGGACTAGAGGACACCAAGCCGATGGCGGCTGAATTGTGTATACGGAATTAACCTGCTGAACCCAGGCTCTGTGACTGCGACTGCGACTGTTGTTGGTGTTTGTTGTATCGTGTGGTAGCCTTGGAGGGGTATACCCGCATAGCGTTGTGCAACGTCGCGTAGCGCCGTATAGCTAGCTACTCCATTCACTGTTGCATTGCACTGTTCTGTTTCTGTTGGGCATGGCATGACAAACACTTGAGATGATTGTTTCAAATTCTCAGATAACGAATAAAAAGGCGTGACAGTAATTAATTATGTGCAAAACAGAGCAGCGTGGAATGAATAACATTTGCAGTGCATGTGGTTCGAGATACTCGTTCGTTGTGCATGCAGTCGCGGGCTTGCTGTTGAGACGTGCTTTGAATTGGTGGTGGGGGAGGGGTGGTGGTTGTTGAGTGGGCTGTGGTATTTGGTTGACTTCCCTTTTTTCTTTTAATCCAATGTATGGCTCCAAAGGGGTGGTGCATAAATTTATTTTGAGTGAATTAAGCGCCATCTTTGAATAATTAAAACGTAGGTATGCATCCATTTAAACAGAATGAATGAAGAGAGATAGAGAGAGAACTTTAAAAGAATTTTGCTTTTTGAAGTTTGAAATACAAGAAATCTTTTTTTAAAAACGTTGAAATGTGATAATTTTAGGTCGACAATTTCACGTCTAAGTAAAAAGCTACACTACATTCAAATAGAGAAATTACATGAGAACACGCTCTATGGCACTTTTTTAAGAAAGGCGATAACTTAGCTTCGTGAATTTGGAGGTCAGGTTAGAACTTTAAGCCACCGATTAGACAAATGTCAGCCTGTTAGTCAAACTATATATAGAGGGTGTTTTTTTTTTTTATATTTCGGTATGGAACTTTTTTTTAAAATATGGAATGACCAACATTTTGGCTTTATTAGCTCAAAAATTTCAAGGCATTTACTGTTTAAAAATAATTTCTGTGATATGACCTCCGCGACTGCGCCTTATGAACGCCATCCTGTCGGCCCAATTCTGCACCACTTTTTCGAGCATACCTGGTCTTATTTCGTCCATAGTGCGTCGAATGTTGGCTTCTAAATGATCAATCGTTGCTGGTTTATCAGCATAGACCAGAGATTTGACGTACCCCCACAAAAAGTAATCCAAACATTTGGCTCAACAAAGTCATGGTTGCACGCACTGTACGGCATGTTGCGGCGTCTTGTTGGAAACATTTCTCCTCCAAATGATTTGCAATGACATGAGGAATAGAAAAATCAGAAATAATTTGCCGTTAGCGGTCGCCATTCACGGTAATGTTGGCACCTGTTTCGGATTTAAAGACAAATGGGCCGATGACGCCTTCGGCATGTAAACCGCACCCAACAGTAATTTCTGGTTCAAGTTTGATGAACATAGCGCGAATTTCGGAAATAAATTTCCACGGTTTGTAAGCGTTGTTCTGGTGTAAGTTGGAGATGTTTTGCCTAAAGATACTGAAACCAACCCGAAACTTTGATAACATTGACAAAGTAAGTGGAGAATGCGATGGTTCAGAAGTCTAAGAACCGCATTGCTCATCCTCAAATTTTGCAGATTTTACTTAGCCAAGCGACTTCCTTCCTATAATTTTGTAAGATGGAAATTATTTAATACAAGCTTTGAAATTTTAAATCCATCAAACAAAGACCCTCAAACAAAGACTCCAGACCTTAACCTACACCAACTGTAATCGCTGGGTTTTGAAGTCAAAAACCACGTATACATTACAAAACCGGAAATCCCTCTTGTTGATATACATTGTAACTACCTCTGTATGTATGTATGTACATGTCTACAAAACTTGTTTGTCTATCTAAAAACTAACACAAGTCGTACGCTCGATCGATCAACTTCACACAGACTTTTAAGTGGCGCAACGGATTACAGATACGTCCGCTATCATCAAAAACTAGGAATACCCAAATCATTTTTTATGCAAAATTCCATAATATATGTACTCTGTCTTGTGATCGATAAGCGCTGCAAACTCTTACTTTCAAATCAATTTTAACAATTTAAATTCATTTTGACACATTCATAAGGTTATAACCCAAATACTTTTGATTTAACTATCAACCGACAAGACAGTTTGTATACAACAACTTTAACCGCCACAAATGCTCCGATAATACAGCAGTGTTCTACCCTTCCATTTGGTATCGCTTTCAAAATATCTTCAGCTCAAAATGCAATCAATCTTCAGAACTTATCGTTAACGCCACAAAACAGAAAACATTTTATTTACTTAATCTGCTCTAAATTGCATTCACATGGCGTGTACGCGAGCATGCGAAGGGGTAAAATCCCAAATCCAAACACCAAAATAATCAAATAGATACGTTTCTGTACTTCATTTCAACAACTCCCAAAAAAAAAAAATAAAAATATATAGAAGAGAAATGCAATTTGGAACTAGCAGCGGCCGCTACAGTTCAAATACCTAAACCATAAATTTTCCTACAGGTCCCGACTTGGTGGCGTCAAAATATGCCACTGCACTTACCCACATTAAACAAAACTTCACTTCATCCCTTCATCGCACGCCGGCCGGCCCCTAGCTCTTTACCGATTATCTGAAACTTTTCCCATTGCGCCTTGCTTTATCGAAATGCATTTTCATTAAAACAAATTAATCGAATGTAAAAATCTAATCAAATTCTGATCATCAAATGGCGCTACAATGAAGTTAATGTAAATATTTGGCAATTGATCGTGTCGTCCATGTTGTTGTACTCGTAGTGCATTTCGGGGGCGGGAGATCCAATGCAATGCCTTATCTTACATGATTTATTGGAAAAATGCCATATACAGTAGCTGGGCTGGAACTGTAATCGATATCGTTTCGGACAATAAAAACAAAATTTGATTACACTTAACGGTGCGCAGATACACCTTTTAGACATTTAGATACGAGCCGTTTTTTTTTAGATAGTGTTGCCGGTTGGTTGTTCGGAAAAGACAGTGGCCATGTAAATATTGATAAACAGAATGTATACGTGGTTTTTTTCTTACAAGATAGTATCGTTTAGATTGGGAGGAATTAGTTTAGACGACAGTAGCGGCCGTGGTAAAATAAACTGCTCACGGACACATTTGTAAAGCCGGATGAAGGAGCGCGGATGATCAGCAGAATCATCGAATTTAAATAATTTTGATCATTCAGGCAAGCTTTTTGTCAATTTTGGCATATGTGAAATTATTAAATATCTCTAGTCTTTGTATTGTATTGTATTTAAAAGCAGGTAATCCCGTAGAGACAACAAGTACGTAGACCACGTAGGCCCATTTTACTTTGGTGAAGTACCACCCCATTCGCTGAGCTAGCGATTTATTGCTGAGCTATATGTCGATCTAAATTTGCCCGTCGCTTTCGCAAGGCGAAGCAATAGAGCTAGATTGAGCTCCAGTAGATCAACGTCCCGTAGGACGTAGTTGCCTAGAGTGCCCTTTCTGATCCAAGCAAAGGCCGGACACTATGAAGTGCTCAGCTGTCTCTTCTTCTTCCAGGCACATCTCGCAAAGGCCCGAGCTTCTAGTCTTAAAATTGTATCCGATGGCAGATGATGTACGTTTGTCAACTCCCGATTCTGTGTCCAAAATGAGACAGACAGTTTCCCAAACCAATGTTATCTTCAATATAACAGTTCGGCTGAAATGTTCGTATCGTTCTTCTGAGCGGGTGCCACTAGAATTAAATCCATATCATTTTTAGTAAGTACCAACCGACAAAAGATGCGTGTATAAATTTGACAGCTGTCGGACTATTAGTTTGTGAGATATAGCGTTTTGAGTGAAGCAACTTTTGTTCTTTTGAAAAAATGGATAAAACGGAATTTCGTGTGTTAATTTATGAAAAAAAAAAAGTGCTGCTGATATTAAAAAGTCGCTTGATGAGTGTTATCCGGACTCTGCGCCAGGCGAAGCAACCATTCGTAAGTGGTTTGCTAAATTCCGTACTGGCCATATGAGCACCGAAGACGATGAACTCAGTGGACGTCCAAAAGAGGCTGTTACGGACGAAAACATCAAAAAAATCCACAAAATAATTTCGGATGACCATAAAGTGAAGTTGCTCGAGATAGCTGACACTCTAAATATATCAAAGGAACGTGTTGGACATATCGTTAATAAATATTTGGGTATGCGAAAGCTCTGTGCACAATCGACCAAAAAACAACAACGAATTAATGATTCTGAGCAGTGTTTGAAGCTGTTTAATCGTAATAAGCCCGCATTTTTGCATCGATATGTGACAATGGATGAAACATGGCTCCATCATTTCACTCCGGAATCCAATCGACACTCAGCCGAGTGGACTGCACGCAGTGAACCGAAGCCAAAGCATGGAAAGACTCAACAGTCAGCTGGCAAAGCTATGACGGCTGTATTTAATAATAAAATGTATTTTCCTTTGAAATGATACGAACTGTTACAGTGAAACCCGATTAAGAATCACCCTCTTAAGTGCAAAACCCGCATAGAATTTTCGGTTTTTTGAAACCCTAAGTTTATAAAGTAATATTCTTGCTAAAATCACATTTTAAGTACTCATTCTTTCCCTTTCTTTCGTCATAATCTACATGAAATATTCCCCTTTTTAATACCCCTTTTTAAAGCACTAGAATCGAAACAAAATAAAATGTAATAGACTTAGTCTAGTACCTACCTACATAATGTGGGTAATTCTAGAAAACTTTGACGTTTTCTCTTGGCTGTCACTTTTCTCGATAGTTCGTTGTGAAGATCTTTCGCCATTTCGCGGCTTGTCTTGTTCGTGAATAAGTACCCCTGAGCAGCTAAGTGGGTTTTCGTAGCTGCATAATCTCCGATAAGCACCTGAAGACAATTCTGCAAATGCACTTATCGGGGTTTTACTGTACCAGTAAAGTTTATTAGACTCTGGATTCAAAACGAAATGTCTCCACCTTCATTACCGCCACTGTATATCAACATGCATTTCCCGGCTCACTCTGTTGACATTTCTTTTCAATTTTCGTTGTTTACATTTAAATATACATCTCATGGCGTGCACAGAGGTTAGCATTGTCTAATTAAATCAACTTGTACGACATATTGTTTCACTTAGGAGCTATCGGCGTACATCTTGTATTACATGATAATAAAGTTGTCCAGTTGTTTTTTTTTTTTACCACTCACATTTTTGACGACATCCCTTCTTTCCAATTAGGAGAAAATGCAGCTGCATTCGAGTATGGGTACTCGTACTACTTCTGGTACTCATATTTATTTCAAAGCCGAATGTCATCCGCAGTTTTAAGTCCGATGGCGTCCTTCAAAAGGTACTTTAATTAGGCGAGTGATTGAAGGTGCATTTGCTTGATGCGGCATAATTTTACCAAACTTTTTCGAGTTCATTATACGCGATCCTTTACCAGTTGTCGCACATGGTTTGTTTACCAGTTTTCCCTTTTTTGTAAGCCATTTTTTTTGTATTATTTGAATTATAAAAGGATTAATGGCGGCAAACCTCTTTTTTGCACCATCACCCGTGTGTGTGTTGTAGGATGTACTTACTCTATATTCTTTGTTGTAAGGTAAATCCTTTGTTACGGCATATGAATGTAGGAGAGGTTATTGTGATTGGGAGCGCTTTAATTTGATTGTTATAACTTGCACTGGCATTGTTCGGTAAATAGAAAGAAGAACAAGCAAATGCAAAGAAAAGGTCTCCGCGCACGCGTAAAAAGATACTTCCGCCAGATGTGTGGGAGAACTCTATTTAATTTCAACCTTTGTTTATTTCTTTTATTTTGAATCAAAGTTTTTTATGAATGTTTTGTTTTTTTTTTAATTGCAGCATCCCTACCCCTCAGAGGACCAGAAAAAACAATTAGCGCAAGATACAGGTTTAACGATATTGCAAGTAAATAATTGGTAAGTGAGATACTTGTTTTATTCTATTAGTATTTTTTATCATTCAGATTATTTTATTCTAGAATTTTTAAAGCTATAAGTAAGCATTGCATATGTCCTGCTTTTCGTAGGATAATCCTGTTTCTGTAACCCAAAATCCTGCGAAATGTTCAATCCTGCGTTTACACCTAAGATCCTGTAAAACTCCTGTTTTGACGTGTATAGCGTTTTACGACTTCATAAAAAATCAGACTGATATGCTCTGATAAATTTGGAAGGTGGAATCGAGCAAATTGAAGATGATCCAGATGTCGAAGCCGTCGAATGAAATGATTCCGGATATGAAACTAATTCATTTGTTTATTCACTCTGTTTTTCGAATACATATGTATTTTATGACGCATGTGCGACATTTTGTTAAAAAGTTCTTCATTACTGCCTGTTGGGTGGCTGCGGGAATTGTTTCAATTATTGTTTGAATAGATTGCTTCAAATCATTCAAATTAGTGGACTTTTTGTTTACAATAACGTTACAAACCCCAACCAAGTCACGAGATCTTCGTCGGACGGCGGAATATCGAGTTTCTTTAATTCAGCTTATTTGGTCCTAGGCTCGGCCAAGGAGTTAACTAGCTTAATCGCAGTCGATCTGCTCGGAGGAATGTCACCAAACGTCCGCTTTAACTCTCTAAAATCCCAGAATCCAAAGCATGATAGCGACGCACTATCCAAATCCTAGTGTTATCGTCCCAATCGTCTATTTTTGTTTAATCTAAATGCCATGTGTAAGAAAAATTGAACCGATCGATAACATAGACAAAAAGTTATTACGTTTTCTTTTGGTAGCATGTTTCATCAGCCACCCAGTATTTGAAAATTCTTTCAGTTATAAAAATGTCTCTTGCTATTATCCTGTTTTTCGAAAAAATAATACTGTAGAAGTCCGAATTTTCGCACGATTATCCTGTTTTTTATTGAAAATGAGATACGAACTTGAGCTATTTATTTTTTTCCGACACACACAAACGATTTTGGATCTCATCCATCTTTCACGGTTTCAGACACGCCGTTCCCAGTTGTCTAGAGTCCAGAGGTTCTATATTTTATTTGGCCACGGAACCCTAATTGTACCTTGTAGTAGTTTGAATATTTTCATGTTTGACATGAAAATAAGGAAAAAGGTATATATAAAATAATTATAATAAGTTGTATAAAACATTTATTGTACACAAAAAAAATACAACGTAACTATTTAATATGAAGAATGAAATTTTTCATATAATTACTTATAATAGCAATAAAATTAGGTCTAATGTCTGACAATTGAACGCGAAGATCTGGAGCTGCATCCAATCTCTTTCTGTATTTGTTTTTGGTGTAAGCTCAAGCTCAGAAACCAGTCTCGCATCGGTAAGTCGTTAGAAACGGAAGCATAACCATAATAGCCTTCTCAGCGACTGCGGGGTAATCATCTTTAAGTCCGATCGAAAAGGAATTCAAATAAGAATCTTTCGATTCGAATTTTTGTTTTAGAAGGGATGAACACTGAATTCTGTACCCAGTCGATCTCCTGTAATTTCTCCGGGAAATACTCTTTCAAGGATTTTTTAAGGTTAATCAAATGATCATGTATGTCTTTTCCACATTTGAGGTTACTTGAAATTGATTTTCTTCTTGAAAGTCATTTAACCCTCATCCTGTAAAGAATCCGCTCGATGTAGCCAAGTCATTGTAGTCGACAAGATGGACTACGACGTCCTTATTCAGTTAATAGAGCTCGCGGTTAATTTGCCTTTCTCAGACAAAGGAGCATCAAACGGAGACATTTGAAATAGATACAGTAAAATCTCTCTTTAGTGGAAACCCCCGGCCTGGAGTTTTTCTTGCGGTAATGCGAGCTGTCCGTATATAAGAAAGCATTTTGTATGGGAAATTAGAAATTGGTTGCCCAAAAATGTGTCCGTTAATGCGAGTTGTCCACTAAACGGGGTGTCCGTTTATGAGAGATTTCACTGTAATAATAGTCTCATACAGTAGCATTTTGATTTGAGCTGATCAAGCCCGCTCTTTTATATTTTTTTTTTGATTTTGTAAAAGAAAGTAAAGATAAAGTGAAACAATTTTACTCTGTCAGGGCAAAAGCTCCGTCCGGTTTGATGATCATTTGTAATGCCTTCACCTTCTTGTGAAATCAATTCAAAGACCAAGAGACAAAGAATAATGCACATAAGACAAAGGCTTTCAATACAGTTAATACCTACTTAACCTATATTTCACTTGACGCAGTCAACAAAAAATAAAAAAAAAAAACTTTTCATTAGACTAGAATACCCAACAATAGCTAAAGCAATTCTCTTTAGCATTAATCCCCAGCTTATATCTCGTTCACATTTCACATTCAAATGCCAATGCAACAAACAACAACAGTTGCCGCAAAACTAAAGGTGAAGATGGCTTATACCATCGAAACGGGACCGCCCAATAAGTTCTAGATTTCACAACTTACAAGACGGCAAAGCGTGGGCGGGTGTGTTGGGGGGCAACACTTGACTCAATTTAAATTCATGGACAAATTTAATAAAAACTCATTGCAGACATTCTACAGATACATTCGTACATGCATATATACATATGTACTCTGTAAGCCAGAAACGATTCACCCACCATACCAACCAACCAACCAACCAAACTGTCTACAGCTGCGACCATTCTTCTCTGCTTGGGTTGGATGGTTGAGCACCCTACAAAAGGATTTAAATGGGGGGAAGTCGAAAAAAAAAATATATTACAAAATTTTAATTCATATCAAACAAAACAACGACGACAAAATTAGCTTAGCTACCCCTTCCTTGCAACAGGAATCGGCCTCCGGGATACGAGGAAATATTGAAGTTGCCCCAAAGTCAGACCAGACATACTTTTGCGATTTTTACAGGGAAGCCCCTGCATCTGACGATATCTAAGGATGTGTGTGGCTTAGTGCGGTATAGTATTTCATTTTTATTAAAGAGGATACCGCACAAAAGGAATTTCCCTCTACTCCTGTTTGGCTATATGTACGCTTGTGTTCATGTGTGGAAAAGTATTATTCATCACAGCAAATGGAAAATGTATCTATTCATGTGTGGTTATGGCCAGGGGGGTGGCGAGGCGGGAAGTGTTTTAATATTATCCCTCATTTCTATGGTGCTAGGGAAGAGAAAAGGATTCTTTCCCTTTATTTCAGATGGTCTGCTGAGCTGAGCTGACTGTGAATGTAATTCTTCGACAGAACGAGCACGCGAGCTAGAGATAGAGTGAGAGAGCGAAAAGCAGGATATTGCAAAGGATTACGCATGCCTTGGCATTAGGATTTCTATTTTTGTGTTTTAGTTTTTTTTTTGTTTGTTTTTCTTTTGCTATTTCCGTGTGCAGAACCCCACACAATCGCATGTGTGTGAAACTTGCTTGCTATACTGGGGTGAGTGTAGTTGGGGTTGGAATGATGGCATAAGGATATGAAATTCCTTTCCTTTTCCATATCCGTGACAGGAATGCGCGTTTGAGTGCAACCATAAATCTTTCACTGCCGCCGGAGAGTTGCTGAAGATTTAAAAGGCAAACAAATCACATGACGAATGTGTTCAATATGAGAGCGAAACTCTGACTCTGACTACTATCACTGTCAAAGTGTGTGTGTGTTCTGTGTTTGGGGGTGGTTAAATGTATTGTATTTCCGGGGTTTATCCTTTCCCCTACTATGGCAGGAAAAAGAATTTGATTTGTTGTGCATTTTTATTGGACAAGAATTATTAGGTTTATTGCGATAAAATGGCGAATTGAGTGATAAGGGTTGTTTCAGCTAATTGGGATTTAGGTAGATTCCTACGATTTGTGTTATTTATTGCTAAATAATTTCAACTGCGTATGTTGACGAGGTTTATACTTATTAGTTTCGATGTGTTCCGAGAAAAACCATCAAAAGATACATGGGAAAGATAACGACCGCCAGCATTTGGCGCAAGTCATCAACACCATAACCGAATGGGGAAATTATTGCATTCATGTTTGCGATCATGATAGGTACCTTTGGGGCACACACAAAATCCTCAAATTTCAATATGCTGCAATCCAGAAACACACAAACACACAGAGATGGAGGTGCATGAGATACTTCACCAGACACGTGTGAAAGATTCGTTTCTTTGCTTTTTTTTTGTCGATTTATGCAAATGAAACATGAGATGTTTGATGCAGTTGATGTGATATCGTTGTTTTTTTTTTTGAAAGATTTTTGTATCTCTTACAGGAGATAGACAGTATAGATATATAGATATCTCCTTTGAAAACGTCCCATGGAGTATTGTATGTATGTTCTTTATGCAATTTTCATGGCAACTTTATGCGCAATCAACTTGAAGTCTGACGGCAGTGATGGCGGCACTTCTGCAACACAAACATGAGCGCACTCGTATCTATCAGGTAAAGGCTAAGGTTTGTCCATATCAAAGGAGGTTATAACGTGACTCTTTTTTTTGGGCAAAAAGAAAAAGAAAACTTAAAGCCCTTCAACAAAATATTTAATCTCGAAAGATACACATCTCTAGAATGTAGGTGGAAGTAGGTATTTTCTTTTTTCCCTTATACCAGCTCGTATAGACCATCCCCATTAATCCGAAGAAGAGAAGAATTTTTCAGGTTGTCTGGGCAAAATAATTTATTGCCTGGCACCTTGCTCCGATTCGCCTTTGTGAATATTTGTGATTCCATTGGGAATTTTATTTTCGTAAACAAACAGCACAGAGAGTACCCAGTGAACAACACCATTTTACCGGGGTATTGAAAGTGCAAATAGACATAGAGAGGGAGCCAAAAAGAAAATAATGTATCTAGATGGAATTTTCGCCTTCCATTAACACCAAATATGCACACAGCCTTTAGCATTTAGCAAGAGGAAAAGTATATACTTGAAGACGAAGTAGAACAACCAAAAAAAGAAAAGAATATTTTCTCTGAAAGTTCTGCACCCTCTTCAAGTTTCCGGGTCCTTCGTTTTTTTTTTTTTTTTTTGCTTTGGACATAAGCAAAGGTGTTACTTTGGATACACATTATATCCTTTTACTTTAGCGTGGTGGTTGCTTTCACTAATTTCACTTGGCCATAAATTTTACTTGCAGATACTTTGAGTTACTTTTTTTTCCTTCTTGGGATGATGATGGTGGGGGGTATGTGAAAGAAATAGGCCTCTGCTCTGACAATTTTTGGTCCATTATTTCTGATTTTTTGCCAGTTTGTGTTGTGGCCTTATTATGGTTGATTTTCCTTTGACTTTCTGACTTTTTTTTCTTTATAATATGTGTGTGTGTGTGTGTTTGACTGTAGGAAGAAATGTTTTATCTTCGACTAATAACATTGCACATTTATACAAAAGAAATACGATAGAAGAAAGCACAAAAAAAGGTTGGTTATCAAGCTTTTAACATCTGACAGGATAATCGCCATAAATTTTACTTAGTTTTTCTGGTGTTTTTCCTCTTTGTTTTCTTATTTATTTTATTTAATTTTTTTTTTTTTTTTTGCTGCCAGGACTCTGCAGATGGAAGGGAAGAAAATGTATCCATAAGAATTATTTCTTATGAGTAGGTCTAGGTAGTCATAGCTTAGGAATTTATACGAAAGGTATAGGTATAGGTATAGTATAGTATGGAATAGACACAAGACCTTCCCCGACAAACACGTTATTTAGCAAAAGATTTCAAGCAACATTACGTCATTGATTTATCGCTTAATGGAACAAACAACAAAAGCCCAATTTCAAGCTGCATCATTTTAAATGAGGTTTCTAAGAAATTTGTATATCTACATACATATATGGTGCTGTTCTTGACCATTTCGTTCCAATGTTACGAGACCGCTTATCCACTGTCCTGTTTGTGTTCAACAGAATTTTTACCACGATCGAAACAAACCACTAACTCGCTCGTTACTACAAATGACTATCGGCCTAAGTCTTAAACGCATTTATAAGTTCACAGTACCGGATTTAGGTTAGGTTAGGTTGAGAGGGGTTTTGAGGCTGCCGTTCTCGGAAAAATCTATCCCAGGATGGCTCTTAAACCGCCACAATTTCCTTAAAGCATTTCATTACCCTGCAAAAATTTAGAACGAGTCCATGTTAGATTTGACCTACCTCCTCCAGTTTACTAAAGTAGCTGCCCAAAATGTTCCTATGACAGCTGCTAGGTCCTGGTATTCGGATATATTATCCGCGATGTCCTCTGCTATACCTACATCATTGCAGTATCTGC
The DNA here is from genome assembly GCA_949775065.1 of Brachyopa scutellaris. Lineage (NCBI taxonomy): Eukaryota > Metazoa > Arthropoda > Insecta > Diptera > Syrphidae > Brachyopa > Brachyopa scutellaris. Next base: position 114,003,000 of record OX459114.1, on the reverse strand, counting down.
AAATATCCGTGTCTCTGAGTACGAGTCTCGTGGCGTTTTTGCCCTAGAGGCAATGCCATTCCTATAGCTATTCAATTTGTGCCCTGCTAAGTCTAAGGATTTTACTAGTCTTTTTACGGTCCAGTGTCTAAGTGCCTTAGAGTCAATATGTCCTACCATGTTAGACCCTTCTCGTACTTTATTTTACCTTGGATTAAATGCCGCATAACGGTGGAGCAACTTCCACCACATCGAGTAGTGGCTGTTACCCTCCTTGCCTTGTCAACTCATCGGCAATCTTGTGTTTTTTCCAAGAGTGATCAAGCACCCAACATAGCCTCACCTGGTTCTGCGTGCATAAGGCCCTGAGTATTGTGAGGCAGCTCCAGAATAGTACCGACTTCGTAATGCACGATGATAGCGCCTTAAGCGCAGCCTAACTGTCGATGTTAAAAAATATCATCATATACATAAGTATATTATTTCTGTAGTAGAGGTACCATTTGCGGCTCTCCCACTTAACCAAACTTAACAAATGAGGTGTCAAAAGAAAGAGAATTTCCTGGAGCAGTGATGAATAGCACTTTAAGTTTTAACAAATTTTAACAAATTAAAAAATCAATCAAAACAAATATTCTACCCAAAATGAACTCCCAAAAGATTAAACACTTCCCGCATGATTTCCGTGGGATTTCCATCACGGCAGATGAAAATCATATGGGAAGTGCTTGTTATTTTAAAAGTTCAGTCCTTTTGGTTGATATATTTGCTTTTGATACAAGTAGTAGTGGACAAATAGATATATCAACCAAAATGATGTTTCCAAAAAACAAACACTTCCAATATGGTTTCCATGAGTTGACAGATGGAACTCGTATGGGAAGTTTGGATGTTGGGAATAAGATTTACTCTTGGGAGAGTTCTCGCACGGGCATACTAGTCAATATTATTGCCAGATACTCGTTTGAAATCCAGGAGCTCTGAAGCTCTAAGGACGGTTAAAACTTCTGCCTGAAAAACACTGCAGGCGTCCGATAGTCTCAAGAATACTTTTAAATCTGGTTCCAGATGAAGTTTTAGACGAATCCATGATCGTTGTCCGCACTCTTCTCACATAGGGTACAATGTTTTGTAAGGTATGCTAAGGTGAATAAGTACTCGACTTTATTTGTTTAATAATATCATATAGAGCAAAACGTATTCTCTTGCTTCAAAGACTATGGTTGAGCAAGGTCACAAGAACCAGATAGTTCACACTTCAATTTAATATTTTCAACGGTTCGTGTTACATTACAACTTCACTTACGAACACTCACGCTATGAAAATAAACGTATTCGGTAGAAGATACGGACGGTTCCATGTTTCCACGGTGGAACTACTGACGCACAAAGGGCTAAGTTTCATATTTCATATTCCTACATTGTGCTTACTACTCAACAGTTTAAATTATCGTTTTTGTGATAATCGAGTACTCATGGAATGGACGTGACGTGACAGTTGTCAGAGGATCTTTTCCCAATCACAGAAGTTACACTCTTGGATGTACAGTCGACTTCTTGGGTTATTCGCATATCTAATCACCATTTTCACTACGAGTCTCTAGATTGAATTTGGCTTATTTAAAATTATTATATCCATTAGTGGGTTGACATTTTAAGTTTCGTTCATATACTCATTTCGACGCATAAACATGCATACATAAATGTTTGTGTCAATTCAACGGAACTCAGGGTCATTTCTCATGTTTTTGAAGAACTAAAAGTATATTTACCAAAACGTCGCTATGCAGAGGTCAACCTATTTCTATCTCAAACTGATTGACTATTTGACTACCTTTCTACCATTTTTTTTTTTTTTGGCAGAATAACAATATAAATATTCGTCTATCATGAAATGGGGCGTTGCAGATATCGACTAAGTTCTTTCGAATTCCAAAAAATGATACTATTCCCATCTTTGGCTATACGAATGCATAAACCATCATCAAAAACCAATCAGTGCCATTGCTCTCAATAATTTCGTTGCCAAAAAAAAAAAACATTTGGAGTCTTGCTGATATACAAAAACGTTTTGGCAAACTCATGTCCTTTTCCTTTCCAAAAAAAAATTGTTTTATTCTTTTTTTTATTGGTTTCATAACAAAGAATGATTGAGAACCAACAAAAAAAAAAGAAGTCGTGTCTCCCTTACTGGATCCCATTCACTCTGTAGGTACGCAAGAAAAAAATACAAATTTATTTATTTTATAAATAATTTATCGACCGGTCGGCCGGCGTAAGAATAAATATTTTTTTAGTTTTCATTCAGTCGTCAAAGGGAAACCGCATTGATACACTTGTTAACAAATTTTCTGTGTTTGGGGATACATTCCTCGGTTCGATGGAAAAACGAATGACATAATGTGCATCATCAGAGGATGAGCTCTGGATAAAAGAAACCTCATCCTAGCCATTTCTGTTCAGAGGCAGAAAAACAAAAAACAAAAAACCTTTGTAAGCCATGGCTGCCCTTAGGGAGTCTGGCGGCCTAAAAATGCACAAAATATATTAAAAAATGCATTTGTAAGTCCGGTATTTCGTTTGCGTTTGTTCGTCTTTTTTTTTTTTATCTGTTTCTTAATGGCGGCAATGATGCTGATGGGGATGAGGATAATGCTGTCTAGCCTTTTGTGGTATATATGGGAAAAAAAAATCCGTCATCAGGCTCGGCCTGGTTAAAAAGTTTTCATATGTGAACAAAAACTCGCCTCACTCCTCCACTACAAAATGACTAGACTTTGGAGGATATTATATTATATTTGCTTCTACTACATAGTATTTGTCTGCGCACTAAAATTTCCATACACGTTTTTTTTTTCTTTGTTCTGGCATAAGCTAGAGAAACACACTCATTAAGGAAAAAAAAAAAACAGCAGCCATAGTGTCTGGTGGCCTAAATAATATCCTTTTTCTCCGAAAGGATTGTTGGTAGACGATGACTGACATATCAAGGATAATAGTCTGGTAAAAGAGGGCGGGCATATACAGCAAATGCTTCATTAGTTTCAGTCTAATTAATGTTTAATAATTCTTTACATACGATACATATACACATACATATGCTATATGCATATGAGGCCTATTAACTGATATTGATTATTTTTTTGTTTATTTCTTTTCAGGTTTATTAATGCGAGACGAAGAATCGTGCAACCAATGATTGACCAATCGAATAGAGCAGGTAAAGTGAAGTGTTTTTTGGTACTAAATAATTTTGCATTTTTTCAACACAAAGGATCTACATACATATGTATTGCGCTTTGGAAAATTTAAGAATTTTGATTTAGTAGAACGTAATTATCATAGCGTCGATTTGAACTTTGAGAATACTTTTCTTTCCTTAAAAGTAGTTAAATAGAATTTCACCATGCCTCTAAGAGTATGCTGCAAATATGTGAAAGTGGTGAAGATAAATTGGTTCGACTGGTAACAAAAGAAGCTGTACATGTTCAAAGTTTGGGGGTTTTTTTTAAGGCCATGGAATCATCTGCCAACTGCCCAGTGGCTTTTGAAAAATGAAATTTTTCTTGGTAAACTTCAGGATAACCCAAGTTCTGAACCGCTTAGAACATCGTCAGCGTGCCTGCAATGGGTCCTAACAATATTTTAAAATAAGTAGAAAGTCGATATTAAAAGAGAAATTAAGCCCAAAAGTTATCCCTGTAGAACTCGGACGTTAGTAGTAACAGCTTGAAGTGTTCCAGTCAACCAGGTTCAAGGCACTATAGTCAATCACCCCAATTATACAAGTCGAAGATATTTGCGAGGTACATACAAACATACTCGTATTTTGTTATTATGAAAGTCGTGTCACTACGTACATACTCGTACGCTAATGACATTTTAGCTGTCAACAATATCGGATGCCATCGAATACGACCTACGGCTTATATCAGTTATGATGCAAGTCGTATTTAGTCGTATTTTCAACGTTTGTAGTGGTACACTGGTCCCTCGCTTTGCGCGGCGGTAGGGGAATGAAAAGTCTCGCGCAAAAGGAAACCGCGCAAAGCGAAGTTAATGTAATTTAGGGGGTTGCGTTCCTGAAAAATGAAATGTTAGCGCCGCGCAAATCGAATTTAGGTAGACTAATGCATTTCGCGCAAATGTGAAACCGCGCAAAAAGAAGTCGCGCAAAGCGAGGGACCAGTGTATTTTCTTTGGCTACAATTCTTTGTGACTACACGAAATTCAATAAAACTTGGAAAATAAACAATTTAAAGTTCTTGAATTGAGACTATTAAATATTATATGAAGTTGTTATACTAGGTACTTGAAATACTTTTACTTTCGAATGCCCAGCTTCGCAGTGAGTTTTGGCTTAAATCGTTCGGTTTCACAGTGTGAACTAATCTTTCAGTTAATTAAACGAAGTTCTGGAGGCAATGTTGGAACAAAAGTTGGCAGCGCTATTAAAAGGGCAAGGTGATGGGATTCACTGGGGTGAATGCTACAAATCCTGTTTGATGTTCAGAATGTTGGAAAATTTTCGCAGCGATATTCCCAAAGCTAGATCATTCCCAGCACCAGTTTATTAGTTTCCTTTCCCGAAGAAACGCATTACCGATGGCAACTTATAAATTCATGTCACAGATTGGATTTGAACTTATCAATCTACGAATAACTTGGGATGACAATCAAAGAATAAATCCATTGAGTTTGTGGCGACATCTTTCGAGCACATATGTAATAAGGCATTACCTTGACCTCACCGGCAAGGAAACCAGCACTGACAGAAGGAAGTGCTATGCGTTGCATGCCACAACTTATAGGAAGTCGTATTGAATGCGTACGACTTGCATATATAGCCAAACAAAATATTTACAACACGGTACGAGTACGAGAAAGTTTTAGGAAAATACCCATAGTCTTCTTCAAGTTAAAGGAGCCATTAAACCCTTCCAAAAGAAATCCATAACAAACCTACTCCTCAGTAGATATTATATCAAGAGATTAGTGGGATTTCTAACAGGTTATTGCCATCCTCGATATCACCTAAGCAAAATAGGTCTCATTCAGGAAACTGAATGTCGTCTCTGCATGGAAGACGACGAAATTGCAGAACATGTTTCATGCGATTGCATGGCAATCTGTTCCCTCACAGACAACATTTTCACAGAGAAATCCTAACCCCCATGGAAATTCGTAAAGTTTCCACCAGTGAAGGCGTCGACGCATAGAGTGCGTTGGTGCGTTACTGCGTCCATTTTAATGGACAGTTCGATACAATACACTTCTTATGGAAGGTGGCCCATAACCAACACATATAAAAACGCCGACGCAGAGAGTAGGTTTACTTTCTACTTTTTTCAGTGCGTTGTGCGTTGGATGTTTACACATTCACGAATTGAAGTTCACACATTCACTTATTATAGTCCATGACCATGCATTTACAAATTGAGAGTAAGCACTTTCATTGGTGGAAACATGAGAAACAGTTTCAGCAAAATAGCAAAATATCGTCAGCTCTCGTCTCTCAATGTAGGTAAGCAACGGATTCTATGGGACGGCTCTCTGCGGTAAACTTTAATGTCAACGTCAACGTTCAACGCAGCGACGTCGACGCAGTCTACGGGTCGGGGCCTATGAGATCCTCAACTTCATTAAAAGAGTTGAGCCTCTTCTGGTTCTTTTAGGTCGCGGTGCCCTCCTCAACTGGCGGGTCAGAACCTTGTGAGATACGGGTGAATATTAAAATAGTAAATTATTTAGTTGAATGTTGTGAAAATCTTTGAGAGATATAGTTGTATGTTATCAATGGCCGTCAAGAGCACCGTAGAATAGCTGTGCTGAAATCAGATCGAAAATGTGAAAGTAGTCGTGATGTGCTTAACAAATTCGCAATCTACTAACTCATGAGCTTTTCAAAAACTTTCCAAATAAAAGATGGCGAATATACTTGAACATAATGGAGTGTTACCCAAAGTCCAAAAAAGTTTCAAGGGATATAGTCCCTATTTTTGTTCTTTCTACACAAATGTATGTAAACCTCACAAACGAAGACACTTAGTTACAGAAGACTATAATGGTAGCGTGTCTTGAGTATTTGGTTCAATACATATTTGAATATATGTTTGTACTCGTATGAAGAAATCTATGTATCCCATGAATGCATTGAACTTTTTTTCTCAAATGAAATCAACAACCATTGAGAGATTCTCTGTTACATCCCTAGAGACCAATTGAAATAACATAAACACACCCATACGCCATTAATTCCAGGACCAAAGCGCTTTTTTTTTTGTTATATAGAAAATACCCGTAGCGAAAATAATGGAAACTTCTTCTCGATTTTCTTAGAACAAACTTCCACGCCATTAAATACATCCTTTAAGAGTCAATTATGTGTAGCCACCACCTACCCATTAAATATCCTTACATATGGACTCTTTTTTCAATTCGGAAACCTTATTATTATTTTTTTTTTTTTTTTCAAAAACTTCCCGAACCCGAACGCACTGGACGCGTGTGAGAAGTTCTTATGACCGTCTGTCGTGACAATTGACTCTCAAGTTTATAAGCGCGTACTCTCTAGTACCGGAAGTCGTTTGATTTACCCATAATACTACTCGTCTACTCGTACGTATAGTTAAATATCCTTCGTGCGTGCTGAACTGAAGTTGATGCCAGAAACAGATGTTAATGACAATGATAATGATTATTGTGTATGTATGTGTGTGTGTGTTTTGGTGGAGGATGATCTCCTTAAATAGGTGAAATAATAACGGTACTAGAGGCTGTAATTAGATTTTTATGTGACACATTCACAGTGATGTGAGTATTTTTATGTCCTTTGTGCCTGCCGTTGGATGAAAATCTAGACCAGTTGATTAATGATGTCTCCCATTATAACGAACACACAAACACAAAGAAGAGGAAGAAAGAAAGCTTAACCGCTGTAAATTTCCAACATTGTGCATCCCTTCGGAGTCTGACGAGGATCCTGCAATACCTTACGATGATTGCATTCCTTTCAACTGCAGATGCAAACTGAAACTAACCAACCACCCACCCACACACAAGGATAGCGAGGACAACTTAAAGACCGTCAATTTATTGAAATGTTTCAGGAGTAATAAACTCTCTGGTGATTTATGGTGATCCTTTGTGTTTGAAAACAAAAGGAGAAAAAGAGAATGTTTTCATTCCTTGCAGCTTCTTCCTTTGTTCTGTATTTTTTCTGATTAAATGGTGCTTAAGTTAAATTTAATTTTTTTTTTTTCTTTTCTCTTTCAGTCTACACCCCACATGCTGGCCCATCTGGTTACGGACACGATGCAATGGGTTACATGATGGATAGTCAAGCACATATGATGCATCGTCCGCCAGGTGATCCTGGCTTCCACCAAGGTTATCCTCACTATCCACCTGCCGAATATTATGGACAACATTTGTAATCGCCCTCCCACACACCCACAGACACAAACAGAGAGAGACACCATTTAACTTAAGGACCTAGGAAACGCAAATCATTAAACAAAAAAATAATAATAATAATTTTTCACATACCAACAAACAAACAAAACAATACTATCAACTCTACTTAACGTGCAGTTCTTCCGTGGACTCTCGTGGACTCTCGTGGACCGCGCACTTAACCGCGCAACGGATTTGAATTTAGTTTTCCCGCAATCATACAAAATACTTCTGGTTTAAGTCGAATACCTGATATACGTAAAAATTTAGCATTTTTCTTCGGTTTTCGTTTTTTTCTTTTTGGAAATCTGTCTATGGAACTTCGAGATGAATTATAATTGCGTTTAGTTGGTTTCACTGTTATTGCTTCGATTGGAGATGCGCTAGAGGTAAGTTTTGAAATTATTTTTTTATATTTATGTAGTTTATATTTGAAGTTCAGTTGGCACCGTCTGTTGCCTGTCTTCGGCCCTTAACCCTTTGTTGACCGACGGTACTTATAAGCATGTTTTAACTTCAAATGAAATCCCTATGGGAAAAAATGTAGCCACAAAGACTAAACAAGGCTTTTAGGTATCATATTACCTCAATGAAATTATTTCTTTATGTATGTGGCTAACACAGATATAACGGTTTTTCTGACAGCATATTAGACTTTGAAGAAAGTAATTTTAGTCGATTTCGGTATTAATAAACTAAATTGGTATTTTTACACAGTTTCGATCTTTAATTTTATTGAATACTTATGTATTCCAAAGCAAAAAATATAATAGTTAAATAAAAAAAAGTTTAAAAGAAATTGTCTTTTTATAACTTTAGTTATAGCCTAACGGTGCTTTGAAGACTGACCTTCATATTTCGTCCCTAGGAGTCATTGAAAAATCTAAAAATGGGTTCTCCATCTTAAAATACCCTCAACTAAATTTTTGTTTAAAAAAATGGAGATTATAACTTCTTTTTAATAGCTTGGTTAGCAAAGGCTTAAAGTTGGCTCAGTATTCAATAGTCGTGACTCTTTTTTAGGATACAGTAACTCTTCAGTCCGAAACATGCTTTCAAAATCTTTGTAAAGTAGAGTTGATACCTATAGAGTACAGATTTTTGCTGAGTCTATACTCTGTCCCTACCGAATTATCAGTACAGCGAAGATATTACGTTTGCCTCTCAGTTTGGTTAGAATAGCTTGCTTAAACCTGTCCCTTTTTTAAGCTCTGACTAGTTACCGTAGTGTGCATGACAAACCGCCGCAAATCGGAGAGCAATACCCGTAGGTTTACCATCTGCTAATTTGAAAACAGCACAAACAACTCGATTTTTATGAAATTTAAAAACAAAAACCAAGCGACAACACCCTTACATACTCAAATTCAATTCAATTCAATTCAATTCACAAAATCCCAAAGCTCTTTGACAACAACCACAGAAATGACAGTATTGATTTGCTTTTTAACTTAATAATGGTAACACTGTTTTGATGTTCATATTTTCCATAAAACACATCGAGGGTTGATGGTGGCCACACGATAAGCATGCCATCGACTGCGGTCATAATGGGATGCATGCGAATTTGAGGAAAATTACAGTGCTTTGGTTTTTATTTCAGTGGCAATTTTGTTCAGGCAGCAGTATTTAAAAAAGCTCCCCCATAAGACAATTCCGTTAATTTTAAACGGACTTTTATTCTCTGCAGCCTTGAAGACCGACGGGCACAATTTCAATACTACAGAATCCAATTTGCATCTAACTGGTGGCAAGAAGTATGGAATGGGTGTCATTCTTCGAACACTCCAAACTGCGTGTTGATACTCTTGAATGCCTGTCAGACATTCAGAAGATGTAGCACCGTGAAAAAACATTTGGGAGTTTGCTGGGATTGAATACAGACATATCCAATGCACTTACCACTACGCCACGATGGCACTTTATGGGGTGTCACGCTGCATTCAATTTTCTAACGACTAGCTGACCCTCAAGAACGTATTGAATTGCTTTTTTGGAAAGTCGAAATGAATTTGTTAAGCTGAAATGTTAAAAACATGTTCTTTTACATTCTAGCATGTGTAGGTACCAGTTAATTGGAAACTCTATGCATCAAAAATTATTCTGCAGGCCCATGCTAATATCTGTATCTGTATGTATGTATCCACAATAACAAACAATTTTATTAATTAATGTTCCTTAAAAGTCTTTCTTCTTTCTGTTTTTTTTTTTTTTGTTAACTTTCACTATGAATAAATGCGTTTTTAATAAAAAAAGATTCATCTCTCTAACCTGAATTTTTTTTTCCGAAATCCCTCTAACTCGCACTTATTTTGATTGCCCGTGAAAATTCGACATTTATGGATTCGACTGTACATGTTATTGTCTCCACCAAGTGCAGATTCGAGATCATGATAAATGCGTTTGCTTTGGGAAAAGTAAAAAAAAAAAGAAAATGGGATTGCAATGAAGTAGAAACCTTCTCCCAGTCCCAATGCCCCAATGTAGAAGGAACCTTCCCCGGCGCATAACAGTTTTATACATGTAAAGATTTTGCCAGAGGTAAGCTTCACTAAAATGGACTTTTATAATTTTTCATAAAGAATGCAATGAAATTGGAATGCAGCTGCTGAGTTTTGTTTTTTTTTTTTAGATTTTTTCTGGGGAATTAATTCTACCCTCAGGTGCGTCTTGTCGATACGATTGTACTTATTTAGAATGGGTGCCCCCCTCCTAGTATCCTGTATTCGAGCTTTAAATGCACAGTTTAAAGATCTTGTCTCTTCGAGGTCATTTCAAAAGACAGCTTTCTTTTCGCTATCCTTATTAGAGGGGTGTACTGTTAAAAAGAATCACGTCTAGGTCGAAAATATTGTAAATTGCTATTCCCATATTATACTGTAACAATAAATACGTCTGAATATAAAAGGAAACTAAAACAAAAAAATATTTCTTTTCCCTCTTTTCAGTTCTCACCGAGTGAAAAATTAAACTCTAGTCAAACTCCGATCACACCTTTTTTTATGTCAGAAATAGTCAATCTGGAAAAAAGGTTACTTTGCTTTAATACGTAGATAATTTTTTTTTGTTTCAATAAAAAAAAAGAAATTACTACATTTATGTTAAAAAAAATATATATTGGCGCAACCTCCAAAAAAATATGAATTTAAATTGAAGTTTTGTTAACAAAAAAAAACCCACTTTGCCGAGTGTAAACACTCCTCCTATGAATTTGTTTTCTTTCTTTTCTATCCTCAAACTTAACACAGGAATTTTAAAAATAATAATTTTGTGATTACTAAATTTAGTATTTAATACAAATTATAAGAAATCGAAATCATCATTATCACCATGAAAAACAAAAACTTGTACAAATGAATATTCTTTTTAAAACCCCTCCTTTGTTTGTTAAATTACTCTTTTGTTAAGAAAAACAAAATGTTTCACAAAAAAAAAATAGCAAAAAAAAAATTAATAATAGAAAAAATCGATTTTACGGCTTTATAAACGGAATACAGGATAAAAATACATATAAAACAAATAAATAAATTAATGTTTAGTTAAAGAAAAAATTAATGATTTAAATGAATAAAAGAAGGATCTCCTTAAACAGGAACACAGAAAACAGCAATAGTTTGCGAAGTAAACAATGTGAACGACTTTATAGTAATAAATTTTATACAATAAAACAAAAAAACAAAAAAATACTTAAAAAAGTGGCAATATAATATGTATAAAGAAATTTCTTTCACAACAAACTAATAAGCAAAAAGAGAAAATGATATTAGTAACAAAAAAAAAACAATAGAAAATTCAAACAAAAAAAAAAATACAAATAAATAAATCGCAAGAGAAGAGAGTAAGAAAAAAACGTGTAATTTTTGTGTATACTTATATAAAATAAATTTAACTATAAATATTATAAATAAATCATAAAATCAATTAGTTTAAATGCTAGCCAAGTAAGTCCTATATTTTAAATTATGCATAGTGTTAGTGAATAGAAAAGAGATACGATAAACAAAATACACACACATTTTGAATTTACTTTTAAACTATATTATGTATATGAAGAACAAGAAATCCAAAAAGAAACCTTAATTTAATTTTAAAACACACGTATACACATATATATACAACACCCCACAACATCAAATCAGTAAATGAATTTAACAAGAAAACTTTAAGAAAAACAAAACAACTAATATAGAAAAATTGTATGTATACATAGTAACAAAGTGTAAAAAAAACCACTAATATTAACACTAATAAAAGGAATCGTATAACATATATAAAAAAAAAAAAAACAATTAGAAGAGAAACAGAAACAAAAAAATCGAGCAACTAAGTATACTTATTAAATAAATAATAACTAATTGTTAGTGACATTTGTAACATATTTAAAAAAAAAAAAAAACACAACAGAAGAAAATTGAAAGTGAATACCTTGTGAAATTATTAGTTGTTTCTTCTTTTTAGTTTTGAAATTTAATTTACTCGTTAAGAGTGTACGTGAGGAAGGTAGACCACATTTTATTATTATTTTAATGTTTGTTTGGTTTTGTTTTATTTACTCACACACTCACTCTGTAGATTTTCTCTGGACCGCTTCGTTTTTGTTGAGGCAGAATTTGTATAGAAAAAAATATAGGAAAACTAAAAAACAAAAAGAAACATCGCTTTGGCTTATACAGTGACCAGAATTTATTTCTCTCTAAATTTAAGAAGATTTTTTTTTGTTTAGTTTTTGTTCGCACTCTATCATCGGAACAAATGAAATTGAATTTTACTTTATAGCTTATTATTATTTTTTGTGTAATTTTTTTTTTATAGGTTGTAAGTTGTAAAAGAGTTTTTTTTTTGTTTTCTTTGTTTTTAGTATTATTCGCATTATTTTTTAATTATTATTATTATTATTACTGAATAATGAATGAAAATTAAATGAAGAAATAAACAATATATGTAATATATTTTTTTATGAGTTTTTATTTATGCTTTTCTTATGGATTTCTTTGGTTTCGACGTTTTTTTGGTTTTTATCGGGATTTACTTGGTTTACCGTGAGTATTTTCAAAATATTTATTTTTTTAATACTTTCATTTATGACCCCTAGCTACATACATATGCATGAATTGAAGTTGTGCTGATTTCTGGGGACATATACTTGTATTACAGATCGGCTACTGAGAGAACCCTGCAAGAGATGGAAGCTCATTTCAACTTGTAGCGCTGATAATTGCAACGTGTATCCAATTGGCAAAATACCCAGGGTCTTCGTCAGGCTAAAAGACCCATTAAACATCCAGTAGAAATGATATCAAGAGATTAGTGGGATTTGTAACAGGGCATTGCCATCTTCGATATCACCTAAAAAATTAGATCTTATTCTTGAAACTGAATGTCGTCTCTGCTCGGAAGACGACGAAACTGCGGAACATATTTTATGTGACGGCACTCTCCCATAGAAATTCGTAAAGTCTTCACCAGTGATATTCTTAACTTCTTCAAAAGAGTTGAGCCTCTTCTGGTTCCTTAAGCTAACTTTGCGGTAGAATAGATCTTTTAGGTCGCGGTGCCCTCCGCAACTTGGGGGCCAGAATCTTAAAAGAAACCAAATGATTTATCCTTGCCGAGGCAGACGGTTAGTCCACATTTCACTAAATACTCACAAATAAAGCGGAATCATTTTTAATTTCATCACACTAAACTTTGAAGCTTTGAAGAGTGTGTGGGTTTCGAAATGTTTTTAAAAAAACGCAATGAAGCCAAAGTCTGCAAACATTGTAAAGAGATTGACACTTTCATTGAAATCGATCTGCTTTTGTGGAGGATTTGTAGTAGTATTGATGTTATGAGAGATGTAAATATATATGTAGGTTAGCTCACTTGGACCAACGATTGAGTCAATTGACTCCACCATTGAAGTTCCTGGTTGCTGCAAAAGAACAAGATACGTCACAAGAGGTCTAAGCCGAACGAATAGTTGTAATGCTAACCCCATCTCATCTTAATCATATTCGCATCATCATGAATTCACATTCACATGGTATATGCACAGTGAATAAAAAAAAGTGTGTGCGCGGGACAGACGTTAAACTTATTAGTTATAGATAGAGAAAAATTAAAATCAAAGTGAATGTTAGGAAAAAACAAAATCTTCTTCAACACAGACTGCAGACATTTTTAAGATGTCTTTCAACAATTTGCACTTTTCTTTTAAATGTAAAAACTTTACTCGGCCCTTAACTGGTGGCATCTTTTCTTTACTTAACTTCACTTCACACTGATGCAAACAAACGAAATGAAATGCAAAATTAAGCAGAAAAGGACTGTTTTCCAAAGAATAATGGTTATATGAATCTACTACGAATAACTAAAACACGAATAGGGAAGAGAAAAATATTATGAGTAGAGCATTCATCTTTTCGAGTATCCAAAAATCAACCCGTTCATCTTTTAGAATACTGTAATGGTGAAAATATTCCCTTCATCTTTCTGGGTAGTTCATCTTTTGGAATAGTTCATCTTTCCGAGATTTTACTGTATAAATGAATGATTAAATAAATTAATTGAATTTTGAATGCCGTCACACAGATTCTTATACATATTTGTCGTGTCATGAAGATAACGGCAATCCGCCATCTTGGTGCTTCCGCAATATGGAATTTCGAATAACGTCACTTAGCTTACGGTATTCTAATTGTCAAACCCTATAATTTAATACCTATATATGAGGTCGTGAAGATAACGGTAATCCGCCACCTTGGGGCGTACACCATATCGAATGCATCTGTGACGTAATATAACCTGAGATACTCTCCAAGTCAAGACGAATCCAACGACATCCTATTTGATGAAATCGGTTGAGTAGTTTAGGCTGTAGATGCGAAGACGCAATCTACTCCTCTACAGATTCTCCCACCCCGTACCTAGATATTCCCCTCTTAAGATTGGAATTTTCGAGCCGCTTAGAAAAAAAAAGTTTTACTCCAAAAATCACTTTAACATTCATACCTGAGAACAAAGATTCATGACATAGCCCAAGCCCAACTCTAAAATTTACCTCCTCCATGAAAAAGCTTTATGCATTCGGGTGAACTGAGAATTTTTATTTTAAGATTAATTTCTTTGTTTATTTGCACCTTTTGTTTAAATATTACAAAAAAAAAAAAAAAACCCTAAGCCAAGGCACAATTTTTCTGAACTGAATTTTTTATGGATAAAGCAAACGATATACGTAATTAAAAGAAACTATGATCAAGTACCTATGATTAGCTATTCGAATAAAAAATATAAGCAAAAATACTCTATTCGCCTGTAAATATATATGTATATGTAAAAAACCAATTCTTTTCAAAATTAAATGTGTAAATTAGCAGCAAGTTGATAATTTTTTAAAGCTCTGAAAAAAAAAAACAACTTCCCAAAGCTTAACATTTGTATTTCTTATTCGACGCGATGAATTGTAAATATTTATATAGATCCGCTTTTATATAGAAACTTTCCCTTGGAAAATTAAAAATTCGTATACTATTTTTCCGATTTTTGGAACAAGCCTTAGTCAATGTGCATATTCGCAATACCATTTATAAAAGAAAACCATTTAATTTTATCTCTTATTTTCCAGGTAACAGAGAAAAGAATATTTTACACACAGGGTCACAGGAATGAAGGCAATTTAAGAAAAAAATATAAAAAATAAAATAATAAATTCACAAAAGAAATGGTTAAAAAAACAGATTACATTAGAAAAGGGACAATATAGCAGATGGTAAAAGAAAAAAAATATTTTTCGTTAAAAAGAGTGTATAAAGAAAAAAAATCAACTTAATATCACGAAACAATCATAAAATGTATACGAACATATTTAATATATTTAATTAATTTTTAAATTAAATAAAAACAAAAAACTGAATACATGTATACTTATTTTTATTTAAAAAGAAACAAAAAAACCAAAAACTTTTCCAAAAATCTTTTTAGAAATTCTCGTAAAAATTGAACAAAACAAAAAATAAAAATCTACTTTTTCGGCATTGAATCTATAAATAAAAATTTGTAAAATATTGTAACTCTAACGTTAAATAAAAACGAAAAAAATGAAATCATTCATTGCTCGCCTTAATCATGTATACGACAAAAAAAAGAAAAAAAAAATGTTGAAGACCAAATGAAAAGGTCACACCGTTTTTTTTTTTTTTTAATTTTTTCCAACAATTGGAACGTAATTAATGGAACAATTTAAATTTAAAAAAAAGTTCAATCACTGAAAATATTTTTACCTAATAGAAATCATTTTCTCTACCCATAGATGGGAAATTGTTTACCATTCATTTAGTAGAGCATTTTCTCTTTTTTATTCAGCATTTTCAGTGTGATAGGTTTTTTTCATTTAATTATTTGGTATTTATCATTTTAATTTGTGATGTTAAGATGTATACGGAAACGTGAGTGGAAACGAAAAAAAACAAATAAAAACTTGGAAATTCTAATGCAGTGCGTATTTTGTGAATGAGAATTTAGGAATGATTTAATCATAAGGTATACATATATATTTAAATAAATTTAAAATAAAACAAGAAAACCTAATTTTAATTATAAATTTACAAGAAAACAAACATTATATACATATATAAAAAAAAAATAGACTATATGTAAGAGGCGGAATGAACTATAAATAAACACCTAAATTGATTATACATATTTAAATGGTAAGGATCATTATTGTGCAAAATTAAAAAAAAAAGAGAAAAACAGAACAAGATAAATATTAAATTATTATTATTATTGAAAACATGATTATTATTATTATTATTATATTATAAATATAATGTTTAAAATGCTTGTATGTACATTTTTAATTGTAATAAGAAAAATGATGATAATGAAAATAATATATAAAAAGAAAAAAAAACATTCGTTTCCTTTAATGTTATTTTTGACTGTTCAGATCCAGAGTGGAAAGGATGGTGAATTTTTGGAAATACAGTGAAACCTCCCTTAGGCGGACAGTGACGGTGGCAACATTTTTGTAGGGATTTTTGCGCTCAACGAATAAACACATTAAAATTAATAATTTTTTTTTTTACCAAAACATAAAAATAAACACTGCTACTTTATTTAAAACGAAACAAAACAAGAAAACGATAACAAAACAGAATATAAATTGGACATGCTCGCAAATGACTTCTGTCGTAGCTGCATGGATAAGGAGGAAGAAGAAACCCCCTTTCATCTCCTGTGCAACTGCCCGGCACTCTACTTGTACCAGAAAAAGATTATGGGAGTATATTTTTTAATATTATCATACATACATATGTATTATTTCTGCAGTATAGGTACCATTTGCGGCACTCATACTTAACCAATATTAACTAATCGGGTGTCAAAAGAAAGAGAAATTCCTGGAGCAGTGACGAATTGGCACTTTCACTTAAAAAAATTTAACAAGTTAAAAGCCCGGACAAAACAAATATTCTACCCAAAATGAACGCCTAAAAAAATAAACACTTCCACTATGATTCATGATCAGTTGACAGATGGAAATTATATGATGGGAAATTTGGATTTTCTTTTGCGAGAGTTATCGCACGGGCACACTAGTTTCTTGAAATATGTAAAGTTATCCAACTTTTAAAACGGCTTCTATCGAGTACGGTTGATAGCCACCTAACATAACCTAACTACGCAGGCTCTATTCAGTATTCACGATATAATAATTCAGTTTTCTGCAATGTACTTCAGTATTTGGTACCTATTTGTTTCTGTTCGCCAAACCAAACATTTAATAGGACGAATAGTTTGGATATCTATAATATTCAGCAGAGCTGTAGAATTTTTTTGTTTTTGTCCGTCTAATGGAATTAAACTAAATAATTTCTGACAGATATGCGTGTCCGCGTCTTATCAAGGGAGTGTCTGGTTAAGGGAACGTAAAATGTATGCAGTCTGAACATAAAAGCTTGGTTAGGAAAATTTGTCCGTCTAGCTATCCGTAATAGGAGATTTCACTGCATCGAAAAGGAAGAATGTACTTAAAGTGGAAATCGATGGAAGATGATGACGGAGCAGTTGGACATTTTTTTTTCGGTGAAGTACTGGTTACTGGTAGATCGAAGAGTGACATTGTAAGGTTATACTATTGTTGGGTCATATTTAAGGTCATGACTTCCGGGATAAAGAAGAACTGACTAGAAAGTACATGATTTCAATACCGAACAAAAGATGTAACTGGATCATCTACATTAATTTAATGTACATATATAAGTTGCTTTATCTTAGTATTGGATGATCGCAAACATTCGTACCCGATTTTCATACGTGGCGGAAGGTAAGCTGTATGACGCAGCTAGTGTTTATTTCTGGACTTGTTGTAATCAGTGGAAAGGTTGTAGCATCATAAGTCATCATATCCCATTGACTTTATTTCATTTGTGTGTGCAAATTTTAAAATGGAGAATAAAAAGTTACATCATTGCGAGTTTCGAAATGGAGTGAATGATGGAACTGCAACAAAAAAATATTCAGAGCGTTCATTCGGGTCGTGCTCCTGCTCTTGATAGGACAGTTAAAAAGTGATTTGGTAGATTTTGGAACGTTTCGGATATTAACTTGGACGATTGACCCCTATCTGGACGGCCTTCTGGCATTGATGACGATTTATGCGTGCCTTAGTGATTTCAACTGAGGATATTGCTAAAAAACCATTTAAGAAACTTGGATTCATTTAAAGAAACGTGCATTCACTTCCTTAGCTCCAGACGTGGGTACCGCATTCTGTGACGGGGAAGAAAAGCTGGACCGCATCTTGTGGCAATATCTCTGCTTGGACGCCATGAAAAAGAACCTTGTGCAACGAGGAGCTGCAAACAAGCAGGTGAATGGTAAGAAATTTGGTTCCATGAAAGTTGTCGAAAACTTCATTTTCGAACGAAAACCACGCAGTTTCTATGAAAACGGAATCCGCAAACTTGTGAAATGTTGGGAGAAAGATGCAGAAAATAAGGATGATCATATAATCGATAAAATGTAACCGCTTGTATTTCATTTTCAAATCGAACACGAACTCCTGTAAACATCCAAGTATCTATGACATTTTAGAATATTTCGATGATATTGCCTCAACTGCCGGCATCATTATTTCTTCAAAAGCAGCCCATTTTGTTGCAACTTGGATGCGCAACCACCCTCACTGTCAACCAAAAAACTACTCATCCCAACCAAGTCAATTGATAGAGGCGCTATCCAAAATAGATGCCCGCTTCATTATTCTCGTAAAACCACAATAATTCCTCAATTTTATTACTTTTCGATAGTTTTCGACTAATCCCACATAAACATGTGCGTAAAAAAAGAACAACCACATAACTCTTTCCTTGCGCCACATTATGATACCCGGAGTGCTATCATCAACACTGCACAACAATAGTATGGATTCTTTCATTGGCGATTCCCGAATTCAAATCTTAATCCCATAAATATAAAGCGTGACTAAATCTGTTACAAAGTCATAAAACACCAGGGGTTGAAATGTTATTATGGCATTTTAAACGATTTAAATCGAGAACACAGGTCCGGAGTAATCTTTTGCCTCGGATTGCATTGTGTGGTGTGCTGTGCGACCCTGCAGACGAGGCTTAACCATTCTGGCACACTATAATATTACATTGCATATGTATACGTTTACACATACACCCCCCGCCTGCTGGTAATAGTACGAAAATCAGTAGCGCGTTTTAAATCCTCGAACGCATTGACACCCCATCTGCGTTGCACGCTGCTGAGTAACTATGAGGAAATTGTAATTTTTTGTTGTTCCTGAAAATCTCTCCCCGGCCGATATCCCTTTTTAAAGCCGAGCAGCTCAGTAGTTGTGCTAAATCATATTGAGTGGACAAAAAACATGCAGTTAGATGAATTGTAATGACTATCATAATAGTAACCTCTGGCTGGCATCCAATTGTAAGGGGTGAATAATTTTAATTTATTTATTTATTATTGCATGCACTTTATTAATGTTGCCATACATGCTCATGTCGTAGATAGTGCAATGCAAAAGCACTTGTGACTGATGACATTGAATTACGTAAAAGTATGACTTTTTTGTCATTTTGTCGAATTGTTTGACGGAGGATATGTGCACCGATTCGTCAAATGTTTTAAAGAGCTATAGAAATGCATCTCAGAAAAAATGCTGAAAATCGCCAAAATCACCACCGAGAGTTCGATGTTGGCCAGTTAATTAATCCAAATAATTGAAAATTGAATGGAGATTTAGTGTTGACGGTTTCGACTTTTGACGCTTATAACCCACAGGAGTTTCGTGGGTCAAAATTCTTAACATTTGATATTGGGAATTTACGAACAAGTCGGGAATTTAATTTATGAATAGACGTTAAAGCAGAGGGCCGAGATGACTGTTTTGAGGTACACCAGAAGTTACATAAATATATACAGTGGCGAGCATATAAATAGGAAAATTCAGTCAACATAGTTCAAACCACCATATACCCGCACTTAAGGAAATAGGTTGGCTAAGATGCGAAGTTTATCCTCAAAACTAACTGTAACATGCATAACATATTTTGGTTTACGTTTCACGGTACAGATACAAAATACCATGCCAAGTGTTAAATTGGTACGAGCACATAAATAGGGAAATTATATTGTTTTTAGTTTGTACTCAACTTCTGTGTGAAAATGTTTAATTTTTAGTATGTAATGTTTACATAAATATTGCTTTGTTATTGTCTAGTCATAATAACTCGATTTGTGATGTTATAAAGGGTGATTTTTTAAGAGGTTGAGAACTTTTTTTAAAAAAAAAACACAAAAAATTCGAAAAAATGAATGAAATATTTATTTGAATCGATAGTTTGAACCTTGCAATTTAATGTTTAAAGATAATTTCATGCAAATGTTGACCGCGGCTGCGTCTCAGGTAGCCCATCCGCTGAGTCCAATTTTGGCATACTCTTTCACACATATCGGCCGGTATCTCACGAATGAATGCATGGATGTTGGCTTCCAGTGCGTCAATCGAAGCGGGCTTGTCCCTATAGACATTAGCCTTGACATACCCCCACAAAAAATAATCTAATGGTGTCAAATCGCACGATCTAGGCGGCCAATTGACCGGCCCGAAACGTGAAATTAACTGTTCACCAAACTCGCCTCGCAATTGCGCCATTGTTTCGCGTGCTGTGTGGCATGTGGCACCGTCTTGTTGAAACCACATATCATGCAAGTCAAGAACTTCCATTTCGGGCAAAAAAAAGTTTGTTATCATCGCTCGGTAGCGCCGAATCGACATTTCGCGGTCTTCTGTCACACTAGCTGATACGGCCGCAATATTTTCTTCACTACGCACAGTACGTAAACGTGTTGATGGTTTAATGTCCAACAAAGTAAATTTGGTGCGAAATTTGGTCACAATCTTTCGAATAGACTGCTCAGAAGGTCGAGAATGCCGATCATAAAATGGAAGCAGCGCGCGATGAACATTTCGAACCGAGCACGAATTTTGATAGTAAAATTCAATAATTTGCAAGCGTTGTTCATTTGTAAGACGATCCATGGTTAAATTGCAAACCAAACTGAAGCTGTTTGACAGTGACACAAGGTACTAAACACACGTCAGCTGTCAAAACCAGTGTTGCCAAAACCAAACCAGCTAAGAAATCACCCTTTATGAATGGGACGGGGCAAACTCATAACGGCTGAACAGCGGCGAGAAATTTGTCGTTTAAGAAGTGAAGATATTACGCTCTCTGCAATATCGAACCATTTAAATATATCAATTAATGTTTGTCATCGAGCTTTGGAACAGGTCAAACGCTATGGTAGCAGTTTTAATAAACCTCGCGCTCCCAGACCACGAAAAACTACACCGCGTGTTGGTTGGATAATGCAGCGCCTTTCTAAAAACGAATCGTTTCAGGACCGCTGTTGACATTCACGCTGAAATTTCGGCAAAAGAAGACTTGAATGTGAGTGTACACACAGTACGACGTCGCTAAGCGGTATTTGGATTAAGAAAAAGCCGATTATAAGTAAAAAAAATCGCAAGGCTACATTTCTGTTTCCGAAAGAACGTATGACTGGCGTTTTAAAGTTCTCCAAGAAATAAGGATTTTTCTTCATCTATTAAGTTCAATTTTTTCTGTAACTGATGCTATGAGATACCTTCTAATATTACACCTAAAATGTATACTGCTAAAAAAATAAAATTGATAGTTTTCCAGTTGTTTAAAGTTTTAGCAAAACACACAGAAATTACTGTTTTTGGTTGTTTTTCCCTATTTATATGCTCGCCACTGTACATGCTGATATTATGCCGTTAATACCGACATAATGTATACGTTCCTTAAGATAGGAACTAATCCATTTAATAATTTATTTAGCTTGCGAATTAAGATATCGTTAACGCGATCAAATATTTTAGAGAAGTCGATATACATAGATGACATCATATTGTAGGCCTTTCTCAAAGCCATCCAGAACATAGTGACAAAAAATCGAAAGATTGGTAGAAGCAGATCTTCCTGCAACAAAACCATGTTGAAAATGAGAGATAAATCTTTTCAATAGAGAAGTGTTAGCTTATCACAGACTAGTTTTTAAGCCTCACCGATCCACAAGTGGTACCCGGGTACTTTTTGAACATTCAAACCTAAATATTTTTATTCCACTGTTCCGATTTTTTTTGAGATTCCATGACATTTCTAGGAAATTATATTTACGCAATAAAAACTAAAAGTTGTTGGAAAAAAAAGAAAAGAACATGTGGTTTTTTACCATTTCTCAAACCTATGCCGGAAGTGACCATGGGTGGTACCCGGGTACCACCTAGTACATTTTGTAAAGAAACTTTTTTGTTTGGTAATATAAATATATTACAATTTTATTTGAGATATTGTTAGTACAATCCAAGCAAATAACTAGAGCAGGTGTAATATGCAGGTCGTAAATAGTATTACAACAATTTTGGCAACGTTTCTGACACTTTCTCTTGATTCGGTTATCAGTATAGCATTTCTTGCAAATACTTTGCTTCTTCAAACGACCGGTGCTATCTTATGCTTCGATTGGTTGTGGAAGCGGAATGGAAGTGCATATTTCCGATTCGCGAGCCGAGCACGCTTCCCATGGCTGTTTTGACAAATAGAATCGCGTTGTCAGCGGATCTAGGCTCCGAACTTGAATCAATGGCAAGCATATGTCTCGAGCCGGTTATTTCAGGAAAAAATTGCGAAAATGTTTTCGGACATTTCCTGGATCATGCTTTCAACAAGGAGCATTAATTATATTGTAGAATAACGTCAAAGGCCACCAATTAGTTCTACGTTTAGTCGTATAACTCCATTATAATCTACTCCACTGTTAGTCGAGTAATAATCGAATATGATTTGTGATTTTATAGATGCAGTTGTCGTACCGATTGCCCCATCGTAATGCATGCTGGATATCAAAATGATTGCTTTCTTCTTCTTCGGGACATACGAATATATCGTTGCTTCGGCTCTCAAACCAAACAAAGTTGAATAGATTTCGCGGTCTTCGATGGCTGCATCGCCATTGGGATATACGGTTCATTTTTTCGAAACGTCTTCTGCAATGTCAATCCATTGCTCTTGAGATTATTTAGCAGAGATAATGATGTTCAGACGTTCTCTGTGGTGACAATCCGGCCAAAATATTCTAGTAAAAATTCACAAATTTGTTCCTTCGTCACTTATAGACAATACAAACACGAAAGAAATTAAGAAATCTCTTACCGCAACACTGCAATCGACGATTGACAATTCAAGACAGAGACTTGACATTGACTCTCACCCTGTGATCGTTGATCACTACAAAAATGAAGGAGAGTTAGTACTCAGACGTTATCATAATTAGTTATTTTCGTTATTACGCACACTTTTACAAACATGATCGAATGATTTCTATGTAAAACGCACCGAAATATATGGTGGTACCCCGGTACCACCTATGGGCTTTTTAGTGTGTAAAATTGTATGGGTCGGTAAGGGTTAAATAAGTTTAGAAATTTTACAAATAGGACGATAGTTAGAATGTATCATGTCTTGATCGGGACCTAAAAACTGATGTTAAAAATGTGTTCTTCCAAGCTATTAGAAATTAGCCGTTTTCAAAGGATAGGTTAAACACTAAACAGAGAGGTACAGAAATCGCGATAGAACACTTTTGTTGTACCAGGACTTTTATCTAATTTTAATAAAGAAAGGGCTAAATGAAACTCTGGGGTTGAACACTCAAAATTACCAACATTCAGATAATTACAAGACAAGGTATCATTTAAGTAACTTTATATCAAATTTCATTTAATCAACTTCCATAGAATATACATTTCGGAACCATCAATGTTAATGGCAAAGATAAATCACCAAGCATATCCACCATTTGTCGTTTTCCCAATAAGGAACACATAACATACTTCAATAACTCAATGATTTCGACAGCAGTATGGATGGCATGTAGCACCATCCTCTTAATACTAAATGTCCAGCAGAACAAGTTTGTTTTTCGGTATTCGATGTCGGGAATACGCCTATGTACTAATCCACTCCCTGCATACTTTTACCACTCTCCCCGCGGAAATGCCGTTAGGTATTACTTTGCCAGGCTGGTTAGCACCTTATGCTCTGTGTCTGCCGTTTCAGCTCTTCTAAATATTTCGAGTCTTCTTAGCTCGTTCTGCACGTTTGTTATCAAAGAACAGATCTGCAACCAGTGGTCCCCTCATGTGGTTTACTAAAAGCTCCGGAGTCAGTAGGTCCAGTCTTGTTCCTGCGAAACGTCACAGTGGAACATTGTATGCTCCGCCGCCGTGACCAGAGAGGAATTGCGTAAGGTGGAAGTTGCAATCGTCGTGTGCTCTTTTTGTCCAGGCCTCGATTGCGGGAATCAACTTGTGGGTCCATCTGCCTTTTGTCATGTTGTCCCATCTGGCTTTCCACAGCGTTGTTCTCTCGTCATCTTGTACCGTACTGGTAACGTTAGTCTCTTGTTGGTTTGTCATCCACCTAAGGTAAACCCTTTGCATCTCGTTAGCAAGAGTGTGGATAGGGACCATACCCTATATGACATAGGCTGTTTCGTCCGAGATTGTCCGGAAACCACGCATTGTTTTTATTGCGCAGAGCCTGTAAGCGGACGAGAGCTGTCTTGTTGTCTCCTTCGTTGTAAGAACTCCCGCCTGGACTGGAGCAGCGTTTAAAAGTATTGAACTTACCAATCTGCAATACAAAATCCTTCTCGCGTATCCAGGTCCACCGATGTTTGCCAGCATTCCGCAGAGCGCTAGCTTCATCTTTGATGCCTTTTTACTGCAGTACTCGACGTGGGTTTTGAAGTTGTAGGCTTGTAAGCCAAGATTCCTGCGCATAATCTTCCACAATGTCGATGGACTAGGCCAAGTTCTTCCGTACGATTACGAATCGATAAAATAGGATCTTCTATAACACGGGGCCTCAACGCAATGGTTCTTAAATGTGCGGCAGTACTGTCAAAGTTGATGTTGCTGTATTTCTCTTATTAACAAAATTTCAGTAAGAAATTCATAAAATCGTTAACTCCTTAAAACGCATTTGGACGCTTCAAGACAGAATGACTCCAGTGCCAACGGCCATCCTCCACATATTCGTTTGTAATATCCTGTATGGCTATTGCCTACAAATTTCAACTGACTCCCCAAAGTCATACATATAGCGACCTAAATGACATATGATATAGTTACTATAGAGCGTATCTCTAACATATCTAGCTGGAATGTCCTTTTTCATCGTCACTGACGCGTCGTCGTCGTCGTAATCGTCATCGTATTCGTAGTCCTTGTCATCCTCATCAGTTTCCATCCTCAGCCGGTTGCTGGTTTCTTTGGCGCAAATGGTTGAAATGAAAACGCCTGCACACACTTCAATTCACAAACATACAGCAGTGTCGTCGGTCGGTCGGCCCGAAAAAGGATCCAATCCAACAGCCCAGCCCAAACACAGCAGCACCAGTGTGGTAGAGCCGCGTATATTTCTAACAACAGCAAAGCCAGCCACAGCTACCATACTACTCGTACTCGTCGTAGTAGCTCTCAAACAAACGAAAAAAGGGAAAATCCATTCACCAGGATGGTTGGGTAAGTTTTCCCAATTTGTTTGACAACCATTAATCACTCTGCGCGACAACTTCTGCACGGATGACTGCTATCTCCGGCGTCGTCGTCGTCGTCGTTTGCGTTGCCTCCTGCGTCCTTCCTTTCCAGTGATGGAAATCCACTACATCAGGAATTTTCGGGGTGAAATGTTTTTCCTTCATATTACTACATTAATGGCGGCAGTACAGTACCAGAAGAAAGAACGCGTTGCCTTTTTTTTTTTGTTGTTGTACATGTATATGTTGTATGTCCTGCGTCCTTATTTTCCATTATATGCACACTCCTCTATGGAAAAATAAAATAGAACATTTTTGCTTTATTTGTTCTGTGAAAATCCTGCAAAAGAAAAACCAAAAAAAAAAAAACAGAACTAGTACCCAAGAATGGATCTGATTGCTAGGACTTTGGCTTCATTCGTTGGCTGTAATTTAAGTAATGAAACTGATAAGAGGATTCTATCTATTTCTGCTCCTGCTGCTGGTGATGGTGGTGGTATTGTTGTTGTTCTTGCTATTGTCCTGGGTAGAGGGCTTATCTCTGGTATAAGATAGGCAAAAAAAAATGAAAACAAAACCTGAACCCAAGGATGAAGGAAAGGATATTTCTTTTGCTCAACATTTTTTGTGGGGGATTTACTTGAGCGAAATGAGGGATTGCCTTTCGGAGCCGAATCGAAATTTGCTTAGATTAAATAGCCTTTTGTTATTTATGTACATATTTCCATGTGTTTCGGTGAATGTTTGTAATGTCAGATAAGTGATATAACATGGTACATGGCCAGTTCTATACAATTGCTGTTTATCAATTAAAATATGTACTCTTAGCAAAGAAATGAAATACACAACTGGGTCAAACGTATTGAAATCAAAAATGACGTACCAATACAAGTGGCATCCTTTAAAAGGAAAGAATCCCACAATAGTCGACCCCGATGCATATGCTATAAATTAATACATTATAACAAATATGTATTACATGTGCATACAAGCGTACAGAGAAGGTAAATCAACAGAGGATGATTCCCACCATCTTGATAGAGGGGGTTCACGGCTCCAAGGATATCGCTCTCTGTGCTTTTCTTGACATTGAAAGCGGTGGTGTCGAAAGCTATGTCTCAATTCCAAGAGCCATTGCCCAAAGAGGGATCGAAGAACCGACCAACAACTGAATTAGGACCACGATGGAAAGTCGTCGGTTGCGGTTATGGCAATGAAAGGCTGCCCACAGGGGTTATCCTTCCTCCTTTTCTATGGTCCGTCTTCATCGATGATTTGCTTGCTGAACTACGCAACTCGGGCTATGAAGCCATCGGCTACGCTGATGACCTAACCATTATAGTGTGTAGTAAATTTGACTCAACCATCATGAGTGTGATGCAAAGTTCACTACAAATCGTTTCAGAATGTTGCAGCAGGGAAGGACTCTCAGTCAACCTGTAAAATCGTTCTAGTACCTTTCAAGTATCCTGAAAGGCACTACACTTGACTATTACCGTGAGGTCAAATACCTGGGAGTTATCTTAGATATTTGCCTCAACTGGAATTCTCACTTTAACTTTATAATAAACTGTACCAACAGGGCCTTATGAGCAGGTCGCCGACTATATGGTTGAGCTTGGGGTCTCAATCTCAACCCTCAACCATTGTCAGACGCATCATTTCGTATGGGGCCTTAGTCTGGTGGCCTAAAGTTGTCGAAAAGACTACAGCCAAGAAGCTCGATAAGCTCCAACGGATGCCGTGTCTTGGTATAACCGGTGCCATTCGCACCTACCCTTCAGCAGCTCTAGAAGCTATAATTGGTATATCGTCATTACAGTTCTTCATTAGGAAGTCAGCCGCCAGAAGCGCTATTAAACTATAACTTATTCGTAAGTACAAACCAGTTAATCTTACGGGTCACCTTAATTTTATCAACAATATTCCCGATAGAGCCTTAATTAACGTTCCTGTTCTTCATGTGCTCGCGCATTGTGTAAACATTATAAGGGTATTTGGCGTGTGTAGATTATAAAAAAAAAAAAAATTATAATCTCCGACTCTCTCACTGAAGAAATGTCCCAGAGCTTAGGCAAGGCCAAATTGTTAACTAAGCCCTATACCCATCACAGGGAACTTTTAATCCACAGTAAGAAGGATATTAGGTATCTTACAAATTCCCTCTCCGGCCATTGTCAATAACTATATCACCTAAACAAGTTAGGCCTGTATAGCGAGACTGATGGTTGACTCTGTTTAGAGGATATCGAGACAACCGAGCCCGTCTTTGGGATTGCCCGGCACTTTTCGGGTCAGACGGCGCGGTGTACCCTACACAAAGAACTTCTTAGACCTTATGAATTGAGAAATGCGTCAACCAAGGACATACTTGCCTTTATTAGAAAGGTGGTTTGCCTTTTGGACTAGTTAGTATCCTTTGATACAATAGATCTTTTAGGTCGCAGTATCAGCCTTGGCGCAGGATCCGTTAAGAACAAAAACAGAATACGCAATACATGAATATCATTCTTAAAAAATGTAACAATACTGCACTGCACTCCGTCCCAGAAAGCGTATACAATGGAATACTGCGTGCTCTTCCTGATTTAGGTAATTTGGGCAAAAAGGTGGCTTATCGTGCCCAAAACGGTGTAGGTATTTCCGATACCCACCGTGAAGAGATAAGAAATGCGTAAGGTGGTAGTTAGTTTTCGTGTTTTCGTTTTGTCCAACCGTCTATGTTTGGGATCAATCTGTAGGTCCATTTGCCCTTCGTAGTGAGCTTACCACCTGGTTATTGAAGTCACTATTTCTTCGTCCTTGATCCTTTTGATGACCATCGCTTCTTGGTTAAGGGGTTTTATACAGTTAGAATTTGCGTTTTTTTTCATTTTTTATAACATTAATGTATATATATTTAAGTACACGCACAGAAAATTTTAAGTCAATCCGACGATTATTCTAGAAGTTACACGAATATTTGTAAAGACATAAGAGCGCTTTCTTTACTCTATGTAAAGTGCTTTTCAAACTTCAAACGCATTTTTCTCAAAACCATGTTGTTATAGTCGGTGACCACCGCTAAACCGATCCGTCTCAAATTTTAGCACAAGCTTCTTAAGTATATTTCTTAGTAATTATTCGAAGATTTTTTCTTACCAATAAATATTTTTTTTTTATTAACAATTTAATGCCGAAATTCTGGCCAAAAATTGTTTTTTTTTTTTTTCTTGAGAGGACGCCATTTTTGCAAAAATATATTATTTTGCTTATTCCTTCGATTAATGCTTAGATTATACGTTTCTTTAACGATATCCGTTTTGTTTTTTCATTTTCTATAATCCAGTCCAGAGATATCGTGGTCACCGCAAAACGCCTTTTTTGAGAGGAGCTCCAGGAGATCAGCTATAGCAGCCTTCAAAATTATTATTTTTATAAATAAAAAATGTTGAAATACAATTAAAAGTTACCTGAATATGTGTATATGTTCTTGAAAAATCGCTATTTTAGCTCTCCTGACTGTATATAGAACCCCTTAATAGATGTCCCCCTATTATAGACTCTGCATCTCGTTCGAAGGGAAATCGATGCAATGACAAGGGCTGCTTCGTTCGAAGCCACTGATTATCATTAGTGGGCTAATACGATTATGTTGACGATAACTGATTCGTCATTAGTTCTTTTGTTCGATCAACTATCGTTTGATTCTGTTTCTGACCATGATCTCCTGTTCTGTACCTACAATATCAATCTATCTAAATCTGCTGTCGCCGAGTGTTTCACTTTTAAAGATTTCAGCTCTATTGATTTAAATGCACTTCATATGCAAGCGACAACAGCTCCGTGGCAAGAATGTTGGTTAAGTTCTAACACAAACGTTAAACTGAACTGTTTTCAAGCTATTTTGTCTTCGTTGTTTGACCAATGTGTTCCGACCAAAAGGGTACGCATTCAAAATAAAATCTGCCCTTGGTTTACGTCGGACGTGGTGAGTGCAATCAAAAAACGCAATAAGGTATACAGTAAATGAATAATAGTCCCAAATGTAGTCTGGATCCTAATGATTTAAATCATTTCTTTCTTGGGAGTGATTCTAGTATAAGTGATTTTGATTTCGACTTCAATCAACCTGTAAACTCAGCACAACCAAATGTGATGCTTGAAGATTTCGAGGTGGTCAAGGGAAATTATGTTGCAGAGTGTATAGCTGCCATAAAGTCCGACTCCATCGGAGAGGACGGTGTGCCAATACGCTTTGTTAAACTCATTTTACCAGTTATCATAACCCATCTCACCCATGTTATCAACTGGTGCTCCACGGCTATGGTCAATCTACTGGAGGAAATCAGGCTTGATTATGATAAGAATAATATCACGTTTCTCTGTTTATTGGACTTTTCGAAGGCCTTTGATAAAGTGAACCATCAAATTCTGCTTTGGAAACTTAAACATCTTTTCGGGCTCAGTGACAGAGCTGTCAAACTTATAAATAGTTTTCTCTCCGGAAGGTTGCAAAGAGTTATCACCAATGAAAATCATTCTCAGCTGAAGCCTATCATGCAAGGAGTTCCACAGGGATCAATTTTGGGACCGCTCCTATTCTGCATTTTTATAAACGACCTTCCAAATGTCTGTAAACACACATCAGTTCATTTGTACGCAGATGATGTTCAACTTCATGCTGCAAGGTCGTTTCACAACCTAACCGAACTGGCTGTCCTTGTCAACGAAGACTTAGAGCGAATTTACAGATGGTCTCTAGTGAATGGACTTCAATTAAATCCCAAAAAGTCGCAAATTATCCCCATCTCATACAAACAATTTAATCTTAATCTTGTACCGGATATATGGCTGAACGACAGTAAAATTAAAGCAGTAGAATATGTCACTAGTTTAGGCTTCGTAATAAACCGCATCCTATCTAGTTACAATCACATCAACATGGTTGTTGGTCGAATCTACGGATGTCTTAGAAAATTGTGGCATACTGCTGCAATTACTCCTATCGAAACTCGGCGTAAGCTCATAATTACCTTAGTACTACCTCTCATTACATACGCTGAGGTTGTCTACTGCACTCTCGACTCATTATCGCAACGTAAACTCCAGGTTGCGTTCAATGATGCGGTGCGATATGTACATGGCCTTCGTAGAAGTGATCACATTTCCGTTTATTCTCGTAGGCTACTGGGTTGCTCTATGCAGAATTATGTAAACGGCAGGAACTGTATATTCCTCCATAAAATCATATACAACCAATGTCCTACATATCTGTTCACTAGGCTGAATTTTTCACGATCTTCCAGAACCATGAATATTATCACCTTTCGACACACGCACCTTAACTCGTCACGTTTATTCTTCATTCACGCTGTCAGACTATGGAACTCTTTGCCTACCCGTATCAAATCAATTTCTAATTTCAAAAGATTTAAAAGTGCTGTTCTTCTTCATTTTTCATCGACTACCTCTCGCATCTAATACCATTCACTACCTTTCATCCTTCCTTATCTTCTTCGACTCTTTTTAAATTAATTGTAATTTTATTTAATTTAGTTTTAAGTACTTGAAATTATATAAAATCAATTCTAAACTCTAAGTACTATAAAAGACATTCCTCTTAATGTACAAACCAATGAAATTTAATAAAATTGAAATTAAATTGAAGCTTTGACGATTTTTTACCCGAAAAGCCGATGTCAGGCTTGAAGCTAAGTCTAGTGTCGAGTATTACTCCTAGGTATTTTACAGAGTCTTCCGAACTGATAGTCTGACTTCCTTCGATTTCATATCTCAACCTCCTAATGGTGAAGTATAGCTGGATACAATCTTTCGCAAGTAGTTTGAGATTATGCATCTTTAAAACGGTGACAGTAAAGGAACCAATAGCAACTAATACACCATTCCCATTTCGTCAGTAAACTACACAAGAGATGGCCAGCCGTACAAAAGACCTAAAGATTATTATGCTCCTTCAATCCTACCATACTCCAACGAATCTACGCTTCCTGACAAAACTAGCAAAACCCTTTGATAAAACTATCAAAGCCTTCCAGATAGTCAATTACTCTAAATGATTCAAATAAAATCTATCATGGCGAAATCTTTCCTTTCAAAAACCCTGGAGAGAATTGTATGACTGCGTGTCCAGAGTGTGCAGTGGTAATGGCTACGTCTATCGTACGACCAATATCATCTACAGGATGAGTCTACGGAAAATGAAGTCACTAAGCAAACTTTTAGTACATCAATTAGCCGTCTACCTGCCACGTGATAACCAGTCCAATTAGTCCTTCTCAAGTATCGGCCGTCCCTTGTATTGCACCTCTATACCGCTGTATATCAGCAATTTACGCACTCTTCGACGCCAACGACCCGTTCAACCGCACCCAGTCATTCAGTGCCCACCTCCTGCACTATTTTGTTGACACCGCATAACCATTCCACTCGAAGGCTAAATCTGTGCAGCCTGTGTCCTTGTCACTCTTAAATAAAGTAATAATACGAATATTGCACTCAGGACAAGAACACCGGCCATTATGCTCCAGCTATAGCAGCAGCAGCAGCAGCAGGACAGGCAAGGCCATGGCTGCCATCTAACAATGGGACAGGGAAGTACGAAGGAACAGCATAAAAATAAAATAGACAACGTCTTCATTTCAACTGTAAGTACTTATGCTGAGGACGGACGCGTGCATACGAGGTTGCGAGCGCACACATACATATATGTACATACAAATACTGGTAAGTGCGAGAATGGAAGTGCTCCTGGTGACATGATTTTGCACTTTAGTGTCGACTGCATTCTGCAATCAGAATGTCACGTTTGTTTGCTGTGTATCTTGCTTGCAACGTATAAGTTAGTAAGTGAATGAGCACTAGACCATTACCACCAGCCACCCTCTGCAATCCTGCAAAGGAGGGGATTACATAAAAAAAAATCCGTAGAATTCAAAAATGTCCTTAAAATTTGGATACAACTCCCATCCGGCTTTCTGATCACTTCTAGTACACTTGTCTATTGACATGTTTGGTGCTGTGTGCTTTGTCTAATGTTTTTCGAAACTTTCGGGAACATGTCACACATCCGGCCCGG
Organism: Brachyopa scutellaris; assembly: GCA_949775065.1. Taxonomy (NCBI): domain Eukaryota; kingdom Metazoa; phylum Arthropoda; class Insecta; order Diptera; family Syrphidae; genus Brachyopa; species Brachyopa scutellaris. The sequence goes on along the minus strand of OX459114.1, from coordinate 113,970,344 downwards.
TATACGACATCGAACCCTTTTCGCACGTAACGCATAGCAATACCAATCGAATGGCTGTTATTTGGATCCCGGGTACAATTGCAATTGCAATGTGGCGCCGACGACGCGACGATAGGTGATGTCAGTTACGTGGACCAAGGGATTGCCCGGAAGGCGCCTTTAGACACGTCCGGCTAACTGAAAGTTTGTTAATGTGTGAGTGGACCACTTAATTGAAATTTACAGCAACGGAATGGGGATAGGGAACATATAAACGGTGCCAGAAGTTTCATTACGACTAAAGGACGATGTGACGAGAAAGTTTTGCTTCTTTTTGTAGCATGCGCGTGCGAAAGGGTTGTTTATGATTATGGACTTGAGAATAACACTAAAATGTCATGATCTATCTTACTTTCCAGTAAGATGTACTTTGGGTATTTTAAAGCTTATTAAGGAATAGGCATTCGTAGATGTCAGTAGTTTCAGATTAGCAAAACAAGCCATCTTCTTCTTCTTTAGGTGGCACAACAGTTCGAGGTGAACCAGGGCCTGCTTCTCGCAACCATTTGTGTGCGCTTGCTATATTTTTGCACGAATGGAAGGGAAATGGACCTCCGAACGGCAAATTAAAAAGCTTATCGTGACAAATGATACTCTTTGAATGCTTGTCAGAGATTCGAAAGAGGTGGCTCCGTGAAAAAAATTGTTTGGTGTTTGCTAGGATTGAACCCAAGCAGCACGCGTAGTGGTCCAAAGTACTAACCACTACGCCACGGTGCTCAGAAATAATAAGCCATATGCCTTAAAATATAGACAACAACTGCGGTAACTTTATTTAAAGGTGGGGCTATTGCGTAGACCTATTGGTCTTTTCTATGTTAGGGAGAGACCACCCTATTCCCTTAGTTAGTGATGAGTTGGTTACAGGGACGTGGCGTGATGTTCTAAGCAGGGTGTTCTACTTTTTTTTTTGTTGAATAATAACGTACATATGTATATACTCAGTTTTCTCCAGGACCACGACGAGGATGTTAAGTAAACAAGGCCAACAAAATAATTTATTTAGAACGGGGCAACCACACAACCAAAATTTTCTTTCATAGTTAGGAATCTAAAAATGTCTAGTAAAAGCTTTACTAGGTAAACCTTACAAATCAAATCCGGAAGAGACGGTGTTGGCCTTTCAAAACTAATTATTTCCAGTCTTTCTTCCGAATTTAATTGAGAAAATGGTTTCTTCAATAAATTTTCAATAGCGCATCGACAGGTCATTTTTCTCTTATACGATTTGGCTAAAAAGAACGACATGCATTATCTAACTATTGCCAAAATGCGAATGATCAATGATGATGTAAGAATAAACATGTTTCCGCAACATGTTTTCAATGCAAATATTTGAAAAAAAAACACGCCTATTGTTGTGTTGCTTTTTGCTTTCGCTTCAGTCGATTATGTTCTACAAATATAGAGCACATCGAAATCGAACAAATAGCTAATATCAGGAGAAGAGAATCGAACAAAATTCAACCAAACAAACGTTAACATGCGAAATAAAACAAAATATGAAAACCAACAAAATACCCGCAGGCCACAGCTAACATCTTCCTCGCTAAAGAAAATGTGTTGTATCGAGCCCGGGTGCGCAGTTTGCTGGAGAACCCAAATTCATGTTATTGTACAGACGATTGTTGGGACTTTGAATGTGGTAGAACGTTTTTTTTATATGGATATTTCCTTTGGGTTGGTGCGCTAGTAAGTGGAGAACAACCGGGCGAGTCGACGTCGAACTGAATTTAATAAAAAGTTGGTTTGGATAGGTTGATAAAGCTTTGAAAGTATGTATGAAGGCGCGCGCCGTTCGATTTACTTACGAAAAGAGGAGAACATTATGTTCGACGTCAATTTGTATTGAATAGTTTATATACATTTCGGTATTGCGATTTTGACTGCGGTGTTTGGTTTGGTTGATTTGACTATGACGGTGCGGTACAACAGAGTGAACAGAAGTGGATGTTAAAGCAGTATTTTTAATTGAGCACTTTCGAATTGCAACTCAATTAGATATTGTTAGCGTATGTACATAAACAAATTAATTTTTCATAAAGATGGATTTCGTTGGGGTGTGCGGAGAACACCTGCGCACCTTAGAGTAAACGTCACTGGTTGGTTAGCTATAGGTCGAACTAAATCTGTCCGTTGCTTTCACAAGGCTTTGCAATTGAGCAAGATTGAGCTCAAGTAGATCTTCATCCCGTATAATGTACTTGGCTAGGGTAGCCTTTTTTTCGATCAACAGCCGAACATTCCCTAATGCAGTGTCTCGTATACCTCTCAGCATATTTTGCAATGGTCCGAACTTCTAATACAGTTCTAAACTCGTCTAATAGCACAGATTCTTCTACATGGCATTCCTCTGAACAGATAGCTGCTCCAGAGAGTTCATTCATTCGTGATGATCCACTATCTAGCAAGAAATCAGATCAATCGCTGCTGTTCTATTAAAGGAGATATTGGAACCTACGCCCGAAATTATATTTTGAGCTTGTGATTTCCACAGTTCTTCCGAAGAATCCTGATACTGAATCCAGTCAGGCCAAACGGGAACTGAGCCATTGGCAACATATGCCCTGTATAAGTATAAGTCCCTGGCCTACATTGTTCTTGCAACCAAGTTACATACATATGTGGAAATGTCAATTTTGGGTCCAAAAGGAATCTCAAGTATTTAACCAACTAGTGTCGGGTTGTGTCAATCTTAGTGCAGATTCAATCAGCTTGAAGGTAGGATTGTCGAACGCTCTCTCGATGTCTATAAACACAGCGAGGGTGAAGTGCTTACGGTCGAGAGTACGTTGCACTTTGCCTGTAACTTCCACCAGCGCTGTTTTTGTTGACTATAGCTCTGCTGACAGTCCAGGCCCATAAGAAGGAAGGATGAAAGACTTATAATAGTCTTGAAGCTCTTGTGATGTGCATAAGTTGCTGTACATGGTTTGGTGATGACAACTCCTCAAAACTAGAGGAATATAGCCTTGGACTTCAGCACAATAGATATTTAGCTAAGATATTTGATTAACTTTGCAGACAAATGCAATAGGAGAGTTCACTGTAGCATAAAGTTCTAACTTATTGATACGTGAATGATTTTTTTTAAATCAAGTAAAGGTCCTCTTTTAGTCTCGAAATATCATGTTCGATGTGCCGTTGCATTAAGACAGGACATACGACCATATGCACCCTGATCAAATAATCAGCAGTTTCAGCGATGCAATAACCGTACTTCCGTCAAATTAAAAGTTGAACCCAGTTTCGCCACGATGCATGGGTGGGATGGGTGTTTACTTGAAAAATTGTGGAACAACATCCTTGGGAATACACGTTGACACATTCGGTTTAATGAACTCCTTTTGCACTTGCCGCAGTGAAGGATTCGGGGCCTTTAATAGTTCGTTTTGTCACCGTATATGTATTCCAGACCTTCGACGATTACTTTCTGCTAAGGAGCTTGCGGTGCCTCGGAATAATTACCAACACGATCGCCTTGATTTTTAATCAAACCACAAAAAATCCTCCAATTGGAACATCCTGTGAATTAAACATGTACCTAATCTTGAATCGTGCTAAAAAAAAACTAGAATCCAAATTCCGAACTTGCAAGGACCTGTCCCTCCAAATGTCTACGATTTCAAGACGTGGTTAATCTTAATCTTGTCATTAGATTCCTATATCGGTCGAAAGGATATACAAGTTCATGTTCCCCTTACATAAACAGTCGCTAAGATGTTAATTAAAAAAAATAAATCGAAGCATACCATACGGCGAAATACTTGAAGAAGGAGCTAAATAATAATAATTCACAAAACATATTACATTAGACAGTCGAAAAGCCGCCAACGGAAAATATTCCTTTGCATTCGCTTCTTCCACTTTCCACACTCCAGATTCCACAACGATTCGTATGTCCTTTCTACCAGCGAAAGGAGTTAAAAAGCTTTTCACATCTCTTTGGGAAACTTTACAAGGATAAAAATAATAGAAAACCAAGTTAGAAGAATACGAGAAGGAAAAAAAAGAACAAAAAAACGCACGTCTATCGATAGTCGACAGGGTTCTCTCTTTTCTCCGTAGATAAGGGGATTGGTCTGTCAACTGGAGTGATATATGGCCCGCAAGGACTTAAATGAAATAACGTAAAAGCCATGTATAGGATCAGAAGGAAGCTAAAAAAAAAAATATAAAAAGAAAAGAGTTCCAAACGAAATAGAGAAGAGAAAAAAAGGACGAATTAACAAGACGAGTGGATTTATTTCGTTAGAAATTATTCATAGATGTAGAAATTAAACGGGACCGGGACAAAGGCAATGAGATTGAAGATTGCTATCCTTCGCAAGTTGTCCGAAGTAAATTTCCATTTAATTATGTCGCAAGGAATATAGAAACGAATGAATGACATAAACTCCAATATCGGACTACATATTTTATGGATAATAATATATATACAAGACTATAACAAAAATTGTTCTGGAATCCGGACAGATCAAAGTTGTGGTCGATGGATCTACCGACAAATTTATAATAATCGATGAAGTGCCTTAGGGATCCATACTCTCACCGACTCTTTTCCTAACTAGCTGACCATCGTCAAAAACGACATTTTTACACAGCTTAAGAGGCAAAAATATATGTAAGTTAAGAAAATAACTGTGTGAATAATAGGTTTGTATGATGTCAGCCCCAGGGCGCACTGGGGCACACTGAAAACGCACTGATGTGTTCGACGTCAGTCAGTGCTACACTGAAAACGCACTGAAAATGCTGCCCTGTGTTTTATGTCGACACTGGGTCTGCCCTGTATTCGCCCTGGGTATTTCGTCAGTGCATGAAAAAAGGGCTGTCAAAAATTATATTCGTTTATTTTTTTCATATTGCGATTTTTTTTTTGTGGTTGTTTTTTTTTTAATTGAAGAAAAGAAATTATTTCAAATATGTAAATATTTATAAAATTAACTAGCTGACCCGGCGAACTTCGAACCGCCTTAAAATAAATAAATTAATGTTGTGTCAACTTATAAGCTAAATTTAATTCACTTTTTTATTAAGGTGAAATAAATACTCAAAATGAATTAATTTCATTAATGTACAAAAATCAAAATTAAATGTCTATCTATCTATCTATCTATTTACCTATCTGTCTGCCTATTTGCCTGTCTGTCTATGTCTGTCTGTATATCTATCTGTATGTTCTGTCTATCTATCTGTCTTTCTTGTCTGTCTGTCTGTCTGTCTGTCTATCTGTCTATTTATCTATCCATCTATCTATCTGTCCGTCTATCTATCTATCTATCTGTCTGTCTGTCTATCTATCTATCTATCTGTCTGTCTGTCTGTCTGTCTATCTATCTATCTATCTATCCATCTATCTATCTATCCATCCATCTTTCTATCTATCTATCTATCTATCTGCCTATCTATCTATCTATCTATCTGTCTGTCTGTATATCTATCGATCTATCTATCTGCCTGTCTGTCTATATCTGTCTGTCTGTCTGTCTGTCTGTCTATCTATCTGTATATCTATCTGTCTGTATATCTATCTGTCTGTATATCTATCTGTCTGTTCTGTCTATCTATCTGTCTGTCTATCTGTCTGTCTGTCTGTCTGTCCATATATCCATCTATCTATCTATCTATCTATGTATCTACCTGTCTGTCTGTCTGTCTGTCTATCTGTCTATCTCTCTTTCTGTCTATCTGTTTATCTATCTGTCTGTCTGTCTGGCCATCTGTCTGTCTATCTATCTACCTACCTGTCTGTCTTTCTGCTGTGCGTTGTTTGACTTTTATTTCAATACATAAAAAAAAAAATTCTAAATTCCCACAGAAAACCCAAATTATGATTTTTTCGATTTCCCGCTTTTTCTTTTGGTTTTTCTAAATTTTCTTTTGTCCTAAATCTTCGCATTGCAATTACGCAGAAGGAAGTACCCAATTTGGTCCAGTCATTTTCAAGTTTTAAGCATCTGAACAAACCACGATTCAATTCTATGTATATGGATAGCTGATCCGCCCGGCTTCGCCCGTTTACGCAAACAGTCACTTTACTCATATGACAGGTAATTGCCAACGCCACGTGTGGGAAGATTTTGTGACTACACCAAACTATATTATTCCATTTAAATATTATATAGTTGATATGAAAATTCTATACGGGGAAAACTACATTTTCGTAAATATCTGCACCCCAACGCCACCTATTGGGTCCACATTTTACCAACGATTTTTTCAATATTTTGAAATTATATGGTGTGAATTTGAACCAAATCGGTCCATAAATAGGAATTTGGAAAAAGCAACCTCAACGCCACCTAGGGGCCTCTAATATAAAAAAAAAAACATCCGGAGCACCACACGAACATATGGTGTGAATATAAAGTGGACAGCTTCAGTGGTTCAGCCGTATAAGTCGGACGTACATACGCACAAACGTTTTTATACATTAAGATTAAAATCTAAATATAAACATAATTTAGATTTGTATTTTAGTTCGAAAATGGAAAATTTTAGAATGACAGTGGTCAGGGCAAGCTATTTGCATTCGATGAAATGGGGGTTGCACTGGGTTTTTTGACAACCATGAAAATACACAGACAGTAGTCAGTGCGCCCTGGGGCTGGCGACGTCATATATACAACCTTTTAGTTTGGACACTACCCATGTAGCAAAGTTCCAAACCTAAATTACTTTCTAGTTTCTTTTTCTTATCAACGTAATGCAATGAAGCGCCACCATCCGGGGATTTTCACCCATATAATTATTTTATTATATGGTGGTATTATCAAAAATGTTCCTAAAAACACAGACTTTAGTTGCTTTTCTCATTGCAACCCCAGTCACTGGCAATGATTTTATACCAAAAGTGAAGATGGATTTCTAGAAATTCTAGAATGGAAGTTCCTCCAAGACTTGCTTGACTCATGTCTCTGATTTGATGACTCGTATTTCGTATAAGTTGCAAAGACTCCGGAGTCATGGCTCGAAATCTCACATACCAGCTGACCTTCGTTCATTGTTTAATCCAAGCTAGAAGACTACACCACAGAACTTCCACACAGCACAGCATGATAACCACCGGAACGGCATTGTTCTTCGTATCATCCCAGTCAGAGTCCAACCAACCCACGAAACTCCACAATGACGACGACGACGACGACGACGCACTCGAGTATAGACAGAAATTTTCGGGCGGAATATTTAAAATTCAAGAATCACTTAATGTGTACCGCGTTCAGACGACAATTGTTTCATTACCATAATTGAGAGGAGTGCTTCTCCATCTGCTGCCCTCACCCGCGCCACCACGCCGTTCGATGTCACTGGTACTATCTTCAACCAAGTTTGCTTCCCCCGTTTTTAGTATTTTTCGGGCAGCCCGAGGCCTCATAGTATCTCGTACTTGAGTACAACAACGGCACTTCAATCCAATGTTTTAACCCGTAGCGCGCTCGCTGGCAAAGAATTGAAATTCACCCACCAGGTCCGCAGCAAAATGGGGAAAAAAGAAACCAAGAAGATCCTTCTCTTCAGCGAGGATGATGGAACTTAATTTCTATAATGGTTTCGAATTCAATTACTCGGATTGTGTTGCCCGAACTGGTGGTTGTATCTGAGAGTTGCTGCTGCTGCGACTGCTACTACCTAGTACTCGAAGAACAAGCGCTTCATATCACGAGAAACTTTTGTAGTGGAAATCTGATTAACTCGAAAGTGGAACAGGAAGTCGATGGTTTCTATCAGCGGTGGCGGTGGTCGGTGCGGTGATTTATTATGTGAGACCATGGCTAACAGTGGAGTGGTATTGCTTCTGCTTTACGAATCGCACGACTGACGCGACGTAATGTAACGCAATGATTCAATTATGCGGGATAGGCACTTTCCGTGTAATTTAATTGTTTTTGTCGAAAATTGATCGGAATTTCTTTTGTTATTTATTTTTTTTCGATTTCAAGCGGGATCCTTCCTTATGGACATTCCGATTGATTGTGGCGTTTTGCAACTAAAGAGTTGGTAAGTGAGTATTTATTATGTCGATGAAAGCTTTTTCTAATACAAGAGGAAACTGGTATTTCGCCAGATCTCAGAAACGGTTTTATTTAGGAAAATTATTTTTTTTCATATCAGTGCCTTCCAGTAATAATGCTGAATTGATCTCAGGTCGATGCATTTTCGACAAAAATGACTGTTAAATGTCCTTTATCGAAAGAGAAGAAGATTACATTTTTTTAGAGACGAGCTGGACTAATGTTACTTGTCATCTACTTGGGAAGAGTACATTACATATCATATTTCACCTTCCATTTTGATCCTTCTAAACCTGTCTTTGTTTACGAGTTCGCTGCAAATCTCGCTTCACGATGTATTGCGATACCGAGAGTTTGCTATTGCTTTGCGGATTCCAGCAATGCAATTAGGTTAGGTTAGGTGGCTATCCAATGTACTCGGATCTGCTGGCGTGTCTGCCTATTGCACAATGACCTGTCAATACCCCAACTAGGGTACCGATATGTGCTCTGCTGATATTAAGCAGGCTGTAAGTTTAACTTTGAGGTAGTAAAGGACTTTGTCCTCCTCGGCTCTGCTATAACATCACAAGATGACATCTCGTCGTCAAATGAAGGATTAACCTTCCCAATCGCTGTTTCTTTGGGCTAAGAAGGCAATTGAGTACTAAAACCCTTCCCGATCGACTAGGGAGACTCTATATAAGACCTTTATAATCCCAGTCTTGCTATATGGAACTGAAGCATGGACTTTATCGAAGCGAATGAATGAATGGTCGCTTCGAGAGAAAAATCCTTCGTAAGATATTCGGTCCCATTTGCCGGATTTTGGAGGAGAAGATTCAACCACGAACTACACGAGCTGCACAGCGACCATAACAACATTGACCTGGTCAAAAACAACACTGCACATTGTGGGCTTAAGATGGCTAGTACATGTAGAGGGAATGGACATCAACGCTCCGGCACGCAGAATACAACACGGATGGTCAGCGCAGCAGAGGTCCTCGCCTAAGGTATCCTGCACAAGTGGAAAATGATCTCAGCAAACTTGGACGGCCGCAGTTAGCTAAGGACCGAGCTAAATAGAAGGGGTTGTTTGTTGAGGCCTTGGTCCTCCCCGGACTGTGGCGCCACCCAAGTAAGTAAGTTTAATGCCGAGTTAGCTGAGGCCAAGTTTGTTTAGCGTAACTCCACGTTTCAATTCAACGCCATATTTCATTAGGCAGTTGCAGTGTTTGTGTAAAGATTTTGTGCCTTATCGTTTCTATTGGTACATGGGGTTCACTTTTTGTGAACGTTGTGAACTGAGTTCGTTTTCTTCGATGAACGAGATGAGCATGCATCTGCTCGATATCTCGTTCATATTATAATTGGTGATTCGAGGACTTTAATATCTGCTTGGCTATCGCGTTTAATGGACAATGTCGCGATTGAACATCGGCTGCATCGATAACCACTCAGCGGCTTCAGGAAGAGCCATCACCTCCGCCTGGAAGAGACTACAGTGGTTTGGAAGTCTTAAAGACAAGATCAGGCTGAGCTGCCCTGAGAAAATACCCTCTTCTATACTATAATATGCCTTAGATCCATCCGTGGAGATCTCCGTTGCAGATTTCTCAAAGAGAGATACTTCGTTCCCGACTGGGAATATTATGTTTATTTTTGATACTAAAATCTAGGAGCAGAGTCATATGTAGTCCGTAGTTCCTTTATTAAGATTATTTGTATTCTGTCGTGATCTAATAGATGCTCAGAGTTCTTCATTCGATATCCTATTTTACGTACAACCACTTAGTAAATAAGCTTTTAAAATATGTGAAGCGCTCTTTGCGTCTACGCAGTCAGCATAACTTCGAGCAAGATCAGTGGGGCATTAAGGTTCAGTGCAGCCCTAGGCTGCTTAAATTTTGCAGCAAAGCCAGCAAATCTTTATATTTCCAATAAAATATTATTTAAAAAAACCGGTACTTCACTTACATATTTACTTACTTACTTAGTTGGCGCTACAGCTCGAGGTGAACCTGGGCCTGCTTCTCGCAACCATTTGTGTGTGCGTGTTATATTTTTGTGCGAATGGAAGGGACCTACAGTTTTTTGCCGACTCCGAACGGCGAGTTAAGAAGCTCAATCGTGACAAATGATACTCTTTGATGCTTGTCAGACATTCGAAAGAGGTGGGCACTGTGAAAAACTTTTAGGTGTTTGCGGCGGGATTCTAACCCAAGACCGCTGGCTCAGCAGTCCGACGCACTAACCACTTGCACTACGGTGCCCACTACTTACATATTTATCTTATTTGATTATTTAAGAACTTTTCTTCTTGACTGTGAAGGAGTCGATTAGATCCGAAAAGTCGATATCTTTGTCAAGTGACAAGCTACAGGGAAAGATATTTGCCGCCCCTATAATACTGTCGCCCTGAGCTATAGCTTATTCAGCGCATATGTAAATACGGCCGTGAGCAAAATTATAGTTCGCTCATTAAAGTGTCTTGTTCGTAGGCTTATCTCCAGACCTGTTCGTTGTAAGAGTTTAAATCTTTATCGAGTTAATTCTGTTTGTGATATTTTCATTGTCTTCGGTCGTGGAGCTGCTCTAAGAAGAATTGGTTGTTTCCATCACCGCGGTGATATACATAAGTGCGTAAGTGAATAGTTAGGTTAGGTTAGGTAAGGATTAAGGAAGTTTGTGTGATTGAACGAGCAATCATTTCCACTCCGAGACCCGACTAAGATCCATTGTGAATCCCCTCATAGTTTGGGAGTTAATCCTCTTTTTAACTAACTCATAAACCAGTTTGTGTTCTTGGTGAATCTAAGAATATCCGATATCTATGACTTCCAAGAATCTATGACCTAAAATACGGAGGCATCGTTCTTGGAGGGCGGGATAGTAGTAGTAGATGTTTGATCGATTCGCTTTCTTCCTCATCTCCGCAGCCTCTAGTAGCCAATTGCTTGTCATATGACCTATTGCAGAGTGTCCCATGATTATTCCGATGGTGATTAAGAATAGTAACGGCCTTGCCTATTTCCACTTCGAATCTCTACAAACCGAAACCAGTTTAGTCTACCTTCATACGTTTCCAAGTGTTGATAGTATAAAGCTGTTGAATCTTTCAATTGGAGGACCAATACCTCGAAAGCGTATCGTTCCTGATGAACACAGACACAGTACGCCCAAAAGTCTAGACACATCCGATGTACATTTGAAGACACTTTTCTGGAATTAAGACATCACCCCCATTCCAGAATTAATGACTGGCCCAGACCATGGTTCATAGAGTTAATTTTTGTCTGCAGCTTGTCTAACGGCGCGGCGGATAGCACATCTAAGACCTAAATACACTCTAAATGTAGAGTGTTGGTTAATTGACTTCACGTCATTATGGTCGAATTCCTTTCTCAATCTGCATAGATGCCACCTCCGACCTATTCACTAAGTCCAGCCAATTGAGAGAGGCAGCGTCCTAATGTGTAATATGCAAAGCGTACAAGTGACGCCTGGAACAATTGCGTATGCAAACATTTAAATCAACACACATAACAGCACGACGCGACGTCGTCGTCGGTCGTTTCGATATCATCCGCCACATCGCATCGGTGGCGGACTAGATTCACTTACAAATCTAATTAAGTTCAATAAAAGCCTCAGACTCAGACAAGTGATACCGCGCACTCATCTGAGTTAGAGGACATACACCAGTCCAGTACCAGGGCCCAGGGCCTGGTGAAAGACAAAGTGAGTCTGGAGCGGATTATACAATTCATTGCTCGAATTTAAATTGTCACGCAAACCACCACTAGAAGTTGTCAATACAACGGCATATGGCATACGGCACTTGTTTAATTGAATTTGTTCAACAATTGTGGATAAACTAGAGACTGAAAAGTGGAGAGTGGCGAGTGGAGAGTGGAGAGTGTATATTTTATTCATTTATTTATGTATGTATTTTTTTTTTTTTGTAAATCAAACCGAATGAATTGATAGATCCGGTGTTGGGCTGTGTTTTGATGGACGCTTGCTCCTCACTTTGGTAGAAACATCATCCCCTCAGTGGGGGGTTGAGTTAGCAGTGCGGCGATTGAGTGAGTTAGTTACTCGTAGTGGTGATTTGTCAATTGTAGATTTATACGACACGATTCAGAATGCGATGTGAGACTGAAGGGTGATGATGGATGTGGTTCAATTGATGTGGTTGCGAATTGAAATAATTTTCTTTTTTGTTTATTTTTATTTTAATTTTATTTTTAGCTTTTGTAACACATTTGCTAAAGTGGAAAGTCCAGAGAAAATGATTGCTGTGTAATGTAAGACTAATTGAATGTAATTAGGGAAGTAAAATTGCTATTAATTTAGAGAGGTTTGTTGGATTGATTCATCGTTTATAAATAGACTACAGAAACGAGGTAGTAATAGCTTTAATATTGTTTAAACCAATGCAGTGGATGAAAACAACTCCAAACTAGTTCACATAGACCTTTTCCAGAAATTCGATAGAAAATTCCCTTAGAGTCTTAGGAAATACCTCAAAAACAGTCGGGTATTGCGTCACCACTTGAATTTGACCACCGTAGACAGAAATTATTTATGATAACAAGATAGCTCTTACGAAAACATCATCAATAAATAGTTAAAAACAAAAGTATGTACTTCATTACTAGACGGAAATTGAGCGTGACTACCAAACAACTCCTTATAATTGTCTAGATGGCAGATTCACACAGCTACCGTAATCTTGATGGGACACTTCAGTGTCAAAAACCCCCTTCGAACTATGGGAATTGCTCCAGACATTATCTTTCGAATATGCAATCAATAAATTTGTACGTCTCGGACAAGTTCGTGATGTGAAGACTCCAACTCGTGTTCGTCCGGCATGGTCAGCTGAAAATATCAATGCCGTAGCTGAGAGTTTGACTAAAAACCCAGGTTTCGGGCCTATCCAAAACCACGTTGCTCAGCATTTTGCATAAAGATCTGGGCCTACATGCTTATAAGGTCCAGTTTACATACGAATGGAAGCCAGGAATTCCGGCATAACGCCATTCTATCGCTGTTTGGGTTCTGGAAATGAATGAACAGGATCGTGATCTTTTACACAAAAATATTTTAAGTGATGAGGCTTAAGGCCCCGACCCATAGAATCCGTTGTGCGTTTATTCATCCGTTTTAACGGACATCCCGATAGAATACATGCATTCTTATGGAAGGTGGCCTATAACCAACGCACATAAAAACGCGTAGGTTTACTTTCTACTTTTTTCTCTGCGCTGTGCGTTGGGTATTCACACATTCAACCATTGAAGTGCACACCTTCACATATTATAGTTCATGCATTCACAAATTGAGAGTATGCCTTTTAATTGGTGGAAGCATAGAGAAATATAGAGAAACTGTCATCGATGTTGACAATCAGCTGACATCAGCTTGAAAAGAAAACACTTGCAGCCAGTGTTGTCGGTCGTACTACAATAGTTGTTCTGTATACCCATCTGCAGTCCGTACTACACTTGCCTTATGTCGTTTTTGTTTAGGCTTTGCAGAGTTTGCTCTCAGATCTCAGATTTTTCGTGCTGAATAGAAAACAAATGAGATTGATCTGTTTTTCTGCAATTGTATTAGTGTATCATTTGGCCTTTTTTCGTAAAAGGAAATAAATAAAAAAAGAAAAATAATAAATTCAATTTTAAATACACTTTTTTTCTTTGTATTTTCTAATTTTTTCTGATAATATTTGTGTTAATTAATAGCATTTTGATGTACTGCGTTTCAATTTCGTATAAAATGTTTTGGTGTTACTGCAAGTAGGTGTAAATCTCTAGTTGAATCCGAAATTTACAAAAATTGATCTCGAGCAAAAAAAAGTGCTTTTTTAGTCGGTTGGAAAATGATAATTGTACTGGAGCGATAAAAACTGCTCGAGATAAAAAAGTGATTGCAATGTCTGGTCCTTATACCAAATAATAGAACTCTATTGGTAAGACATTGGTAAGAAAACTCCAAGGGCCATGATAAAATTATGTTTGGATTGAAAAACCAGCCGGCAATCAATAGGAACGTACACTGAAAAATTCAAAAAAAGAAAAAAAAAAAATGGAAACTAGTGAGCTTTAGATAATTTTGTTTCTGATTCCAAACAACTTACCATTTTCATAATTTTTCTCATATGTGAATTTTGGTACTATGTATTTTCATTCGAAAAGTACCACCATGTTATCAAAAATTAAGCACCCAAAAAATTACCGAAACGACAGCTCTGTTTTCAGCAATAGCAAAATGTCATCGGCTGTCATCCCCTTAGCGCTGGTATGCGACAAATTCTATGGGACGGATCTTTCCGTCATGCGCCAAAGTCAGCGTCAACGTTAAGCGCAGCGGCATTGACGGATTCTATGGGTCGGGGCCTTTATTTCCATTTGTCTAGCTCCGAAAACCCAAAAGAAATAATGGAAAATCCTTTCCATCCACAACGAGGAATAGTTTGTGTCAGTTGGTGTCATTGGGCCATATTTTTTTCGAAAATGAGGCTGGTGCAACCGTTTCCGTGAATGGACTGCATTACCGAACGATCTTGACTGATTTGTGTATCCCCGAAATTGATGCTATGGACATGGACGACGTTTATTTTCAGCATGATGCCGCCATATACCAGACAGCTGGTATAACAATGCCTCTATTGCGTGAAACATTTCCTGGACGTGTGATTTCTCGGACAAGAAACTTCAATTGGCCACCGAGATCAGGCGATCTAAAACCATTAGACTTTTTTCTTTGGGGCTATATTAAAGAAAAAATCCGCGCCAATGTTCCATCAACGATTCATGCACTAAAAGAAAATATCAGAGCTGTTATTCGCGAAAGACAGCCGCAACGCTGCGAAAACGTGATGAATAATTTCACCAAAAGAATAATTATTTGTAGGCAGAGGCGAGGTGAACATTTCGTATTCTATTACCAACTTCAAAGTTTGTATTTTAGCTTAAAGTACAAATATCACCACTTTTTATAAAAACGTGCGTTTTTCTATTGATTTAAAAGTACACCCTGTGTTGGATGTTTGCTAATAATAATAACAGGCATAACACTTTTTCCTGAAAGGCATCACGTTTTTGTACACATACTGTGACACAAATAAATATACATACCCCTTGAATATATGAGTTTCCTACCTTTCTCGACATTTGAACAAAAAAAATGCATATGCAGTCTTCAAACATTATACAAACAAGACAAAATGTATTCTTCAAATTTCAGAAAATTCTTTACAGTTAGCAAAGAAACAAAAAAACTAATTTTTTCGACAAAAAAAGCGGGGTTCACATTATCAAACATGTTTGACAAGCGCCGCTGGCTGAATGTTTGATGGATGGAAAGTATTAGCGTTCACACTTGTCAAACTTGCTGTCAAACATCAGTCCTATTCGAATTTCAATCATTGCGTTATAATCGCAGCTCTCGTAATCGATGAAATTTTAGAAGAAGAAGAAAAAGAAGAAGAACAAAGGCAAACAAATAAGAGGAAGCGAATTTGGACTAAGGAATAGCTAAAAAAAATCACCTAAAATGTTTATATGCTCTATTATTATTTTTTTCACTTTTACTTGCCACTCTCTCCAAAAACCGCAATTTCCATTCACAGCCATTTTTATTTTCACTTGTAATGATGCGCACCGGTTGAAAACTTTTTGAAAATGAAACTTCCTTCCGTGGCATGACAAGCAAGCGTTCACATTATCAATTTTACTTGTCAATCCATCAAAGTATCAAAACATTTTGAAATCCATCCTGCGTGTTTGACAAGCCGCTGGATGGAGCGTTCCCATTATCAAAAACAAAGCAATCATGCCATGCCTGTCAAACATGTTTAATAATGTGAACCCCGCTAAAAGCACTCGAACATTTCTTAAAATGAAGATTTAACTCACTTTTTTGATTTTTTTTTTTTTTTTGGAAATTAGTTTTTTTCCTTAACTGGGAAGCACTGCTTGACGATGACCTCTCATAGATGTCATAAGTTTTCTAGTCATTTCGGACGATATAGCTATTGGACCATTCTTCAACATGAACGTCTTTGAGGTTGTTTTTCTTGTGTATCCTTTCTTCTCATATCTGTCGGTCTAGTTTTTCCAGAAGATGTTCTATGGGGCTCAAATATGGGGACTGGGGAGTGACTGGAGTTATTTAGGCATAGAGAAGCCAACGCTTATCAACTTCCTCCGTATGATTTGGGTCATTGTTCTGGTGGAAATACCACCCTGTTGACAGGCCCAATTTCCCTGCAGTATCAGCCAAATCATCCCTAAGAATCTCAAGATACATAAAACGAATCATATTTCCGTCAATGAACTTTAGTTTTCCTACTTCAGCCGACATGCACCCCCAAACCATAACCGAGCCTCCGCCATGCTTAGCAATTGGAACAAGATTCTCTGCTCTTATCTCTGCATTTTTCTTTCCCCAAACCATGGCTTTGCCCTAAATTGTACCTACTTTCATAACTGAATATAAAATTTTGCCAAAAAATAAATCCTTGTTCCAAGCTCAAGGTGCTGTTTTCTTTTCACTTCATTTATGAGAGTTTTTTTTTCTTGAGGCGCGACTGTGATAGCTTTTATTTCTAAGAACTAAATGAACTATTTCTGGGTGAACCGAAGTTTGAATGTCATTTTCGACGTTGTTTGCAATTTCAAGAGCTTTCATTTAAGGCTTTTTTCTAACGAAATTCAAATTTTTAACTCTTAGCCCCATTTTTAAATTTAAGAGGTCGTCCGCTTCTAGGCTTAGGTTAGGTTAGGTTGAGTGGCTATCCACCGTAATCGGTAGGATTCACTTAAACCAAAGTAGGTCCATTGTGTTGCCACGTGAGCCGACTCTTATCGAAACTCCTGGAACCATTTTGGACGAACTTCCGTATTCTATTGATATTCGTTGAGGAAATATCTTGAAGGTCTACAAAGAAGTATTCTCCCAGAATCTTTTTCCTCAAGAAGGAGAGAGCTGGGCAACTGCATAGTAGGTGATAGGAGGATTCCCCCTCCTCCTCATCCATACAGCTGTGGCAGAAGTCATTGGCGAGGATTCCTAACCTGTTGGCATGTCTGCCTATTGCGCATGCGCAATGACCTGTCAATTCGCCGACTATTATGCCGATATGTACTCAGCTAATTTTCAGCAGGCTGCAAGTTTTACGTTGTCATGGGTCAAGATTACGCCATCTTTCATTAGCCTGCTATAGAGCTTGTGTGGAGATTTTGTGTTTTATTGTTTCAATTGGTACATGGGGTTCACTTTCCGTGATAAAACTTCCCATTTTTGTACCTTTTCTGGATAGCTCGTCTGCTTCACAGTTACCTGGTATATCGCTATGATCAGGAACCCAGCACAGAGCGTGAGCAAGCATCTGCTCGATATCTCGTTTAGAGATGCGCGGCAGTGCCTAACCAAATTTTGATCTTATAATTGGTGATTCGAGTGCTTTTATAGCTGCTTGGCTATCGGTGTAAATAATAATGTCGACTTTACGAATAGCCATCACCTCTGCTTGAAAGACACTACAGTGATCTGGAAGCATCAAGGACAAGTTCAGGCTGAGCTGGCCCGAAAAGACACCTGCTCCTATATCATCACCTGTCTTGGACAAATTCCGTGTAATTCTCCAATGCGGATTTGTCATTTAGACAGATATGTATTTCCTACCCATTCCTGTCGGTTGGGAATATTAGTCCTATATTTAATGTTGCAACGCTTCTAGGCCTGACACGTTCCCCTGCATTTGCACAACACTACTAACCAATCGGAGTGACATCTAGGTGTCAGACCGACATCAGTTCTATCCCCTACGATTCGTTTAATCTTTAATCAAAGAAAGATATTGTCTCTCCAAAGGATCTTAAGCGTGTTAAAAGTTTTGTCACTCGAATCCGCCCAGTGCCAGATTTGGCTATTTGATGCAAGAACAGAATTAGGTATAAGAAAGGTACATGTGTACATAGTTGCTATTGACCTGGCTACTTTGAAAAAGCTTCTGTCCTTACTCCCCCTTAATTCAGATCGCAGATTTGATCAACCTTAATTTTAGTAAATTCATGTTTGTCGCATGTTAACCTTCGAGCCTTTACCATAATATTTGCAGGAAGAAGAATAGCTCAAGTGACAAGACAGTGTATTCAAATAGCAGCGCTGTGGTGACCTTTTTCCCGTAGTTTTCTAGTTGAGATGTGTTTTACAAATCCACAGTTCTATAGCAAAGCAACTGTAGCTGGTTCCCTTTGTAGTTTTGCGAGTATATGTACGTCTGTTGTGATACACACTTCTGCCCAAAATCGTAAAACATGTGAAGTACCTCTTTCACTGCTATTTGTTCACATATACGAGTAAATGATGTCACCGAAATCACATCCAATTACAAGAAAGGTATTTCATAATTAAATTTTGGAATTACATTTCGCATATTTCCGGTTGGCACTTATGCCAGATATTTGAGGAAAAAAAAGGAACACTCCTCCTGCCTGCCATCGTATCGTCGAAACATTTTTTTGCGATAATTGCCTTAGATTTCTAATTTCATGGAATTCACCTTAATTCACCCCCTGCCACACACCCATCGCCCATTATAACCCCCAAAATGGTTTTTGTCTGGTACTTACCCCCACATCATCTGAACGAGTACAAAACACACCGTCAAGGACCCTTCACCTAATTGCCGAAGCAATTAAACGACGCCCTTAGGACAAATAACATGAGATATATCCACATCCTACCAGCCACACACATTTAGGCCATAAAAATAATTATAATTGCCGGCGTAGCACACAGACAAACAAGCACAAGCACACATACGCGAACAGATCAAATAGTCTCAGTCGTGGCGGAGCCCAACCCCAGCCACCCTTGAAGCGAAACGAACAGAGGCCATCAAACGCAGACTCATCTGTGAGTGGCAGTTTTCGCGAAGGATGGATTATCCTTACGCAATTATCCTTCACGGCAGGGCAAACAGGATACAGCAGTAAGAAAAAAAAACAACGAAAAAGAAAAATCTGCGCGAGAACGCAATTTCCACCCCAAACTTTCACCCCACGCATCCAGACAATGGCATGCAACATGTCGCCACGCGTTGCAGAGTTTGTAATGCCATGCTTCAGCTCCTCCCTTCGAGTTGCCGGCAAAATGCTGTCCAATTTCTAGAAATAACAAGGAATGTAGATTCCAGAGAAATGCCTGTGACAATGCTTGTCCCGCTACTCGCTCTCTCACTCTTACTTATGGAAGAAGGCATGTTGCACAAGCGTAAGTACATCGGAAGCGTGTTAGATGGCGGCACGATCTTGCTCGCAGCACATTAAACGTGCAAAGCACCTATCTATAGGCAGATGGTTTCTATGTATATGTAAAGTGTGTGTGCCATCAGTATACGAATACGACACCTTTGGCAGCGGTAGAGTACCATTTAACTTGTAAACTCATTAAGCGGAACTATCTCCTCACCGCCGGCCGCTGTCGCATCCTTCGTCCATTTGGAGTACACATGTGACCATCGACCATGTGTCACGTCTCTGGAGCTACCTACGAATGACTGCAATTAGCGAAAGTGTTCACAATGAGCACATTTTGGTCGTGAAGTGGATGCATATTCACTGTTCCGCCTTTTCGGATGGCCCCTGTCGGTTCTGTTGACTGTTGTCCATCAGGTCGAGTCCATCGAGGAGATGGTGATAGTTTTAAGGCGCGCGTATTTCAATGGTGGCGGTGTCACTTGGACGTGAGGAATTCTCTGTAATTAGTGCGATGCGGTTAAAGTACTGCACATCGAATTGTGAATGGAGTTGGTTTGTTTGGTTGGTTCCTCTTTTCCACTGGGAACCTTGCACTCGTTATTTTCTACGATAGACGGTTTAGTTTATTCCTGAAAATGCTGAAGTTCCTACGAAGCCTTGGCTTGTCTGCAGGAGGTTGTTTCTACAATTTTTAAATGTAAAATAAAGCTTAAGAGCAAAAGTTTGTATATAGCCGACTCGGCCTAACTGAAACGGCAATGTGCCACAAAGTTTATTTCACCTAAGCGTTGAACTTATGCGAAGTTCGGATTACATTAACAATAAACATTTTTATTTAAATAATAAATGCTTTTTTAAACGCAACGCATAGGTACTAAAGAAAAACATAAAAAGTAAACTTAAATGATTACGAGCTAATTCTGGAGCGTTTGAAAACTTTGTTTCAGTTATGCGGAGCTGAACTTGTATAATTTAATAATTTCTGACGTAATAATTTTTTAGTTAGCCGTAGTTTTCAGTTAAGCGGCTTTCAGTTAAGTGGAGCTATTCATATGAAATTTATTAAAAAACGCTCCGTGCTAAATTCGGTGTTTCGATTAACCGATTTTTTCAGTAAAGCGTAATTTAGATAAGCAGAGTCGACTGTACATAATTCAAAATGTGAGTGATGTCACCGCAACATTTATTTCTCAAGAAATAGAAATCAGTTGATCAGTTTCAAAGGCTAATGTCAAAAACTACTGCGTAGACATAATACTGGTAGTATGTATAATGTTGGTATGGCTGAAGAAATTGATCGCACAAATAAACTTCTGTGAATCATAAACAAGGACAAAACTTTCAATAATACACAACTCTCCAGTTATCCTATCACTACGCTGATTTAGACATTATAAAGGTATCGTATTCATAACCCCTTTAGCGCGTGTAATATTATAAAAAAAAAAACTAAAGTTCAAGGCCTTCTTTAGGTCCATGCGTTTGTCGACGTGATTGTCCCCTAGAAAATGAGAATCAATATTGCTCCAAGATATTTGTAGCTTTCTACAAATTCAATAGTCCCGTATGCATCACGACATGCATCATTAGTCAAATATATTCTGCTCTATATGGGTTTGATTGAATTGTGGGATGTGCATCAACTTGGTTTGTAAAGTGTTAATGCCCAAGTCGTTTTCGTAAAATCATTTTTCTGCAGCATTGAGCACTTCATTATCTTCGTCGGCGTATCCAGAGACTGGTGAGGTTCGAGTAAAGGACGAAGAGAATCGGACCCAGTTTTGATCGGTATATTACACGTCCTTTTTCTCATTCATCGCGTCCTTAATCTTGACCGAAAACAAGCAGATAAATTACTCCTTGAATGCCAATCCGTTGGGGGGCTTCTAGTAAAATCTCATGGCTAACGCTCAACGGATCCTCAACATTTTTTCAATATCCAGATTAGTAGCAGAAATGACCATGCAGCTTAAATCTAAGACACGCGAAAAACAAAATAAGAAAATCTAATGATGCAATTTTGTTCGCAATTTCTTTGTTATTCTTAAGCAGGACGATTTTCGAATAGGCATTGTTTAAAATAAAAGAAAGAAAGACCTACAGTTTTTTGCCGACTCCGAACGGCGAGTTGAGAAGCTCATTGACAAGTGATACTCTTTGATTGCTTGTCAGACATTCGAAAGTTGTGGCACCGTGAAAAAACGTTTAGGTGTTGGACCGGGGCTGGGACTGAACCCGGGCACCATTGTACAATAGTCCAACGCATTTACCACTACACTACGGTGCTCACCATGCGTCGACCATGTTAACGTTATTTTTACTCAACCTGAACCTCCATAACGCTTCGCAAAGCATGTAGTCGATGGTCATCAGCAACATTGGTCGCTAGCTGCACCGTACGAGCAAGCTTGCCACCTGCCGTTGTATTCGAATTCGAAGCTAGATTTGGCCGAATCACCATTAGAATACATTGTTACTGCATAGCTTCTATGCTATGTATCTTCTTCGTATTTAAACCTAGAAAGATAATCATATTTTTATATATAAAATGACACTCATGTATAAAACTTACTCACAGGGTCGTGAGTATTTCCAAATCGATGAGACTTAACTCAATGCCACGTGAGTTTTCTGCTCTGGATACCTACTGGTGGGAAAGTCACGAACGCCCATCCCGTGATTCATAATAATTAGCAAAAGAGCGGTACATTTTACTCGCGAGTGAGTCATTTTGACGCAGATTATCATTCCAGGGTTAATAATGGAATACGTTTGTTGTAAATAATGTACGCATTTAGTACAGATATGTACATACATACATATATATGTCCAACATATTCGAAACCGCTGGCTCTTAGGTATGGGAGACAAAATACAATTGGATCAGCAGCATAATCCTCCAACATTGTTTCGTCCAATTCGTCTGCGCTTTCTCTACTGCCACTCGAATAATGTTCTGCTTCGGCGTCTGCAATTTCTGCTGGTGTTGGCTCATATGAACCTTTGTCACCTTGAAAATTGCTGCACTCAGATTCAGTAGATACATAAATCCAACGCCGCTTCCACTTCCTTTCAAATTTTGGCCGACGTAAGTCGATTTCTACGGCTCATTTTAAAACAACAAAATTTTCGTAAACTCAAATTTACATTTTTCTAAAAAATTTAAATTCGCGGTTGACTTTAAACAAATACATAAAAATCCATTTGACTTATGCTTAGCACCAAGCGCGCCAATATCTGCACACATTCTGTACACATTACGAACCGAATACGACCTGTTAAATCGTAGGCATTTCGTGTTGCTCCGACGTCTCCGTCTCAGATTTGCCGCCTAATCACAGTTGTCTGGGCAACATGCTTAATGAACGGCATCGCTGTTCTGTTCTGGATAAAGCCGTAGAGGTACACTCTCTCGTGGTATGAGTCATTGGGGAAGTAACAGTAAGCCCCGAATTTCAGGTCAAGCTCACTGCTCTTGACACGTGCCTTCGAGTCATCCTGATCGGGAACTTTGTAGAGAACCTCATGGGAATACAATTTATGGTATACGGACTCTTGTGTTCTGTATCAATGAAAGTAAGCCCTCAGACATGTCCTCTCAACCACCTGAATACTTTCCATCGAGTTTCATACAACGTAAGCCCGCACAGGACATCCAAATATGATTATTGGCCGGATGAGCCAGAGTAGCATCAAAATGTTTGTAAAAATATAGATGTTGGTGTAGCCCAAGGTTTCTGACTACACTTCGGCACGCTAGTGGCTGCCGACTTGTCTTCAGGACTTCTTTCCGATTCCACCCTGTTACGCCCCCGATTACAAACCAACAAGATAAACTGTTAGCTCTAGTTTGGACAAGTCTTATATGGATAATTCCAATTCAACCCTCATCGACAGAATTTTATAATTAACAACAAAATTTCCGTGTCCGTGACTTATTCCGATTCGTTTTTGGGGTGGTGAGTCCTAGATCCCTCCAATTGCCACATAAGTGACCTTAATCGCCACTAATATACCCGCGCCATCAGAAAAATGATTAAATATCCATTTAGTATAACGCCAACACCTTGGCTAATTTGTTATAAATGGCGGCGCAACTTATAGAGGGATCGAGATACTGGTCAGTTTACGTGGTAATGCGTTACCAGTGTCCATATGGTAAGGTGTTGGTCTCACGCGCTCTGTATAAATTCGAAATAAATTGTTTTAATTAAATATTGGAAAATGTCTGTTTACAACTGAAATAGGAGTTGGGTTTGTGCAGACACGCACTGCATCAAAAAAAAAAAAAAAAAACTGTCCTAATTTTCGTACTTATTTTGTGTAGAGTTCAGTTCCCGCGTCATGTGCGGGTGGAGGTCTGGTCAGTTACCGAAATGACCACATCATACCATGACCATAATAATAGACTCAAACATATGGTTAGGTTCTCATCCTCAGTGAAACGGAGTAGAAAAGGTTTCTTTAATTCCATTTCGTGTTATTCGTGTCTTATTTGAGGAGTTTAAGCGTGAAATTAATTTCATGGTGCGTTGAGTGAACACGGTCATCTGGTGAAGATTCGCAAAGGTTGCAAGTTGAAATATACGAAGGAATAAATTTTTGTCAGAAATAGAAATGAACTGGACACGTTAATGCTGAGGTCAGACACATCCAAAATTTGAATAGACCCAACTGTTAGACTTCTCTTTTGTGACTGGTTAAAGAGCAGCACTTGCATCATATCGAATTCTATTGACAAAATCATGCTTAAAGTGGATTGCTATAACTAATTTGAGGTTATACATTTAGACAGACGACAAAAGTACAATTGAGATTTTGTAAAATGGTCCTACACCGGCAACTACATCATTTTTTGTCAAGAAATGAGATTTGCTCAAGAAGCAATTTTTATAGAAATACAGAATTTTGAAAATTGTGAATTAATTTTAATTGATTCATTAAGTAAAGGGTGATTTTTTAGCTGGTTTGGTTTTGGCAACACTGGTTTTGACAGCTGACGTGTGTTTAGTACCTTGTGTCACTGTCAAACAGCTTCAGTTTGGTTTGCAATTTAACCATGGATCGTCTTACAAATGAACAACGCTTGCAAATTATTGAATTTTACTATCAAAATTCGTGCTCGGTTCGAAATGTTCATCGCGCGCTGCTTCCATTTTATGATCGACCTTCTGAGCAGTCTATTCGGAAGATTGTGACCAAATTTCGCACCAAATTTACTTTGTTGGACATTAAACCACCAACACGTTTACGTACTGTGCGTAGTGAAGAAAATATTGCGGCCGTATCAGCTAGTGTGACAGAAGACCGCGAAATGTCGATTCGGCGCCGTTCCCAGCAGTTAGGCCTTTGTTACAAACTTTTTTTTGCCCGAAATGGAAGTTCTTGACTTGCATGATATGTGGTTTCAACAAGACGGTGCCACATGCCACACAGTACGCGAAACAATGGCGCAATTGCGAGGCGAGTTTGGTGAACAGTTAATTTCACGTTTCGGGCCGGTCAATTGGCCGCCTAGATCGTGCGATTTGATACCATTAGATTATTTTTTGTGGGGGTATGTCAAGGCTAATGTCTATAGGGACAAGCCCGCTTCGATTGACGCACTGGAAGCCAACATCCATGCATTCATTCGTGAGATACCGGCCGATATGTGTGAAAGAGTATGCCAAAATTGGACTCAGCGGATGGGCTACCTGAGACGCAGCCGCGGTCAACATTTGCATAAAATTATCTTTAAACATTAAATTGCAAGGTTCAAACTATCGATTCAAATAAATATTTCATTCATTTTTTCGAATTTTTTGTGTTTTTTTTTTTAAAAAAAGTTCTCAACCTCTTAAAAAATCACCCTTTATATCAAGACAATCGGAGCTCATGTCATCAAATCTAGGGTTGTCTGCGAATGCCTGAATAAACTTAATAGACTGGGCGAAGGAATCAATGTCACCATCTACTGGATACCAGGACACCTGGGGATAGAAGATAACAAAGAGGCAGACAAACTTGCCAGAAAAGGGACTGCTACACCCTTCGTGGGTATTGAACAATTCTGCAGCATAGGGGAGCACACCATAAAAGATGAACTCCGATCACTAGAGAAGACAAACAGGACCAATTCCTGAACAAAAAATCCAGGGTCTAAGACAGATTAAGAAACTGCTGGGTAATTACAACCTGAAGAGATTCAAAGCTTGCATTAGCCTGGACAAAAACAAGTTCCGCATCCGGATTGCATTCCATTGCTGGGCATTGTAAACTCAGGAAGCTGAGTCTATCAGATGAAGTTTCATGCAGATTCTGCAATGAGTTCGGTGCAACCCCAGAATATATACTGGCGGAACTGCTTAGGTAAACACCAACTTACAGCAGAGAATTTGCCCTTCATTGCATCCAGTCTCCTGCTGCGATTTCTCATTGAAATCGGTCTGGATGAGGTGCTATGACCTAGGCAATTCTCACAGCTGGGCTTGGTGTGAGCAAAGCTCTCTCTAACAAGTTCCAATAAGGATAATGACGAAAGGGATGTTCCTTCGTCGACAACTTGTAGGGGTGCAGTAGACCTTAAGGTAGGGGTGCATCTCACCCTTCAATAATAATAATAATAATACAGTATAGGGTGGCCTACACGGCTTTGCTGACACATACGCACTCTTTCGTCAAAATTTTCCATGAGCGTTTCTCATAAACGTGGTTGAATTACATTGATACAGTGCTCAATTAACTCTTTGAAGGCGTGGATGGTCTTGGGCTTGTTGGCATAAATCTTAGACTTCGAAAAATCGCCAAGAAAAAGTCCAACGATGTTAAATCGCATGATCTCGGCGGCCAATTCTAATCACCAAAAGGGGAAATTACACGACCAAGAAATAAGTCATGCAGTAATTGAATTGTTTCTCGGGTATGACATGTGGCTCCGTCTTCTTGGAACTTGATTTTTAAAAGCTCTAAAGGTAGAATTCGAATGAAATACTGAATCGAAAGTATTAATTTGAGTTTAATATTTAAAAGGAAGCAAAGAAGTCCCTAACATTTATCGTTGATATTTTCTAATAAATAAAATAACAAATTTATTTAATTTGGAGCTGTGCAAAACATATGCAAGTTTTTATTTATTTTTTTAATATTTTGTCTAAAGTTCATTGTTTTTCATTACTTCCTCACACTTTTTTGGCATGGAAGCACTAAGGGAGTTTGTTAGCTCACAGGAAATATTTATCCTTTCATCTTTTAAAGCTTTATTAACACCCTTTTACGAAGTAAACCGTTGTCCCTTTATCCGCTAGTTTCGGATATGCCACAAGTCCTCTATGGGATTCAAGTCGGGGGATTGTGGAGACTAATTTAAAACATTAACTCCCCGAGCCGTTAAAAAATTATTTAACGTACTTTGAGGTATGTTTCGGGTAGTTATTTGTTAAAACCTCCATCTCTTCCGCAGCATATGGGTACATTATGGTTTATTCTCTCTATAAACAAATAGATCCATAATTCCCATTATTTGGTGTAAGAGACCACATGTTTGAGCTGAAAAGAATCCCCAAACCATACTTGATCCGCATCCATGCTTCAGAGTAGCCCGATTCAAGCGAGTACCTGACTCTTGATGAACATAGCCAATTCCATCTGAAGACAAAATATTGAACTTGCTCTCATCACTAAACAAAACTGTTGTCCATTGTCTCAGTGGCCAATTTGAATATTTATAAGCCAATTTAAGTCCAAATAATATAAAATGATTAGCAAGTTTTAGTCAAACATAAAGGCTACCTTTTTTAACGCTGTTTTAATGTTAATAGAGGCTTCTTAACTGTTCTGTATGCTTCAAAATTGCTGTCGATTTCAGACCTACGCACTGTACTCTCATCAATCGAAAGCTGAGATCCTCAACAATTTAAACTAAAGACCAGGAAGGCTCTCAGCGAGTTAAATTAATGACTTTCTTGTCAGTTTGTCTATCGGTTTTTCGGTAACGACCACCAGAATGAAGCGTCTGATAGAAAGTTTACAATTATTTTCGCGACACTTGATAAGTGATTTTTGAATTGTTCGGCAATCTCTCTTTGCTTCGATCCGTTTTAAAAAAGCATCGATTACCAGCTTCTTTGTTAGGGTATCATCTTTATTGCCAGTCATTTTTTAACGCACTTTCAATAAAACCTGAATGACAAAAACCGCCTATTAACATAATATTTTTAGCTTTTTATTTTACTAACCTGATGTGAATTTCCCGCAAATTAAAACAGAAATGAGGAAAAAATAAAAAACTTACATATGTATGTTTTGCACAGCTGCATAGTTGACGAGCTATCAATTTTATCCCCTAATTACAAATCTAACGGTGCTTTTTCCGGTTTTCCGCTTCATTTCAAGAACGTGCTCTAAGTAAAAGAAATTTCTTAAACATTTTATAATACTATTCCTTTTATGTAAAGTTAATCAAAAAAAAAACCGGCCAAGTGCGAGTCAGACTCGCGCTCAAAGGGTACCGTAGTTTTAAGACTAGTTACATACATATATTTTGTTTAAATAACTGTTTCGTTTCGTTAACACAAAAAACGAAAACGACCCACCTCTATATTTACTTTACAAACTTATAATCAGTAATATTATTCACTATGAGAAATTGGATAAACATTAAGAACGCGGCTGAGTGTGTAGTTGAGTTCAGGGGTCTCAGGTTCGTTTCCTGGCAAAATCTGTATTTTTATTATTTTTTTTTTTTTTGTGTATGGCAGCACAATTTTGGATAGCCTTAAATTTTTCAAAATTATTGTTAATCGAATAGTGATAATTTTAGTGAAATTGGTCCAGTAGTTTACGAGTTAATCGGTTGTGAAATTAAATTTTTCGACATAAAATTGAATTTTTCGACGTGAATTTCTCAAAAACTATACAACTTACGTGACTCGTTATATTTTTCTTCAAAAATATGGTTAATCACCTACGAACTATGATTTTTTCATATTTTTGACTTAAGTAGTTTCCGAGAAAAAGTTCTGGTGCTTTTTGTATGATATTTTTCACACATTTTTGGTAATAACTCCCAAAGTTACTAACAGAAAAAACTGAGCAAAATAGTTTTGGAATCTTTGTTTCGAACCCTTTCGAATGATATCCCACATGATGTATTTTTAAGAAATTATTTTTTTTGAGCTCACATTTTACCCACCCTGTATAGTCGTTTCACAATATTTTTGAGTAATATTTTGTCCATGTATGTGGACCACCATAATGTATAAGTGTGCCAAATTTCAAGTTTCTAGGAGGAACGGTTCTTGATGTTTTTATCGTAACAGACATTTTTGAGTTAGAGCGAACTTATAATGGTTCCGTATTACCATATGGGTACGGAACCCTAAAAACTTCAGAGAATAAAAAACATGCAAATGTTTTGCACAATGCACATACATATATACTTCTGTTAAAGTTTTGCACACAGCCTTAGTCGTGGGGAAACTAAATAAGTATGTGAAACCCGATTTTCTTTGAACGTTTACATTATGCATACTTTCGAATTGTCACAATTTAAAAGCTACTGACTGTCCGTACCTAGTCAAAGAGATTGTGACAGGCTAAAGGCTAAAGGTGACGGATAAATTGTTAACATAATCGAATGGGGTGTCACCTAAAAGGACATTTTATTAAATTTTTGATCATCCAGTTTTTTTTACACACAAGTGTAAGCACAAAGCTCCATTTTAAGCTCTACGAAAATGTCAAAAAATTGCAGGGCGATCTTTTTGCTGTCAACAAAGATCGATAACCATTTACACTGTCTTTCGGGAGTGTCTTAAAATTTATTTAAAAAAAAGGTCAAAATGGTTAGCTGCACTAATGCATAATGACAACTCCTTCGGTTGACAAATTTTAGATAATTTTTGAAAAAAAAAAAAAACCAAGAAAACTGTTGAATCGGTGTGCCTTTGAGTACACATATTTGCTTTCTAGCAAACTCTCGCATTGCATTTAAGTTCTTATTAAGAAAAAGCGTGTAATTAATTGTGACATAACTCTGGCAGTTTCTCTGACAAGTTTCGTGTTTTTGCATCCAACTTGCATGTACGCTGTACGCGCATCATCGCTGCAGCGCTTAACCAGAAAATCACTTACAGCCAGTTAAAAGTCGACAGCGCAACCAAACCAACTGAACTCGTAGTTGGGAGCTAAATTAAGATCCTCTGCGCTCGGGAGCACCGGCTGAAGATCTTTGTCCACCGTGTTGCACGATCACTACCTTCGCTCCCCTCTCTTCCGTATTGCTTTGTAGAAAACATTCATATATGCCAGTTTCGGGCTGGGGTTGACTTGCAATTAATTGCGGATGAAACAGAATTATTAATTGCTCAACCTCTGTAGCACCCTCCGTCCCCCCGTCTTGGGCGCGATGTCTTAGGGTAGACTCGCGTTTCACTGCGCGCCTAATTGTGGCACAACTTTATTAATAGATGAAAACGAATACGCGCACAGAAATCGTACCGAATGCGCCACATTTCCCCATATAAAGAAAGCGAAGCTGCACACGATCACGGGTGCATTCATTCATTTGTGCGTCCAGGAGTAGCTTTGGCATGTGTTATGCAGCTACAGCGCAGACAACAAAGTGAATGATGCTCCACTTTGGTCGCTATTGCTATAATGAGAAATCTCGAGATTGAAAATTAATGAATGACGCTTTGCCGCTTTACGGTGGGAAAATCTAAATCTCGTTGAACTGCCATTTTATTTTAACGGTTTTAGGCACCTGGAAGAAGGAAATACAGTAGACGTCCAGTCATGTCACATCATGCTTTATTGAAGCTCCAAGAATACTGATGCCTTCACCTACCTCATCTTCACTTTCAGAGTTTAGTTCAATGGTATCATCGTATGCTTGTTCTTTCAGTATTGTTCCAAGTTTCTAGGTCTGTGGTGTGATGGTAGCACGATGTTGAGCGAAAAAGATGCGAAAATTTCGAAACCTTCAGGAAAATTAAGTTAACAAGACTTAAGGTAGGTACTCTGCATTGCCAAAACTTCGTCATCTTGCCGTAGTAATAACAGTGGAATTCCATCCTCCTCATCGAAACCTTCTGAATCAGTAATCAAAATATTTCTCCAACATTTTTGAAGCATTAAACTCGTTTATTCCCTTCACGATCCAGGAGGATAATTGCATGAATTCTTTTAGCACAGTGCTGGTATCTGCACTTTGAACACATAATGCCACTCAGAAAGCTATTGCGATTATGTAGCTTTGTTAGGCGGGTGGAGTTTTGGTCCATCGGTTGTATTAACGGCGTAACGTTGGGTGGCATAAACATTACCCAAATTCGACCATATTCCGTTTCTTTAACAAGTTCATCCGCCGATGGGTGACTTGGAGCATTATCTAGGAGCAAAAGAGCCTTTTTGGTAAGTTATTAGCTGATTTTTAATTTTTTTAAATTTTTAAATGGAAAATGCCTTGTGGTACAAAGTTGTGCATGAACCACTTTTTGAAAATGGTGGCAGTCATCCAAGCTGATTTTGAAAATCATAGACTACCGATAACCTTTTGTTGAGAAAGGATCGTGGCTTCTTTCTCTTACCAATAGCTAATGGCTTTAGTTTCAGCTGTCCTGATGCATCTGCACAAGCTAAACAGTTAGGCGCTCTTTTGATGTTTTTCGACCTGGGGCTGAAGCTTCACCGGCGTGAACATAGGTAGAATCTGGTAACAATTTCCAGAAAAGCCCAGACTCATCCGCATTAAAAATGATTTCCATTATGAGTCCGTTGCTTGTGATGAGATCCCGTTGATCTTTTTTGAACGGCTCAACTAAATCAGTGCGTGATGATAATTTCGCCCTGGATTCCTTGAGAATACGAACACGGAACCGTATCTTAAGCTTTGTGAGTCACCCATCACTAGCACAGAAGCCACTACTGTCATCACCTTACAGGTTTCGATAAATGACACCAGCTGTCCCTTTTATTACTCTACTACTTACAGGAATGTGTTTTTTCCTTTGCCAAAGAAACCATCTGTACAAACGATTTTCCATGTTTGAAAACTCTACTTTACGGAGGGATTTCCTTTGAAGAGAGCCATTATTTATTATTTATACGTTCGCTATATCGGATAGTAAATCGTGGCCATCGTTCGCTATTTAGAGATGCTAATGTAAATCTGAAAAGCGTTCGTTATATCGAAAATTCGCTATATCGGGTATTCGTTATACTGGACGTCCACTGTACCAAGAAAAAAAACTAAATATCCTTGATTTTGTTTTACACCTTGAAACACAAGCTGCGACAAGTTCTATCTGAACAACTTTTATATTTTTCAAATATGTTAGAATCTTCTGAGTTAAATAAGAAAACGCTTCTTTATTTAGAAAATATATACTCGTGCTGTATCGCAAGAGGAAAGAAACCGTATTAGCCACGTTTGCCGATGACACTGCAATTTTGGCAACCGGTAAAACTATTGAAAAAACAACGATTAACCGAATGGACAGAGATTTCACGAATCTCGCTTTACGCTGCTTCTAGTTTCCAGACCAAACACTCTGGCATCCACAATAGCTTGGTGCCTCTTCTCTTACCCGGACCATTCATTGTCCATTCGCTGGATGTGGACAGTATAGTCGACTTTCGGATTACATCCATATCTTTTTTTGTTATTATGGATCCTGTCCCAAGGCTGATACTGCGACCTAAAAGATCTATGATATCATAAGATTCTAATTAGTCCAAGAAGCAAACCAGCTTTCTAATAAAGGCTAGTATCTCCTTTGTAAACGCATTTTTTGAGTCATAAGGTCTGAGGAGTTATTTGTGGAGGGTACAACGTCTGACCCCGAAAAGTGCCGGGCAATCACAAAGGACGTGCTCGGCTGTCTCGACCTCTTCTAAACAGAGTCGACAATGGGACAGTCCCAACTTGTTTAGGTGGTATCGTAGGAAAGTTGTTAGATTAGGTATCTAATATCCTTCTTATTGTGGTTTAGAAGTTCCCTAAGACGGGTAACAGGTTTAGTTAACAGTTTGGCTTATCTAAGCCCTGGGACATTTCTCCAATAAGAGAGTCGGAGATTATGTTCCCATTTGCTGATTAAGGCTGATATTGTTGCCAAGTTTATGCCTTAAAAGGGTTCCGGGCCTGTGAATTTGGCAGTAAAGCCTGAACGAGTCAGCTCATCCGCGATATCATTGCCTTCAATGCCTCTGTGGCAGGTATCCGCCAAAGTTTGACCTTATTGTGAGTAGCTAGAGATTGGAGAGTATTGAAGCAGCACGTAACCAGTCTTGAGTCCAAAGAGTAGTAGCTCAAAGCTTTGACTGCGGCTTGAGTGTCTGAAAAGACATTAATATTAGCGCCTTTGATGTCACTCTGTAGGTTAATCAAGGCGCAGATCTCAATGGCGTGGACCTCAGCTTAAAACATCCTGGGGAATGATCCAAGAGGGACGTTGTTTCTGGTGTTGGGCCCAAAGATCCCAGCACCAATACCAGGGGCAATTTTTGATCTGTCAGTCTATCATAATAGAGATTTTGGGTCTAGGGTGGGTCCGCCGTTAGACTATGTGGTATGTTCTGCCAAAGCAGTATTCACTTATCATAACATCAGCGACAGTGCAAAGTATCTCCTGATCGGGAATGTTGTTGATAATGTTTAGGTGATCCGTAAGGTTACCTGGTTGGAATAAGTTGTAGTTTAATTTAAGTAAGTTTGAGTAAGTAAGTATTTTAATTGCGCTTCTAGTGGCTTCATATCTTGATACAGCTCATAGAGCTCGCGGTTATATCTTCTCATCCGTTCGCCCTCCTCGCATATGAGACGAAGAATTTTTCTCTTGATAGTTTTTACATTCAGGCCTGCTTCTCTGCAGTCGTTCAGCATTCGGCACCATAGAGCAGCACCTTTGTAGAGCATGCAGACAGATAGGTATATGCTACTTAGTTTGCTGACAACATGTACTTACATGGTTTTGTTCTCGTTTACTTCAAGTCCAACTGGCATACCATAAACTCTTCTATGACGATAAGTGGTGGGAGCGACCGATAATGTCGATGTCATCACAGCTAGACGGATTTGTTATAGATAGTGGCTTTTATATTAACACCTGTCCTGCACACTATATGTTCCAACACTAATGTTAAGAAGTCAGATGATAGCGCATCTCCTTGCCGAAATCTTGTACACGTTTGGAATAGTTCAGAAGTCCTGTTTCCAAGCTACACATTGTTTTGCGTATTTTCCAGCGTAAGTCAACACAGCTGGATCCCGAATTTGGCCATCGTTCTGTTGAGCGCATGACGCGACGAATGTTGTCATATGCAGCTTTGAAGTCCATGGGAATATGTCAGCACCTATTACGCTCGAGTGGTTGAAGCCTGTAAGCTGTAAGTAATCCTAGAATGCTAGAATACTACACCTAATGCAAATATAACATTGTGAATCTGCAATAAGCCTCAAAATAGGAATACACTAAACGACTAAACAATCAACTACTGTCGAATGCACAATGAAATGAAACAAACCCTTAATGCCTATGGCTCCCATGGCACCCTAAAACTACAAATTAAAAATATTCTTAAAACGTAGATAGACTTAATCTACTATAACCAACCCACATGGGAAAGAAATAAACTTCCGCATACTTCGCATATACTCACTAGTTGACCCTTTCAAACCCACAAAATTGTTTATTTGTACGCGTTTTAGATGTTCGTACAGCGAATACCGCACAAATCAACTTTATAGGTATACCCACCTTGCACCGACTACCTTAATAAAATGAATCATTATCGCACCATGTTGCATCATTCTCACAGTGGAAGTGTTCATAAAACTCACAGTTCCTTGAAATTACAAAGGAAACAAAAAAAAAAAAAAATAAAACCATACCCCATCCCAACACTGTATGTCCGACAGCAATTTTAATGTCCAGCTCTCCGAATCTGGAACTCATCATCGTACTCATCTTCTTTAACGGCTGCTAACCGTTGTCTGTTGTGAATACTCTGCGTCTGCTGGTTGAACCGATCCCTACGATTGAATGGGATAACCGCCAAGTTTCCAACTTGGAGAACTTTAATGGTCAGCTTTATGGCCATTTGAATGGGTCATTCAATGGGTCCAGCCTCCATTTCAGAGAGTTCATTATTTAGTTTCACTGCTCGTCGCCTTCGCATCCTCTGTAGTTAGTCCGTTCCTCATACCATGTTGGTATTCTCTTTCGGTGTGTGAATGAAAAGTTCATATCGAGTTAATGGCTCCGCCAGAGTATCCTCCTCCAGGATATTAACAGACTTTGTAACACGCATCGAATGCAATTAAGTTTGACGGAGCCAAAACGACATAAAATCGATGAACGTTTGATCTTTTTTATGGGCCACAGCAGTCAGCAGTCATTTGTCGAGGTAGCGTTCCAGGACTTCGTGTCATAAGTGGAAATCCTTGAAATATCCGAAACGGACTACTCAATTTTATATCTTTCAAGTATAATATGTATTGTAGGTATATGAAGAAGACGAAAATGACGAAAACGACGACAGCGAACACGTTGCACAAAGTGATTAAAAAGTTTCCCTTATTGGCGGCGCGAAATTGATAAAAAAAAAAACACAAGTTAAATCCTTCAGTGCCGTTGTGATTTACGCTGGTGTGGATCACATAAAAATGCTGTGCAAAGATGAGGGTAGATAGGAAAAGTTTTAAGTTTTCAATTCCAACCCAAGGACGCAATTGGTTTCTTCTCGGGGCGCACCATATTACTCGTCGCGTCGGTCGTAGTAGTGTTTGCTTTTTCCCTCGAAGTCAAAACAACAAAAAAAAAAAGTTTCACGGGAACGTGACGAAGGTCGGTTTTGCATAGGAAATTTGGTGCGCAGATTTCGTATTCCGAACACAGTTTTTGAAGTTCAGGTTTTTAATTTTATTTTTCTTCTAACGCTAAAGGGATCTGAAAAGTTTTTTAATTGATTTAAATTAAATTAAAAGAAAAAGAAACAGAGAAACAACTGCCATTTGAATGGAAATTAAAAAAAAGTCATAAAATAATTGCTATTTTTAGACTCAGGCCTTTCCAGTATTTTTCACGGCTTATTCAGTTCACTGTGAAGCTGATGCTCAAACATGTGCGGTATTAAACTCATGTTGTCAAGCTGTTCAAGATGAGGACCCCGACAATGTGCAATCTTACTACTTTATAGGGCGTTTACAGTGCACCTTTGCAAACGTCATCTTAACTATGGCTATCCTGACGGACAAGGGGATGACCGGAGTTTTGGAATAAATCCAAATTTACACAAATGCGGGATGAAGGAATCGTAACTTCTAGAGGTGAAGAACTATCGATTGCACTATCGATTATAATCGGTAGTTTCCACTATCGAAAACAATCGATACTTTTTGACCAGTATCGATTGTTTTCGATAGCCATTTAAACATAGAATTTCAAAAATTTCTTTAAATGGTTGATACCTAACGAACGGAGTATATTTAAAGCTTCACAGAGGAACCCGATCAAATAAGCCTCGAAATGGCTTTAACTTTAAGGGGGGATCCCCCGTTTTATGAGTTAGTACTCAGTAACGTAGAAATAGGAGTTGGTCTCTCAATTCTCTCCGTCCATACGTAGGTAGGTAGACCGGGTTTCTTTAAAACGTGCTCTCGGTGAGCAAAGTCTTTTTTTTTAATATGGTGCATTTAACTTTTTTTATTGTTACCCTTAAGAAGAGAAAACTATCGATATATATCGATAACTATCGATAGTCAAAAGCCAACTTTCGAAAACTATCGATGGCACTGACTATCGATATGTCTCCACCTCTATTAACTTCCTTTTGTTGGGAATATATTCGCCCTATCGTCATTAACTGCTGTCATTAACTAGTGTCAAAGCTGAAAACTGCCGATCTACATATAAGAGTGGGGTTAAAAATCAGATGAGCGATAATAGACCGATATTGATAATTCCAGTAGTAGGAAAAGTGTTTGGAAGACGTTATTTCGATAAGATTACTCTCTAGTACACAGACGTCAATATGGATTCCAGAAAAATGCAGCAAACTCCTAAGCAAAGTCGATAGTTGTGTCAATGGAAGCTTAAATCACCCTAGTCCTGTTCATGGACTTCAGTAAAGCTTTCGACACTCTTAAGTTAGATTACGTCGAAAGAAATACATACATTATAAGTATAAAATTTACCTTCCAGGAAAAGTAGATGTGTTTAAGCAGCACTTCCAGCAGCTACTTAATGGACATCAGGTAGTGAGAATGATGGGGCAAGAGGAGGACTGACAAAACCAAGTAAGTCCGCTTAACTAAAACGGAAATTTGCCACCAATTTTATTTCACTTAAGCGGTATTTTCACTTTTGCGAAGCTGAATTAGTATAACTCTTTAATTTCGGACGTAATCATTTTTCCAGTTAACCGGGTTTTTTTCACTTGAGCGTAGTTTAGATAAGCGGGGTCGACTGTACATGTTGTCAACAAACAAAGAAACATCTGTCCACTGCCTAGGACAAAACGTCACTGTTGGCAACAGTAACTTCGAAAAGGTTAAGGAGTTTACCAACCTCGGAGTAAATATCAGCTCCACGAATGACACCTTAGTGGAGATTCGACGAAGACTTACCCTAGGAAACCACTGGCTGCTACTTCGGTTTGGCAAAACAAATGGATTCAAAACTCCTAACTCGGAAGACGAAATGCATGCTCTACAAAACACTGATCGTGCCAGTCTGTATGGAGGCGAGTGTTGGGCGATAAGCAGGAAAGCAGAACAGATTCTGAATACTTTCGAGAGATAAATTCTTCGTCCGATTTTTTTTTTTTTTCATTTTTAGTGCATTTTTGTTAAGGAATTCAAGTATTACTTACATGCTGAACAAAAATGCTTAAAACTAGCTCAACCAACTTAAATATCTTACTCTAACTTACTTGCCCCGCACGGGCACTCTTAGCTAAACTTAATACTTATACTATGTCTTTCGACGCAACCGTCCTAGCTTATACTATTTAAATTTAATTATAATTACAATTTTAATACTTACTAAGAAAAATGTATTTGTTAAAAAAACTTAGTGAAGTGACTTTTTTTTTGCTTAAGACTACCTTAACCCGTTTCGGCCCAAATTGCATAAATCCCCTTACATTCTTCGTCGGATATTCGGTCCCGTATGCGAGGAGGGACTCTATAAGCTGTACCAAGATGTGGATGTAGACCAAAAAGCCAAAAAACGTCGACTACACTGGCTCGGCCAGATCGAGCGAATGGACGACAATGCTTCAGCAAAGAGGATCTTCGAATCACAGCCTCAGGTTCAGGACGACAAGGAAGACCGAACCTCCGTTTAAAGGATCAAGCTATCGCGGATGCCAGTGTGCTTGGTCTAGTCTAGATAGCTGGAAGCAGCGTGCCCGGGATCGAAGAGAGTGGAAGGCTGCCGTGTCTCAGGCGGAGCTCGTTAAGTAAGTAAGTATTAAGTTTAACTAAGTGGAGCTAGTAAGTTAGAGTAAGCTAGTTGTTAAGTTAGCTAGGCTAAACGTTTTTTGTCAAGCAAGCAAGAAATTATGAATTGCAAATAAAAATGAAAAAGAGTCGAAGGAAAAAGGAGCAAACAAATTCGTTCGCCTTGACATATGCAAAAGTAATTTAGTTGAAGTCTTCATGTCATGTCAAAAAAAAGCAAATTATCAAAAAAAAAAAAACACTCCAACTCCACCCACAGCAGCAATATACAAATAAAACAAAAAACTGTTTCTCAAAATTAATAGGAAACAGAAACAGTGGCAAACAATTCCCATGACTAGGCTTCCTTAAATGTTTCCCATCCTCCAATTAATCATTGAATTTCCCAACAACCGCCTGATATCCGATACTCCGATCATCTTTTTCCCAAAAAATGCATAAAACAAGTAAATAAGATTTATTCTCTGCCTCCTGCTTTAGTCTTATCCTAGGAAAAAGAAATTATATTCTACTGCCGCCGTCAATGAAGACACGACCCCTTTTCGCATTAATTTTTGCAGCATTCCCTTGCTCTGAGCCAAGCAATCTCAAGGAGCAACTGAATTTCCATTTCAATGCCAGTTTATTGCGAAAAAAGTGAAAATAATATTGGCAATGGCAAGAAGACAAAGGGTGAGAACGGGTATGTATGTAAGTTCTGGCTGCGCTGCCTCTGTTCAACCGAAAAAAGGATATGATAGTGGTAGGGGAGTACTGAACGCAGCCTAACTACTCCCTGAAGTGACATTTTCAGCATTTTTCCATTTGGAAATCACCACAATATGCCATTAAGGTGCTCCCTCAATGCTCAGCACCGGAGATGCTATAAAAGGATGCGATTCTCGGTGATTCCTTTATTATAATGGTGTCTCAGTTTTGTCCTAAGACTCGCGAAAAGGGACGATGTTGCTGGCTTGCATACGATTTGGAGAGTTGGAAATGTATCTACATATAGGATTCTGCTGATATCCTTTAGATGACAGAGCAAATCCACTGAACGGGATAACAGTGCTGTAAGAAAGTGTGAAGATTGCGTTGCTTTACCTGTCTTCGGGTAGAGGTTTTCTTTTTTTGCTTTTTTTTTTTTTTGTTAGTATTGGTTGGGGTTTGGTGAAAGGATATCTTCGATACCTACCAATGTTATTGGTTTATTTGAATAACAAGCTCGTTTATTGTTTTACAACAGGAAAACAGATTTCTTCCTGAACAAATTTATTCCACCTTTCTTTGTGGGCGGTTTTTTTTAAGGTGGATGGGTTCGATTTCATTTTATGGCGGTTGTTCGACAGGATTTAATTCAATTTTAATGGAAATTCGAAGGACGAAGGGAAAAGAATTGATTTATTTCAGATTCTGTGGGTACCTTAATCATCGTTTAAGGTTCGGGGTTCTGGGTTAATTACAAAAAAAACCAAGAAGAATTATGGCGTACTCTAGGTAGAGCTCACGAAACACCCATCTGCCTAACCTAACGCCCCACAATCTCTCTCTGTCCACCTCTTCTTTGATGTTCAAGGACAGGTTTTATATTTGTTTGTCGCTCAAAGATGACTTAAGCTCCTTGCTTTACTCCTGCCATACATGCACGCCAGTTGGATAACAATCACTTTAAGCATTTTTACGAGCCCTTTAATCTTTCGACTTAAATAATTCTCTAAAACAACCCCCTTCAGGGTCCTTAAGGGTTAATAAAAAAAAAAAACTATTATACACCTAAAAAAAAATAAAATCCAAATCCAAGGAAGCAGTTCCCAATCTGATAGCCCAACACACACACACACACTTTTATGTCGGGACAAACTCCCCAAGCGCGTGTAAGCAGGCGAACTCCATACACCACATGCCAGAGACCAACAAAAAAAGGATTTAACTAACTTTCAAATGGCACTTCACCGCCATTGCTGCACACACAAAACGTGAAAATAATTCTTTTTATGTGCCCATTCTAACAACCCCCAAATGGGCCATTTGCCCGAACTCAAAACCCCCAACCCACCACCCACTGGTGGGAAGAAGTTGCCGAGAGCAACACCGAGAACAAATAAAAATCAGTGAACACTTTGGAGACTTACCGAAGCCGATGAGTAACCGTCCGGAAAGGAAAATGAGCAAAATTCAAATTTGACACCCGTTCACCCCACCACCGACAGTTAACGAAATAGAAAAGAAGAAAGGATGCACCACCACATGCTGAGGGGGATGGTAAGCGATGCCTGCCATCTATAGTTTTCACACTACACTGACTTAACTTTTATGGACCGATGAAGTGCCTGAGATATCCTTTCGACATGCGTGCGCTGCGTGTTTGTGTGTCCTTTGTGTGTCAATGTCAGACAGGAAATGTCCTTCGGTGATGTTATTACACCTATTTTCGGTAATCTCATTGTGAAGAAGACGGCAAACACACACAGCCACAGTCAGCGTATCCAACTGATTTGAATAAGGACCTCTTTATTGTTTGTTTATACGAACGTTAGATGGCTCTTGCTTATGGTTATTGCGTTTCGTTTTGTTTCCGTTTTAGAGTGCTGGCTGGCAGGGGTTTCTTATCGCAATACTGAATCTTATGCTTCGTCTTTGTTATCATCTCGATAAGACGGCGGAGAATGTCCTTGGCGAGAAGATTTTTGGGCGCATGTGGTCGACTTTTGGGATAATTGTAAATCGCCCCCGGCTGCAGCTAAAGATGCAGAGGTAAACTCTTCTCTATCGAGGACCTCCTGCCTTCGTTTGTCCTTGCAAGTGAATTTGATGGTTTTTATGGCGTCGATTATGTTGTCCTTTGTGTGGTGCGAGCGCGTATCAAGGGAGAGTGTGTCAAATTGTTTGTAATTGGGTACTTGGTGTTTTGTGCGATTGTTATTATTGTTACGAGTGGATCGTAAAACGGATACAGACAGAGTGATAAGCGGCAGAGGTAGGATTGATGGCAATTAAGATTGAATGATGCCTGTTTGATGGAAAGGAGGAAGGACATTCCGCACTATAATATGAAATTTAAGAGGTTTTTGTTTTGTTTACATTTTTATAAGCAATTTCTTTTTTTTTTGTTTTCATTAGACAACTGCACATACATACATTTGTATAAGACAAAATTAAATAGCTACTCATTGCCAAGTTAAAGGGTATCAAAAAAGAACTAAGAAAATCGCCAGTGGAAATGGGAGTCAGTGGTTTGATCAAAAGATAAATGAGCACAAAAAATAATTACATAAATAATTAGAGAATTGGGTGCCTCATGGAAATACCCTAAGCCACTTAATATAAACTAACCATAACCAGTGTGTGCCTGCGTCCTTGGGCGCTTGACCGTCGCGTCACCATTATGATGC
This sequence comes from Brachyopa scutellaris, assembly GCA_949775065.1. Taxonomy (NCBI): domain Eukaryota; kingdom Metazoa; phylum Arthropoda; class Insecta; order Diptera; family Syrphidae; genus Brachyopa; species Brachyopa scutellaris. The sequence goes on along the minus strand of OX459114.1, from coordinate 113,929,207 downwards.
CCCGTTGCGGCATTGAGGACATGGAAACACCGGTCACCTCTCAGTGACGTTGCACTGCCCAGCTACTCCCTCTAGTTAATACATAACTATCTTTACTTAAGACAATGATGTTACAAAAGAATCGCACCTGGGGGAGCGCGTTCTTCTCCTCCCCAAAACTCGGCGTATTGCTTATCTGTATCGATTTCTGTAGTCCAACACACTTACCACTGAGCCACGGTGCCCATAGTCCCTTGATATACATGGTAGATATGTAGGTACTTAGGTAGGTATAGGTATGGCTTTTTGGCGTATCTTTCCATTACACAATTAGCGCGTAATTTATCTGTTTGTTTGTGTGTATTTTAGGAGAAGTATTTTTCAAATCCATCCCTATGAATTGAGGAGTCTTATGAGGTTACGAAATTCTACGTCGGAACTTTTTGAAACATATTTGTGGAAGTATCTGCCGAGTACATGCTGTCCGGCTGAGACTAGTGGCAGTCATTCACAGAGGAAGTGAAATAAGATTTCTTCCGCAGACGCATTCTCGCAGCTAGTCCTGTGGAAGTTGAATTGGGTACCTAACCTACGCATGCCGATTGGCCAATAATTCATAACAATTGCTACGATTCTGGTGATATCGACTAAATAGTGGATTCTGCTCTTCGAAAGTCGCTGGGGAGGATACACTTCCATCACAATGCAAATATCAAGGACTGATCTGTGTCTGGCTAGCCAAGAGCCCAGAGAAGAGTGATATTAAACAAGCTGCTTGCCCGGTAAATTCCTCCTTACACTTTTCTACCAATTAAGGTGGTGTCGTGGTTGAGTGAAGGGCTTTAAAGGCGGGTAAATATTGCTACCTCCTTCATGGTTGTAGGACTGAGTCTACGCTCCTTACTAAAGTAATTGCTGAATTAGGTAATTCCGCCTGGACACAAGAGCAGTAAGAAGTACCCAGGGACTTAGAGCTGGATGTAAATATGTACATGATATTCAGGCACTCAAAACTATGCCCTTTTACACAAAGTAAATCAATTCAAAACAAGACTTAGAGTACTGCACTATTGTGCCTTGTTTTATAGATACACTCTCATTGTTTAGAAATCAATTTGACAGGGGCGAGCCTCATCTCAATGGCTCGCTATATTGTGCCGCATCAATTCTTCACCCTGTCACGGGTGGCGTTCGAAACTAAACGATGTGAATGGGAACGATTTTTGACTTTCGATTGTGATTTATTATTTATCTTTTCGATATTCCATACGGAAATACTGAGCCATTTTTTGCTCTATCTCTAAAAAGTCTGTCACTATAAAAAAAAGCTTAAGCTTATACATTAGGCTAGTCTATATATTTGAGACCACTGATCACTCAAAAATATTGTGTAGAAAGTATACAGGGTGGCGAAATTAAAACTAGAAAAAAAAACTTCGGAGAAAATATATCATTCGAAAGAGCAATAGTTCCAGAAATGTTTTTTTTTCAATTATTTCTATAAGAAATACTTTGGGAGTATTGCCGAAAATATGTGAAAAAGTATTTCAATTTCAATTTTTTCAATTCAATTCAATCTTTGTTTAATAGTCTTAAGGTGCGTGTCCACTTGAGAGCACTTTCGCTAGTAAACTCTCGAGAGTTACTCTCAAGTTGCTTTCCATTTGAGAGTGAAATTTTTTAGATTTACTATCGAGAGTTGCTTGCGAGATATCTGAGAGTAAATTAGTATAGTTAGATAGTACCCTCATACCCGTGTTCACTTCACTTTAATTATCGGTTGAGAGCAGTCATAATGATGTCGTATACACAAAAAGTTGCAGCAGTGGTTGTTATTGATATTGCTGTGAAAGGGCGAAATAAGTGTAAAAAAAACAAAAACTTGCTGGGTTAAACCATGGGTGGATCGTCGAAATCAATTTGGTGCCAGTTTTCTTTGGTGCTAAATTTTTTTTGTTCCTGTCTCGAAACTCAGAAAGAAATGAATTCCAAAGAATTTCTCCTTCAATTATTTTTTTTACTTTTTCGACATTCCAAATTGATGCCTTATTTAGTATTTCCAGAAATTCAAATTTAAAATCAAATTATCAAAATCATATAATTTTTTTGACAATTTATTTATAGGCATACATTCATTTACTCGCAGCTAGCTGCTCTCAGAATACGAACTCTGTTTGAATAGTGCGAGTTGATCTCCGAGAGTAGCAGAATGTGTGTCCACTTACAAACAACTCTCAGGAAGTCGGAAAGTTGAGAGTAGCAAACCAACTCTCTGTGAGTTACTCTCGTGACCGTGTCCACTTACGAAACTGCTCTCGAGAGTGGCCTGAGAGCTACTCGCAGTAGTTTTACTCTCAAGTGGACACGCACCTTTACGGCCGATTTCTTGACAGAGTACTAGCCCTAATACTGAGGTTTAGACCAGTACTCAAATCGGTACTAAGTCATTTGTTCACCAGGTACTAACTGCCTAGCTCCCTGAATTTGGTACCGAGTACTAGCTAATACTCGGTACCAGCTGGACCCTCAAAATTGCCGGACTAGTAGCGTTAATACCTGAAAAAAGTCAATTTCATTTCTTCACAACAAAAACAGTACTCGATTATAATATTTTCTTGACTGTCATTCTATAATTTGTTATTAATTTGTGTATTTCGTGTACATTGATAAAATGGATTTAATTTTTGGCGGTGAAAATTTATTTCGCGATTTCGAAGACATCGAAAACGATGAAAGAATCGAAGTTCGTGGATTTAACCGCCGCATCTACCATATGTCACAACGGAATATAGTAAATTATTGGGACGATGTGGATTTTTTTCGGCGTTTTCAATTGTCGAAAACTACATTTCACTTCGTTCTCCAATTTGTAGTGGACAAATTGCATCACCCACAGCCACGTTAAAAAAACGAATTCTATGTTATTTCAGTTGTATTCATTTGTTTCATTTCCACTTTAACAAATTCGAGTGAAATCCAAAAGAAATTAAATTCTGGATTAAAATATCATGTTGTACACGATCGAACGCTTTGGAAAAATCTCTGAAAATAGTACCGACTTGACCACGGTTTTCCATACTTTGAAGACAAAAATTACTAAAAATTGGTAAGTTAGTGGTGGTCGATCTTCCACTAACAAAGCCATGTTCAAATACTGATATGTGATTTCGTACCATTGAGTAGATTGAGTATGTATTTCTTGACAACAGCTTCAAAAACTGTCAGTATAAACTGCAGCTTCACTATAGGCCTATAATTCTCAACCATTTGTTTGGAACCAGACTTATGAATTGGCGAAATAAGTGAGGATTTCCAACACTTCAAGAATGCACCCTTTTTTGGTAATATATTAAATATCTTTTGAAGTGGCTTTACCAAGCAAAATCGTTTTTTTTTTTAAAGAAATAATGGGGGAACTTTATCGGGGCCACACGTAACGCTTTCTTCAAGACTAGAGAGCTCTAAAAGAATGTCTTTCGCGATAGACTTAAGGAACCCAAATCAAAATAAGGCTCGTCATTGCATGGAGAGTACTATGCTATCGATTCAGCAACAAGTCAAGTCAAGTCGGTACTAGCGGATCCTTGAATTTCATTGTGCAGGGTATGTCAAGTGACTTCTTTTTTCTTACACCGGTACATTCCGTACATGGCCTTTTTTAAATTGCATAAGCATTTATTGCACCAAACTGGCTTTGTTAAATTTTGTATCCTGGGAGTATCTAGATACAAAATCCAGAGAGCACAACCTCTATTATACTCAGTTTAGAAAAAAATAAAAAATAAAAAAAATGACAGAAAACAGCCGAAATTATATACAAATTTAATTTCAGAAGTCAAAATAGTATCAAAATCGATTTTATACCAGTTTAAACGTATAAGGTTGCTAATACGCCTGCGTGAACCTAGTACCGGTACTAGAAATGTGAAGAAATGCACGGGTACTAGCTTATCGTTGATACCGAGTACTAGAGATAGCTCCAGAGCTAGCTGGTTCGGGTATTAGACAGACTTAGTACTAATGTGAAGAAATCGGCCATTACACAGTAAGATACAATATCTCATTTAGTAGTGCAAGCTTCAGAGAAAAAATTTATTACAATATTTAATGCATAATAATGTATGTGTTACGATCAGAAAAGTACGAGTTCGATTACAAAATTAATATAAAGAAGTAAAATCAAAATAGTTATATTTTTTTGTTACATAGTTTTAAATTCCTAGGGATAGAAATAAAAAGAAAGACAGAAAAGAGAAAAAAAAAACAAGAGAAAACGGATTTAAATAACCAATTATCATCATCGAAGTGCTTGCAGGTATTGCCTGAGTGCCATTTTGAACAGCGTTTTGCGACTTATCAACCTAATATGTCGGGGAAGGGGATTCCACAGCCAAATCGCATGGATATAGAATTGTCACTCCGATACCAAGAAATTGTAGCGCAAAGGTATGAAATCCAAAGTTCTAGTTGAACGCGTAAAACGGATCCTTGAAAAGGTATGTCTCTCGTTCTTGTCCTTCATGTGCTCGCGCTGTGTGTAAACATTATAAGGGTATTCATATCCCCTTAAGCGTGTGTAGATTATAAAAAAAAAAGGTAAGATGGTTGGCGCGTCTGCTCAGCTTAAATAGGTTGTCAAGCGCGATGCCGTGAATCGATTTTGAGTATGAGGAGACGTGGTCATATCTTCATAGTCCATAAATATATCGCGTAATAAAAACACGAAAAACACGTTCTTAATCAGTAGGAATGTCGCTATCGTGTGAACTACGAATATAAAAAACAAAATTTTTTAGTTAGTTTTTTGCCCTTATTTTAAAAATTTTCAATTTTTTAAAAATAGTAAAAAACAAAATTTTTACATAATTATAGTTTTAACGATAGAGGGATATATAAAGAAGTTCCACGCCAAATTTCACTTAAATAGGTTGATTAGAACTTGAGAAATCATGTCAGACGTGTTGGAAAAAATAGTTTCGAGAAAAATGCGTAAAGAAATACGTTACAACGACCTTCACATAATGACTTTCTGAGAATTCTTGGTGTACAAGAGACTTTCTTTAGGATAACTCAGGAAACGTTTGAAGGATATATTTTTGAAGGTCTAATCTTTAGAAATATAAAAAAAAAACGATTTAGTCAAAATTCTAGACTAGAATACCCCTTAAATCAAAAATAAGGAAAAATCGGGAATCGGATAGAATCCGGATTTAGGGATTTTGGGTTTTGGACATTTCGGTTTTCAGGAATCTTGTTTAGTAAATACTTAGCGAAATATTGAACTGAAAAACTATAGCGATTCTCATAAGTTTGCTATTGACTAAAATAAACGGAATTCTTTGAGCGCAAGTCCACTCGCACTTGTCCAGTTTTTTTTTAAATAAATTATGTGCTGCATGAAATCTCTTAAAAGTCCACAAAGTATAAGTATGCGTCTATTATTGTATGTATGTATGTATTTAGTAAACAATTGAAAAAAGTGTAATCTAAGAGGCCGTCTCATGAAATAAAGAGGTAACTCAGAGTAAGTTGTAGCATTTAAGACCGTACCTGGTAAAACTAAAATCCATCGTAAAGCTAACCTCACTAAATGAGCAAAAGAGCCGTATCAGAAACTTCTCCAGAACATCATAGGAACGAAAAACGTCGCCCAAATTTCAGTCATAATAAGACTAACGCGGAAATGGAGAAATTAACTGGCATCAGCATTGAAACCCTAAAAAAATTGCTCGATGAAAAAAAACCAAGAACTGGTTCAGGAACTTCCATAAAAGTCCGACTTTCTGCTTCTGTGTGCAGAGTTATCCGGCCTAAAAATTCGCCAAGATGCAATATCGGTAAGAGTAGTGCAACTAGAGAAACGAAATGAGTTTTTAGAATCTCAGCTAGATAAGCTCTCACAGACAAATACTGAGTCCAACGTTGTGGTGCACTTACCTGCTGAGCCGAACACCGACATGCAGGAAAAAGCAAAATCCACCTGCGCCGGATTGCTGGACAATAACGAAACATCCAACATTGTGGAGTCTGCGTACAGCATTCGAACTAAAGCTCCATACAGTTCTACGATCATTGTAAAAATTTCGTCGCGAAATTATGCTTGGAGTGTATGACGTAGAGCCAACAGAGTAAAAGGAACCAAAATAAGCATACACAAAGATCTACCACTAAATGTGCAGGAAAAAAGAGCGAAACTAGTACCAATTATGCAAGTCTTACGCCGAAGGAAGCCTGAGGTGAAAACTGTCTTAAGAGACGATAAATTAGACGTCGCGGATAAACTATTTACTTGGGATTTCGCGAAAGGGTTGAAATGCGGCGAAAAATGTGAGTTTGAAGTTTTAAAGAATTTAGTTGGAGACATTTTACAACCGAAACAATTTATGAATGCGCTTGTAAACAACATTAATGCTCATGAAACGTCAATTATGTCACAAAATGTCAATGCTGCCAACGCTATCAACAAAGATGTGATTGCTGAAAACCACTTGGGTGGACACGCAAGTACGTCTTCGCATGAAGCTTGAAACGCAAAAGTCTACTAGAATAAAAATAATATAAAATTAAATATTTAAAGTTATAACGTAGCTGAGACTACATTTCGACTACATAGTAAAAGTTATGGCAATGAGTAATGACAGACTGCCAAAAGTTGTACTCAAGAGTGTAATGAGAAGTAGAGCAAGCTTCATTCAAGAATGGGAACGCCTTGCATCAGACTGTGGAGAAACCATAAGGATAATACCCGATGGACAACCTGAACCTCTAAGAACACAACTCAACATCTTATTGCAAAAAGTAGGTCGAAGTATGTATGATCGATTTGTAATGGAAGCACAGTCCTCCCAGTATACGACATATTACAGCAAGCTGAAATACAATTCAGCAGAAAAAACTTACTTTTTAAACTGCAACTCAATAGAGAAGATCAGCACAATTTTTAAAATCAGAGGAGAGCTACTAAGTTTGAATTTCATTCCACACCGTCCAGAGCTACCTATCTTGTGCAACCCATATTGCAAATAAAGATACGAGAGGATATATTTCACTTTCTTGCAATATGCCCAGTTTTGAAAGAAATTCGAGTGAGATTCTTTGATTCGTATACCCCGGAATTAGATGAAGAAATTCAAATCTTAAATGGAGTCCGAGGCTGGGATTTACTTTTCAACTACTGCGCAAATGATCTTCGTTATAGAAATGTATAGTTGAAGAAGATTTTTAATGTTTAATGTATATATTTTCATTTTCTTTGTTCTCTTTTTAAAGCAAAAATAGAAATCATAATAGACTCTTAGAATTATATTGAATGTTATGAATTTAAAAAAAGTCATATAAACTTACCAACTTGTATGTATGTAACATCGCAAAAAACACGTCAAATCAGTGGCACAATATTAGGTTTTGATTTATTAACAAAATTTATTATAATTGAACTTAATTAATTTTGAATGCTGCATTGCCATTGCTTTGTTAGCAAAATAGATGAATGCAGGCAGCACCTCAGCGCATGTTGCAACGACCACCACCACCGCCGCTGCCACCACGAAAAACCGTCATGCACACCACGTTTATTTCAGTGTTAAGAGTTATTTTGTTGTTGTTTATTGCATTTTTTTTTTTCTTTTTGTATCCAATGTCATCTTTAATGAACGTCTGTTCCTCCGCGAATCGCTCAGCTCAGCTGAGTAATTAATGACCTCCTCAAGATGACTTGAGTACAACAATATGGCGTGGCCGGGATATGACAGCTGAAAGTGGCGGTGATGGTGGCTGGCTGTGGGGTATTACCAGGCGACACTCACCACTCTATCTCTCCCTCTCGCTCAAGCCGGGGCAAAAACGACGGACTGACGATGATGGAATAATTACTGCAAAGCAATTTGATTTGCACTCAGCGTGTGTTACACGAGACAGGATTAATAGGACATGAAAAATGCTATTTCCTATGGAATATCTATGTACGTATCTGCGAAGAGGGGTTGGGTGGTTGTACGGACCACCCGAGATTTATGCGACAGATGAAAGGTCGGCAAGTGGGCAGCTGAATGACAGGAGGCGTGGTACTGCCCTATTTTACAATATTTTTAATGAGAAGTTTATTAATTGTATCCATTGTTGCCTGTGTGCGTGTGTATCGCAAATGCCACATTGTTTGGATGAGCGGTACGATTTATTTATCCTGACATGAGATGTCATGTGTGCGCTGGTCCTGTGTACTGTCTTCGGTTGACATTACTCGAAGTCTTTTCGTGCCATTTGTAATTTGTTGAATTGTTTTAAGTGATGCAGCGGACCAAGTGGTGCACATACCGTGTGCGTTGATTGTTAAAATATGATGTTGTGACAGTTTTCTTTATTTCCCGGGAAGACAGAGGAATGTGTTATGCGCTTGAATGAAAAGTTGCTGAACGTTTGCGGAAGATACTCATTGAAAGGGCTTACGTAAAACAATTGCATTTACAGGGACACCATTGTGAATCATATTTATAGAAATTCCACGGACTAATGCAATCGATCATACATAGGACTAAATTAAAGAATAATGATTTCTGCGATACCTTGTACATGCATACAGCTATGGCCAGTGAAGTGGAGCTACTTCGAACTTCTGTAAAGGCTTTGAAAATTTTTATTTATGGAAAAAACAGCAAAAACAAAATAATTTGTATAATATTCAGTATACAGTAGAATCTCGGAAAGATGAACTATTCCAAAGGATGATATACCCAGAAAGATGAACGGAATTTGTTCATCATTGCAGTCTTCTAAAAGATGAACGGGTTGATTTTTGGATACTCGAAAAGATGAACGCTCTACCCATAAATTTGTTTTTCTTCTTTATTCGTGTTTTAGTTATTCGTAGTAGATTCATAAAACTGTTCCTTTCTGCTTGATTTTGCATTTAATTTCGTTTGTTTGCATACCAGTTTGAAGTGAATTTATGTAGAGGAAAGGTGACAAGTTAAAGGCCGAATAAAGTTTTTAAATTCAAAAGAAAAGTGCAAAGTATTGAAAGACATCTTAAGGCCCCGACCCATCGATCTGAATCCGTCGAACCGTTGCTCCGTGATTTTTAACTGACGGATGCATGAACTTTGACGGATAAAGTAGGTCTACTTTCTACTTCTTGCATTCGTCGATATGTTGTCAGTACACCATTCTCATCGAAGAGCCTCCCAAAGTTCGGTTACATTCTTAAGCCTATGTATTGCTTCTTTCTTCTTAAGGTCTGGCCACAAATTCTTTATCAACTTCAGGTCGGGTGATTGAGCAGGCCAAGGTCACGCGTTTAAAGTGTGTTTTGGATCATCGTCGTGTTGGAAGATTAATTTTAACGGCATGTTTTCTTTCGCATAAGGCCACATTACGCCCTCGAGGATTTTTTTTTTATTTTTATTCTTTCCCATGCTGATCCATATTTTGCTTAAACTAATATATTGGACCACAGACATGCCACAGCTTAATGTTGCCTCCCAGATGCTTCAAGGGTTTTTAAACATCCTTTTTAGAGAGTTGAGCGTTTGTTGGTCTTCGTAAAAATCTTCTGCCATAATTACCAAAGAAATTTATTTTAGTCTCATCACTCCAAAGTAAATGTCTCCATTTTTTTTTCCATTTCCCGTGACTTGGTAGTTGGAATTATACACTACAGCTGCTTAGTGCATGGTCACCTAAAATCTGTTCAGATTTTAATTCTTTGCTAAGCAGTATCTAAGACTAATTTCGTATGCAAAATTGTAGAAAATATCGAGGTTAAAAAATGTAAGTTACTCATTTAGATTTGATATAAAAACCCCACGCTTGAAACTTTTTTCACTCTTTGCCTGGAACGTCCATTTAGTAGTCCTTTCTATTTCCCATACTTCTCTACCTCCAATGCAAGTTTGAAATATCAGTTTCCAACCCTTCACTTCACTCGTCAAGTAGATCCCGAAATATTGCTGAGCATAAACTGACATTTCAAATTAAAGAAAACGTCAAAACCTTACAAGCCCGCTCACCGTTACAGGCACGTGTTTAATTGAAATCCTCGCTCGAAGTCATATTCACCATCTTCTCTGCACTAAGGCACTGGTGTTTGGTTGCCAAACATCCCCTTCGTTTTTTTTTTTTTTGGTAAAACGCGCGCGAATAATTAAACCCCTTGCAGCTAGAAACGCAGGAACAAAACAAAACAGAATTCCGAATCCAATCTCAGGGTTGCACAAAAAAAGTGAACCATTCTGTTGTTCCAGCGCTGCTCAAATTGCATCAATTCGCATTCACCTTTTGTTGTGGGTGCGTGTTTAAATATGGGTCTTACAGAACAGCTACTACCCTAGCGCGGTTCAACGGGAAACCGCAGAGGGTTGCGCAGATACAATCGGAAACCAGCAATTGCCGTCACTGCGTGCATATGCGTCTCACGCTGCCATAAAAGGTGCCGCACCAGGACCCACCCCCGCAAACGGGTGATTGCGTTCACAAAGGTTTTTTTTAAAAAAAAAAAAGGTTAACAAACCCTCATTTTGCGATTGGGTTGCAACTACAACAAAGAGAAACTAGAAATCGAGAGTTGGTTATTTTGCTTTAGCTTGGCCAAGTCATCTTATCCCTTCTGTTGCTTGTTTCAGAGAGGACTTGGTGTAATATACATAATTCTAGGGACGATATGGAAGCTGAGCGCCTTTGTCCTGTAAAATGGAGGACTGTGCTGAAATACACGCTTTGTGAGCGCCATTGTTTGTTTTGACGTCGACGCTCTAGATTGTGTGGATACTGCCTTTGTGTGCAAGTTGAAGCGAGTTAAATAGGATTTGTTTTGTCCTTTAGTTTCCTTCTGTGGAAATGACTTTTTTTGTGGTGGTTTATTCAAGCTGCATAATGGTGAATACGAGTATAACAGACGCATCAGGTACATTGTGTTGAGATGCGTTCAGTTTGTGGTAATAGTATAAGTTTGGGATGATTAATTTGTGAACAAATAAGGGTGTATAGATATCCAGTATCAAATCTAAGCCTACAATTGGTTGGAATCTGGGTAAACATACGCAGACATATGAATATGGAGCGGGAATAAAGAAATCATTCGATGATACCTAAAACTGCTAAACGGATTGAAAATAAATGGAACACATGAAAAAAAATTGCTTTTCTTGCAAAGCAATCACAGTCCTCATCAAAAAAGTCACATAGGAGTAGATCAAAACCCTTTCATAGCTGAAGAGGAATTGCCAAACATCCACAATATATCCGGATACTTACTTACTTACTTAGTTGACGCTACAGCTCAAGGTAAACTGGGGCCTGCTTCTCGCAACCATTTGTGTGTGCGTGTTATATTTTTGCACGAATGGAAGTTTTTTGCCGACTCCGAACGGCGAGTTGAGAAGCTTAATCCTGACAAATGATAATCTTTGATCCTTGTCAGAGGTGGCACCAAAAGAGGTGGCACCGTGAAAAAACTCTTTTAGGTGTTAGACCTGGCCAGGAGTTGAACCCGGGCAGCATTGCGTGGTAGTCCAATGCACCAACCAACACGACCACATCCGGATACTACGTCACTAATTTTCTGGAGATATTGAGAGGACACAACTCAGAGAAACGATTACAAAATGAATAAGGAGCATTAACGGGTAGTCCAACAAAAAATCGCAAATGTAAATTTATTTATTTCGGAGGAATAGAGGTTGGCTGTCGATTTATTTATTTATTTACCTCAAACAGATACACATTTTTATTATAATAAGGGTATTCACTTAAACTGATAAATTTACGCTTCTCGTTGTTCTGTAAATTTACGAGGTTCTTTAAATGAATATCCCTCGGAAACAAGTTGCGTAATTGAATTAGCTGTTCTGCAACTGTCAACAAACTATCAACAAACTGTCGCCAAGCAAATCAATATCGGGAAAAATAGCGAAAAGAAAATACTTATTATATTGTTAAAGGAGACTTCGTTACAAGATTTATTAATTGTATAGTTTGAGAACCTCTGTTCGGGAAACTCGTCGATCTAGTACAGTAGCACAGTTCTATGTAAGTGCCCTACTGTCAAAGTATGTATAAAAAGAATTGAAATAAAATGTCTTTCTCTTCCTGTGAAAGCTGCCTTTCGATACATCACATTAATATTGGAGATTCAAATCTTTTGATTTCAATTTCCTTTTCCACATATAGCCTTTTTAATTCGAACAAATTCAAATTTGACAGCAGTGTAATTTTCCGAGGCTGATTTCCGAATCAAAATCGTCGCAGAAATTTACGGTGCTCTTGTAAATAATTTTAATTTATACGGTTTACGTAGTTTACGAGGGTTTTACGAGTTTAAGTGAATACCCTTAATATCTTATAGACTACAGAATAATAATATTTGATTATAAGTGTAATAAGTCAGTAATTTTGCGACTTTTCTGACTAGCCTGCGACTTTGATATGACTTTTCCAGAAAACTCCAAATTTGCGACTTTTCATAGAAACATTGAGACTTTTTATGGTTTTCTGCGAATTTTTTTTGCCAAAATGTATTTTATTATTTTTACTTACTTACTAAGTTGGCGCTACCTGGGCCTGCTTCTCGCAACCATTTGTGTGTGCGTGTTTTTTATTTTTGCACGAATGGAAGGGACCTACAGTTTTTTGCCGACTCCGAACGGCGAGTTGAGAAGCTCAATCGAGACAAATGTTACTCTTTGATGTTTGTCAGACATTCGAAAGAGGTGGGCACTGTGAAAAACTTTAAGGTGTTTGCGGCGGGATTCGAACCCAAGACCGCTGGCTCAGCAGTCCGACGCACTAACCACTTGCGCTACGGTGCTCACATTTTATTATTTTTAAATTTATATAAATTCGTGGCAAATTTTTTAACACTACGACTACCACATAGTAGTGCTTGTTCGTAAAAGGTGTTTTCTTAGCTTACAACATTAATGAAAAATAAGCAAACCAACCGTCTTCATGTGAAAACATGTAATAATATGTTATCTGCACTAAACCTTCTCGAAAAAAATTTATTTGAGGCTTGGGTACCTAATTACAACTTCATCGATACATACAGGAAAGAAGGGACTGGGAAGTAATTTATTTCACCTTAGTTCTTAGTACTAAGTGACCTATTTTATGTATCTATTTAACTTTTGAAAACTGAATTTTAAAAGATAGATAACTAAATCTATCTAATTTTTTTTTTTAAGATCTATACTAACTTCACTTTCTGTGAAGGACAAATCTGGGAATCGATTTTATACCCATTTTCAGATATCCGATCATGTCCGATGACAATGCCATATAGTATAATTGATGATCTTGTAAATCGAATATTGCGAACGCCCCAAGATGGTGGATTACCGTTATCTTTACGACCTCTTTGATATGGGTATCAAATGAAAGGGTTTGACGAGTAGAATTTTCATACATTCTGAGAATTTTTTCTCATATCAAACTCACTCACGTATCGACGTAAATTTGTAAATAAAAAATTCAGAAACTTAAAAGTAGAAAATAAATATATAGGCGAGGATGGGGAGACAAAACCTGACCGTCGTTCATTTCGACGTCAACTCTGATCTGATTCTTGTTAAGGCTTATGTTCCACAATGCTCCGTGATAAGAGCAATGCTTTTCACATTATTCATTCATATTGTGATGACGGATGAGTATGTATGTACATATGTATATATGTATATTTATCTCGCGTCAAAAAATGTTCTCCTTTTCAGTCCATGTTGTGAAGTACTATGTAGGTACTTATGATATTATAACATACAGTAGACGCTCGATATAGTCAACTAATAAAAACCAGGCCTGTTCACTGAAGCGAGATTGTTCATTGTAACGAGCGTGGACTCCTTGAAGCAAATTTTATCAAAATGTGAATGTGAATCGAAAATAGAATATAATTACAATTTTTCTTTGCGATTACTAAAAAACAAGCCAATATCTTATTTTTAACAAAAACAACTCTTCCGTAAAAAAACATAATACATTCCATGTACTTAACAAAACAAAAATACAACAAACTTAAGCTGTGCTTAAGTGGCATGGTCACAAAGAATATCGTTCAAAAAATAACAAAATAAGCAACACGCACTTTGTTTTTGCACTAAAAACAACCACAAGCTGTGAAACAAACAAATATTCTAAATAGTGAATAAACTTGTAATAAAGTCATAAGCTATGAGTCCGGTTACACTGACACCAGCTGGCTAGACTATTAAGATATTCTTGGAAAAGCAAAAAATCTTCTACGGTTTGGATAATGTAAAAGAGTTTCAATTCAAGTTCCAGCGAATAAAAGACATATGGAATTTCTAATATCATTGACAAAATGGACAAAAAGCAAGGTTCCAATGTGACTTCCTTACAGTACACCAGGTTTTACTGAAATACGTTGTGATAGACTGGAACCAAATTTAACGTATTGAATGCGGTAACTTAAGGAACGACGTTGTACAGTCTCACAAACAATACATTTTAGCTAATAGATTAACATTCTGGGATGCTTTCTGTCAAATGCCAAACCAAAATCGGTGAAAATTATATCAGTCTGGTACCCGATTTCTACATTGCTAAATTATTTGTGACTGTGTCTATCTTGAACGAATCCATGTTGAGAGGCGGATATATAACAAAAAGTTCTGTTTATCGCACACAACCTCTATAAACATTTTGGGGAAGACTGATAGTGGAACCAACCTCGTAAAGGTCAAACATGAACCTCATGATGTCAAACACTGACAAAAATGAGCTAGGGAAATTCTAACCGATGAACTGGTTTTCGAATATTTAATCATTACCTAAATTACTCGAACAAATCTGACGGTTCCACGAATTTCGATATTCTGGAAAAAAATTGAAAAAAAAAATTATAGCAATTAATTCGCACCGGAAACCAATCAACAATCCGTCGGTCGTAGGTATGGATCACTGGAGGTGCAAATGCAACAAAAGAAAAATCAACAACAAAATTAATTACCTATTCAGGGCGAAAATAGTCGCATTACAAGAATCAAGTTGTTTCTGTTCTGTGGAGATTATGGAAGCAAAGTTACAACCCATACCCACACCCAAGTGATATCACTTTGCTTCCGATTAACACATTTCAAAAACTCATCTATACCTCCACCGATCAACCGCTAACTTCCCCATGAGTCATTTCTGCTTAACTCGCCTTAAACCACAAAAAAGAACACGACATTCCACAGCCTCTTTTTTTTTTTTTTTTACTGCATTTTCAAACCAAAAGGAGACAGATGCCTAATTATATCTCATGCTCTGAGTAATCTGCAGATCCATTTTCAAATTAAGGAACAGAACGAGGCGCAAATACAAAAAAAAACGAAAAAAGACGAAAAAACCACAAAAAGCAGTCACTACTCGTACATCCGTGCAAAGTGGAAAATGTGCAAATATTTTGACACACAGTCGAACACTGTGCCGAACACCGAACCGAAGAGTATCTGTGTGTGTGTATTTATGGCAACAGTACGGTGCCACGGTGGCAATTAACGCGCCACAACTTGAAAGATTAATGGGATCACCTCGAACTCTGGGTATTTATCATATGCAATTCTCCATGGACCATGGGCCTACACTCAGCCGAAACGCGCGAAAATCTCTCCCCCCCGTCCATTGGCTGCATCAACAACGTCGGATTCTGAGTTCCAGACGCACCATGGAATAGTTCATCCATCCAGACATAGACCAGCCCGAATACACGCACTCACAGAATAGGACTCGACTCGCGAACGAATGACAGTCGCCAAATGTGGATTTGCCATTGTCAGCAGTGTAGTTCTTCATCTTGCACTCATTCAGGTGATTAACATCGCGTCACACTTTACATTATGCGGCGCGCGAGGCGACATGGAATTCGCGCATTTCGCAATTCGCACCATGTGGGTGCGCGAGCACGCAAATTCCAACGCCAGCCACCCACAAGAAACGTCAACAAAGTCAAGAGGGAAAATTGAAAATGCAAACACACCAAACACCACGAGATTAAGTGCAAACACAAACACAGAGCGTACAGCAATAACAAAAAAAAAAAAGAAAAGAAAAGGACACACACCCATAAATAAGATTCCTAATAAAAATTCAATCTCAAGACCCTTCGCGCATCCAAGACCGGCGAACTGAACAGCAGAAGCGTAGGCAAATCAAAACGCATAAATCACCATCTCACCATCAGAGCCAACGACCAGGACCCCCAGTTTGCCGTAATGTATTCCGGAACATATCCTTAACACAAATTGTCTCACAGCTTCGTGCACATACACAAACGGTGCGCATTGGTCGCTCTTAAGAAGCAAGTTCACCGCCCCCACCCACGATCCTGTGCGTTGCCAAAACCCGGACGATCAATATCCGATAACATGTCATTAGAAATTGTTTGCATATGAAGGCGGGTGGGTGGCCCGGTCGGCGCCTCGTCCTCGGAGGGGGTGTGTATTACTTTTTGAAAATGAAAATTTTCCAAAAAAAAAAGAATGATTCTGGAAACACGGGTGAGCGGAGGGGGGATTGTTGTTTGTTGCGGGTCCTTGGGAAACAGAAATGGAAATTTTGTTTCTTTTTCCTTTTCTTCCTCTGCAGAGGAAGTACGGATAGTATCCCAGAGGGAATAAAAAAATAATAATAATAGGATTCGAAATTCTGAATTCAGAATTCAGGATTCGGGTGGAGAGGTATCGACACTTGAGGGAGATTTATGGCCTTCTACCCTTTTTTCGCTTTAGTGCTGGTGCCCCACGACTTTTTGAACTTTATAGTTGGTGACGTGCGAAATGGGAAGAATGAGGTTAAGAGAGTTTTACCGCAATCGGGTAAAAAGTTTCCTTTTTTCTTTCTTTTGTTTGTTTGTTATTCCAAGATGATGGCAAATACTCGTAGTTCCGAGTGGGAATAAATGCGAGTCCTTTACCGTTCTTATGTATAGCTGGGAAAGAGGAAATGCTGTTGTCGCTTTTTACAAGGTATACGAGTGGAAACATTGGAAACATTTTCCACCACTGCCAGTTCAATTTATTACTCAAAACCAGTTTAGAAACTAAAATAGAAACCTTCAAGAGTGGCAGGCTCTAAAGTCACTGACACAAACGTGATCACCTTGATGTCATTTTTAGTGTTCCATAAACCTAAAAATGGAACACTAATGGAATCAGTTCGATGTCTGTCTGTCTGTGTCTATCTGTCTGTCTGTCTGTCTGTCTGTCTGTCTGTCTGTCTGTCTGTCTGTCTGTCTGTCTGTCTGTCTGTCTGTCCGTCTGTCTGTCCTTCTGTCTGTCTGCCTGTCAGTGTCTATCTATCTATCTATCTGTCTATATTAATTGACCAAAATGATTCATATTCACATTTAACCTGTAACTACGAAATAGTGATGCTATGTTGTATTCTATTCTAAAAACGTACTCTAAAAGTTTTACCAAAATCGGTTGGATAGTTTGCGAGTCTATAAAAGACAAACATACACACATGCATTCATTTTTATAAACACTGAAATCTCACTTAAGTGGACAGCCACGGGACCGGAGTTTTTTGTCCACATAAGAGAGTGTCCGCTTTAGAGAAAAAAAATAATACAAAATTAAGCTAAATAAAAATAAATATACGGCGTCAGCAGTCCTATATAAATTAAGTTAAAAAAAACTTAAACCTGACTACGTCGTTACCTACCTTAACATCATCGTTTTGTTTCATCTTCTTTCGTACTTTTTAGTTAGTTTACCCACTGTCGGCCTTTAGTTTTTTTATCTTTATTATTTTTTTAAGTTTTAGAAAATATTTAGAGTGTAAGTACATTGGTTAAAAGTGTCGTGTTCTACTTGTCAAACCCTTTCATTTGATACCCATATTAAGGAGGGGAAGTTTAGATTACGATAATCTGCCATCTTTGTGCGTCCGCCATATTGAATTTAGAATTTAGATGTCGTAGTGTCTCGTATTTTAATCGTCAAGCTCTTTCATTTTATACCACTATCAAGACGGTTGTTAAGATAAAAAAAAGGTAATCCGTCATCTTAATGCGTTCATAGGATATGTATTACGACGTTACGAGACGAATCCAATGGCACTTCATTTGTTGAAAGCAGTTCCATAGCTTAGGCTGTACGAACACAGCCTGTGAAAATCAGAACCATAATTTTGCCATAGTCGGGTAAAAATAAAAACGGAGCATGCCTTTGAATTTTTGAAATAAATCTCCATCGCAATTAGCTTCCTTTCGAATGAATGGTCCAGAAATTGGGATGCGCTTTTCGCGAGCTTTGACAAACCATTCATGTGTCCATGTATTGACCTTCTTTACATAGCTTCTATGAAACCTCCGTTTTTGTAGCTTATTCGTGACAGTAGTGCTCCATTCAGCAAGTAACGATTTTTTATTTTTCAATATGCTGGCCACACACGACTTTCTAACCAACACCCAATTTTGTTTCTATGAAGCGCACTCCGGATCGTCTAACGCAGAATACTGTCCGCCTTCTGCTTACAAACAAAAACTTCTTATTGATTCTCTTTTACATTATGGAGATCTAGTCTTACAAGTAAACGCTATACGAACAAAATGTTCTAGATGCCGATAATAATCCTATCCTATCCTATCCTACTAATCCTATCCTATCCTATCCTATCCTATCCTATCCTTCCTATCCTATCCTATCCTATCCTATCCTATCCTATCCTATCCTATCCTATCCTATCCTATCCTATCCTATCCTATCCTATCCTATCCTACTAATATATAAATGTGAAAGTTTGGATGTTTGGATGTTTGGATGTTTGTTGCTCTATAACACTTTAACGGTTTAACAGACTTGAATGAAACTTTCGTGAATAGATAGTCTACTTCCTGGATTAGAGATTAGGCTACTTTTTAAACAAAACATACAATTCCTTGATTCCATAATTCGAGTTATTTCAATTTCCGCTTTTATTATTTGGTCATTATTTTTGGGTACACCATTGTCATTGATCGTCACTCTGTTGGGAGAGGGTTGTTTTTGTAGATGTTATGCTCTTCTCTTCGCCACAAATCCATCGCTATCGCTTATTTTTTATTTTCTTTCTACCCATACGCGCATTGAATGAGGGGTAAACCATTGCCATTGATCGTCATTCTGTTGAGAGAGGGTTGTTCGCGTTAATAATTAATTCTCCTTTTTGGGATTGTGACTGAAAGTAGAGGAGAGATGATTTTGCTGATATTTGCTACCGACTTTAGTTAGTTGTGTTTCTGCCTCATCAGCGTGCGGATCTAGATCCACAGAAAGGGGGAAATGCACGATTTTTTTTACTTTCTTTTTTTGTCACTTTACAGCGGTATTTGGTTACCTTAATTCAATTCACAAATACATATATTGTAGTAGGGGTAGGCAGGCAATGTTGAGTCTTAAAATTAGTAAATAGTTGGTGATTTCAGACAAACCTCACCAGTTACTCCACGATCAATGCTTACAACAAAGCCTAATATCTTTGGCGTTTACATAATGCTATTGTACTTTAAATATGAACATTAAGTACAACTATTACAGACAAGAAACCAGAAAGTACCATTATTTGATGCTCATAAAATACATATTATGTACATATGTGTGTAGACGTGTTTGTAGACAGGTATATTACATTTCCATCAATTTTTTATGCAATCGTTTCATCTATAGGGAACAACCCCTTAGTTCAGATAATAATGTATTGGCTTCAGAATTCTTTAGAATCTTAATTTAAATAATATCACTTCCTTCTACTACCTTTCTATCATACTACAATCAAATGACCCGACTGATTTAAAGCACGGGCAACGCCGAGCAGGCAACAGCTAGTCAAACATAAAGTTCGTTAACTTACATATTCATAACTTTCTAACCGAATCCGACAATGCGAGATTTTCCTGTATAATTTGTGTGTACACCCCCTTTCACACATGCACGCGCTTGCCCTACTGCCAAACAAATACATATGTATTTTTCGCCAGAAGTGAAAACGCGTCGATTCGTAAAAAAAAATTTAAGGGAATGTTTTTACTCAAATATAGTGAAAATACTGTCCATGTCCACTTAATAGAATCGTCCACTTAAGAGGAAAAAATCTCATACAAAATCATGCCAGCCAACCATTAGAGTAAATCTTGTCCACTTATGGGGATTGTCCACTTAAGAGGGGTGTCCGTTAAGAGGAATTTCACTGTATATAGATTTAATAACCTGACTCTAGCGCCACCTATCGGGTCCAGATTTTATTATATAAATTTCTCTTTTGCTTCAGTACCAACAAATCGATCTGTATTCCACAGGCCTTTGTCTCAGACTTTGGTGGCTTGTTTTGGGGATTTAAATAGAAAGGAAAAAAAAAACAATTTTGAGGTATTCGTGTGGGTTGTCAAATAAAAGCTCGCTAAAGCACGAGTTCAAAAATATATGAAAGATTTTTTTGGTTTACTTTTTTCTTTACACTTTTTTTAATAGAATCTTAAAAAATTTTTGTCCCCCTAGCTCATCTCCAAAAATAACGCTCAGAAAAATCTGAATAAAATCACAAATATTTAAAATAAAGTGTTGATTGAACCAAAATGATCAGGACTGCACTACCTTGTACAGTTTTTTTATTTATAATATTTATTATTGTTTTTATTTTTCAACTACCCAACTGTTTACATATCCAAAAGTGACGTAACCGTAATACGATTCAATAAAATAGGATACGTGTAGGAAAATTTGTATGCCAGAGAATAATAATTGAATGGTTGATCCTAGAAATATGCCGCAAAAATCAGCATTGAGCTTATACTTAAACCATTAATTTTAATCAACATAAAAGAATCTTGATGGTTTCCTATACTTATAATATGTTGTTTTGTGTGGTTGCACATATAATAATTCTTCTGAGCAGATGAGAAAGGGCATCATATAGGTAATTTTATCAAATTGCTTTTATTTGTGACCATAAATCTATCAACATACTCTTAAATCTATAATATATGTATGTATGTAAAAATAGCCGATAGTACGGAACACTAATTGCGCAAGTACGACCTGCACTTGAACGAATTTTTTTTTTTCATCTTTTTTCAACAACTCTGTCAAACTTCTTACAAACGCAATATCATTCGGCGTTTTTGTATTTCCAGCTCGAGTGCAGTTTAGGAATTGGAATATATCCTGCATGCCAAATGTATGTAAAGGACAGTCCACTATGTCAAATTTGGTTAACTTTGGTCAAATAAAGAAATTAATCTCAGGACTTTGTATCTCTCAGGTTTCAACTCTCTCCTCCCACACAAAAACTCTATAAAATTAGCGAACTTCCTAAGTAGTACAATAACCCCCTTTCGGGGTAGGTATTCAAGCACATGACAAAAACAATCGCAAACAATCGGCGGCAATTAAATTTCAGCAATAATTTGCCACACACAGCCCATTCAACCCTTTCGGAAGGAATCCTCCATCACATGTGATACTTCTCACACCATCACCAACACCATCACCGCCACTTTCACCCAGCAGCTCTAGCTAGAGTCAATGAAATTCAATTTACAGCTGAACAGCATCTAGGTGACTCCATACAATGTGCCACGACTATAACATCACAAATTACAGAGCATATGGTGCCAATGAGATTGCGACTTTCACGCTCCCGGAATAACCCATTACACAATGCGATATGTGAACCCCGAACCACCTATGTCTGGGCAAAACAAAAAACTCACATGTAGAAAGAGCAAACGAAGCTCAGGTGACGCCGCACCGCCCGCCTGCCGCCGCCAGGGAGTCGTAAATCAAAATGGCAAAGGCCACACTGCCATATCAACCCTTTTTCCCAATAGAGAGCAAAGTCCTTTCGCTTTCCACCATCACCTCCTCCACCTCTTCATCGCAGTCATGTGACTCAAGCCATCTGTGGAAATTCGCAGCGCGCCGCGACGATGATTTGTAGTTGCAACGAACCGAAATTGCAATTTAAAGACACATCCAGCGGCAAAGATTGGATGGAAGCATCTTCATATGGTCAAACCGCCAAATACAATGCGTTTGTCTCCACTCCATCCATCAGACACAGATACAGAGAGAATTAAAAAGGGTCAAGTCAAGATACCCTCCGCGCGCAGCGAAATGATCATCGAGGGAATCCAATTACTTTCCGGGGGATGTTATTGAGTTGTAATCACCAGGAATACACAGTACCAAAGGCGACACATATTTACAAGACAATAAATTCCCAAGAAATGAGCCAGCCAAACGCACCATAAAGAACAGAACGGAGAGCAAGAGCACCCTCCTGCTGGGCCGCAGCGAATCCAGCCGAACTCACCCAGAACGAAAGGGTTGACAGTGAGATGCGACGAAAAACCGAGGCCGCTGCTAAAGGAGGAAGCACCACCACTGTGCGTCACTAATCGAGGGATATTACAATTATAATTTCCAGTCGACAGGAGACGGTACAAAAGTGGAGCGGGGTAAGGAAACTGGGTTTTACATACTTTCACAAAACAGGTGCCTATTGCGCGAAATGTCCTGTGGGTTGGATTGTATTCAATGTAATTAGGAAAATTTAATTTTAAATTGGTCGCATACCAGACCTGTTCCATCTGACAACTCTCAAATTTTCCATCTCAACTCTGTGTGTGTTTGAATTTAATTAGTTGAATAGTTGAAGTGGTATTAGATGTTAGACAGACAGTTGTTGTACAGTAGATAATATAATAGCCAAGCGGCGCATCCTTTTACAATTCAATAATTGTGTGAATAAATACTTATTAAGGCTGACAGGTATAAGGATACAGGTCTTCCAGGCGGAGCTACAAGTGATTCGTGGACAGAAAGTCATGGCCCAAGCCTAAGTGCAAACGACAAATCAAAAAGAAACGAGAGCTCTTCTTTTCTGAATTCTGAACATGCAAACTAGTGTTCCCCTTGTCCTTGATTTAGAGCATTTTTGCTTTCATTTTTCCACGTAGGCCAACATAGAAAACAAATGAGTGTCTGAAAACGGCTGTAGTATTACCACTCCACAAAAAAGGTGATACAATGGTATTAAATAATTATCGTCCGATTTCCATTTTATCCGTTTTTTCTAAAGTTTTTGAAAATGGTATTAAATCTAGAATGTTATAATTCTTAAATAGGACTCATTTCTTTAGTGATTCTCAGTTTGGATTTAGAAGCGGGAGATCAACTGAAAGTGCCTTACTAAAATTATCTGGGGAAATATATAACAGTCTGAATGCCTCTCAAATTCCTTCCACTTTATTTATTGACATAACTAAGGCTCTTGATATGGTGAATCATACTTTGTTATTAAATAAACTATTTAACGCGGGTTTCAGAGGGTTTATTTACGACTGGTTTGCTTCTTATTTAACAAATCGTAAACAAGTGGTAAAAGTCAAGAATGTTTTTAGTTCGCAAAATTATTTAAATATAGGTGTTCCTCAAGGGTCAGTCTTGGGCCCGATTCTGTTTCTAATATATATAAATTCATTATTTATTCAACCATTTAAGGGGAAAATCACGGCATTTGCTGACGATACTGCTCTTTCCTATTCTAATAAGAGCTATGTTGATATGTTTTCGGATGTCAATTACGACTTAGATATACTAAGGCGATGGTTCAGGTATCATAAACTGACCATCAGCAACAAATCGAAATTTATGGTATTTAATATCAAGGGTGCAGTATGCGAAGAGTTGCCTTTATATTATCACGCACCAAGCTGTAGTCGATTCTGTATGATAGAAGCTCATGATTTTATCTCATTTGATAGTCATGTAAATTGTAGTGACAGTTGTTTTCTAATTGAACGCGTTGACAGCTTTAAATACCTAGGCATCATATTGGACCATAAGTTTAGCTGGAATGACCATACACTCTACTTGAAAAAATATCTAAATGGTGTTATAAGACAATTTTACCATCTTAGTATCTGCTGCAATCTACCTATTTTAAATCTAGTTTATAATGGTATATTAAAATCGAAACTGCGGTATGGTATTTCTTGCTGGGGTGGCTCATATTTTAGTAAAATTGAACCTTTGCTGATTAAACAGAAGCATGCAATTAGAATAATGTGTAAAGTTAGTCGCAGAAGGTCTCGAATTTCTTCCTTTAAGGCACTTATATTGTTATAAATTCTTAAAGATATTTTTTGAAAATTCAGGGTCTTATGATACCAGATTTTACGATAGCCATAGCTTGTTGACTCGCAACACCAGATACTTCGTAACTATACCAACAATCCACAAAACACATTTTTCACGCTTTTATTATGTTACTGCTCCTCGCTTATTTAATACATTACCGGAAAAACTTAGGTGTGAGAGAGTGAAAACAGTATTCTTAAAGGATATTAAAAAATGGCTTTTTTCGTTTAACCATTCTGAGATTGACGCTTTTTTAACACCTATGATTTAGCCCATACATATTTTAAAACTGGATGTACATAATTGAATCTTTTCTTTCCTTTTTTCAAATTCTATTGTTTGTTTTCCCCATCATTTATATAACTGTACCTATCAGTTCCGCCTCTTGTCATTTATAAGACAATATAGATTGTACTAAGCTATTTCTTTCAAAAAACTTAAAAGCTCATTAACTATTTGATTTGGATTTAATTGTACTATATTTAAGTTTCTTGATATGAAATAGAGACAATAAAAAAAAAAAAAAAAAAATTATGAAATTTACAACCGAATATCCAGACGACGCGACGCGACGCGACGTTTTCCAAAGTCAATTTAGAATGAATTTATTTCACTTTCTTGTCAAAGAAAGAAGAACAAGAACTGATTGCCCCTTTTGCAATAAAACATCCAAATCTTCCATATCTAAATGGTAAACTTATTTCGTCAATTCACTTTTCAAAAAAAAAAAGTACCTATGCAATCATAGCTGATTTGACTACTTGGCGCTACAGTCCGGGGTGGATCAAGGTCTCGACCAACAATCCCTTCCACATCCAGTTAGCCCGGTCCATAGCACTTCAAGTTGGTTGAGGTCCATTTCCACTTGTGCACGCCACCTTAGGCGAGGTCGTCCTCTGCTGCGCGACCATCCGGGTTGGATTCGAATACTCTGCGGGTAGGAGCGTTTATGCCCATTCGCTCTACCAATGAAGTCAATATCATTGGCGTCTAAAAGTAGTTGAACGGACTTTTGAAAGATCGTTCCTCTTATGTTGGCTTGTGAGTTTCGAGCAATTCTTTCAAGTATGATGTTGAAGAAGTCGCATGACAGTGCATCACCTTGTCTAAGTCCTTTTTGACATCGTAAGGTCTCGGTGAAGTCTTTACTGACCTTGATGGAGCAGCGAGCTTTCTCCATCATCGTCCTGCACAGACGGATGAGTTTGGCAGGGATATCAAAACTAGACATGGCTAATATAGTTCATTTGATTTTGACATTTCTCACAAATGTGAGTAGGTTCAAGATTTTCTATATTTTTCTGTTCTGACAACCTTATACCAAGCAGATCAATTTCGGACAGGAATTTTTCTCACTGAATACAAAACTTCGTACTTTTCTGTATTCTTCCGCCCAAAAAAGCCTCATTGGACAGAAACAGACCTTAAATCTTTGTCTAGCTCTGGGTTCTAGAACAAATTAAGGAGTGCCTTCGACAAATTTTTTTTTAAATTCCTCATATTGCTGGGACTCCGTACAATATTTTTATTTTTTATGCCAGTTCTGATGGATAGTTAAGACAGTTAGCACACCCAGGGTCGACGTATCTAAAAATCGCGAAAAATCTACAAGCTAACAGAAAAACAGTTGCTTCTGCTATCGAAACTTATAACGAGGATCTCTCAGTTGAAAGTAAAGAGGGATCTGGTCGAAAAACCATTTTTTGGAAGGGTCACTAAAATGTGGAAGCACTTTCTGAACAAAATTTGGCAATAAAAGTAAATTGCTCGAATTTTTTCGTTCATAAAGTGAAAAAATCTACCGGCTTGAAAACATACAGAGTCCGAAAAGTTCTAGATCGGAACGCGAAAAAAAATTTGGATGCGAAACAACGGGCAGAACTTTTGCAAAAAAAAGTTTGACCAGATTTCCATGCACCATAATGGACGATGAAACATACGTTTTTGGTGATTTTAATTAATGCTTCTGGGCCAGGCATTTTATACTGCCGAAGGTAAGGGAAAAGTTTAAGCAAAATTTCCAAGAAAAATTCCTGGTTTGGCAAGCAATTTGTTCTTGTGGGCTCAGAAGCCAAACATTCACCACTAAAAAAAAAATAAATGTACGGCGTCAGCAGTCCTATACAAAACCAAGCCTAGCTTCTCGCAACCACTCGTGTGTGCGTGTTATTTTTTCCACGAAATGGAAGGGACCTACAGTTTTTTGCCGACTCCGAACGGCGAGTTGAGAAGCTTCTCATGCCAAATGATACTCTTTGATACTAATGAAAACTTTTAGGTGTTTTTTGCTGGGATTGAACCCGGGCAGCATGCGTAGTAGTCCAACGCACTAACCACTACGGCCACGGCCACCACAAAAACACTCTTCACTACTGGCTCAATAAATGGCGAAATTTATGTGAATGAGTGGCTGTAGAAGCGTTTAATGCCTTTTTATAACAGTCATCCAGAACGCCTCCTATTATGGTCTGATTTTGCACTACGGAAAGAAGGCGATGGATTGGTAAGAGCAAAACAACGTTTCGGTGGTGCCTAGAGAGGCCAATCCTCCGAATTCGCCAGAATTTATGTCAGTTGAAAGATATTGGGCGCTGGTCAAAAGAGAGTTTAGGGCCACCAAAAAGCTGTCAACACCATAGAGGAATTCAAAACATTCTGGACAAATAGCGAAGTTTGATGCAGTGTCTGCTTCATGGATAATGGTCGCGAAGTTCAAAAAAACAATTTTTAGTCACCGCGAAATCTTCACTTCTGTACCAGTATTAGAATGCAAAACCTCTCTGAGCCGCATACCACCACTTCGTTGATTGTGCCTAACGGCAGATGAACTATGCCCAATGTAAAACTTATCTTTACTTTACTGTCACGAGCAAAAAAATATTGTTTCGTTAAACTTAAGACTTAAGAAGATTTAATTTTCCAAACCACACACCATAACACAACACACCGCACATCACCAACCACTAAATTAACATTTTAATTCGCATTCCCAGAGCAACAACTCACTTTTTCACGACCAGACCCGGCAGGCAGGAAGCCCAGCTGCTGCTGCTGCTGCCAGAAATCCAAAATGTCATCCTTTAAGTCCACAGAAGAAGGTCCGACAAAATTTTTGCAAAACCATTCCCAAAATCGATAAACATTAGCTAAACAAAATCACCAGCACCACTGGTAAGCACCTCTCATGCAAAATGCGAGAGTGACACTAGGAGCACGAGTAGCCCATGTCAAAGAGACACCCCACCCAACATTATTTATAGTCCTGAAAACCAGAGCACATTTCCTCACTATTTCAATGTGCGGTCGGGTCGGCAAAAGCTTTTAGCAATCTAAAATCTAAACTAAATCCTAGACCACAGTTTCCTCATCTCTCAGCAGCAGTTGCCAGAGGACAGTGGATAGAAGAGCACCAGCAATGTCCTTCTCAATATGCCGGCCAGAGGAGTCTAAGTCGGCTAAAAAATGTTGCTAACTTGGTTGCACCTGATTGCTTACCGCCCGACGAATACCGACCTCATTTTTGATTGAAGCTCTGGATTTTGATGGATTATGCTCTGCACTTGGAGCAGATGTGTGCTCTGGGTGGACCATTCTTTGGTGACCGACCACATCTTCCATCTCAGCGGATATTACGAGTAATATGGTTTTCGACTTGCAAGAAGTTTGCAACAAAATTTCCATTCGCAGAGCATGTAGGTGGCATCAGGAATGCATATGACTCCAAATTTAATACCCGCCATGAGAGACAGTGAAACTTCTCCGATGTGAGTTCAAGATAACTGGAATGAGACAGAGGACGGCATGAAGCTCCACCATCGTCATCTTTGGTAGTCGTCGACAATGTGGGAGGATACGCATACGACATACCCAAATGATGGACCTCACACTCTCGTCGTCAAGTGCCAGGGCATTCATACTCGTAGCACCACCGAGCAGCACTTCTCGACAGATATCACATAATATTCCACAGCAATAAATTACATTTGTAGGCGTTGGCAGGTGTCGCCAGCGCTGTCTAAAATCGCGATAAATCTTCATGCGAAATAAATTTCATAGAAATTGTTCCAGAAGCGTTGACTGGTGTACAATCTACCCCTGTAGTTGGTCTCCGCTATCCGCTCTCCGCCACCTCCTCGTGTGGACAGGCTGACTGACTGGGTCAGAAAATGGGTTTAAGTGTATCTCCACTTATTTTGTTTCATAAAATTTTTGGTGCGATGCGTTCTGTCAGTTCAGACAAAAGGACGAAGAGCTTGTTCTGCAGGACATATACATACATATGTAAGTTGCTACTCTTTCTCTCGATGTATGTGTGAATAAATAAATTTCCTAATTGGAAATAAATTTTATTGCAAAATGGGCACAAACATACGAATACGAATACGAATATTTGAAGCGTAAATATTTAGGACGTTGCTCGTCGGGAAAGGGAGATAGTAATGGATCAGTGAACTAAAACGAAGCAAATAACTAGAAGAAGATATCCAAGTGTGAAGAGGGTATACCGGAGTGTCAAGAGAGTTTATTATTTTTGATATATCTTCCAGTTCCAGTGGATAGTCTGAGTTGTTGTGGATTTATTAGAACCTTACGCTTCAAGAGTACGTAGGACAGACAGACAGTCTCATAATTTTCGAATTTTTATCATTAAACTGATTTCGGTTATGAAACGCATAAAGTAATAAATTAACTGACTTTCTCCTGTGAGCATTGTCAAATGTATTAAAGATTGGAGATTGGAGGAGAGTGCCCAAAGTTAAGAAATGGTCAAAAATAATTGTTGACCAAATATTAGTAACGCAATGTATGGAGTACGAGGGTAAGGTGAAAAGTTCTCGCAGAGATGCCGTTCTGTCAAGTAGTTTGCTTGCACGAATTGTGGCAGTGGACGTCTTGTGTGTTTTTCATTAAAATGGATAGACTGGAATATCTTGCGGTGATAAAGTTCTTCGTTTTGGATGGATTAATCCCGAAGGCAATTCATCCAAAGTTGACAAACTTAACGGCGGCATTTCTCCTTCCATGTTAATCGTTAAAAAGTGGGCAGCTGAATTTAAACGTGGTCGCACGGTTCTTGAAGATGACCAACGTAAAGGAGGGCCAAAATCCGCAACCACATCCGAAACCATCGAAAAGTGCATGATATCGTGTTGGACGATAGGCGAGTGAAGGTGAGTTAGATAGCTCAGGCTGTAGGGATATAAGGTTGGTCTCAGCAGCTTAGGTTTCTCTTCTTCTATTACCATTATACTTCTAAGACTACCTCCGATTGTCGTTCATCTCTTATAGAAATGACAACAATTCAACATTCACCTATTTTGGAAATTGTAAAGCTGACAGACTTGATAAATTAGGAGCAACAATACCTATTCCTATAGGTATGCCGTATGCGTGCCATTGCTACTTACAAGCTATCACTCAAACTTGACACAGTCAATAAACCTAGTATTAGATGGGAAGATGGATCTACTTGCCGGTCTGCAGTCTGGACTGGATCTAAACCGCTCCAACTACATTATGTCCCTAAAATGACTAAACATAAGCACGATTATAGGTGACATTACATGTCATGCAACTACGTTTGGCATCATATCAAATGACTTTTGTAGAAGTTGCAGAGTTCATTCCCTGTGTCCATGCCTAGCTCTCTATCGTAGTATAAAACTAAATCCAGTGTAGTGTGCTGGTACACGAATTACCGACAGCCACTATTACTTGACCTTTCCATTAGTAATTCGAATTACGAGTTTGAGCGTGGATGTGCCACTAAGTTTTCTCATAGAAAATTTCACGTACCTATAGATGGTCCCAAAATTCACACAAAAAGCAATTTTGATAGAAAATACAGAATTTTAAATAATTAAATAATTACATTGTATGGAATAGCAAATAGCTTCAATGACTTTGCTGGCACTCTTATGTCGAGATTCTCAATGACCGTTTCTTAGAAATGTGGTTGAATTTCGTTGATGTAGCGCTCAATTTGCTCCTTCAAGTCCTTAAGCTTTACACTTTAAAAAAAATCCCAAAGAAAGAGTCCGACGGCGTTCAGTCGCATGATCTGGGCAGCCAATTTTGATCACCAAAACCGGAGATTACACGATCAGGAAATGACTCATGCAGTAATTAAATTGTTTTTTTTTTCGTACGTAAATAAACGTAAATCTTGTTAAAGTGGACACCCTTTATAAGAATTGAAAACATAAATAAATAATTTTTGCTTAACGGCTGCATAATAGCATTCGAAATTTTAGGAGAGGGTTTACATAATGTAGTTATAGTCTAAGAGCCCGTTGCAATTTTTTGGTACTATGAGGTACATAACCAAAAGATTTGCAAATGAATATAAAGCTTGGAAATATGTAATCTCAAATATTACCGTTTGGCAGCAAAATCTGGATCGTTGATATAACCACTTGAATTAAGTAAAAACTAAAGAACAGAACGGTTTTTATACAAATATTTAGGTCCCAGATGATTCACATGGTTGTATCTCTTTGCAGGTGCACCAAAACTTTTCAGTTAGTGCAATTAAAATATAAAGGGCTTTTCAATAGACATTACAATTACAATTACAATTACAATTACAATAGGCGTGTTTTTTTGAAACGTAGCTAGCCAGTCATTCATTAAAACGATTCCCAGCCAGCCGAACCCAGCTGACTTACCTCCAAGTTGGTGTGTGTGATTTCGGTCATATGTGTGTGATTTCGATCAGCTGTTAAGTGTGAACTGTCAAAGTATTCGGCATTCAACCAAATCGATTTTTTGTTATTTATTGTGAAAACAATTAATTTCGGTAATTTATTCAATGGATAATTTACATAAAGTGATATGAAATCATAATATAGTGGATTATTTCTGTGAAACATCATTTAGTAATTGAAATTATATAATTTTCGTACACGGCAGTCTGTCAAATGTTCTACAAATCGCTTTAAGCGCCACCTTGCCATGAGATATCGCAACATTCCTAGCCAGCTGCTTTTGGCTGCGGATAAAATCAAGAGTTGTAGCCAGCTGGTTGTTGTATTTGTTTTACGTGTGATATTTGACTTTGCTAGCAACTACTGGCTAGCTACGTTTCAAAAAAACAGGGCTAATTACAATTACAATTACAATTACAATTACAATTACAATTACAATGACAATTACAATTACAATTACAATTACAAATACAATTACAATTACAATTAGAGTTACAATTACAATTACAATTACAACGCTTGCGCGCTATAGTGGATAAATTCGAATCATCATCAACATGAATGGTCCTGTGCCAGTGAGATAACGCACCGGTCGAAGTACCAAAAATATCGCAGCCGAAAGTGCTTCAGTTCAAAATGAGCCACGCCATTCACAGGAATTGGGAATCTTTCTGTCCACATTGTAACAGCGAATCCCGCGTAAAGATCTTGGCCTACACCCCTACAAGATCAAACTAACTCAAGAACTGATCTTTCTGATCTTTCAGGTCGCAGTATCAGCCTTGGGGCAGGATCCAGATATAAAAAAAAAAAAAAAAACTCAAGAACTGAAGCCTCGAAAATTCTCCGATTGACAACAAAGCTTCAGTACATGTACAAAGACCGACCAGAGGCCCCTTCAAACTGTAAAGTCTTTTCAAACCCGAATTTCAACAGATACATATTATGTAGGTACATAATATGTTCCTCTTTGACTTACATATCAAAGTAGACAATCGAATTTCATAAGTCCTTATCTTAGAGTCACCGCAGTATAAAATTTGAAGCAACATTTGTACGTACATACATATATACATAATATACCATTTATGAAGGTTAACAAAGTCGAGTTAGAGCAGACTAGTTCCTCGTCGACCAACAATTTTAACAAATTTTGTTTTCCACTGCCTGCTGTAATCGAAGATTCGGCAACAAAAATTAAAAACACAAAACGCTGCTGTTTCCTTTCAAAAACGACACGAATTCACAAATCAGACTTTTCAAGTCACAACTTAATGCACAATTGGTCAGCACATGCGCTGGTCTTAGGGGAAAAGTTTGAAATCAGTGTCATCATTTTTATGTCAGTAATCCGGTGCACAAAATCTGGCAGCACCTGGTTTCCGTCTTTAGTCAGACGACTCTACCACAGCCACTTAAAAAAAATATATGTTTGAGTAAACCATGTGTGGCTAGGATAAGCCAAGCAATGATTTCCTGAAATGCCATCTTATTAGCTAGGTAAACAGTCGCTCTGTCCTATGGAATCGCTTCTTTAAAAACACCAAACCAACGACGACGTCAACGAGGACGACCATGGCGATGACGATAACAATCTCACTGGCATCGAAGAAGTTCCATCATTTGCATTAATCTTCGCCGATTCATGCATGTTTGTGTCCTAATCAAAGTTCCTCCACACCGGTGTGCACACGGTACACCGCACCACACACGCTATTAAAACTTTTTCCGAACACAACCAGAAAACCAATTTGGAATTGGCCATAATTTTCATAAATTGTCCGGCATAACACAAACTGTCCACAATCTCGCAATTAACCCCGAAAAACTTTGCATTCAAATTGCAAATGAGTTTCCTCGCAATGGCCGTCACTTCACTTGAATGGCACCTCTTCCTGTGTGTGTACGGCCATCATAAATGTCACTTTATGGGCCCCAAGGAGGCATGTGTGTGCCTGACCATTCAGTGCAGTTTTTCCATCGTTCTCCTCCTCTCTGCTGCGCGCACCTTAATTAGGCGACAAACTCCAAAGTCTGAGGAGTCCCCAGTCGAGTTGGCTTTTCCATTAGCACCTTATCATAATTGCGGCATTAATCTGCGGTGCTGCGAGTCAGGACTGCTCTTCGAGTTGTGGCCAAAGCCAATGTCAGAACCGAGAAATAAGAAACAAGAAACCGACGAGAACCCGATTTTGTGAAAATATGCTAAAGTAGTGGGTCCATCGTCGTTAAATGTAACAAATGCCAGCAATGGTCAGTGTGAATCTAAAAAAAAAAAAACAACGAATGCAGATCCTTTTCTTTTTCTTCTTATTTTGCTGCTTCGATGTCGTCTTGTGGTGTTTCGTGCATCTGCAAGGAGTGCGTCATGTTCGGGCCGTGTTCTCCTATGTTAATTCGCTTTCGTGCAAAGTATCTCGTTCAATGCCAATGGGAACATGGATCACTTGCACAACGGCACCAGGCGAATTGATATGAAATTATTACCTGTCGCGACGGTGCACGCCGCGCGCCGCGCCATGAACTTGCGGGATGGCATTGCGGCGCAGCTTAGCTTAGTACCCATTACATAGCTCATTGATGCTGGTAAATGTAGAATGTCACTCCGGTATGTGAGTGGTGCATGGAGTAAGTGATGGTTGAGCTTCATTGTGATTGTGATATAAGGACGTTCGATGGTCCTTGAGACATACAGGAGGTGCGCTGTTGGCTATGAATATATTTAATTTCCGGATTCTTGAGGACAATCGGTTTATTGAAATTGAACTGTAATTAATAACAGAGCTTTCTCTTGTCCCAAATTTACAGAACGTCTAACCGCATTCAGCCGTGTTAAGGTGTTCGTTTTCAAAATAAATAACGAGAGACTTAAGGATAGGTTTTCGAAAGCTTAAGTTGAGGTAATGAAATCGACAAAACCCGTTTGTAAGGCTCATAGAAATATATGGTAAGTACATGACGCCATGCTTTAAATTTACGGAAATGGACACATTTTTTCAACGAAGCTATTATTCAACGGCATACATCAACCAAAAGGATTATCTAACATTATGCAACTCTGTGTAATCGCTGGTAGTAGTAGCTTAGAGGCGTAGGAAAAAAGATTCAATGGACACTACTTTCGGTCCACATCAGTTCAAAGATTTTGAAACCAAGTTCAACATCATTAAATAGATAGCAATCTTTTGCAAGTTTATTAAAAAGTTTGTCACTTCTTCAGTTGTTTATTAAATTAGCAAGAAACTGTTGACTGTTATATTTTTGTCAGGATCTGTGTTATTATTAGAGTAACTTCGAGTATTGTGGAATACCGATTTCTATTTTGGACTTAACGGACAAAGTGTAAGATTTAATGTATTCAAATTTCGTAGGGTTCAATATAGAAGTATAAACTACCATTCAGTATCCTTTGGTGGGATTCTAATCGTAACTATAGATTATTTTGACAAAAATGTGCTCCGACCTCGAAAACCTCATTTTGAAAAAGTTGCGGGTAATGTGGTATACATTTTTTTACCTGAAAAGTTTTAAGTCGGGTAATGTGGTATACTATACCACTGTACCCCATCGCTAGTGTTCCACATTAGCCGAAACTGAATATTTTTACAAAAAAAATATAATAAAATATAAAATTAAGTTGTTAAAACAAAACTTGCAGTTATTCTACGTAAATGAAATATGTATTACTTTTCCAAATAACTGATCATCTGGTTTCAAATGTAATTTCTCACTGCACACAATAATTTTTTGTTTTGCTGAAAAAAAAAAACTCGAATGCACACGAAAACTTTTAAGGTTTTTAGCTTTTTAAATATTTAATTTTACTACAGTCACTAACTGCTGATATAAAAAGAGTTACCAAACTGAGCTCAGTTTTCGAGAAAATCGCCCATCCCACATTACCCGCATATTCCACAATACCCGAAGTTACAATATTATTATTCGGCCTCCAATTAACTCTGTCCACAAAAATACCCTCTCAAAATATTTTTTAATCGCAACACCTTTCGCAAATGCGTGACAAACATCGGGAAAACCGGTAAATTGCCGAAATCTAGACATTTTCGAAAGCATTCCTTTGGGATTCGAAACAACATGATTATTTAGGAATCTTTAATATTTGTTCATGATCCCAGCGCCCCATAAGGTGCACTTGCATTTTGCTTCAAATTTCATATTATTAACTAAGTTGGGGTACATTTTTGTGACCACTGTGGTGTAGTGGTAAATGCGTTGGACTACTATGCAATGCTGCTCGGGTGCCACCTCTTTCGAATGTCTGACAAGCAATCAAAGAGTACCATTTGTCAATGAGCTTCTCAACTCGCCGCGCCATTCGGAGTCGGCAAAAAACTGTAGGTTACTTTCATTCGTGCAAAAATAAAACGTACAGCTGGCTCTGATTTACCTCGAACTGTAGCGCCACCTAAAGTAAAGTAAGGCTCAATTTTATAATTCAATTCTAGACCAGGCGTCTTTAAGTCTACAACAAACGTTAATGAAGTTTATATGTGTTCGTTAATTTTGAACAATTGGTTGAGTTTTGTGGATTTTAGCAAACATGAGGTCTAGAAAAACGTAAGTAATGATTTTTTTATGGTTTTGTTATAATATTACCGTTGAGTTGATTTTTTTATGTTCATGTACCAGAGTACTAGACTATTAGTAAATAGGACAGTACTACTAAGGTACTGAAAAGGAGTCAATTGTACCCGACTTCGTTTTAGATAAAGATAATCCCTTAGCATTTTTCGAGATGTTTTCGACGATGAACTTTACGAGCTGAAAAAAATGTTCGAACACAGAAAGAAATGCAATTGCCGAAGGAGAAGTCAATTTCCGAATAACCACTGAAGAAGTGAACAATTTTGAAGGCATTTTATTCTGGTCGGGTTACAAGAGAATTTCACATTATAGATTGTACTGTATTGATGCTCAGAACCCAGGAGTTGCTGCATGCATGACCTGTAATCGATTTGAAAAGATCTTACGTTGTGCATGCTGTGAAAGCCAACTTTCTTCCGATGACAAATTTGAAATTCTGAGGAGTGTAATGACTGAAAGATGGCTGAAGTGTTTTTCCCAGAGGCAAACATTTATCAAATAATCAGTCATTGCTGCCTTATTTCGAAAAACATGGGATCAAGCAGCACATACACGGCAAAACAATCCGATCTAGCGATTTCATACCTAAATTTTTTTTTTGTTGAGTTATCTTAGAGAGCCTTACCAGGGGGCTAAGCCTGGTAATACAAACCCAAATCTCGGCATAGGTGCCTCTGTCATAACAAACTTGATTCCGAAGCTGCCAAGTGGTGATCACTACAGCTTTTATATGGACGATTTTGAAACAATGTATTTTTTGAACACTGTATTTACATAATGTTTAAAAAAATATGGTTTAAGAAGAAGTCTCCAACGCCAACCCAGCGAAAGGATTCAAAATTTTTACTACAGTTACATCACCAAGTCAAAAACAAAATTTGTTTATCATTCTCTCGAGAGCCCCATCATCGGGTGTTGAGTTTATTTTATAAGCCCGACGTGGATGTGACTGCTGTAATGTGCGAACAATTTGGTTTTGAATCTAAAGCAGAAGAAGCCCTATAATGTCAATTGCGGTTGTTCTACGGATACACCTGAAAAGCAGCAAGTGTTTTGACAAATATTTCAGAATTGTACGTGTTTGGTTGTAGTTGCAGCTCGTTTACGTAAAGAAAAATAGGAATGGCCCAAGAATTGATACTTCTGGTCAGCATTACGTTGTTGCACTAAAGTAGCATTTTGTTACTTTTCTACGACTTTTTCGAAATTCCCCACATTTGCGACTTTTCATAGAAATATGGAGACTTTTCATCGTTTTTTGATACTTTTTGTCAAAATGCTTTTATTTTCACTTAAATTTCTTGAACACATCTATCATATTAATTTTTCTTGAATCTACTAAAAGGCGTAGTGTTAGCCAAACCCATGCAAATATATGATCCATATCAATAAATCCATCGCATTGCGTTGCGAAATGTATAGATACACATGCTCACCAAGTTTTTGTACGATCCAAGATTAAACTTACACAGTTGAAATATGTTTAAATTCTGTGTACATTCATACATTTAGTATATATTTTTACTTCAATTTTAAATATTAAAGTACCTACATATATGGATATAATATCTGGCTTAATACAAACCTTTTTACAAGCTCAATATATTGACTTCTTGTGAGGGAAAAATCTGGGTATCGACTTTACACCCACTTCTAGATATCTGATAATGATGCAATTTTGCACACCTGTATTAGTCCGATGACAATACAATATCATGACGGACCCACATATGGTATGTATAAATGGCGTATCTCAGATTAGGCACATCTGTGGCCGCAGTGATAAGGTACACGATCCCACCTCTACCAACAATCTACAAAGATGTAAAAGACTCGGAAAAAAAATTATTTTTTAATTTTAAGTTTATTAAAGCTTGTAAAAAAAAATTATATTAATATATGCAGATATTTTTTAATTTCTTGTTTGTTTGGTTTTTGAAATAAAAAAATTAAATTACTTTGTTATAGGTCAGGTAGTATGTAAGTAAATAAGCAAACAATAAATTCTGAAAAAAATATTTGTAAATTTGTTGGTGATTTATGTTTTAATTGAATAAAAACCCCAACTGTCTGTATGATGATCCCGAAAAAGACCTCTTAGAGGAATTTGTATGCAAATTTTTTTATGTTGCTACTTTTTTTTAAGCCTGTGCTACTTTCTTGCGACTCTTTGAAAATTCTCAGCGGTAACACTGCTTCTGGTACGCCACTAGCTACGCATTATCTAAAGTATAAGAGGTCAACACATCCAGGAAAGGTGGTTTTGTAGGTTGAGTACCTTAATATCAAAACTTCAAAAGCGCCAAAATAGTTCATAGGCTTATTAGGCTGAGTGATCTATGGTCTCCAGTATATGCGTCCACTTCACTGAGCTAACATTTCGCCATTTTTCAGACGTCAGATCCGTGAACTAACTCTCCGACATCGTTCACATCGCCAACTACTGTGTAAGCTTTTTTCCCACTTAAGAGCACCTAATCCTTCCCATTCCCCCCGCCCCCCCTTCCCTTCTCAGACAGTCGATGGTGGTATCAAAGTGCGTGCTCCATGGATATTTATCTTTCCGAATGCATTTTTATTACAAATCAATTGAAGGATCATTAGCATAATTTATACAAAACGCTCGTTTAATGATCGCCTGCTAGTATTCGCGCGCCATGCGCAACACTGATCCGCAACGATCGCAACACCGTCGTCGTTGTCGTTGTCGTTGTCGTCGTCGTCGTAGTCTTTAGGTTGAATGCAGTACGCCAGCCGAATAGTGGAACTCCAAAGCTGACTTGTTTTCATTTCTCTCTTCAATGTGACGCGCTAGTACCGCGCAGAGTAATTAATGGCCAATTCGAAAACAAGACGGAGACATCTCTACAACGATGACGACTGCGACAACGATGCACGGAGAAGCGATCGCTGCTTCGCAATTTCGCGCAAACGGACGGCTGCCTGTTCCTGGTGAATCCGTATCCATACGCGCTGCTAGTTTCACCTAATAGACAAGACAGACAGTCGATCTACTTGGATCGTACCTCAAAATTGATGTCGGATTCAAGATAAATAATTGAAATTCCGATTGAGCGCGGCGATTACCGGGCGGACAATTAAATATCGCCTGAGGTCTCTGGCTGGTTGGTGTACGAGTACAATTTGCGAACGGTGTATGCGCTACGCATGTGAATATCGCTGCGGTTGCGGTTGAATTGTCATGTGTGGTACGTTGGATGCCACGACCACCGTTATCGGTGCACAACGATCGCCTTTGGACTGACATTTGATGCAAAAATCGACGACTAGACGATCGACGACGACAGATCGGTAGGTAGATTGGGTCTGCATATGGGATTGTTTGGGATGCATATAGGATTGTTATCTGGCATCGCACCGCATACCGTGATGAAACGGATGCCATTTCGGGAGTGCGGTTCAGGTTCAAGGAGCACCTAGATTAAGGTGGAGCAGAAGACAGAAAAACACTGCCACGAATGACAAGTGTGACAAATTTGTTATGATATCATTACGATCAGCTGTTGGTTGTGTTCGGAATGCCGAATATGGAATTTGAATTTAAAATCGAGACTTAGTCATGTAGATTGAGATTGAGATTGAGATGGAGATGGGAGCTACATGTGAGTAATAAATATTTTCGCATTTAGCTGTTGTTTTGATAATCTTAAAGAGGGATATAGTCCACTTCGGACATGGTAGGCTGCAGATGTTTTTAATAAAATCAGCTTAATGCTTTAAAAGGTCAACATCCAGAAAAGTAGATCAGTAAGACATCGGGGAAACTCCAAAGCGTGACCATGGTAGTTGCATCGACTACCATTAAGGTGATGGTAGATGGAAAGTCTTCGATAGTCTTGTATTTCAAGGACGGTGTTAAAACTGTGCAGATACCATGATCGAGGTTTATTTGGAGCTATAAGGCCATAGACATTATACTATGCTAGACGATTTGTATTGACCTCTTTCCATTTACAGGCTATTGTCCCGTTGGATGTTGTTGTTTAGAAATTTAGACTTTGCCACTTTATGTATGGATAAGGTCAACATTTCAAAGATGAGTCTGATTCCGCAGGAAGAAAGACAATACAGTAGCGAGCATGAAAAGTGCAACACGAAAAATAGCTCACATCTCTCTTCATTTCTTTCTTCTTTATCAATGAAAAAATTAAAAAAATAATCAATGTTTTCTAAAATTTTTTTCATCAATTTGTGGACATTAAAACAACATACTTTGTAGCACCTGCTTTATTTTTTATAACCTCCTTATTTCGCTTTGGCATTGAATCCACTAAATGTTGAAGATGATATTTCCGTATACCAAACTTCTTCAATCACTTCGTTGAGCATTTTAGGCATTTTGCTTTTGATAGGCATTTTGCTATTTAATTGATATCCAATGCCATAAAAAATAAAATAAAAATAAATATACGGCCTCAGCAGTCTTATACAGAACCAAGCCTAGCTTCTCGCAACCATTTGTGTGTGCGTGTTATTTTTTCCACGTAATGGAAAGGACCTACAGATTTTTTCCGACTCCGAACGGCGATTTGAGAGGCATCTCATGACAAATGATACACTTTGATTGCTTGTCAGACATTCGAAAGAGGTGGCACTGTGAAAAAAAACTTTTAGGTGTTTTTGCTGGGATTGAACCCGGGCAGCATGCGTAGTAGTCCAACGCACTAACCACCACGGCCACGGCGACCATCCAATGCCATAATGTGCCAGATATTTTCGATGGGGTGGAGGTCCTGGCCAGTCGAGTGTGGAAATTCCCCTATCGATGATAAATTCTTTATTCTGTGAAGAAAATATTTTGTTTAGTTAGAGTAAGTGCGGCAAATATGGCCCACCCTTAACATTTTTGGACATAAAACAGACAATTTAGCTTCAATTCATTTATTTTATTTTTTTAAATTGTTAAAAATTATTTCTCTTTCAGTCTTTATAAACATAAATTATAAAAAAAATCTTAACAAAAAGATATTAATAAAAAACGAAAGGAACTCAAAAAAGTACCTTTTAAAAAAGTGCCGCTAATATCGCCCACTTATAAAAATCATGTTTTGTCGTCATACGAACCGCAAGATTCGCAAATACAATATTTTTTCTCGTTGCCAGAACAATCTGTATGGGCCCACATTGTACACACAATACATTGCACCCATGCTTCTCCTCCCTGCCTTCTACAAGCAATAAATGCATTTATCAGATAAGTCATCTGGAATGAAATTGTCCTAACTTTCTGATGAAGTAAATTCGTCAGCACGTTGATTTTTTTCTGTGCGGGATGTTGTTTCCAATTCAATCCGGGCCATATTACAAAAACCTATGGTGGGCCATATTACCGACACATGGTTTTTTCACTTTTCTTTTAATTTAAATACACTTTCTAAACTTTTTTTGAAATTTCGATTTCATATAGAGAATTAATAATGTTAACACCACACAATCATAAAACAAAATATTAAGATTTTCGCAAAATTTAATATAAAAACACCTAAGTAAACTTACCAAAAAATTACAACGCAAAGTGCAAAAACGTAGCCACGTGCTTTACCGCTCACATATATTAGCCAGACTCATTAAATTACAGTGAGTCAAAAGCAGTTGGAATATGTTTGAAATGGATGCACAGTGGGGTGTCTATTATTTTTCAGTAGCGAGATATTGCGATGGGCCATTTTACCCACATGGGCCATATTTGCCGAACTTAGTAGAACTACCACGGAATGAGAATAGAATTTCAACTGATGGTAAAAGTGATTTATTAAAATATTTTTGTAAACTTCTGAGTTTATATATATATTTGGCGTCAGCAGTCCTAGGTAGAACCAAGCCTAGCTTCCCGCAACCATTTGTGTGAGCGCGTTATATTTTTGCACGAATAGAAGGGACCTACAGTTTTCTGCCGTCTCCGAACGGCGAGTTGGGAAGCTTTACATGACAAATGATACTCTTGAATGCTTGTCAGGCATTCGGAAGAGGTGGGCACTGTGAAAAACTTTTAGGTGTTTGCGGCGGGATTCGAACCCAAGACCGCTGGCTCAGTAGTCCGACGCACTAACCACTTGCGCTACAGTGCCCACTTCTTCTGAGTTTACAGTTCCTTTTACGAATCTTCAACTCCAAAGTAAGGAAAACATCGCCATATCATTTGGCCCGCTGTAGCTGTTCGCTGAAGGCACTTTTAAGGGGGGCAATCCCTTTAGAACGCTTCAAAATAACTCATTTTTTAACAGTGTTTTTAAAGGTGATAAAATAATTGAATTATTTTGAACTTGTAACATAATTTTATTCGAACTATGAAAATATAAAAACAATTTTTTATTTTATTTTTTCTTCCACAAAATGGGGGCTCAGTTCAATTTCTCTTCAGGTGTCTTTGACGCGAGGTCCAAAAGTGCTGCATTTGTCAGCCTTCCTCTATTTATCTTTTTACCAAAAAAAAAAATTATTTTTTATTTCTAACACATGCATTGGAACTATAAACCTATAAAATCATAAAAAAGTATAAAATTAAAAATTAGGTAAGCTCTTTAATAAAATGTTACAATTTTATACTGTTTTTTTCGACATTTTTCATCCTCAAAAAGTAGTTTATTTAAATGAAATCTTTAAAACTTTATCCTTTCGATGATGATACAGAGAAAAGCCTCACAAAATTTCAGCCAAATCGATCAATAACTTTTTAAGTTACAGCACGAGCAGTTTTTGAAAATACGGATTCGAGATAATCGCGTTTAAAGTTTCACTTTACCATATGCAGTATACTATATGCGCTCGACTATATGTGCGATAACTCTGTAAATATTTAATATTTGAATTTTTCGTCTCAATATATTATATTTTCGAAATATGAAAGAAAAAAAAAATCGATTTTTTTAAATTTCTAAAGGGATTGCCCCCCTTAAGCCTCTCCAGCTCTTCGCCGTATATACTGAATTCCATCTGATCCATAGATACTGAATTTGCTCTGAAAATATGACTTTTCGCCAATCAATTTCTGTCCACTTTTCATAAATTTTTGCCCCAATTAGCCAAGTTTTCAACATCTATTTTTTTTTGTAGGGCGACGAGCAATTTAGCCAAATTCTCTTAGTCTTCGATGCACGGTGTACACACTTATTTCAGTTGCACTTGACTCCACAAACTCTGCTCTTATTTGTACAGCTGTTTGAAAACGGTTCATCAATGACATCTGGTGTAAAACTCGATCATCAGCGGTAGATGTCTTAGGAATCCCTCCTGTTCCTCTTTGCCGTTCAACTGTGTCTCTAAGTATTTTTTTTAATAGTCTACTAACAGTCGACTTGATGCACCCAACTTCCTTAATAATTTCGACAATAGTTAACTTTGCCGCTTCAAACAGTGCAATTATTTGATTTTATTTTGGCCCACCATCAATTGATTGTAATTTGACATTTTTTCATAATTCTTAATTTTTACAACAACGCTGATCACTTACTTCAAAAACTAAAATGACTCTGAACGACTTGTTGCACACTTAGATATCCAAAAAAGATAAATGTAATAAAAAAAACTGCTACCACTAAATAATTAAGGATTATTCTGTAAAAAATATGCGTTGCACTTTCCGTGTCCGCTACTGTATTTCATTAATTTAATTATTGAAA
Source organism: Brachyopa scutellaris (assembly GCA_949775065.1). Lineage (NCBI taxonomy): Eukaryota > Metazoa > Arthropoda > Insecta > Diptera > Syrphidae > Brachyopa > Brachyopa scutellaris. The sequence goes on along the minus strand of OX459114.1, from coordinate 113,886,163 downwards.
ATTTAGTCGAAACTCATTTTTGGGGGGAAGATAGGATAGTTTCTACTTTACTAGATCTCAAGTTCAAAGAATTAAAACTCTGATATGAACCAACATTGGGCGCCATTTAAGGATCTCAAATATTTTTCTTTATTTTAATATTTGCCATGTCTCTTAGGTTCTTAGGCTTGACAAATTCTTCATCGGTAAACTCTCCTTTTTTGAAGACAACCACAGCCAACAAAACTGAACTTTGAAACACACAAAGATACTCGTAAGCTGCTCAGCTTGTTTCTTTTTTTTTTTGTTTCCAGAAGATGAACCACCCATTCATTCGAACGAGGAGATAGCACGTGTGATTAATTACCCCTAATGCTATTATTATGCAAAACCTTGGTACCAGCACCCAATTTGCTTTCATTGCTTCCATTTCTGCTTATTTATCCACGAATTAAAATAATTTCTCATCACATACAGCTCTCCTACTGCCGCGTCAATGATTAAGACCCAAATGTGATTAAAAACAAAAACAACAACACAGAAGGTAGATAGAGGGTGAAGTCTGCACCATCTCCACTTCTAATTCCGGAATTGACTTATGACCTAATCGCAAATGCCACCACGCGCCGCCGCCACATGCAACTCTTTGCGCATTGAAATCCCAAAACACAGCAAAATAACAAAAAAAAAAAAAAAAAAAAAAAAAAAATAGACGAAAGGACGAAAGGCGAGAAGGAATAATAGAACCTTATCTGGTTAAACACGACACAATCCCCACCCGCTAGTCTTTCCGTGTGACTGCATGATAAATGAGAGCGAAACATTGAACGTCCTTTTGTTGAATGAATTCCTAATAAGTTGATAACGCAACAAGGATGCCACCGGTAAGCATTACTGCCATCGGGATCGCTCACAGGGGGTTGTTTGTAAAACACCTCGTTTTTCCAATTTTTTTTAGTTTTTTTTTTTTATATATCCTGAGTAGTGAATTTGATGGAAAATGTATGCCAGGACACAGTCAAGTCTAGTGAAAATGGAATTTTCCAATTTGTTGCCTTTTCTCATTTTTCCGGGTGTAGGTATTGTGGAAGAAACGACATCTAAGTAGCTACTCCTTTTAGTTGAATTTCCCAGTTCAAACTACGGATGGATAAACGACGACGGTGGAATGTCCCTTGGCCAGGGACCAGGGGTATATATCTGGTGGGAATCCCTCCTAGTATAGTGCGAGCGAGCGAATGATTAATGACTCCTGGACAAATGGAAATTGTTTGAATTGCATTAAAGTATTTAAAAGGGTTCTCCGCTCTCGTTTTGTTGTCGTCCTCGTCGTTGTCGTTTTGGAGCGGTCGACGCTCGACTTTAGTTTGCAACGATTGGGGTTTACACTGGAAATGAAAATACAAGAATACATTTCCTCTGTCTTTTTTTTTCTTTTCATCTCACTCGCAGGATCCGCATCCGCATTGGACGAACTACACTTTTTGGTTTTGAGTTAAGTTTTTTTTTAGGAAAGAGAATTACAATTTGGCATCGGATCTTGAAAGGGACGGATTGAGGTTAAAAGTCCACCCGATATGATATAGCTCTGATGACTATGAAGACTAATGGTGGTGGGTAATGCATCTGAGATTGTGTCAATTTCAAATTACGTCCACATGGCTGAGTTTGTTTCTAGGAATGATGAATGGTTTTCAGAAATTAACCCTAGATTTGTTTTTTTTTTAATTATCTTTTTTTTTTAATTCACAGCTCGATGAATGTTTTGTCTTAGGGTGTAAACTTCCAATGGTATCGTGTGGTACCAAAGCTGAGACTAGCTTGACCACGTCCATATTCACGTTCTCGTTCAATTTCTAGCTTTTGTTGAATTGTGACAACGCGTTGCCTGCTCTGAAATCAAAGGTACTCGTGACGTTTTCAGTTGATTTGATGAACCCGCGTGCAGTCTCTAGAGTCATCCTGCATAGTTATAAACGATTGAGTTAAGCAGCATTTGCAAAACGACTAGAAGCTGGTAAATATTAACCTGGAGTTCCGATTACGATTGTTGAGGGAAGGCTTAAAAAGGTCAGCTTATTGTCTGTAATGTCATATTTTAACACGTGCACTTCTATGCGTTATTGACCCTTAGGAAAAAATCTGACGGGTTGAAGTAGGTAGCGAACGGTAGATGCAATTTCATCCAGAGGCCTTAAATGTCCATTGTGATTACCCTAATTGTGCATGTTCGAATACGCATTTACCAAACCATTTCAATCTTATAATAAATCTTTTCAGGTCTGTAAGCGGTATCTTAGCCAAGTCGGTCCAGGTAGTGGAAGAACTGTGCTCCCAGAAGATAGGCATCGTTCTTGGAGAGCTGAGCAGTGACATGGAAGGTGTGTTATGTGTGTCTATTTCATTCTCATCCATGCAGCTTCTACAGAGCGAGGGTTAAAGTGCAGGACCTCGTAAACGCTTTTCGCATATTTAGCAGAAATCACAAAAACTTTTTTAAAAACGATGGCGCAAATTTATAGTCAACCCCACTTTATTAGTTTAACTCCGTACTAGATATACGCAACTTTAAACTTAAAAGCATTCTTTAATTTTTGTTCAGTAATACTGTGTAACAAAAATGTGTTTATGTTATTTTTTTGTTAGTTTCTGCTTGCTTATGATATTGCAAGCACATTTTGAGTATTCATTCGTTCTAACTGTTAGCTTTATGGTAACGGCATCGCGAAATGTGTTAACGGAGATGCAAGCAGAGCAAGACTATCATTCTACCTCTGCAAGCTAATGTGAATAGTCTTAGTTGAGAAAATAAATAAAAATGACTTATTTAATTATGGAACAGTCGTGCTGACACCGACAACTATCGTACGAAAAGATGGCCGCTAAGAGAAGCCTTTATACTATACCTGATGCAAAAAAACGTGATGTTCCACCTATTGGTAGATTCAGGAAAAGTACTTATGCCCCCGCTTCAAATCACAGGAACGTAATGCTTGGACAGCATTCAGGGAAATAAAAGGAGGAAATATTAAAATAGAAAATTATGTAGAACTAGTAGAAAACTTAGTGGATAGGTTTAGTATATTACGATGCAGGATGTCGCTATAACTACATGTTCTTTACTCTCATTTAGATTTTGTTTTAGTGAAAACGTGGAAAGCATTGGTGAAGAACATGCTGAGACGATTCTCTAAGACATCGCCTTAATGGATGACCGGTCCCAGGGCAAATTGGATGCCAATATGATGGGCGACTACGTCTGGGGCCTAATAAGGAACAATTCCGAAATCCATAGGAAAACGCGAAAATTTCTGCACTTCTGGAAACATAGAGAAGTGTCAATATTTTTTTTTGGTTAGATATAATGATAAGTTATTAAAATTTGGTGTAAAATTTTGAGTTAAGTTTTTTTTAATATTTTTTTTTTTAATTTACAAAAGTGCGAAAATGCTCAAAAATGCAAACTTTTCGTTCAAATTCTGAGGCAATAGCTAACACTTAAGAAGAACTTTTGGCATTTTTGAAATGAGCTCACATATACCAAGCATAAACAATCCAAAAATCTACATAAACAAACATTTTTTGAAATTTTGCTACACAGTGTAATAGACACTTTTTAGTATACTGCTAAATAATTTCTATTTCGCAACGTTCCTATGAGAAATTTTATTCAAACACACATAAAGGTACCAGTTTTGATAAAAAAAAACTTAATAGTCTATCTCCTTATTAAATATTTAATACGAGGTTCGGGTGATTTTAACTTTAATACGAGGCGCTAATGATAAAGTGGGCTTTATGACGACTATAATTATGAAAACGCTTAGTTTCGTGCTAAAATAATTTTAAAGTGTACCTACTTTAAACGACTATAAATTTGCGCCAATATTTTTATCCATGAACTGTCAATATTAGCTTTAAAATGCACTGGACTTACGAGGTACTGCTTAAATATTTGGCGGGAAACATTATATCAGGTTTTAATTTTCGTTTTTACTGTAAAATGTTTACAACAACATTAGTAAACTAAAAATGCCAAAAGGTGGCTCTGATTTTACTGATTATTATGAATAAATAATGGCGCAAGATTATAGTCGATTAAAGTACCTACACTTTAAAATAATTTTAAAACGGAACTAAGTTTTTTTTTTCCGAGGGTAACAATCTTCCATAGACACTATGAGAATAGCAAGCGCGTACTTATAGTAGTGTCAGATTCTTACTGACCAAAAACACCACCCTCGATATAAATTTGTTAGATACTGCAACTAAATTATACTACTTATCAAGCAATTTTTCTATCACGAAATATAAACGTTTGGCAGGTTACTTTCCAGTGAAAGATCCTGCATATGCCGCAATTTAGATGCGGTTAATACTTATCTCGCCAAGTCGAAAGGTTTTGTCCTTTGTAGTCGGCGCAATAAATTGCTCTCATCCAAAATAAGTAGGACTGTATTATTAACATGTCCGATTAGTCGGTTTCTATGTTTTCGCGCGAAGCTTCTAGTTTCAGCTTCGATTGTCGGAATTCCGAGATCCCTGTGGATATCGTCGTTTCTAGCATACCACGGTGCTTGGACAATTTCTCTAAGCACTTTATTTTGAAAGGTCTGTAAAATATTGGCATTTGTTTTCTTGGTACAACCCCAAAGGAACTAAGTGTTTTCATAATTATAGTCGTCATAAAGTCCACTTTATCATTAGCGCCTTGTATTAAAGCTAAAATCAGCCGAACCTCGTATTAAATATTTAATAAGGAGCTAGACTACTAAGTTTTTTTTATCAAAACTGGTACCTTTATGTGTGTTCGAATAAAATTTCTTATAGGAACGTTGCGAATTAGAAACTATTTAGCAGCGTACTAAAAAGTGTCTTTTATTGAACAAAAATTAAAGAATGCTTTTAAGTTTAAAGTTGCGTATAACTAGAACGGAGTTAAAGTGATAAAGTGGAGTTGACAATAAATTTGCGCGAATATTTTTTGAAGTTTTTTTGACTTACGATATCCTGCACTTCAACCCTCAAGAGGTCATTTGTAAGGATGCCGTATCTTCCGGTCATGTTTACTATTGTACAGTGTCCGATTATAACACCGACGAGCACATAGATTTGGCTTCTTCCATTAAAAGCAGGGATGTTGATCTTTTCTGATCGACTTACAGTTGCATGTTATGGCACAATTGCTAGTATGCGCAGTACTGGATCCTCGGCAAGATTAGTGATGATGTCATCTTTAGGTTTCTTAGCTGTGTTAAAAGACTGTCAGACCTATCTGTCAGCAAGAGTTATGTATATCCATGTCAGAGCCGTTCCTGGTCAGTTCGTCTGCTATTTCGTTCCTTCTTTACCCACGTGGCCGGATACTCAGCAGCGTAAAACTGTTTGGTGTGCATTTTGAATTCACGGAAGTAAAGTCCAGTGTTTTAAGTGCGGCTGGTGGTGACTTCCGTTACGGATAACTGTGAGAAGAAAAAGTGCACCTGAGGCATTGTATCCTCTATGAGTTCCAAAAAGGCAACTATGCGGTACAGGCAGAAAAAAAATTGTGCGCAGCAATTGAAGAGGCCGCAGTAACAGCTCGAGTATGCCTAAAGCAAGGTGAATTTCGAAATTGATGACTTTTCTTTGAAAGATGATCCCCGATCAGGAAGGCCATCAGATGTTAATGATGAAGTGCTGTGCAGTATGGTCCACATAAATCCTACACGAACTAGCATACGTAGATGTGACCTTCAAGCTTGGAGTTCATCAGAAAATTGCGTTAGAGCACTTCAAAAGTTTTGGTTTTCTGTCAAAACTTCCTGTTTGGTTGTCACACGAACTAACCGACAAAAATTCAATAGACAGAATTTTGACATGTGCCTCAAACCTTGCTGGTCGGAATAGGGAGCCGTTTTTGGACCACCTTATCACTGGAGATGAAAAGTGGATTGTTTTGGAAAATGTAGCAAAAAAAATAACCTATATTTACAGTGGAGAAACTGGTGTGCTGTGCATCAGAAGAAGGTTATGCCGTGTTGTTGGTAAAATCGCAAGGGTCCGGTGTACTATGAGTTGTGTAAACAAAATTAAATGGTAAATGCTGATCGTTATTGCATTCAGCTTAATATTTAGAACACAGAAATTCAGCACAAACGTCAGTACTTGGGCAGCAGAAAGGGTGTAATCTTTCATCACGACATCGGAAGACCGCAAGTGGCAAGAAATCTCTACAGGACTTCCTTGATAGAGTTTTAAGAGTTTCCAAATGACAATGGGACCATTTTTCGGCGCCAAGAGTGAGGCCTTCTCTTCCAACGGATTAGATAAGCTACTAGAATGTTGCCAAATAGGCTTTACCCATGAGGAAATTATATTTTGAAGCAATTTTGAAATCAAAAGTGGAAAAAATCACGACAGAACTTTCCCTCACACCAGTTTGTGCAGCTATCATCATTTTCAAGAAACAGACAAACGAGTTATGAAGTTCGCTTGATATGGAGCCTTTGGTTGCCATCTCCATTTTTCATGCAACTTAGAGCTCCCCCGTAATTTAAGTAATTCCATAGCAATTAAAATCCCTTCGCTAACCAATCAAATACAAGTCAATTGATGGTAATTTATTAACTTAGCAAATAGTCCAGGGCATCGATCCTCATCATCGTCAATTGACCAAAACCCGCAATCCTTCTCCAGATTGCCTATTGTTATCGAACAAGACTACGTACATATATGTACATACTCGTATATATCTCTATACAACAAACCTCATTGCGAACCTTTCTAAATCGTGATAACGACATAATTGCATATATCCTTTGCACCAGCCATTCTCCTCTATGATCGGTTACTGCAACATCAACCGTGTAACCAATAATTGTAATCCGAAGACGACGAAGAAGAAGAAGATCCACTGATCTGCGCACTCGAGGCATTTATAATAATTGCTGCCTTCAAACACCAGTTACAGACACACAAACGGCCCTAGTGTGTCTGCAGGAGGAAAATACTCGTACCTTGGCCGATTCCAATTTTGATCCATAATGATAGAGGGAGCGTTGTGGAATCAGAGCACCCAACCGTGGGGGATTCTGGAAAACACATTTAATGATCCTTGTTGGCTTCGCAAGGGCCAGGGGAACTGCGCAATTCTCACATTCAATTCTGATTTTGGCAACAGATAGGGGGATACAAAAATTTCCACTTGATTTTTCCAGGGCGATGTTGGGTTGCACCACCACCAGTCCTTCGGTTGGATTGGTAACAATCGAGATACCACCAACTGAAGGGCATGATGACGAGCACATTCGTACACAAAGCAGAGAGTGACCGACCGACGACCGAACGATGATGATGATGATGAAGAACCTACCAATCGAGAGAACCACAAACTGATGAGTACCTCTCAAGCCGATGGCAAACGGAATAAAAAGAGGTTCTTGGGCGAAAAACCAAAACGATGAGTTCTCCTGCCACGCCCCAAAGATTCTAAAGTAATTTTTCACGGGAATTGCATTTTAAATTGAAAACACCAAACCATTCTCATCATCATCATCATCATCAGCAGCAGGAGTAGCAGGAGCAGTACCCAAGAGAGTGAGTTCAATTTCATGCCAGAGCCCTCAGCAGGTTTGCATGTAGTGAGTCGATGTGTGTTTCTTTCATTTTTGGCTGGATCACCCCCGCCAGCCTCCAAAAACCAAAAAAAAAATAAAAAATGGTGGCGATGTACTATGCCGGGATCCAAATTGTTGTCCATGCCTTCGGATTGGAAGGATTGTTTTTTATACGAGTGTAGCTGTTGTACTCGAGGTTCTGGTGGGAATGCCAATGGACTCCGAAGGTGGAACACACAATCACTGCACGAGAGATGAGGTCAAGAGCAACCAGCACTCTGTAATGCTGATTCCATTTGAATTCGGAACCCGCGATGAATACCCCTTGCGCGCCCGATCACATGGTGATCGGTTAATGATTTCTTGCCCGACTCTGTAAACAAAAGTGCATTATCTGATCTATAAATGAGATCTTTTCGCCGATGATTTATGATACCTTAAATCGATGATTATCTGGAACGGTGATGGGGCGCGATCCATGTAATGTGCAATCGCCTGGGTCGTTGGTGTGAGACGATTTATGCGTCATTGGATACGCTACGCGAATGTGCATTTGCTTGATTGAATGGAGCGGCGCGATCCATTTGAGTGTTGTTGTTTTTTTTTTTTTTTTTGCGATGTGAGGCAATGGCACTGCTTTCGCAAAATGCGACTTCTTAGTTGGATATGACCCATGAGAAAAAATGAAGAAGTTGAAGTAAGGTGGCAGGTAAATGAACCTGCATTTTTTTTTTTTTTGTCTAGGAAATCAATCTTTGCTAGTCTCTCTCATCAGTGAATGTTTTCAATTCCATACTCAAAAAACGGAAGAGTCTACTCAGTGTTAGCTCACAACTGCAAGTTACATTGATATATTTATGTCTACAGTGCCGCTCAAACGGATCCAATTAAGATTTGCAAGGTTTTATTCAAGTCAAAGATTCCTGGATTATTTCAACAAAAACAGTTTTACTTCTACTGAAAGTAGAACTGGTAGGACTCAAGACTGGTAGAGTGCTGCTTCAATGTTCTCCAATCCCTAGCTACTCACAACAAGGTCACACTTTGGACTTACAGTTTCTTGCGGTCTCTGAACGGCGGGTTGAGAAGCTCCTCACTGCAAATGATACTCTTAAATTCTTGTCGGACATTCGGAAGAGGTGGCAAGGCAACGTGAAAATCTTTTCAGTTTTTACTGAAATTGAACCCGGACAGCATGCGTAGAAGCCCAACGCAAAAAACCACAAAATCAATCAATCAATTAACAAAATCACCACGTCAAATGATGACAAGGAAAGTTAACAAGTTTTTTTTGTGGTTACTTTTCTGAATATCCAATCCACAAATTCTGTATCGGGCTGTAAAAAAACCATATTAACACATTTGAGTGTCAGATACAATTCTATAGCGGTTTTCTGTAGCAAAACTTTTTACCTGATGGAGTTCAAAACTGGAAAACAGCACATCACACCGTTGGTTATTAAAGTCATATGGTTTTGTTTTTTGATAAAAATTCAAAAAAAAAAAAAAGAATTTAAATCCTGCTTCTGACTGAAAAGAATAGATCCACCCGAATCTACAATACATAATTTTAATTCAGAGTCAATTTCTTTTCTTCTTTTTCCCTCGTTCATAAATTCAAATTTTAGAAAAATTATTACTTCTACGAAATGATAGCAACATGCAACCTTTGGCTTCAAAAAATTTGAAGAAAGTGCTATATACAATATACTTTTGACAAAATAACGGAACAAAACATTACACAGTAGCTTTGAGAAAAGAAATGTACTTTTTGTGATTTAAATTTAACCGAAAGTTCTATAAGTTGGTTTCTGTAAGTTTCGAGGAACAAATATAACTTCTGACGAACTAAATCGCGAATTAAATATGTGAATTGAATTAAATATAGAAAGGAGAGATTAAAATCTTTTTTACTTACTTACTAAGGTGGCGCCACAGTCTGAGGTGAACCAAGGGCTCAACCAACAACCGCTTCCAGTAAGCCTAGTCCTTAGCTAACTCCCTTCCTCCCAGTTGCTTCCTTCAAGTTGATTCAGGTCCAGGTCCTTTTCCACTCATCAACTTAGTCCAGGTCGTCCTCTGCTGCGTTGACCATCCGAGTTGGATTCGATTACTCTGCGGGCCGGAGCGTTGGTGACCATTCGCTCTACATTTCGTAGCTATCTCAAATGCCCAATGCGCAGTTTTTTGACCAGGTTGATGTTGCTGTAGAGCGTCAATGCAAATGTGGCCGATTATCTTACGGAGGATTTTTCTCTCGAAGCGACCATCTGCTTAAGATAAAGTCCATGCTTCAGCTCCATATAGCATCAAGACTAGGATGATAAGGGTATTTTATAGGGTCTCCTTAGTTGATAGGGAAAGGGCCTTACTACTCAATTGCCTTCTAAGCCCAAAGAACAGCGATTGGCTATAGTAATCCTTCGTTTGATTTCCGACGAGATGTCATTTTTTGATGTTATAGCAGAGCTGCAGAGCCGAGGTAGGCAAAGTCCTATACTAAATCAAAGTTGTAACTGTCTACTGTGACGTTCTGTCCAATTTTAGCCGCTTCCATTTCTTTACTCGCAAATGCACCGGTGACAGTTCGTTGTGTTCTACCAATGATGTCAATTTCGTCGACGTAGGCAAGTAGTTGAATGGACTTTTGAAAGATCGCTCCTCGTGTGTTGGCTTGTGAGTTTCGAACACAATTCTTTCAAGTATGATGTTGAACAAGTCGCATGACAGCGCGTTACCTTGTCTGAATCCTTTTTCGAAACCGAAGGTTTTGGTGAGGTCATTACCGACCTTGATGGAGCAGCGAGCTTTCACCATCGTCATCCTCCACAGACGGATGAGTTTGGCAGCGATATCAAAACTAGACATGGCTCTATACAGTCTCCTTTTTTATGGATCGGTCCAACTATGCTGAGAGGCCTCATTGAGAACTACAATAGTAATTTAAATGAAAAACTCATACTCATAGTTCTTTGTTCACGAAAATGTAAGTTATTTCTAAAACAAAATTAGTCCTACCATTGAATTCGTTGATTCTTCGAAAAATGTTGGTATAGTTTTTAATTAGATCGCAGAACAACCATATAAATTTCACAGTGGAAAATACATGTGACGTTCTTCGAACACAAATATTTAGCTAATTTAAAATAAGACTGCTACTTGCAAAATTTCTAAGTAAAAGGAAGCTACAAGTGGTGCCTCTAAAGATATGACTACGATTTAAGCTTTGCTAAAAACTTAGTGTACCTACGTACATGCCATTTGAAAACTTAAAATTGGGGCAATTGGCATTTCACACATGAGAATGCAGAACCAATTCTAAATGTCAAGGCAAAAAATTGTTTCATATTGACAACTGTCAGCTATAGTCATTAACAGTTTTAGTTATGGATATGGATAGATACTCGGTGGTACAACATGTCAAAATGATCGAAGTCATCGTCCACAGTATTTAAATCTTGGTAGCTTACTTTTTATAACCCTAATTGGATGATATGGATGTTGACGATATGTGGTTTCAACAAGATGGTGCCACATGTCTGACAGTCTATGCAACAATAACTTTATTGCCCAAAAAGATCCTGAAATCTCGCGAAATAGCAGCTGAGATCATGCAATTTGACACCCCCGGACTTCTTTAATTTGGGTTATCTCAAAAATAACGTCTATGGCAATAAGCCATTCAATAGCTAAGTACGAGATAATAAGACATATTGATGGAATAGAGGAACAATTATGCCGCCATTCAATGTTATCAAAAATCTGGCAATCAAATAGTCATTATTTGAAATCTGGAAATTTGTAGAATATATGGAAGATAAGGCAACCGAAGAGCCGATGTACATAAGTTTAAGAACCTCGATCCACGTTTACTGTTGTTATATCACCACCAAACTTACATCGTCTTCATACCCTCAAGTTGTCGTACTCCAACGCCTCCAAAAGTGTCTCAACAATCGGAAACTTTTAACCGGAAATCTTGAGGACAAAACTTTTCTTTGGGCAACAAGAAATCATAACAGCACCTTCTAATCGGTTTCCTTGCCTCGCTACGAACAAAGGAGACCATTCCCACTTCTCCAACCCCTTTGCTCAAGACGAACTCCCACTGTGAGAACCATCATCATCTTTCCGGCCACCTAATCTCAATGACCACTTTCGTAAAACTTTCGCTCATATCCGGCGATAGATAGAATTAGCCTCTAAATCCGCCAGCATTGTTCCGTATTTCATACTTCTTAGGTCTCCTTTCAGATGATGACGACAACAACGAAGACGATGAGGAGAAGATTGTATCACAACTGATATCCTTTTGTTTTGGCCTGAAAGTGGAAGCGAGTGATACAACACTTGTTGGTGGTGCTTGTAAATTTTCGATTCGAAGCGTTCGATCCCCGCATTCGCATTTCGTGTGGTTTCTCGGGTTAGGCTAAGGCTGCCACTGCCACTTCCATTGGGAATCCGATGAGCATTCAGTTCACGCCATTGACATCCAGTGAAGCGGCAACAAGAAGTAATTCCACTCTTCCACTTCGCTGGAGCTAATGTCTCTAAACGAGAGCTGAGTTGTAGAATGTTAATGGCGGTGGTAGAACAACAACTATAGTCCTCATGATAGGATTCGACGAGTGGCAAGGATAATTTGGAGTTTTTAGTGCGTGAAGCGATGAATTTTTAATTGGGAATTGGGTGATGAATAAGTGAACCACTGTACAGGGCGCCCGTTTGTTGGTCCTTTGCGGTTGGATTTAATTAAAAAACATGGGCAACATGCGGACCACATGGGCATCGCGGCAGCCTCCAAGATCCTTGTATTGGAAAATCCTTGTTCACTTTTTTTTGTTTTTTTGTTTATTTTGTTTTCCCTATTATTTCACAAGGATTCCATGAATAATTCAAAGATGCTTGTTGTTTATGTGCGTGTTCTGTCATTAAGGAGGTGGCTACCCCACCCCCAGCTCCAATGTGTGTGGGTGTACACGGTATACATGCATGCAAATTGGTACAACGGCATGCTGAAACACAGCCAGAGAGAGGAAATGAATTATAGATATTCCTTCTGCTATTTGATAAATCTTCATTCATACAGCCGCCCGAAAAGGATATCAGATAAACATGTGAATTTCGCACACTTATCATAGGGTCGCGGCGAGAATATCCTTTTCTTTTGCGTTTTGTCATCGGTTGGCAAATTTTCGTCGTCGTCGTCTTCGTTGTTGTTGTCGCCGCTTGAACCCCCAGGAGAGATTCCGAAGAACTGATAATTCATATGTGGGATTCTGGAGAAAATGTGTTTTCAGCGCCCGCCGTCGAGGACGTATGTTACCCTCTTCGATGTTGAAAATTCAGGCCTTGAGATGGGATGACACATGCATGGGGTGGTGTTTGTTGAGGCGAATGAAGGACCTAGTGCGAGTTCGGTTGTTTTTGTAGCATTTTCCTTATAATGGAAAAGAATTTGTGTTTTTTTTTTTTCATTGTACAAAAGGATTTAGTTTTCTGTAAAATTTATGTCGCTTTTGCTTTTCAATGGGACTTCGATAATATGTTTTGGGTGGAGGGTGATTATGATGAGTTTCCTGTAGGAAAGCGCTTTTGTTGTTCAACGCACGGCGATTTATGTGGGAAGCATCGAAGATGTTTGGTTCTGGTTAATTCTGTTTATCACTTATATTAAGATAATTGCTTGTGGCTTAAGGTGCGTTCACTTGGAATAAATGAGAATGTGGAGATGATGTACGAAAGTACATTTGGTTTTTAAGACTGTCATTAATTTCATAACGAGTGGAAGATAGCTGGGCAACGTGTTTTCATCAAAGATACTTCACATAAGCACAGTTAGATTGGGTTTTTAATTCTATTGCTCTTCCATTTGCAATCTCAAAAAGTCATCAAAGACAACATACGATGGCGAAAGCATCCACTTTGTTCGCAACCTAGCACTAGCACCCAATCACTAACCGTTGGGTCATTGATAACTGGTCCTAGGACCGATTTATACTAAAGAAGATCTGCAAGAATCAGAGGAATGCTAATAAAGTATAATACAATTTAAACAAACAAATTAAAGAAGTTAAATACTCTACGCTGGAAAACTAGAATTGCTTTTACAAGCGTCAGATACAAAAGCGTTCTGAACCTATTCTTTAAGTCGTATTGATCTGTTGTTGCAAATATTAGATTCCTTTTACTCGGAGCAATAGGATATGAAATTAACAGTCTCTATTTCATTGATCCTGTTCCTATTCAGCCGAAAACAGACTTTATCTAGGATGTAAGATCAACGATCTATTTAGCTGTAAAATCAGGTACATAATATGTTCTTTTGCACATAAAATCCACAATGTCATCATCATCGTCACTGAGTCATGAGACCTAACTTCAATGGCTTCAATTAAAAGAGCACAAAATGAACTAACCCTAGTTGTTTAACGAAAGACCAAAGAAAAGACTGCATCTAGGTAGTTTCAGTATAGGCTTAGGTAACCTCACTTTTCTTGCCAATAAGTTTAAATTAAATATGTAGTGTTATGATAAAAGGTCGGGATAAATGGAAGTCCTCAGTATGTTGAACCTCAACATTTGTTTTATTTACAAGTATTTATTGTGCGACTGATATGTCAAGGCTGAATAATTATCGTTGTTAGACTTGGCATCTCTAAAAAATAAACCTACAAATGGTGTTGCAAATAAAGCATCCCACGCACTGATCAAATCGCGATTAAGGGTTGAGTTATGGGTAAATAAGTTAAAAAATTGCAAGACATGGCCATCAAAATCCTGTCAAGAAAATCTCCAGTAATAGGCAAATTTAGGGTCCTGTAAATAAATATATAAATATTAGACTTCAGCAGTCCTAGGTAGAACCAAGCCTAGCTTCCCGCAATCATTTGTGTGCGTACGTTATATTTTTGCACGAATGGAAGGGACCTACAGTTTTCTGCTGTCTCCGAACGGCGAGTTGGGAAGCTTTACATGACAGATGATACTCTTGAATGCTTGTCAGGCATTCGAAAGAGGTGGGCACTGTGAAAAACTTTTTTAGGTGTTTGCGGCGGGATTCGAACCCAAGACCGCTGGCACAGTAGTCCGACGCACTAACCACTTGCACTACGGTGCCCACCCACCATTTGTTAGGGTCCTGTAAGTTAACCTATAAAATTCTTAATATCTTCGAAAACCAAAAGTTTAAATGAAATGAAAAGAAGCAGATAGGATAAATAAATAGTCTTATTAAGGATAACTAGTATTTAGTCCCGCCGCCTTTAGCGTTGATGACTGCAACGACTCTCTTGGGTATAGTGCTGACCAGCTTGCGACACTCTTCCGAAGAAATATCACTCCACTCTTTCTGTAACACATTTTTAAGTGCTTTTTTTGATGTTATGGATTGCTCCTTTATCCTACGCTTTAGAATACTCCATAGATGTTATATAGGGTTGAGATCCGGGGACTGTGCAGGCCACTTGAGCGGGTCTATGTTATTGTCTTCAAACCACCTCATAGTTAGGGCTGATTTGCAGAAGGGTGTATTGTCTTGTTGGAATTTGACATTTTTCATGTTGGTGTCGCCGAAAATGTTGGAATGGGAAATTTGAAGTACATTTTCCAACACATTTATGTACTTTCGGGAGTCCATCCGACCATCACACACATGCATTTCACCCACACCGCTGGCAGCCATGCATCACCATAGTATAACACTGCCTCCACAGTGCTTTACATTCGGTACCACGCATTCTGAGTTTCACTCTTCGCCTCACAAAAGTCACACCAGGGTTGCCAAATATCTGAAAATTGATAAAAAAAAAATGGTATTCAAAAAAGATAAATTTATCTAGGGATTACCAAAATTAGTTGCATTTTTGGATATTTAAATTGAAAGTTACCTCAAGGTTAGATCCATCTAACCACAATATTTTTGACCAATCTTCGTCCGTGAAATGCACATGTTTTTTAGACCACGCCAAGCGTAGCCGTTATGCAGGCACCATGCCAATGTACATCCATCTGAGAATGTGAGTTCGATAGCCCATGATTTACCGGCTATGCTGTTACATATCGTGAGTGCACGAGTCGCTTTCTTGGTAACCTTCACTCCTAGGTATTTGACTTCTAGTACAGGAGTAATGATTGTTCCCGAGAGGGTCTTTAGGTGTAGAAGCTTCCTCGTTCTTATGAATTGTACTATCGTTGCTTTGGCGGGGCTTATGTTTAGTCCCACTTAATTCCACCATTCTTTTGTCACTCTAAGCTTTTTTTGTATTATATCACCTAAGGTTTCCTTGGGCAACTAGGACAATGTAATCAGCAAAAGCTTAACAGTCTATGCCGAAATTGGTTAGTGTTTCCAGTAGTTCTTCGATAATGAGACTTCAGAGCAGTTATGATAGTACTCGCTCCTGTGGGCAACCATTAGTGGTGTTTATTTTGATGGTATGAAGTGCCGTGCCAGTTTCCGCCGATCTTGTGCTCAGTACCTATCAAACCCATCCTGGGATACTGTCATCAACGCCTTTCCTACTCAAGGAGCGGCCAACAGCTTCGTGAGAAGTATTATCAACAGTCTCCTGATGTCCAGTGCGCTTTGGATTATGGCGTTTAGTTTAAAATATAGTGTAACCTAACTTCTCAATTACATTACTTAAATTCTGGACTTAACGAAGTAAGCAGTAACGAAGTTCAACTATATTTTGCATGTTCCTAGCTAAATTGTTTATGTTGTAGACATCATGTTTGTAATATCCAAAATTTAAAGATCTTCTATCATCCTATAGCCGTCGCCATACCACATAATGTTCATGTTCAACTCTTCATTCTATAATTGGAATGACTCTGAATCCCTGGTTAGATCAGGGGAAGGTGGTGGCATTGCCTCACTTTTTCTGCACATGCGCTCCTATTCCCAAACAATCTAAGGCCATATTCTCTTTTATTTAAGCCATCTTCTACCGTTCGAGTATTGCTCCATCTCCTCCTCCTCCTACAAATGTCATTATATAAACAAAAAATTCGTCCTCGAAGCTGTTTTATTAATTTCTGTCAATTATCGTTGCTGCCCACAATTGAACCGATATAATAAATTATTTATTTTGGAACAGCTGAGGCAGCGGTGGGGGTAAAAAGATACGGATATTATATTAAAATCGGAAAGCATCTCCTAATTGGCAGAAGTTGTCATGTGGAGATCCAATTAAGGACTCAACGGTATCTACTCATACCTGTGTTTGCTTCGCATATATTTCTTATTCATTACTCGAAACCGAACCTTATCGAATTACGAATTTAAAGAGTAATTAGCGCCAATTGAGAGTGTTGCCAATTCCCCCAAACTCCACCTCTGTCCGGTGGTGGTTGTGAATTCATTCAATTTCATTGGATGAATGTGAATAATGCATTAGTCCTGATGTAAAATACCGAAAAATTATTTTTGTCTCTCCGCCCAACCGCCGGGCGCGCCGCGCCAACCGCTCAACCCACCGATCGTACAAATGAAAACCGCGACGTGGTCCTACGTGGTAGGTATCTGCTCTTCCGAGTGTATCCACTCGTATGCAAAAGCGCATATTTTAATATTTCGATTAATTGAAGGCTTTACAGACAGCTGAGGTTTGTCAGCCCCACGGCCCGCATTCCCCATCGAACGTTGAAATGAATTTAATATAAATACGAGTACAATACAAAAAAAAGGACACAAAAACACAGCGGAAAGTCAATAATGCGCGACACTAACAATGTCGCCCCGTCATCCCCCAAACCCCTCGGGGTTGATTGGGCACCGGTCCGGTCCGACTTTTCTGACAGCGAATATGAAATTTGTGAAATGGCCACCAGAGAATCTCCATCCGCGTGTCCTTGTGTGTGTGTGTGTATTTGCCAAACGCAACCAACGAAAAAACCTATCTCATTCCCTTGATGGAAAAATTCCGCATTAACAGTCGCCTGACAAGTGAACTGTCCGATTATTTGCAATAATTCACAAGCGCTGTTTCACCCCCCGTCCCATCTCCCGCTCAGCACGCTGTCACGCTTAATGGCTGCGTTTCCGGTTTGCTATTATTATTATTACTATTATCCTGCTGAAACAGAAAAATTCGCATCCACGAATCAGCCGTCAGCAGTTTTATTTTTGGTTAATTTGCAATTTACTGCGATATCTCCTGGAGCCTGGGGGCCTTTGCAGGACTTTTTATCTCTTTCTCTTTTGATTGTGGATGCAGTTGCAATTGCATATAATGAAAGTGGATGTGGATGTGGATGTGAATGTTAGTTTTCAAATGAAACCCTAAAAATCGAGCACAAATTTAATGATGACAATGAAGATTTTTCCAAAATAATATTGTTTTGCAATTTATGTGGTCATGTGTGCAGGACTTTTGAATGGATATAATATACGAGCCGCTGATTTGCCATTAAGTGAAGTTTGGATGTGTCCGTTCCTCTTATTTTTAGAAAATAATTGGAATATAATGTTTTCCCTTTTTTTTTTCTGTGCCAAAACTGCGACCCAATTATAAGCGTACCTTGAGGCCATGGTAGTTAGAATTTTTGAAACTAATTATAAATACAGACTGCGAACTGTCACTGGATGTGGCAACCGATTGCTAATTATCCTTCGGATGAGGAAAATGTGTATGAGGTTTATGTATGTGTTCCAGTATAAAAAAAAGGTGTAAAATGACATAAGAAGGAATTATAAAATAAGATATCGAGCAGAGAGCATATATATATACCATATATATAATATTTGGCTTCAGCAGTCCTAGGCAGAACCAAGCCTAGCAGAGCATAGAGCAACATTTCGACATCCAACGTGCCCTCGCCGTGGTATCAAGAAATATGTATGTAAATCAGTGGTGGGTGTGTTAGAATCAGCAAATCACCAATGGCGGAAAATGATTGCTTAAGACATTTAAATTTCTCCTCGTTCGTCTGAAACTTGAACATAACTTGCATGGCAAGGCGTTTGTATGTACAGAGTACTCTCTCCTTACGGACACCTTTTATAACCGGACAGATTTCAAAGAACCAAAAAAAATACACGATTTTTCATATAAAAAATTCTGCCATAACCGGACTCTCTCATAACCGGACACGGACACCAAATTTCGTAACCGCAATAGAATGTCGCTCTCTCTTAAATGGACAACGGACGTATGGCAAACTTTTTACATACTTTATTTTGTATTTTTTTCGTTCTCCTCGTCTTTATACTTTGCAAAGAAACGAAACAAAAATGTGAACTGTGAAGTGTACCTCTGTGTTATTATCACGTTCGCGGACACATGACACGCGCATATCTGTGGCATTTTGAGAGATATTTTATATTATTTCTTGCGAATTTTGTATAAGGATAAATATGATTCCGCTGGTTACAGTGAAGTGAACATTTGTGTCTGGTAGGACAAATAATACCGGAATATGGAAGGAAGAATACTGTATTTCTCGTCAGGGTATCCCGTCTTGTCCTAAAATTCCTTAAATTGTCATGACCCGCTAATTTCCTCCGCTTTTTTCCATTGACGACATATGCTGTCTTGTCTGCGAATGTGTTATCCAACAACAACTATGAATGTGCATTTATAAATAATGTTGCATTTTTTAAATAGGTTTGTATGTTAAGTGTATTCTACGACTGATTGTCATAGCCAGAAATTAGTACCATAAGTCTATTGTGTTTCTGTTTTAAAGAATGTCAATTTATTTTTCTTTCTCCCGTAACCGTACACCTCTCATAACCGGACAAATTTCCCGGTACCGTCAGTGTCCGGTTATGAGAGAGTTCACTGTATATTCAAACAACTTGAACATCGCCGACATGTACATAGCTGGCAGTGATGTCACTCAAAAATGTCCAATCAAGTCACATTTGAGTCTCTGGTTCTGGAATTTTTATTTGTTTATTTTTTATTTTTTTTTTTTTTTTCAAAATATACCAACATACATAGTATTAACAAATTTATTTTTAGGTCACATTTTGAGTTAAAAATCAAACCCTGTCTCAACTAACCCTATGGGGGCGCCCAGGACGACTGGAGAGTTATTATGATTTTCGTCGCCACTCGTTCACAGTTATTGATGTTTCATATTCGCTGTTTATGCGATCAATTTCTTCAGACCATGTTCCTACCAGGCCACCGATCCTTTTCTTTCTTCACATTGAACAATCAGAAAACGTTAGCCTTTTCTCTAGTGCTGCCAACCTATTAAAGCAATAATAGAATTAAAATATTAAAATATTTTGTTTATAATGAAATAATTATATTGAAACAATCCAATGGTGAAAATGTACTAAAAAAATCCGGGCAGGTGCAAGTCGTACTTGAGCAATAAGTGTTCAGCTATTTTTACATATATATATGTACATACATATAACATACATACACCGTGGTGTAGTGATATGTGCGTTGGGCTACTACACAATGCTGTCCGGGTTCAATCCCCAAAGTTTTTTCACGGTGCCACCTCTTTCGAATGTCTGACAAGCAATCAAAAGTATCATTTGTCAAGGAGCTTCTCAACTCGCCGTTGGGAGTCGGCACAAAACTGTAGGTCCCTTCCATTCGTGCACATACAAATGGTTGCAAGAAGCAGGTACTGGTAAGCAACTTGATAAAATAACCTCTCTGATGCCCTTTCTTATCTCCTCAGAAGAATAATTATAGATCAACACAAAACGACAAATAAAGAAGCATTAAATTCGTGGAATTTTGGAATTTGTCTCTCTCTTGGTTGTATACAAATTCCATTTTTTCCAATGAAGTAAAAGGAGATACACCTACATATATTATAAGTATGGGAAACTATCAAGATTCCTTTATGTTGATTAAAATTAATGGTTTAAGTATAAGCTCAATACTAGTTTTTGGTGCATATTTCTAGGATCTATTCAATGATTACTCTCACACATACAAATTTCTCTATAAAATCACTATAAAATCAGAAGATTTACATCCGAAGCATGTTTTTTGGGAATATTTCTAGGAGTAATGCCATTCAATTTTTACTCTCACACACACAAAGTTCCCTTCACGTAATCGCTTTTATATGATTGAGATAGTGTTACGTCACTTAAGGATATGTAAACAGTTAGGAAAGTGAGATTACATGAAAATAAATTATAAAAAAAAACTGTCAATCTCCACTTTATTCTCAATGCTTGTGATTTTATTCAGACTTTTCTGAGCAATTTTTTAAAGTTTTTTTGAAAAAGCATTTTATACTTTTTTAAATTCATGCTTTAACGAGCTTTCATATGACATCCCACACGATGACCTCGAAACTCATATTTTTAAAGCTTCCCATTTGACCCCACAAAGTTGGAATTCAGTTTTTTAAGTTCTGGTCTGTGTTTGGGCCACTAATTGCAACAACGGTTCCAAATTTCAATATTATACGTCAAATTGTCTCTGAGAAAAAACGCCTGTAACAGACGGACAGACAGACAGAAACCGAGCTGATTCTATTGTTGTTCCGTTTTTGGGTACGTAACACTAAAAAACTGAGTCAGGCTCGTTTTTCATTTTTAACCGAATCAAATCGAAAAAAACGGCAATGTTATTATATTATATAGGGTCATCCCACAAGAGGTGTCATTTTAAATCAATAGAAAAAGTACAGCGTTCTACGTTCTGCTGACTTCAATTCTCGTGCCACCTGGAGCTTTTAAGCATGTGGGATAAGATCTTTATTCAAAATAGATGCGGATAGACCCAAATCCTGGGTTTTCATTCAAACTCTCAGCTACGGCCGGTGTGGCGGCGATATTTTCAGATGAATTTGCCGGAGGAACCCGAATTGGAGTCTCGTGTGAATGGTGTGAATGTGCATCGATCCATATTTAATAACCCTCCAGATTTTACTTATCAAAAGTTATCGCAATGACATTTCAACAATGGCGCGAAACTTAAAATTAGTAGCAGTAGAAATAACTGACATGAGGTAGCAGTGGCGGTACTAGTGGACTGTAGCCTCGTATAGAAATGAAGACACAGAAGGATTCAGAAACGAATCTCTTCTAAAAACTGGCTTACCTCTTTACTTACTTACTTAGTTGGCGCTACAGCTCGAGGTAAACCTGGGCCTGCTTCTCGCAACCATTTGTGTGTGCGTGTTATATTTTTGCACGAATGGAAGGGACCTACAGTTTTTTGCCGACTCCGAACGGCGAGTTGAGAAGCTCAATCGTGACAAATGATACTCTTTGATGCTTGTCAGACAATCGAAAGAGATGGGCACTGTGAAAAACTTTTAGGTGTTTGCGGCGGGATTCGAACCAAGACCGCTGGCTCAGTAGTCCGACGCACTAACTACTTGCGCTACGGTGCCCACTTACCTCTTTAGCCAAGGAAAAACAAGAATGAATCCCAAGCCTATTAAAAGCCTTAGCCAATTTTTTAAACCTGACCAAATACTGTGTAGTACCTTTCATCAATGCTCTTTTTTGCTATGTACATATGTATGTATGTCTTCGTAAATAGATAAAGCTGGTACTAAGCAACTAAATATAAGCTGACATAATTCTTTATTTGGATCAGTGGACGTTGTATACCATAGTCTTCCGAATCAAGATCACAATGTTTGGAAAGAGCTTCACAACCTCAGCAATCCTACAAAGTGATCCTTTACTTCGGGGTGTACTAGGCCCTGCTTCTCGCAACCGTTTGTGTGTGCGTGTTATATTTTTGATATATTTTTTCGCAGAAAAATACTAGCCGATATTAAGACTTGGCGTGAAGTCTTTTTGACATTTCGATATAGGTAAGAAAGTTTTGAACTCGATAATATGCTTTAAAAAAAAAATCAACGCTTGCCTTTGGAGGTTACAGAAACATCCCTTTGAATATCTTAAATACAAAACCTTTTCAAGCTTATGCAATAAATACCTTCGTTTTAGGTCACGCATTCCATTTTTGACGGATTACGGTCCAAATATTTTTCCATTACCTTGCAGCTCACACAATTCCCATAGCCTGACCTATTCTAATACTTACTTCGTTTATCATGCGTGTGTAATACTCGAACGTACTTCATCATTATTCGCCGCCAATTCGCAGCGAATCGATTGCAAAGATACTGATACATTCACGTAGCCAGCTATGATTAATAAATCATGCGCTTTGGACAACAATCCGCCGAACAGAAGTGATCCGCATTTGGCTTAAACATCTGTCCCGGTACTTATGTGACCGCTTTATGATCGATGGAGTCTATTAAATTAAAATTTAA
This sequence comes from Brachyopa scutellaris, assembly GCA_949775065.1. Lineage (NCBI taxonomy): Eukaryota > Metazoa > Arthropoda > Insecta > Diptera > Syrphidae > Brachyopa > Brachyopa scutellaris. The sequence continues at coordinate 113,863,358 of OX459114.1, read as the reverse complement.
CAACATCGCGGGGGCATCGTTATGACATATCTCGATGAATGCGGCTCTACCGCCGCGTTCCTCTCAGTCAGCAGGATCGATTGCGATGGCACCTACACACATTCCCGAGATGGGACTATAGAACTCCACCAAGTCCAATGAGCGATGTTGTCGACTTCTACTGTTTGACAAGTCGTCTTGAAGTTGAAACTCTCTCCAGTCTCCGGTCTGCAGTGCGAGTAGGTCTAGTGGACCGTGTTAGACCGTCCAACGGTTTCGGTTGATTGGTAGACGCTACGCATATGCGCAACGCAAAACGCATAATGTCGGATCAATGTTTGGAGATCAGAGCGGGATTTTTGTAACGTAACACGATTGATAGATATTTTATTGCGATTCCGGTCCCAGATTATTATTTTGCAGTGCGCGGTCATAATGTTTGAAATTTATTGAGACGAATGAGCGTCATAATAAACTCGCATGGCTGCTCCTGTAGGTTTTTTGTTGTATAGGTATTTCCTAGTTGTGTGGGTGGTATTTTTTTTATTAACATTTATATACGCATGACAAAGGACACATAAAAAAAATAATTAAATGGGAGAACTCGAAAAGAACTTAGGTTATGTTAGGCCAGGTTAAGTGACTATCCACGGTAGGATTCACTTAGAAGGGCCACGTGAGCCGATTCTTATTGGTGCTCTTGAAACCATTTTGAAAGCTGGACAAATTTCAATATTGTACTGATATCCGTTGCGGAAATATCTTGTAGGTCTATTAAGAAATACTCTCCCAGATCTTTTTTTCTTGGGGAGAAGAGTGCTGGGGGGGATTGGGGAATTTTTGTTTGTAATGCCAGGCGAAGCGGGCGGGGTGCTAGTTTATTATAATTTACTAGCTGAACCCGGTGCGCGTCGCTCTCCCTATCTTTTCAGAATTTGCACGCGCACTTAATTATTCGCGTGTAATAGAAAGGAAGTACACAGTAGGAAGCAATCACTGCTGTTCTATTTTTTAACTTCAATTTCCATTTTTTTTCTATCTGTCTGTGTGTCTGTCTGTAATCTGTATGTATCCGTACGTCTGTCTGTCTGTCTATCTATGTATCTATCGGTCTGGCTATTTGTCTGTCTGTCCGCCTGTCCGTCTGTCTATTTTCATTTCATTTTTAATGCATTTTTATTTGTTAATTCAAGTATTCCTTACATGCTAGACAAAAGTGCTTAAAACTAGCTTAACTAACTTAACTATCGTACTCTAACTTACTGGCCCCACACGGGCACTCTAAGCTAAACTTAATACCTATACTATGTGTTTCGACGTAACCTAACTTAAAGTATTGAATTTTAATTAAACTTACAATTTATAAGCGAAGAAAAATTTTTTAAATTGTAAGTTTAATCCGTCTGTCTATCTGTCTGTTTGTCTGTCTATCTATCTATATGTCTGTCTTTTTGTCTGTCAGTCTGTCTGCCCGTCTGCCTGCCTGTCTATCTCTCTATTTGTATCTCTGTCTGTCTGTCTGTCTGTCTGTCTGTCTGTCTATCTATCTATCTATCTATGTATCTATCTGTCTGTCTGTCTGTCTGTCTATCTATACGTCAGTTAGTCTGTCTGTCTATCTATCTATCCATCTGTCTATCTGTCTATTTATCTGTCTATCTGTCTGTCTGTTTGTTTGTTTGTCTGTCTGTCTGTATTTCTGTCTGCCTGTCTGTCTTTATTAATTGACCAAAATGTTTCACATTTAACCTGAAACAACGAAATTTTGTATGACAGGTACCAAAACTACCGATTGTTGAGCAACCGCGCTGATGCTTTGTTGTATTTTGTATAAAGAAAAACATATTCTGAAAATATAACCAAAATCGGTTGCTTAGTTTCCGAGTCTATGAAAGACAAAAATACTTATGTATATGTACATACATTAATTTTTATATATATAGATATTATAGCTTGACTCCAGCGCCACCTATGGGGTCCAGATTTTATTATATAATTTTCTCTTTTGGCACTGATCCAACATATTTTGTAATTATGAGCATTTTTGGTTCATAAATATAGAAGTTGTTAATAACTTGAGTCCACCGCCATCTATCGGGTCCAGATTTTACAATTTTCCCATAACATAAACATAAATTCTGAATATGAGCTTTTTTGGTCCATAAATATAAAAGTTGTTAATAACTTGACTGCAGCGCCACCTATCGGGTCCAGATTTTATAATTTTCTTTCTTGGCACTAAACCAACATATGTTATGAATATGAGCCTTTTTGGTCCATAAATATAGAAAGTATTAATAACTTGACTCCTGCGCCACCTAGCCGGAGGTCGTAACAATTCAAACCGTGGAAGTTTAGAATCCACGAATGAGTGAAAGGAAATAAGCTGGCGCTGTCTGTTACATTATAAGGGCAGTTACAGCCCCTTGACCGTAGTTTCTTTAGGTGGCATTACAGTTCGGGGTGAACCAGGGCTTACTTCTCGCAACCATTTGTATGTTGTATTTTTGCACGAATGGAAGATGCTCCGAACGGCGAGTTAAGAAGCTCCTTGACAAATAATACTCTTTGATTGCTTGTCAGACATTCGAAATAGATGGCACCGTGAAAAATCTTTTAGGTGTTTGCTGAGGCAGGCAGCACTGCGTAGCAGTCCAACGCACTTATCACTACACCAGAGTGCTCAACTCCTTGCCCATTTGAGAATTAAATAAAAAAAAAAATCTTATAAAATATGATTGAAGTGAAGATGAGATACTCGGGTTCATTGGATTTCAGTTAATTATATGTACATACTTGGTTTTCTTAGAGGATACCGCAAGCATGGAAAGCATCTAAAAGCGCGTGATATCTCATCTTGCGTACTCTGAGACCTTCTCGCATTAGAAGCTCCATAAAGATTTAGTAATAGAGTAACTTCGGGTATTGTGGTATACATTTAACCTTTATCACTGTATCAAGCAAAGTATGCTGTCGGTTTCCATGAAAATGTGCATGCTTATAAAATAAAGTATTAGCTACCATATCCTGCTTATGTTTTAACATTCACATATTTTAAAAACAAAATACAGTGGTGGTCCAATATAACGAATGATATAATGTCCAGTTGCATTCGCTATATCGAAAAATTCGTAATATCGAACACATTTTCCTTGTACGAAACATTAAATAAATGTACAAATACTTACTTACTTAGTTGGCGCTACAACTCGAGGTGAACCTGGGCCTGCTTCTCGCAACCATTTGTGTGTGCGTGTTATATTTTTGCACGAATGGAAGGGACCTACAGTTTTTTGCCGACTCCGAACGGCGAGTTGAGAGGCTCAATCGTGACAAATGATACTCTTTGATGCTTGTCAGACATTCGAAAGAGGTGGGCACTGTGAAAAACTTTTAGGTGTTTGCGGCGGGATTCGAACCCAAGACCGCTGGCTCAGTAGACCGACGCACTAACCACTTGCGCTACGGTGTCCACATGCCCAAATGTACAAATACTGTTTCTAATTCATAACACTTTATTTAATTTATTCATAAAGTCAACAAACAAGTTAAAAAGTGAAAAAATAAGTAAAAGAAACTAAAACAAAATTAATTTATTTCCTTTTCTTTTCCAAAAAGCAATCGCCAATAAGGATATGCTTTTGCAAACGTTCAACGCAGACATTTGTAGCTATTTCCCATAGACTTATTAGAACAACGTTGGAAGTTCTGAAAAACATTGAACAAGTTTTGCAGAACTTCCAATGTTGTTCTATTTGGCTCAGTTAATACACTCTCAACTGCCTCGAATGGGCTGATACGCTTATCTTTTCGAAGAAACATTTCAGTATTGTTCCAAGATTCCAAATCCTCCGCTAAGCTTAACTAAGCGAATGGTTGGATCAAGGAGCTTACCTTCGGCTTCGGTTGCATGTACAACACCCAAATGTACATTATTGTATTTCTTAGGTAAATTTGTCTCGTTCTATTTTTTAAAGCATGTACACAGATATTGTAGCAACATTGGTTGGTGCTAAAACCTCTCATGTGAGGAATATACTTGCGGGAGTACCTCAGGGCTCAATATTGGATCCTATTTTGTTTTGCGTATTTATTAACGACCTTCCTAAGGTTTGCTCAAATGTTAGCCTTCATTTCTATGCGGATAAAATGCACAAATATATTTGTCCAGACCTATAGGCCTTGTTGAGGATCTTGCTTGCAGGCTAAACGAGGATCTATCCGCAATCTATCAATGGTCGCTTCGTAATTGCTTGACTCTCAACCCAACTAAGTCCCAGTTGATTTTAATATCTAAAAAACCTCACAGCACCGAACTAATGCTGCCAATTTGTCTTAACGATACACAATTGCAGTTCGATGATACTGTAACCAACCTGGGATTTAAGATTGACCGAAATTGAATTGATTGATTGAAATTACACTGTGGGACGAATTTACGGTGGTCTGCGCAAACTTAGGTTATTCGCAAGTTTCACACCTGTAAATACGAGGCTGAGACTCGTCAAAGCCTTACTAGGTCCGTATATTGACTATGCATCGGCTGTGTACTGCAAACTAAACGCCATATCCCAGCATAAATTAACTGTCGCATTCAACGATATGGTAAGATACGTGTATGGTCTCCGGCGATACGACCACATATCCAGTTACCACAAAAATGTTCTAGGTTGCTCGCTCCATCAGTTTTTGCAAGTTAGGTGCTGTATCTTTTTGCACAAAATTATACAGAGCAGATCGCCTCCATACCTTTTTGAAAAACTTCAATTTGTTCGTTCGGCTAGAACGCATAGTCTTATAACTCCCTCCTCGAACTATTTAAATTCATCGCGTCATTTCTTCGTCTTTGCCACCAGACTCTGGAACTCTCTGCCTACTGCAGTGAAACAAATAAAAGGAGCCACACAATTTAAAAATGTCGTTTTAGAGTATTTCTCCTAAAAAGCAGCAACTATTTATTTTCTTTCTATCTTCTACCATTCTATTCCCCTTTTTCCCAGCTTTCTTATCCCCTCCATACTTTCCGTATCTTGTTAATTTATTCAACTATTGCTTATTGTAGGTTATTTTGTTTACTTTTGTTGTTTATTTTTAAGTTATATCCTGTAAATTTTCCATTATTTTAAGTACTATAGAAGACTAAGTCTTATTTGTACATCCTTAAATAAATTGAAATTGAAATTCGTTATATCGAATATCATTTTTTTGTCCGTTCGCTATATAGAGCCGATAATGCACTTGAAAAAAGTGTACGTTATATCGATAGTAGGTATTGGGGCGGTTTAGCCTGGGAACCAATTTTTTGACGATTCCGGGAAACAGCCATTTTAATTCGTCATTTTTGGGTAAAAACATGGATTTTGAAATTTTTAATTACCCCGGTTTTTTTTTGTTTACATAAGCGTGGGAAAATTTTAATTCCTCATTTTTGGGTGAAATCATCGATTTTGAAATTTTTAATTACCCCGGTTTTTTGTTTACATTAAGCGTGGGTGGGCGAGAGGGAAGATGAGCCTGGGGAGGGGGAGAGGGGGAGGGGGGAGGAAGGCTGTTGTTTGTTTACATTAAGAAGGTATTGCCGAAGCCAGGAAGTGACGTCATCAAGAAGATATAGGGTTAGCGTGTGTATTAGTGTACTTAGTGTGTACTTAGTGTACTTAGTGTACTTAGTGTACTTAGTGTGTACTTAGTCTGGGCGAGGGAGAGGGGTGATATGCGAGGGAGAGGGGGGAGGGGGGAGGAAGGCCGTTGCTTGTTTACATTAAGAAGGTGTCGGGTTACATTTTGTTATATATATATATCTGTCTGTATGTATGTATGTATGTACATATGTATGTATGTATATATGTGTGTATGTATGTATGTGTATATGTATTTGGATATGATGTGGCGGTATATGAGTCAACTTCAAAGTCGTCGCGTGTCATATTATGTATGTACATAATTATGTATATCGATGTTTTTGTTTTGTTTATTGGGCAAAGGAAGTGAACGGCGTCAGAGGGAGAGGAAATATATGCGACTATTTATATTTGTTGGCGAAGTGAAAACAATGATGAGAGGGGATGAGAGGGGGGTGAATGGCTTGCAGGGTATGGTTTCCTTGATCTATTCATTTAGATCACATTGTTTATTCTGGCTGTTGGCTGAAATGGGTAGTGGGATATTCAAGATCAACATGTCATGGAATGTACTTATTTTATACATATGTATGTATGTATGTACTTGATGTGTACCTATGCATATGTTTGTTTGTATTTCATAGTGTACTTAGTGTGTACTTAGTGTGAATTTAATGTGTCAGAGCGAGAGGGAAGAAGTATATTTGCAGACGGATGGGGAACAATGGTGAGAGGGGGATGAGAGGGGGTGAACCATTTCTCGGATCTATTTATCCAGATCAGATTGTTTATTTTGGTTGTTGTCTGAAATAGGTACATTTTTGTTTTTTCATTGCCGATTCTGGCACAGGGAGTCAGCAAGTGACGTCATCAAGAAGATATAGGGCTACATTTTTTGGGTGAAATCAGGGAATTCAGAGCAATTAGTGTGTACTTAGTGTACTTAGCGTGTACTTAGTGTGTATCAGAGTGTACTTAGTGTATACTTAATGTTCTTAGTGTGTACTTAATGTACTTAGTGTACTTAGTGTATGTATGTCTGTATGTATATGTACATATGTATATGTATATGTATTTGGATAAGATGTGACGGTATAAGAGTCACCTTCAAAGCAGTCGCGTCATATACCTATGTATGTATGTACATATGTAGATATATCGATGTTTTTGTTTATTGGACGAATGAATTAAAAAGCGGAATAGGAAAGCAATGCTGAGAGGGAGGTGAATCGCTTCTTAGGTCTACTCATCCAGATCAGATTGTTTATTTTAACTATTGGCTGAAATGGTTAGTAGTGTTGATTGTATTGTTTCATGGAAAATTGTTTTTGTTGGATGGATGAAGTAAAAAGCGGAAAGGAAATTCTGAGTCAAAGCGAAAGGAAAGATGTGCGACTGATTTATATTTGTTGGTGAAGGGAAACAATGATGAGAGAAAAGAATGATGAGAGTATGTGAACCGATTCTTGGGTATGGTTTCCAATGTGTACTTCAGATCGGATTGTTTGTTGTTGGCTGAAATAGGTAGCAGTGCTGACTACAATGTTTCAAGAAAAATTGTTTTTATTGGATGAACGAAGTAAAAATCGTGTGATTGTAGAAATTCTGAGCCAAAGGGAGAGGAAAGAAGTATACTTGTATGAGGAGGGGAACAGTGGATAGAGTGGGTTAGAGAGGATAATACTCATAGAGAACAGATTGATTATTCTGACTTGTTGGTCGAAGTACTGATTATAATGTTTCAAGGAAAATTATTTTGAGTTGAAATTCTGAGTCAGAGGGAGAGGAAAGAAGTATATTTGTAGGCGGAGGGAAACAATGGATAGAGGGGGCTAGAGAGCGTAATAGTCACAGAGATCAGATTGATTATTCTGACCTGTTGGCCGAAGTGCTGATTATAATGTTTCTAGGAAAATTATTTGGACGCAGAAATTGGTGGGGGTATTCATGTTTCGACATGTTTAAAAGTCTTGTTCTCTTTATCTTTCGATCATATTTTTATGGAATTTGCTGACGAATATGAATATATTGTTTATTTATCTTTCGACCATTTTTTTTTTTTTTTATGGAATTTGCTAACGTATACAAATATGTTGTTTATTTATCTTTTATTTTCTATGGAATATACCTATTACGTTGTTGTTCTTCTTGCTGTCTTTGCTATTGCTTTCATTCGCTGACTATGATGCTTTTATACAAAAAATTTATGCAGGAATATTCATGTTTCGACATGTTTCGACATGTTTAAAAGTCTTGGTCTCTTTATCTTTCAAGCATTTTTTTTTTTTTTTTTTTATGGAATTTGCTGACGCATGCAAATATGTTGTTTACTTATCTTTTATTTTCTATGGAATAAACCTATTTGATTGGTTAAACAGTTTCAAGGGGGCGGGGAGTGTAGAAACATTTCCAAATTTCTGCTATATAAGCTCCAAAGTAAGGGCTGTTGAGTAATAGTTTTATTCAAACAAAGCAATTGAGATCATCTAAAAATGGAACAATTGAACGATCTTGGAAAAATTAAACCTCTGGAAGGATTGAACACATTGGAGCTGCAGAAGAGGTATAAGATCCTCAATGTGTTACGTTGCCAGACGAAATACGGGCCTAGAGTTCTCCTTGAGTTGGAGACAAAGAAGGTGTTTCTGCCGATACGATTCAACTCCGTGGATGAGAGTACAGTGAAGGCGCTATCATCAAGCGAAATGGTGGTAGTTAAACCCATGGGGAATACTTTAGAACTGGAGTTCTACCCAATATCGGATGCAAACCTTTCTGTTGAAGAGGTAGACATACTGTATTCTCAACCCTTTTTTTAAAAACAAAAAAAAATTGTTAAATGCATATACATTTTGAGATGTAAAAATAAATAATTTCTAACCAAAAACTGATTTGTTATTGTTTTTCTTTATTTTCTTCTATTTCGAGTTTTGAGGTGATAAACGGGGTGTTTTTGTTTTGTTTAAAGGATGGAGAAATTAAAAATGGTGTGAGTGTGGAGATTCTGAGACATAGGGAAAGTTATTTAGACTGTTGGCTGAAATGGATAGAGGGGCTAGAGAGGGTAATACTCATAGAGATCAGATTGATTATTCTGACTTGTTGGATAGCGGGTTAGTGGTTTTCAAGGACTTCTCATCGAGTTCGGATTGTTTATTTTGGTTGTTAGTTGAAACGGGTAAAGGGGTATTCAAAATCATTGTGTATATGTTTCTGCGCATGCATAAAAAATTGCACATCAAATAAAAAAAATAGAGCAAGAGCTCAATACATCATTGATATCGAACTCAAGCACCGGCATTGATGCTGACAAATATGTCAACACAACAGATCGAACGTAGTTCATCGGAAGTGTGGCTCGTAAAATTTGGAATTATTTATCGGGTCTTCATAAGCCACCTGCTTACTTCCTCCATCCGAATGTTCGGTAGTTTCTTGTTATAAACATACTTTGATGATTCGATTATACCTACTCCTAGCTACGGTCCGTGCGAGGCACTTATGAGGTACTTCTAATGTTCAGTCAGTTTCTTGTTATAAACAAATTTTGCTGATTCTTCAAATGATATGGTTCGTATGGATCCCTCATATGAATGCTTCGAATGATAAGGTTATGGGTATCTTTTGTATACACAAATTTTGCTGATTCGACAATATTCCTAGCTAGCTATGGTCCGTTTGAGTCCGTTATGCGAGTGCTTCGAGATCAATTTCTCTGATTCGATGACATTAGTACCTATTAATAAATAAATCTAAATCTAAATCTAAATCTATATTCTTAGCTATGGTCTGTATGAGTCCCTCATATGAATGCTTCGAATGGTAAGAGTATGAGTATCTTTTGTATAAACAAATTTCTCTGATTCGACTATATTCTTAGCTATGGTCCGTACGAGTCCCTCATATGAATGCTTCGAATGGTAAGCTTATGGGCATCTTATGTATAAACAAATTTCTCTGATTCTCCTGGCTATGGTCTCTATAGGTCCCTCATATGAGTGCTTCGAATGGTAGGATTATGGTTATCTTTTGAATAAACAAAATTTTGCTGACTTGAGTATATTCATGGCATTGGTCCGTAGCGGTCCCATATGCGAATGCTTCGGATGGTATGGAATATTCATGCTTCGACATGTTTGAAAGGCTTGGTTTATTTATCCTTCTGACCATATTGTTTATTGAGTTCAATGTGGATCATATTTCACACACACTCACACATTTAACAAATTTTTTTTTTCTAAAGCCAAGTTTGTCACATAGAATATCAGTGTACAATATTCGTATAAATAAGGCTCTACCAGCAGATACATTTTTAGTAATTTAGTAATTTTGAACACAAACCTTATCAATCAATATATCATGGAATATATCAAACAACTGATCGAGAATCAACTCCTTATAGCGGAATACCTGTGTCGGGAGTATCCCGAAATGGTATTTGGATTGAGAAGACTGAACGACGAGAATAACTATTCGCTAGGTCATGTACAGGCAGTAATACAAATGCTTAAAGCATTTTCTGAATTATTGGTGGAGCAAGGATTCGATACGCCACCATTGCATCCAGCTTTATTGGCGATTTTATCCATACACCGCTAAAAATAAAAAGTTATAACATTTAAATTTAATAAAAGATTGAACACATTTTACACTAAAAAAGATAAATTTTTGTTTTTTTCTATTTTTTTTCTTTTTTCTATTGCTGATATTGTTGTTTTTTTTCTATTGTTGTTGTTGTGCGATTCCAATCAGATCGGATGCAGATAGCAGTTAGCGGATAGCACTTAGAGGATAGCTATTTGCCATCACTAGACTATTAGTTTAATCTTCCGGATAAGGAAGAATCTTTTCCTTTTTTTTTTACCTTCTACCAGGCCTTCTCAGATAAAACTTTATCAACATCAGAACACACAAGTTTTTTATTATTAGCACATTCAATATCATGACGACAAGCCTCATCCAACTGATTAATTCCATGATCTTCCTAAGCAAGACGTTCTTTTAACTTAGTCCCAGGACCACAGAAAGTATATGACAAAATATGTAACTCGAATGGTAATTTATTTTTTAATGAATTTACCAGTCCGTATTCTTCTGATGAATGTTTTGACTGACCTGATATACTCCATAGTCTCTCGTTTAAAGCAATTTCTTATTACGACTGTAGTCTCTGTATCAACCGAAAATACATATTTACGCAAACTTCTGAAATCAATTCATGAAACGGAATATAAAAGGCGACCGTTTTGAGTAGAATACATCAGTAACCGCCCGGCATTACAGTGAACCAACCATAAAAAATAAATATAGATTACAATGAACTATATAGTGAAACATTAAGCTCGGTAAATAATCCACAAAAATCTGTAAATTCGAATAAATGCGGGAGTGAGAGTAAAAGTGAAAGAACAGAAAAAAGAAACTTGACCAAGAAAGTAGGGAATGCAAGCCAAGAAGAAAGTGAAGTAAAAAGTTATTGAAAATTCTGAATTTCGAAGGATTAAGTGTACCTCGACCCATGAAAAGCCTTTTGAAGCAGCCTTCCAAGCCAATATTATTCTTCACCATTGGTATTTGATTTTGTCTAAATAATTTAATTTAGAAAAATGGCCGAAAAAGGAGTTTTAAAACGATGCAATGCAATACGTGGAATGGAAAATATGAAAGGTAAAATAAATAATAAAATGTATGATAATTATATATATACATAGTATCTGGTAAAATAAACGAAAGACAATTTTTTTTTTTCGTTGAATAATTTGTTTAAATAATTATTATTTAGAATACGAAATGCTGGAAAAACTTTATTTGATTGGAAAGGAGATTCATGAATTGAAATCAAACATTCAGTCAATGCAAAGGCAACAGAAGGAGTTAATCAAAACTATAGCTGAGAACAATGTATTATTGAAAGAAGCATTCAAAAAGGAAACGCTGGGCAACGCAGAGGTAAATCATTTTCTGCTTGCAACTTACATTTGCGTTGAATTACGATAGATTGCAGGGCAAAGCGCCTTTTAAAGATTTTCATAATATCATAGCTGTCCTATTTAGTAATACACTTGATCAGTTTATCAGTAATTACTCTCCACATGTTCTTATAATGTACTTTTCTTTTCTTATTTTAGAAGGTCTCTCTTTCTCTCTCTCTAAAGATGGATACATACAAAAAGACTACATCCACCAGATACGAACTGCCTTCCGATGTATAAAAAGTCGATGCCACAAAAACATATGCATCAACAAAAACAAAAAGCACCCCTTGATTTATACATTACAAAAAGATTAATAAAACACAATGAATTCAACTGAGTTTTTATTCTGAATTTTAAAAAGGAAACGATTGAGTGTAAACTAGATAGATGGAAGGAGGGATAAAATTGTTGAAAAGTGCTGAAATAACATCTTCCCTGTAGGTGATGGTAGGTGCTGAAATAAGGACTAACCTGCGAGTTCTTATCAGCCTAGAACATTCCCCATTATGATTATAAAATGGGGGATCGTTCCAAACAGGGCGGTTCCAAACAGGTCGGCTCCAAACAGGGCGGTTCCAAACAGGTCGGTTCCAAACAGGGCGGTTCCAAACAGGTCGGTTCCAAACAGGGCGGTTGCTAACCGGTCGGTTACAGATAGCAGTTAACGGATAGCGGTTAGCGGATATCAGTTAGCGGATAACAGCTAGCGAAGGTGTTCTCACAACATGGTAGATCACAGATCAAGTTACATACATATCGATGATAGAGCTGACGTAATCGATTCTGAGAGGGGAACGACGGTGAGAGGAGGTGAATGGTTTTCTGGGCATTTTAATCAAACATGTGTGCTATTGAGAAGAAAAAAAGGAAAGGTAAAGTACGATAGCACCATGGTGTAGTGATTAGTGCGATGGACTACTATGCGATGCTGCCAGGGTTCAATCCCAGTCAGGGTCCAACACCTAAAAGTTTTTTTCAAATAAAGAAAGACTATTCCACTTGAATTTGTTAATCCAATTGAGATTCGATTCTTAGACTCCTTTAAATTTATGGGGTGACTGTTAATTGGAATACTCTGATCAAGGCTAACACCATTTTCCATTATATATCTCTTATCATCTATATAACTTAGTGCTAGTTTATTAATACATTGTGTATATATGTTATGAATCTTTGACCTTATTATAAACATATTTCCATTTCAACCAACTGCGATCAAGTCTGATGATGAATTCAATATCACCACAACTAGAAGCAGAAGAAGAAAGAGATGTACCAGTCACCCCATAAATTTAAAGGAGTCTAAGAATCGAATCTCAATTGGATTAACAAATTCAAGTGGAATAGTCTTTCTTTATTTGAAAAAAACTTTTAGGTGTTGGACCCTGACTGGGATTGAACCCTGGCAGCATCGCATAGTAGTCCATCGCACTAATCACTACACCATGGTGCTATCGTACTTTACCTTTCCTTTTTTTCTTCTCAATAGCACACATGTTTGATTAAAATGCCCAGAAAACCATTCACCTCCTCTCACCGTCGTTCCCCTCTCAGAATCGATTACGTCAGCTCTATCATCGATATGTATGTAACTTGATCTGTGATCTACCATGTTGTGAGAACACCTTCGCTAGCTGTTATCCGCTAACTGATATCCGCTAACCGCTATCCGTTAACTGCTATCTGTAACCGACCGGTTAGCAACCGCCCTGTTTGGAACCGACCTGTTTGGAACCGCCCTGTTTGGAACCGACCTGTTTGGAACCGCCCTGTTTGGAGCCGACCTGTTTGGAACCGCCCTGTTTGGAACGATCCCCCATTTTATAATCATAATGGGGAATGTTCTAGGCTGATAAGAACTCGCAGGTTAGTCCTTATTTCAGCACCTACCATCACCTACAGGGAAGATGTTATTTCAGCACTTTTCAACAATTTTATCCCTCCTTCCATCTATCTAGTTTACACTCAATCGTTTCCTTTTTAAAATTCAGAATAAAAACTCAGTTGAATTCATTGTGTTTTATTAATCTTTTTGTAATGTATAAATCAAGGGGTGCTTTTTGTTTTTGTTGATGCATATGTTTTTGTGGCATCGACTTTTTATACATCGGAAGGCAGTTCGTATCTGGTGGATGTAGTCTTTTTGTATGTATCCATCTTTAGAGAGAGAGAAAGAGAGACCTTCTAAAATAAGAAAAGAAAAGTACATTATAAGAACATGTGGAGAGTAATTACTGATAAACTGATCAAGTGTATTACTAAATAGGACAGCTATGATATTATGAAAATCTTTAAAAGGCGCTTTGCCCTGCAATCTATCGTAATTCAACGCAAATGTAAGTTGCAAGCAGAAAATGATTTACCTCTGCGTTGCCCAGCGTTTCCTTTTTGAATGCTTCTTTCAATAATACATTGTTCTCAGCTATAGTTTTGATTAACTCCTTCTGTTGCCTTTGCATTGACTGAATGTTTGATTTCAATTCATGAATCTCCTTTCCAATCAAATAAAGTTTTTCCAGCATTTCGTATTCTAAATAATAATTATTTAAACAAATTATTCAACGAAAAAAAAAAATTGTCTTTCGTTTATTTTACCAGATACTATGTATATATATAATTATCATACATTTTATTATTTATTTTACCTTTCATATTTTCCATTCCACGTATTGCATTGCATCGTTTTAAAACTCCTTTTTCGGCCATTTTTCTAAATTAAATTATTTAGACAAAATCAAATACCAATGGTGAAGAATAATATTGGCTTGGAAGGCTGCTTCAAAAGGCTTTTCATGGGTCGAGGTACACTTAATCCTTCGAAATTCAGAATTTTCAATAACTTTTTACTTCACTTTCTTCTTGGCTTGCATTCCCTACTTTCTTGGTCAAGTTTCTTTTTTCTGTTCTTTCACTTTTACTCTCACTCCCGCATTTATTCGAATTTACAGATTTTTGTGGATTATTTACCGAGCTTAATGTTTCACTATATAGTTCATTGTAATCTATATTTATTTTTTATGGTTGGTTCACTGTAATGCCGGGCGGTTACTGATGTATTCTACTCAAAACGGTCGCCTTTTATATTCCGTTTCATGAATTGATTTCAGAAGTTTGCGTAAATATGTATTTTCGGTTGATACAGAGACTACAGTCGTAATAAGAAATTGCTTTAAACGAGAGACTATGGAGTATATCAGGTCAGTCAAAACATTCATCAGAAGAATACGGACTGGTAAATTCATTAAAAAATAAATTACCATTCGAGTTACATATTTTGTCATATACTTTCTGTGGTCCTGGGACTAAGTTAAAAGAACGTCTTGCTTAGGAAGATCATGGAATTAATCAGTTGGATGAGGCTTGTCGTCATGATATTGAATGTTGCTAATAATAAAAAACTTGTGTGTTCTGATGTTGATAAAGTTTTATCTGAGAAGGCCTGGTAGAAGGTAAAAAAAAAAGGAAAAGATTCTTCCTTATCCGGAAGATTAAACTAATAGTCTAGTGATGGCAAATAGCTATCCTCTAAGTGCTATCCGCTAACTGCTATCTGCATCCGATCTGATTGGAATCGCACAACAACAACAATAGAAAAAAAACAACAATATCAGCAATAGAAAAAAGAAAAAAAATAGAAAAAAACAAAAATTTATCTTTTTTAGTGTAAAATGTGTTCAATCTTTTATTAAATTTAAATGTTATAACTTTTTATTTTTAGCGGTGTATGGATAAAATCGCCAATAAAGCTGGATGCAATGGTGGCGTATCGAATCCTTGCTCCACCAATAATTCAGAAAATGCTTTAAGCATTTGTATTACTGCCTGTACATGACCTAGCGAATAGTTATTCTCGTCGTTCAGTCTTCTCAATCCAAATACCATTTCGGGATACTCCCGACACAGGTATTCCGCTATAAGGAGTTGATTCTCGATCAGTTGTTTGATATATTCCATGATATATTGATTGATAAGGTTTGTGTTCAAAATTACTAAATTACTAAAAATGTATCTGCTGGTAGAGCCTTATTTATACGAATATTGTACACTGATATTCTATGTGACAAACTTGGCTTTAGAAAAAAAAAATTTGTTAAATGTGTGAGTGTGTGTGAAATATGATCCACACTGAACTCAATAAACAATATGGTCAGAAGGATAAATAAACCAAGCCTTTCAAACATGTCGAAGCATGAATATTCCATACCATCCGAAGCATTCGCATATGGGACCGCTACGGACCAATGCCATGAATATACTCAAGTCAGCAAAATTTTGTTTATTCAAAAGATAACCATAATCCTACCATTCGAAGCACTCATATGAGGGACCTATAGAGACCATAGCCAGGAGAATCAGAGAAATTTGTTTATACATAAGATGCCCATAAGCTTACCATTCGAAGCATTCATATGAGGGACTCGTACGGACCATAGCTAAGAATATAGTCGAATCAGAGAAATTTGTTTATACAAAAGATACTCATACTCTTACCATTCGAAGCATTCATATGAGGGACTCATACAGACCATAGCTAAGAATATAGATTTAGATTTAGATTTAGATTTATTTATTAATAGGTACTAATGTCATCGAATCAGAGAAATTGATCTCGAAGCACTCGCATAACGGACTCAAACGGACCATAGCTAGCTAGGAATATTGTCGAATCAGCAAAATTTGTGTATACAAAAGATACCCATAACCTTATCATTCGAAGCATTCATATGAGGGATCCATACGAACCATATCATTTGAAGAATCAGCAAAATTTGTTTATAACAAGAAACTGACTGAACATTAGAAGTACCTCATAAGTGCCTCGCACGGACCGTAGCTAGGAGTAGGTATAATCGAATCATCAAAGTATGTTTATAACAAGAAACTACCGAACATTCGGATGGAGGAAGTAAGCAGGTGGCTTATGAAGACCCGATAAATAATTCCAAATTTTACGAGCCACACTTCCGATGAACTACGTTCGATCTGTTGTGTTGACATATTTGTCAGCATCAATGCCGGTGCTTGAGTTCGATATCAATGATGTATTGAGCTCTTGCTCTATTTTTTTTATTTGATGTGCAATTTTTTATGCATGCGCAGAAACATATACACAATGATTTTGAATACCCCTTTACCCGTTTCAACTAACAACCAAAATAAACAATCCGAACTCGATGAGAAGTCCTTGAAAACCACTAACCCGCTATCCAACAAGTCAGAATAATCAATCTGATCTCTATGAGTATTACCCTCTCTAGCCCCTCTATCCATTTCAGCCAACAGTCTAAATAACTTTCCCTATGTCTCAGAATCTCCACACTCACACCATTTTTAATTTCTCCATCCTTTAAACAAAACAAAAACACCCCGTTTATCACCTCAAAACTCGAAATAGAAGAAAATAAAGAAAAACAATAACAAATCAGTTTTTGGTTAGAAATTATTTATTTTTACATCTCAAAATGTATATGCATTTAACAATTTTTTTTTGTTTTTAAAAAAAGGGTTGAGAATACAGTATGTCTACCTCTTCAACAGAAAGGTTTGCATCCGATATTGGGTAGAACTCCAGTTCTAAAGTATTCCCCATGGGTTTAACTACCACCATTTCGCTTGATGATAGCGCCTTCACTGTACTCTCATCCACGGAGTTGAATCGTATCGGCAGAAACACCTTCTTTGTCTCCAACTCAAGGAGAACTCTAGGCCCGTATTTCGTCTGGCAACGTAACACATTGAGGATCTTATACCTCTTCTGCAGCTCCAATGTGTTCAATCCTTCCAGAGGTTTAATTTTTCCAAGATCGTTCAATTGTTCCATTTTTAGATGATCTCAATTGCTTTGTTTGAATAAAACTATTACTCAACAGCCCTTACTTTGGAGCTTATATAGCAGAAATTTGGAAATGTTTCTACACTCCCCGCCCCCTTGAAACTGTTTAACCAATCAAATAGGTTTATTCCATAGAAAATAAAAGATAAGTAAACAACATATTTGCATGCGTCAGCAAATTCCATAAAAAAAAAAAAAAAAAAATGCTTGAAAGATAAAGAGACCAAGACTTTTAAACATGTCGAAACATGTCGAAACATGAATATTCCTGCATAAATTTTTTGTATAAAAGCATCATAGTCAGCGAATGAAAGCAATAGCAAAGACAGCAAGAAGAACAACAACGTAATAGGTATATTCCATAGAAAATAAAAGATAAATAAACAACATATTTGTATACGTTAGCAAATTCCATAAAAAAAAAAAAAAATGGTCGAAAGATAAATAAACAATATATTCATATTCGTCAGCAAATTCCATAAAAATATGATCGAAAGATAAAGAGAACAAGACTTTTAAACATGTCGAAACATGAATACCCCCACCAATTTCTGCGTCCAAATAATTTTCCTAGAAACATTATAATCAGCACTTCGGCCAACAGGTCAGAATAATCAATCTGATCTCTGTGACTATTACGCTCTCTAGCCCCCTCTATCCATTGTTTCCCTCCGCCTACAAATATACTTCTTTCCTCTCCCTCTGACTCAGAATTTCAACTCAAAATAATTTTCCTTGAAACATTATAATCAGTACTTCGACCAACAAGTCAGAATAATCAATCTGTTCTCTATGAGTATTATCCTCTCTAACCCACTCTATCCACTGTTCCCCTCCTCATACAAGTATACTTCTTTCCTCTCCCTTTGGCTCAGAATTTCTACAATCACACGATTTTTACTTCGTTCATCCAATAAAAACAATTTTTCTTGAAACATTGTAGTCAGCACTGCTACCTATTTCAGCCAACAACAAACAATCCGATCTGAAGTACACATTGGAAACCATACCCAAGAATCGGTTCACATACTCTCATCATTCTTTTCTCTCATCATTGTTTCCCTTCACCAACAAATATAAATCAGTCGCACATCTTTCCTTTCGCTTTGACTCAGAATTTCCTTTCCGCTTTTTACTTCATCCATCCAACAAAAACAATTTTCCATGAAACAATACAATCAACACTACTAACCATTTCAGCCAATAGTTAAAATAAACAATCTGATCTGGATGAGTAGACCTAAGAAGCGATTCACCTCCCTCTCAGCATTGCTTTCCTATTCCGCTTTTTAATTCATTCGTCCAATAAACAAAAACATCGATATATCTACATATGTACATACATACATAGGTATATGACGCGACTGCTTTGAAGGTGACTCTTATACCGTCACATCTTATCCAAATACATATACATATACATATGTACATATACATACAGACATACATACACTAAGTACACTAAGTACATTAAGTACACACTAAGAACATTAAGTATACACTAAGTACACTCTGATACACACTAAGTACACGCTAAGTACACTAAGTACACACTAATTGCTCTGAATTCCCTGATTTCACCCAAAAAATGTAGCCCTATATCTTCTTGATGACGTCACTTGCTGACTCCCTGTGCCAGAATCGGCAATGAAAAAACAAAAATGTACCTATTTCAGACAACAACCAAAATAAACAATCTGATCTGGATAAATAGATCCGAGAAATGGTTCACCCCCTCTCATCCCCCTCTCACCATTGTTCCCCATCCGTCTGCAAATATACTTCTTCCCTCTCGCTCTGACACATTAAATTCACACTAAGTACACACTAAGTACACTATGAAATACAAACAAACATATGCATAGGTACACATCAAGTACATACATACATACATATGTATAAAATAAGTACATTCCATGACATGTTGATCTTGAATATCCCACTACCCATTTCAGCCAACAGCCAGAATAAACAATGTGATCTAAATGAATAGATCAAGGAAACCATACCCTGCAAGCCATTCACCCCCCTCTCATCCCCTCTCATCATTGTTTTCACTTCGCCAACAAATATAAATAGTCGCATATATTTCCTCTCCCTCTGACGCCGTTCACTTCCTTTGCCCAATAAACAAAACAAAAACATCGATATACATAATTATGTACATACATAATATGACACGCGACGACTTTGAAGTTGACTCATATACCGCCACATCATATCCAAATACATATACACATACATACATACACACATATATACATACATACATATGTACATACATACATACATACAGACAGATATATATATATAACAAAATGTAACCCGACACCTTCTTAATGTAAACAAGCAACGGCCTTCCTCCCCCCTCCCCCCTCTCCCTCGCATATCACCCCTCTCCCTCGCCCAGACTAAGTACACACTAAGTACACTAAGTACACTAAGTACACTAAGTACACACTAAGTACACTAATACACACGCTAACCCTATATCTTCTTGATGACGTCACTTCCTGGCTTCGGCAATACCTTCTTAATGT
Source organism: Brachyopa scutellaris (assembly GCA_949775065.1). Taxonomy (NCBI): domain Eukaryota; kingdom Metazoa; phylum Arthropoda; class Insecta; order Diptera; family Syrphidae; genus Brachyopa; species Brachyopa scutellaris. The sequence continues at coordinate 113,843,410 of OX459114.1, read as the reverse complement.
AAACAAACAACAGCCTTCCTCCCCCCTCCCCCTCTCCCCCTCCCCAGGCTCATCTTCCCTCTCGCCCACCCACGCTTAATGTAAACAAAAAACCGGGGTAATTAAAAATTTCAAAATCGATGATTTCACCCAAAAATGAGGAATTAAAATTTTCCCACGCTTATGTAAACAAAAAAAAACCGGGGTAATTAAAAATTTCAAAATCCATGTTTTTACCCAAAAATGACGAATTAAAATGGCTGTTTCCCGGAATCGTCAAAAAATTGGTTCCCAGGCTAAACCGCCCCAATACCTACTATCGATCATTCGTTATATCGGCATTCGTTATACTGGACCACCACTGTATTCGTATAAAAGTGACTTGACCCGAAAAGTGACTGCTTAAAAAGAGGATGGGTAATGTGATATACATGGGTAGTCAAATGTGATATACTTAGTTTTCTAATGTGATACACGGCACTTCATATCGTTTGAGTCCCACTTTCGAATTTTACCTTTTTGAGGCATTACTGGTCAATTAATAGTGTTATTGAATGAATTATTGCTTTTTCCAAATAACTGATCGTCTGGCTTGAAACAGAATTTTTCACTGCACACAATCACTTTTTGTTTTACTGAAAAAGAAACTCGAAAACAGACGACAACAAATTTTGAACAATTAAGCGAACCCATGGGCGGCTTTTAACTAAATTAAAAACGCATGTTCCTCTTACTGCAATCGCTAACTGCTGATGTAAAAAGAGTTATCAAAGTGAGCTTAGTTTTCGAGAAAACCGCCTGTATCACATTACCCGCATATACCACAATACCCGAAGTTACTCTAAGATCTGCCAGGTCTCTATAGAACTTTTTTAACCCTTTCGACCCGGAATGCAGCCAGTAGACTTACATCATTATTTTTATGTTTATCTGTTCAAACGACTTGCGTTAAGCATATTTCTAGCAAAAAAAATTAATAGGGTTATGCGAACATTGAGTGGGACATATGTGTCCCAATAGGTGCGAAAGGGTTAAGACTGACACCTAAATAGCGGTTTCTTGTGAGAAGCCGAGAATTGAGCTTTAAAAAAATGTCTTTACACAAAAAAAGTGGTAATAAATCGGTTCATGGTTTCTTAGCTAAAGTCATCGAGACAAGAACCAGATGAAAATCCTTCACAATGTTTAATTCCTTAAGGCAAGCAGTCCTCATAGATTTAAATTATGGTTTATTTTAATCATCTTATCGTTCTCGCCATTTTGATATAAATTTGCCTGGTTTTGGACAAATAGCCTGCGGTTTGTAAATCGTAACAACATTCTGTTGTCGACGATAAGATCAACTTTTCTTGTTATGTGACGCAAAATTCGACCACAAATAAAATAACTGACATAACCACCTTCGGTGCCATTGCCTTCGTTTGGCCAAGAAACAAAATCTGCCCTTTCTAGCCCGCAATGACATTTGGCTTGACCAGCATTACTGCCATGCCAGTGAACTCAGCAGATAACGCGTACGAGTATAAGCATATGTACGAGCATCTCCAACAAAACCTCCGACAAAGACCATAATTCTGGACTCAGAACAGAGATCTGCTTCTGCACCTCTTACCTCTGTGCCGCGCGTTGTCCCTGTGCAGCAGAAGTTCTCTGCGGATAAATCGCTTTGCGTGCCACCACGTTATCTGAACGCAGAACATGGCACAGCGCGTTGGTGGCGGGCGTTTGCATATGCCAAGAAATGCGGATGCATATGTGCTGCGACCCTGCTCGTTCTTCAAATCTCAAACGCAAACAATAGGAACCAGAACCGCCATCGCATCGCCCGCCGCTGCCGTCGCCGTTCACTTTTCGGACAACCACAATGGTGATGGCTCCAAGGCACGCAATATGAAAATGAGTTGTTGTTTAGTGCTATACCGCACCGCCACACACACAAATGCAAGTCCCATATTGCACTCTGCAAATTATTACCACTTTGGGTCACTTCTTCTCGAGCCTGACACTGCTGTTCCTGATAGGCCGACGATTTTTCCGGTCAGAAGAAAAGCTGTCGTATCCTTCGGGTCGGATGTAGGGTGTAGTGTGTAAAGCAGCAGCAGCAGCACCACCACCACCACTCGCTGTCGTCCCACGATGACAACAATGATTTTTTCTTCTTCGGCCAGTCCAGTGGTGGTCACTGCCCGTTTCGTGTTTCTCCATGATACCGTGTCCATGTCACTTGGACACTGCGCGTCTTCTCACTCTTTCGCTCGCCGTTGTTAGTCTTGTACAAGCTGGTAGGTACTCTTGAATGTCGGACAACGCAACAACTGGTGTTACGTGTTGCTGCTCTGTAGTTGGCCACCTTATCGTGGTGGGCCATAAAGTATAATTATCTGGAATCCGACACGCCTATACGTATGCAACGTTGCTGCATACCATACGTTCATGCAATATGGAGACAAACACACCACACAACAACAAATACGGCGAGGATGGAGAATGGCAGCGCCGCGCCGATGGACGAAAGCCTTGTAGCTGTGTAGAACATGGACACCGCACCGACACATATTGGTGAGTCATGTCGCGAATGCATGGTAGATAAATGGTGGACACAATGTTTGTTACGTCACTCATGATGGAGTTTTTCATCACTAAACACAATGAAACTGGATTGGTTGGCATTTGTTGCGAGGAGATCTTCCTGGACTGATATGCTAATGCGGTGCGGTTTAATTATGAGTCCAACAGCGAGGGTAGGTAGGTCGAATTCGCGAAAATAAACCAACCGTGAAGGCTGCGAGACACATTGCGCGAAGAAAAAGCAAAATGCCTTCGGGGGAACTCCATTGGTGGCAGCAACCAGGACTACGATTACGACTACAATGACTGCAGCTATCGAGTTGAAGTCTTGGTTTCTTTTTTTTTAATAAATCGGAAGTAGGCGGATTTGGGACGGTCGGTGGTGACCCATAGGGGAAATCCCAATATTAAATGGAGTAGGACCGTTTGACGTTAGTTTGTAAACAATTTTTTTTTCTAGACTTCCATGGGATATACTCGTATCTGCATATGATTTGCATTTTAGTTAGCTAGGGTCGCGAAATAATAATTTTTATTTATTCACTTGAAATGCACATCCTTTTTATATTTGTGTTGGCGGTCAAAGTTTAGAGCTCAGGAAATCCGCTGTGAAGAGAAAATTTCAAAACTATAACTACATACCGGTCAAATCCTCCTACAATGATAGTTTTATTTTTAATATCGAGCGCCATCTTGTTGTGAATAGTGCAATTCTATAAATGTTGTGATACTCGAACCTAAATTAACCTTGCAAGCGATTCTTTGCATTTGAAAAGAAAAAAAAAAAAAACAAAGAATGGGGGAAGCCACTTAATTGTAACTTGCCTAGGCCCCTCTGAAGTCGGGCTTAAGTTTACGTATGTATAGAGTCAAATCTTTCATTAGCGGACACCCTGTTTAGCGGACAACTCGCATTAACGGACACGTTTTTGTGGAGTCAACTTCGAATATCCCATACAAAATATGTTCTTTTAAGCGGACAGCACTCATAACCGGACAAACAAATTTTGGTCCCGTAGCTGTCCGCCAACAGTCTATCCACCATTAGTCTGGTCAATGGCATTTAATTTTTAAGTCTCGCGCTATTCGTCCTGGAGTCACTGTTTCTTAGCCAGTTTTGGACTTTGCTGCACCGTTTGAAGCGCTGTACCCGGAGAGAGAAATTTAAGGAACACATGGCCTACACGGCAAACACATATTGCGGTCTGTACGGATGAGTCGAAAACCGACAACAGCACGGGATATGGTATCTACTCAAGAGAACCGGAGCTTAACACGTGTCTTAGTCTTCCAGCCGATTGTGGTATATTTCAGGCAGAGGACCTAGCTGTGAGGAGAGCGGCGGAGCTGTTGTTGACGAAGCTTAAGGTTATCATCATCTACATCGACGGTCAGGCCGCGCTCAGAGAACTAGAATCGTGTACCGTTAAATCCGTAAAAGGATGCCGCTTTGTGCTCGAATCACTAAGCAGACACAACTGCGTCAAACTTTGCTGGGTGCCTGGACACTGGACAGTCTTGCGTAGAGGGAAATGAACTTGCAGATGAGCTAGTAATAGGGTGACAAGATATTTTTAAAACTAAAAGAGTATCTGTAAATTTTTAGTTGCATTTTTTTAATTAATAAATATGTAAATGTGTACCTACACAGTTAACATCAGTACATACAGCTGTTATTTTTGTATTCCTGATGAGAGAACAATGTAACAGGCTGAGTTTCTTTCAGTAAAATTTAGCAAACATGAGCATTTTTTTCGAGTTAACATTTCGCCACCCTGTATAGTTGTTTCACAATGTCTGATAAGTGATAAGTAGTATCAAATATGTAGACCGTAATGCATAACTATGCCAAATTTTAAATTTCTATGTAGAATGGTTCTTGAAGTTTTTAACGTGACTGACATTTTGGAATTAGAGCAAACTTATAATAATTCTGTATATATACAAGTAGTATGTACATATGTATATCCATACGGGTACGGACCGCTAAAATCGAATCTTCCCATTCGTCTAATAGATGACACCCGCCGCTACGCACACTATCATTTTTGAAACGACATTCCTAGGCTGTCATTTCTCATCATTTTATTCTAGGCTATACCTACACTATAATTCCAGGAATGACATTTTTTTAGACATTTTTCGCCTACACATTATCATTCTCCATCATTCCGGCAAAATTCCAATCGCCATTTTTCATTCCAAGATACACACTGTCATTTTTACATCATTCTAGCAAGAATGCCATTTCAAAAACGATAGTGTGTAGTCTACTTAATAAATATGTATTGGGTGATGATGATGAGAATAAAAAAAAAAGTGTGTGTGTCAGTCACACGCGGTAGAAGTGAAACATTTTTTTAAAAATGGTGTATATATTATTTGTATTGGTCATATAATTTTACGAATGCGATAAATACAGATAGATAGAGATTGCAAGAGAGCGAAGAGCGAAATTGACGGACAGACAGAAGAAAGATATCATAATCTCTATATATAAAACAGTTCACTGACTGACTGATAGACAACGCACAGACCAAACCACTGGACCTAAAGAGCTGAAATTTGGACAGGACATTCCTATAGTGACACAGACATTCGCTAAGAGAGGATTTTTTGAAATACCATCTCTAAGTGGGTGAATTTGAAAAAATCATTTTTCCATACATATTGAACTGTGTGACTAACGGACAACGCACAGACCAAACCGCTGGACCTGAAGGGCTGATATTTGGACAGTATATTCTCATAATGACGTAAACATCCGCTAAGGGAGGATTTTTTGAAATACCATCTCTAAGTGGGTGAATTCGGAAAAATTCCTTAATTATATAAATCTCTATATATAAAACAGTTCACTGACTGACTGATAGACAACGCCCAGACCAAAACGCTAGACCTTAAGGGGTGAAATTTGGAAATAACATTCCTATAGTGACACAGACATTCGCTAAGAGAGGATTTTTTGAAATTCCATCTCTAAGTGGGTGAATTCGGAAAAATAATATTCCCTAATATATATATTCAAATTTCAATGGCTTATTGGATTTAAAACTTAAGAAAACAGTTTTTAGTAAATTCTCTTAGGATTCATTTGAGGTATAAATCAAACTTCTGCATTATCCTGGAGCTGAGCTATGCTCAAAACAGCCCTAAACAATTCAAAAACAATTGAACACAATTCCTGAAATCAAAACCAACAATTTCCGATAAATTGGTTGGATTTTCTGTATTTGCAAACAAATAATTTCTTCGAGAGCATTTTATAAAATGTGTGATTTTTTTGATACCATTTGTTAACAGTGGAAGGGGGGCGAAGCAAGGCGAGCACGGTGCAGCTAGTCATACATATACCTACATACATCAACATCATTCAACACGGACAACTGAATTTAACAACTTATTTATTTTGATTCACCAAAATTACCAAAACTTTGAATATCTATAACCTGCGCAATGTTGACTTTTGTTTTGGTTTATTCACTGTATCTCATATGGTTTCATTCAAATTCCTACCAAAGAAAGAGAAATAAATCCGTTATACTCGTAAGTCGTAAGCTCGTTAGTATTAAAAGCCAAATCCCGTATTTTAGTTCTCAATCTTATTCTTAATTTTCATTATTTGCGCTCTCAATATTTCAATTCGAAAAGAGCTTGATGAGAGTGGTTCACATACAAGATACAATGCTTTCATGTATGAGCGCGCTAGCACTGTATACCACCCGAAACCCCACCAAGTAGCACACACATGCACTTACACTGCGTGAGCGGCCGCCCGACTGAGCTGGGCTGTGGACAAAGCTGAGACTGAGTGTAGAATGTATCTCATTCTAACGCGTGCTAATACGTTGGGTTCTGAAAGAGATGCAATGTTTTTCGTGACGAATTTTCGTTACACGATTTTGGATTCACACGGCGAGCTAAGAAGTTTCACTTCAAAAATAAGATTATTCGTAAATATTTTTGATAAATATGTAAATTTTAAATATTTTGTACATGTGTACATTCTTATATTTATTTACATCACCTATTGTTTTTTGGACAGAGGGCGACCGACAAAGAGCAAAAGAAAGATTCTTTTTTTTATAATTTTATTAATTTTTAAACAAAAGGAGTATAGTTAACAATAATTTAATATAATTTAGGAAAAGAGAGACTTAGTAAGTCTATGTGAGCGAAAGAGTATTTTGTCTTAAAAAAGAGTACGTCTGGTCAGCCTAGCTAGTAAGAAAGACGGTTTTGAGCATAGAACCGCCATCCTGCGGCATCAGGGCAAAACTTAACAACACAATCATAAATATGGCGGACCACAGATGGTCAAGGATAAAGGGACATAGGGTATCGAATGCCTATTTGGCCGGACCGCAAAATGACCAGCGTAATCCTAGGACTGAATAGGACAAAGTAAAACACTCTAATAGGAATACTCTCCGGGCACTGTCTCTTAAGGAAGCATGCCAAAAGAATGGGACACGGAGAACGCAGTAACTGCAATGACATAGATACAGCGGAGGATATTGAACACATTCTTTGTGATTTTCAGGCTATTGCTCGTCGTTCCTGAAATAAATTTTTACGGAATCACTTATTTAAACACACTTGAAGAGGCTGACCAAACTGGCCACAATAGAATCTTAAAATTTTGCAGGGATATTAAATGTTTCGGTTTAGGTAGGTACCATCTTACGATGGGCTCTGTTTGGAAGAGGTCGATTCAGCCGAACACATCCTTTGTGATTGCCCGGCACTTTTCGGGGTCAGACGACGTACCCTACATAAAGAACTGCTTAGACCTTACGAATTAAAAAATGCGTCAACCAAGGACTTACTCGCCTTTATTAGAAAGGTGATTTGCCTTCTGGGCTAACTAGTATCCCATGATAGATCTTTTAAGTCGCAGTATCGGCCTTGGGGCGGGATCCGGAATAAAAAAAAAAAAAAAAAAAAAAAATCTTACGATGGGCCCAGGGGATCGCGATGGTACACTGCCTCATAAACTTTTTCAACTTAACATAACATAGCCTATGTATCTTCACTTTGAACCTTTTGACATTAGCATTGTCGATGTTTTGGATCATCTTAGGTGTAAAATATGTCAAAAGTCGTCTTTTCTTGTGAGGCAGATAAACTACTTCCAAATTGCTGATTTATTCGGTCATTACCGTGACTTTTATCGATTTTTTTTATGTTCCCAAATATTTTCTAATACGTTCTTAAAACCTGCAAGATAACAGCCTATTGCGAATGCCAACAACCAATAACCTGACAAATACTAATTTTCTTCAAACGAAAAGTTCGTGACTACCCTTTGCCAGTGACTGTCTGTTTTATCGTATACGCACAAGCCAGTAGTCCGACCTCACTAGAAACCGCACCTGAAACCGAAACCGAAACTCCATCGCATATCGGATAACCGAATTGGTGTTGAATATGTTCCCCGACATGGTACTTCTGAAACCGGAATAAAGTGTCGAATTGCAAGAAAGGCGTGGTCCCCAAGCTATCCACTTCTGTACTGGTGCATTATATGATCATCGAAATTGTCCGTCGTACTCTACACAGTGCCAATTTCAAAGATCAGCGCTTAGCAAGAGCGCCAACAACAACAACAACGCACAGCAGAAATGCACTCCAATTATGTAGCCCGGTGTTGAATTACACGATCAGATCACATGGCTTGGCCCCAGAGAAAAAAAAAGAATGTATCTGCCTCCTGACAACGCCAATTGCTTGGCAATGGAGTATAGTAGTGGGTATGGGTACCTAACCTAACCTTCTCCTTTGCCTGCTGATGGCGCATTCTCCAACCAAAACGGTGCAATCTTGTACATCCTTAGCGCGGCGCAGCGCAATCAATGCTTACTCCATCTCATTTCATCTGCATGGGGTGGAACACGGCAGATCCTGGAGCAAATTCGAATTACATCGTGATTTGGAGCAGCAACAGCAACACTAGAATCTGCTCAGTTCACTTTGATCTCATTTCAGAGCGGCATCTTGGATTGGGTTCGGGGCAAACGGCTGTTGCTCCGTGTGTGCAAGAAAATTAGTTTCCTACAAAACTAATCAAGTGCATCGATGATGATGATGATGATGATGACGATGACGGTGACGACGTTGGTGCAAGGAGCAAGACGAAATAAACGAATGTTGGTGATAGTGGTAAAGGTGGCTCATCTGGCAAACACACAAAGCTATATGAAGGCCGCTCTATGGAGACTCATGCCTCGATGAGTGGAGTATTGGTGGTGCTGTAATTCGTGAAGTAATTACTATAATTACCTTTGAGGTAGATTTAACAAAATGATGGTCGTTGTTTTGGTCGACTCGACGTCTTCGAATTAGAGAGGTGGAACACTTCTTCTCTCCGCCGCGAATGGTTCTCCTCCTGGTTCGCTATAATTTCTGTTGCATCTCGTTTAAAACGTTTTCAAGGTGCTCTGCTTATTTATACACACACGAGTATCTTGGGCATACCGGAGGTGTAGAGAAGATTGTTTGTATTCCGGGATCGGTTCTGCGAGTGTATGGCAATTCTAGAATTCGGAAATTACGAAACGCAGCCATGTTGCCTTGTATGGTGCAGAATAACAATTATGTTCTACTCGTATGTTGGCGAATCGTGTTTTGGAAAAAAAAGAAGGAAAAATAAACACCACCGATGGCGGTTGAATCAATGGTGATTGGCTTGGATACATGGATACGAATATCCTGAAGGTACTTCCGGTAAACACGCCAGAGGTGTGTTATTTAAAAATGCAAAAAAAAGAACGACGGTGAATTTTTTCCTTTGGATTCAATGTATCCCCTTTGCACTTCGGAGTTTTGTCTGCTTTCTTTCCTTTTTTTAAAATTGACACATTACACTCAGAAGTTAGTTTGGGTTTCGTTTTTGGTAAAATTTGCTAAAAACTCACCCGAGGTTCCAAAAAGTCAGGGTAAAGTATGGCAGATATTTTTGTCTTCGGCTCTCGCGGAGGAAATCTTAACTGATTATTGTTGACCTTAAATTAATGTAGGATATGGATATCTACACATGCTCTCACATTGATCAAATAATACACAGGGCCAATTCTACTCGCGGTTTCAAAAATCGCTGGTCCAAAGAATTCTCGAACACTTACGTTACAAAATCTCTTTACATTACCTTTTTTCAGACCTCTTCTTAAACACACCTGCCAAGTTGGGTCACCATTTCACATCACTCAATCCCTTAGAATAGAAGCTTTGCACCGCAGGTCTATCCGTTTTGCCTTACGCGGTCTCTCCTGGGTCGACAACTACACATGTCTTACCGCCGTACGAAGATCGCCTAAGATTGATTAACTTGCAAACCCTTGCAAAACGTCGCAAAGTAGCAGACATACTCTTCGTCCACCAACTATAAATAGGTACAATCGATTTCCCTTTACACCAACCCAGGTTACCTTTGTCTTCCTCACCGCCGCACCAACAACGGCCATTTCGAACCAATCTAGAGAATGTTACGTCTAGCCAACAACTCACAGAACACCTTTGACTTTCATTCCAGTATATCCTCCCTTAGAAATTCTCTCTCTCTCCTCTTCGTCCTAAGTGTAAGTTTAAGTTTCCCTCTCCTCTTTACGACTTCTTCCCTTATATTGGTTTAAATTTCTTAGTGATAGTTTTAAGTCTTAGGCTAAGTTTCTTAGTTTGTTTAAGTTTTTTTAAATTTTCTTTGCTCGTATTAAGCTAAATAAATAATTAAAATAAATAAAACAAGAAGTGATGGCTTCAATTGGTCGCCTCTAGATCATATGTTTCTAAGACAAACGTCAGTTCCTCGCTCGTAAGATACCTCTTTATCTTCGTATCTTCTTTTTCGAGTCAATCTTGGTCTAGAACCTACATAAATACAGTGAAAGCTCTACTTACGAACAGCTGCGATAAACGGACAATTCCCTTAAACGGTCTTATTTTAGGTTACCAACATTTTCCTCTTATTTCCCATATCAAATTGGGTTATCTCATCATATCCCGTCAAACAAAGAGCATTCCCTTCTTTCCAAATATATTCGATGGAGTATGTTCACCATAAGCTTCTACAAGCATTCGATGCGAATCAGCTGCAGTTTTATTTTTTTAAAGAAAACAAAAACGTAATGAAATCCACAAAACATGAGTTTCTGGTACAAATTTCGACATTTTTAAATTGGAAAAAACCCGATGTTGTTTACTTTCTTCATTTTCTAAACTTAATATATTTGACAGATATCAACTCCAAAAAATAAAAAAAAACATGATTAAGGCCCACTCACAATAAATGTCCCCTATCGAGACATTTATGTGCTAAAGTCGGGGTTCATATTCACATACCTGGTATTTTTTCGCAGTCATTTCAATGTTTTATATCAAGCTGGCTGGATGAAAGAATGCTTTGGACTGAGCTCATGCGAAATGCAATAAGCAAGCTCTGAAAATGGACATTGGCAGCAAATGAGGACTTCAACCCCGCTCGCCAATTGGCTCTATGTATCTGTTATCAGACCGATTCTGATGTATGGCGTAGTTGTCTGGTAGACTGCCCTAGAAAAAGCTATACATCGCGACAGCCTGGGGAAAGTACAAGGATTCGCATGTCTGTGCATCAGTGGAGCACTAAGATCAACACCAAGGGAAAAACCAAAAAACTTCTACAAAAAGATAGGAAATCCCTGTCAATACTGATACGAGTGTTAACTGGCCACAATATGCTAAGATATCATATGAAAAAACTACGGCTCAACGATGATGACTTATGCAGGGGATGCGGCGACGAAGAGGCTCATAAGGACACAGCCCATTTCCTCTGTCACTGTCCTAACCTAAGCCAACTAAGAAATAGAACCCTGGGACAATTCTTCTTCGAACATATCGACGAGCTGTCTGACCGTTCACCGTCAGGTCTGCTCAAGTTTTCCAGGAGATCCGGATGGTTGGAACCAAGCCACTGATATCACGGGTGGGAAAACACAATGGGTACCACAATGGGTTCACATGGACCTAAGTGTGATGAGGATATAACTATCTTCATCAGCCCGCTTACCTAACCTAGCCTAAGATCAACACCCTCACAGCATTAGATATCGTACTGTATCTCCTACCTCCTGATATAACCGGTACGCAAAATCATCTTACAGTGGTTAAGTAACTACATTGGTGTCTCCACAATACTATAGATAACTTAACTCTTCCGGAAAACATACACTATACTCATACGGTGCCGTAGTCCAATTTTGACAAAAACTTTAAGGTCACTATTCCTGATATGACCTTCTGGGATGACCTAGGTGCTAAAACAGACAAGTCGATACACTGATAAACCAATGATGGTGTAGGAGGAGTTGTTTTCTCAGACAGATTAAAACTCATACAGCTTTGATTCCCAAAAGCAAATAAAAACATTACGTTCTAGTCCAATGATCAGTGTATTCCAATAAAATGAAGCATTGTAACATTGGTTTCATAAATATCGTTGCTCTTGGACAACAAATGAAATGTACAATTAAAGTGACTGTACTGCCAAACATCTCACCTTTCACCTCCCTGATCACTGTAGCCGCTACTGAGTGTAGCGTGTTTCGAGTGGAGATTATGGCGATATCTAGGCTACACTAAATTTAAACCGCTGAATCATTTAAAAAACTTTTTTTTTAATTGTTCTCTTAACCGGACAGCTCTTAAAGAAATTAGTGTCCGCATGTGTGAGCTTTTTCTGTTATCACTTAGGAATTTCCAAGATCCCTTCTTCAAGTCCACATGGGGAATCGTAATAAAAAAGAAAACAAAATCAATTTGACTTCCATTCGAATAGAATGTGCAATCATTCAGTGTGCCATCAGCCACGACTTTACATTCAGCAACAATTTTTAATTTAAAATTCGTTATATTTTTAATAACAGCAAAAACAAAGTACAAAAAAAAAAACAACTGCAGCAAAAAAAAAAACATTAATAATTGGCAGTTATCTTCTCACAAAGCAACACAACCGATTAACTTAATTCGCCGGCATTTTCTCATTAAACGAGTTGATATGAAATTATACCTTCTCTACACAATTTAACCGGAAGCCTAATTACAACTGCCCACCTCCTCCTATATTGTATCTGTTTGGATCAAGAGAGTACCTACGCTAGCTATACGCACCAAGAGGTCCACAATTCAAGAAAAGATAAAAACAAAAAAAAAATTAAATTTCTGTTCATATGTGTGTATGTAATCAGAAAATGGACATCCACCGGGAGACAAGCAAGGGACCGTCCCACCATTTAACTTGGCGAAATGAAAATACGCGCACATTATAAAAATAACAATAATTTCGAAAATGATTTCCCGCCAAAAGCTGCGCGAAGTCGGGAAGCCTCAACATAGTGGCCGGCCACAGAAACAGAAATTATGCCATTAAGAATCCTACTAACCGAATGCGAAGGGATCTCTCCGGCATATCATACATTCATATGTGCATATGAACACGTTGGTAGTGGCCTCCATGCCGCCGCCAGACATCGCGCATCCTGGCAGCACTCGACTTGGAATGGAAATGAAAAACTCACCGTAATGGATTCGTAAACGCGCAGCAATAAATAATGCACGCGGGGAGCGCAACCAACGGATGCGGAGCCAGTAGTGCTGTAACCTAAAATTACAGTAAATGCTGATAAAGGGTTCATTTTTCATTCGCTGAAAGTCCAGCGAGCAACAGGCGTCCTGGCGAATCTCATGGACAAACGACATCACCAGCAGCTGATCGTCCGTCCTGTCTTGTTGCTTGTGGAGCATAGATGTAGAGTTTTTTTTTTGTTGTTATCTCTGATGGGTTTCTAATGATAGAGGAGGCTTGATCGGACTTAATTATTACAACAAAAATGCAAGAAATAAAAAGTTACTTGTGGCAGAATGATGGTTATCCTGTGAGTTATGGGGATGTTTAGGCAGATGAAGTGAAGGAATTCTATGGATCATGACGCATGCAAACGGATGCGCCACTGCAAGGTGACACCTTTTTCTTACTTTATATCTTTCAGCTTGTGTGAGTTTGAGTGGATTTTGTTGATGACAACAGTAACAGCCACCAGAAAGTTTCTAGAGGATAACGGTGTGCTTATCAGAAACAGAGCTCACCTATGGCTATTTATTATACATGCACCGCAAAATTAAAATACATGCATGCGAAGTTGGTTGAAGTATTTTCATAGCGAGAAGTGGCTGCGGAAAGTTAGTCTTTCATACAGGGGTGGATTCGCTGGCCAAATGAGTAGAGTTTGAATTTGGCGCTGGGAAAGGGGGCCGAGGTGGAAGTAAAATTCCATGTGCAGCTCTCTGCATACAGCATTTAAATCTACTAACTCAACGGACAAAATCAATGATCTGCAAATCAATAAACATGGCAATTTACTTTTATATAGAACTACAGTGAAACCTCCCCTGGACGGACAGTGACGATGACAAAATGTTTGACCACCTAAGGGAGTTGTCCGAGATAAACACATTAAAATAAATGATCTTCCTTTATCAAAACATAAAAATAAACACTGCAATTTTATAACACATAACAAAGATTGGAAAAATGGAAATCCTCGCGAATGACTTCTGGCGCAGCTGCATGGATGAGGAGGAATAAGAACTGCCCGGCATTCTCCTCCTAAAAAAAAGTTACTAGGAGAATATTTCTCATAATATGGAAACTTATCCAACTTTTAAAATGATTTCAAGCGCACGTGGCAACACAATGGACCTACTTAGTGAATTCTACCGAGTACAGTGGATAGCCACCTAACCTAACCTAACTAGGCAGATTGTATTCAGGATATACATAATACCAACTTGATCAAAAACTTCCCGGAATAACCACCGTGTGGCGCTCCCATCGTTCCGATCTGAGTTCTGTTCTTTTTTTTTTGTAAGTTTGTACATCTGTTGTTGGTATTCCCTCTAAATCTTAGCGTCATAGCTTCACATTTGCAAAAGTTACGTAGCCAAGAGTACATCTATCTCTGTGTGTGTTGGCGATTTTTTATAATTTTTGAAATGGATTTAAATTTGCAACAACGAACTTGTATTAAATTTTGCGTAAAAAATGGATTTAATTGTGTGCGAACGTTGAAAATGTTGGAAAAGTGTTTCGGCAACGATTCTCTAAAGAAAACGGTCATTTACCCGTGGCACGAGCGGTTCAAAAGTGGTTGTGAGTCAATGGAATATGATGAACGCAGTGGCAGACCATCGACATCGAAAATCGACGAAAACATTGATAAAGTAAAAGATATGTTGGTCAATAACCGCAAATTAACCATCAGAGAGATAGCGGAGGAATTGAACATTGCCAATGGATCCGTCCAAGGCATTTTGGTTAATGATTTGGGTATCCGTCGACCGTTGTGTAGCATCAAAGTTGGTGCCAAAAGACCTCAATTTCATGTAAAAAAGAGACCGTGTTGACGTCGCAAAAGACATGATTTGCGAGGCTGAAAAATGCAACAAATACCATCCAACAGCCACCGAATTCACCTGATTTGGCTTCCTGTGGCTTCTTCCTGTTTAATCGAGTTAAAAAACCATTACGGGGAACGCGTTTCAGCAGCCGAGAGGAAGTAATGGAAAAATCGCAGGAAGCACTGATGGACATACCGAAAACCGAATATAAAAAATATTTCGAGGATTGGATCAAGCGCTAAGTGTGTTGCAGTCGATCGAGATTACTTTGAAGGGGGCAATATAGATTTAGATGAATAAACTTGTATTTTTAATTTTCTGAATAAATCCCGGAACTTTTTGATCAAGGTGATATTTAAGTTTTCTATAATGTGCTTCTGTATTTGGTATTTGCTTGTGTTTGCCTAGCCAAACATTTAATAGAACAAAGAGTTTGGCTATCTAGTATCTACAACATACAGCAGAGCTGTTGATTTTTCTTTTTGATTTTGTCCGTCTAATGGAGTTAAGTTAAATATTTTCTGACAGAAATGCGTGTCCGCGTCTGATAAAGGGAGTGTCCGGTTAAGGAAACGTAAAATGTATGCAATCTGAAACATAAAAGCTTGGTTAGGAAAATGTGTTCGTCTAAAGGATCGGCCCGTCTAAGGGAGCTGTCCGTAATGGGAGATTTCACTGTAGCTGTAAACGTATTAAAGGAATAATTCGTCAACCATGTTGTCTAGTTCCGATTGGTTTCATCCCTGAAGTGAGTCTTAGTGCTCTGACAGAAATCACGACATGTAGTTTTTACCGCATTTGTGGCACTCGCAGTTTGCCAGACCAAAGTATCGACACAACCTAAATTTTAAAGCGTATGGCTACTTCAAAGGTGGGGCAAAAGCGCTATAAACTCCATTTTTCCATTTCTCAATTTTTTGCAACATTCAAAGCTTGCCTTTCATGTTTCCATTCCGGCCCTGTTCACATGTCGACTTCGAATCGCATGGAATTTTTCATATTTCTTCTCTGTTGCTGCAGCTTCGCAGCTAAAGTGAACAAGTAGCATTCCACCAACCAACCCCCATCTCGGTATTTTGACAACCGAAATGCATTTACAGCTGCAGCTGCTCAACCAAAAAAAAGGGGGGGTGGTATGAAAAGTGAGGCTGGAGACGGCTTATCCGGGAACTCCCATAAAGCAAGGGTTTTGTCTGCCGGTTGCATCATTGTACATTACAGGATGCAGAGGATAGTTTTCGCTCACCAATCGTGCACACACAACAAAAACAATCGCGCCATTTTCACAACCCTTCAGCGGCTCTAACAACCCCGGAACCGTCGGGAACCGTCGGAGTTTGTTGAGTGGTTTGCTGTTTGAGAAGAAAAGCAGAGCCTGGTTAGGAATGGTTTCTGGAATTTTGTTTATTTTTTTTTTGCATCTTTGTGCAGTTTTCTGACTAAATGACGACGATGATAATGGTCAACCATACATACACATATGCAGAGTTCAGAAACAAATATGCGCTTAGATGATTTCGCCGACGATAGGAGAGGGACGATTGGGTGCAATTAGTGGCTACGCTGCGCGTTGACTGTGTATGAGTTACGTTCGCCCTGAAGTGCAGTTGACCATTTGGCTCAATGGGATTGTTTGGTTTTCGATGAGAGTGCTGACTTTAAATGCTGGAGAGGATGCAACTGGCAACTAATGTCCTTACTGTAGACATACAAATACACTTTTAAGGATTTACTATTTCCAATACGACTTATCATTTCGATGGCATAACAGATTTAAAACTGACAAAACGTCAACTAGCCGAAAAAGTAATATTCATCAAGAGGTTCTTTAAATTCCAGAGCACAGATTCGACCCAATTGTCCAATTAAGAAAAATACTTCGCAAATTCCAACAAAGTAAGGACCGATCAGGAGGTAATTTGCGTGGATGTTTATCCATAAAATTATTCATAAAATCTTTCAAAAAGTTCTGCCATTTTTATGTTTTAGTGTAGAATGCCAAAGGTTTTTGGAAAATCCCATAGGACTGCTATTCAGGGAATATTCTCGATCCTCGAGGCTTGTCACAACCTAATAAACGATCCAACACCATCGCTATTATTTCAGATAGCCAAGCCGCAATTAAAGCCATAAATTCGGCAATCACCTCATCAAAACTTGTTGAAAATTTCCAAGAAAAACTCAATCGCTTGTGCAAGCAGACTAGAGTCACTCTTCTCTGAGTTCTAGGACATAGTACATAGTGCCATAAAATATGTATTATCAATGTTTTTACAAGTAAGATTCGGGTATGAATGGTGTGAAATATTGTGTGGCCCAAAGTGCACGAAGAATGTCATAAGATTTTCCAACAACCTTATTATAGTGATTCTCCCAGGTTAAATGACTGTTGAGAGTCACACTGAGGTTCTGAGCTGATTTAAGGAAATCGATTGGGGTACTACTTAGGGTAATAGAGAGGAAGTAAGACAAGTCGAGTATCCTTTTAGAAATGGGTAAACATTTCGACTTTAATGAGTTAAACCGAAGACCATTTGTCTGTGACCAACGGACTATTTCAGCAAAGTCGTTATTAACGCACCTCACAGCGTGCTCGATAAGACCCAACGGGCAACTTTATATAAAGCTGTACATCGTCTGCATAAAGATGTATTGAGCTACATATATTAAATACTCGATGGGAGTTCGTTTATATAGAGTGAAAACAGCAAGTGTCCCCAGATAGATCCCTGAGGCACACCGCTTATGGTAGGTAAGAAGTCCGAAATACTCTCGTCAGACGTGACAGCTTTAAATCGATTTTACAGATAGGACGATCTTACGGAAAGTCGGAGCATGGTGAAAAATTAAAGGTGCTCGACAGCTCTCTACAAAGTTTTACAAAAAGTAGCGTAGAGTGATTGACTGTGTCGAAAGCCTTTGAGAAGTCAAGTACGACTAAAAACGTTATCTCACCGTTGTCTAAAGCATGCCGTATATCTTCTATTACATTTAGCAATGCAGTGATGCAACTGCGCTTTGGGCGGAAATTAGATTGCAATGGTGTCAAGAGATTGTTGTCTTCAAGATACCGACGTATTTATTTTTGAAGAATGTTCTCCAAAACTTTTGATAGAAATGGCAATATAGAGATTGACCGAAAATGGTCGCCTTTTAGAGTTCTTGGAATGGGTATGACTTTTGCCAATTTCCATTGGGGAGGAAAAACGCCTGTAATTAACACAGTATTGGAGATATGAGCATGAGCAATGAGTAATAAAAGCGGGTGTAAATTATCAAGTCCAACAGCGTTATATTTGACAGATAAAAGACTTTCTAGTGCTATCTGCCGCTGTGAAATAGAAGCCAGGAAAAGAAAATAAAATGGATTGATCTACGGATTCTTCTAAAACATTTGGGTGTTGCTGGAACGGTAAAAAAATTTGATTTAATTGATTTAGGTCAGCATCGCCTATTTTATAGGTACTGGGTTTACCAAACCAATAGTAAGCAAGTAACTGCACAATTGTTTTCCACTAGCAGAAGGACTAAGTAGAGCACGTAGTTGACTTGACCGTACGTACATATTTCCATCCCAACTTAGTTAAGGAGCGAACAGTATATACGGCGGAGTTGTTCCAAGCGAAAACGTTTCCAACGTCCATAAGATTGATCACGCATAAGTTCACTGAAAGTTGGTCATAAAGCAGTACCTTTTCTTTCTCACTAACGAGGTATAAGTCCAACAGTGTCGACGGATGGTTTGAGAAATGGGTTGGTTCAGTGGTGTTGACAGGCTATAGGTGCACTCTGCTTAAAACTAGTTGGTCTCAGGTGGATCAGTCCTACAAAATGTGTCATATCCCGAAAGATATAGCCAAATTATAACAGGTCAAAAACAAATGAGCAACAAAAAACTCACGTAGACGTCTCGAGAGTAGTGGAAGTTAGTACAGTGCACTAGCCAATAGGGGACCATGCAGAAAAGCTAGCGATCCCTCACAACAATTTCGGCCGAAGCTGAAATGATGAGAATGAAAAAGAGCCGCTTATTAATTTTCTATGCAAATGACCTGCTCTAGCAAGAGCCTGGCAACGCATACTGGCCAAAAATTTGTTTGACGACCTTCAAGAGATATCCGAGAAGTGGATTGGAGAACTGATCATCTCTTTAAATTACACAGGATGGATACATGTAAATATCTCAAACCACATCCAAATAAACTGGTCACCTGAAGTTTTGGTATCAAAACGGCGCCCTCTTGGGCTATTTCCGTTTTCTTTTCACCAAAACCACCATTTCTACCTACCATACTGGTTTCAACAAGTTCTATCGTGGTACTAAGCTAACCCATGCTCCTTTATCGCGTCATAAATATTTCCGCTAGTCCCTGTGGCATTGCTTCCAACTGGCATACAAGGATTTATAGTGGTCTTGTTTATAATTTAATCGATTCTCGCTCAATTGGCTTGTCAAGCTTGAGCTTCCTGCTCTAAATGAATTAAAGTCTTTGATTCAGTGTTTGAATCTTTTATCACAGCTGCTTTACACTTAATGATAATTGATAATTGTTTCGCTCTATTTGTTAATGCTTCCTACCTTCTTTTGGACATCATTCGTTCAAAGAAACTGTATGAACACTGCTGGTTCACATATAATCTCAGGAACTGAATTCGAGTACGAGTAGAAGAACCTCTGCTGCAACCTGTCACTGCTCCTTACGATTAAATTTATTCCAATTACATCGCATTTGTTTCAAGTGTGTCCTTGTCGATTGAAAATTTAGCAAAAAAGACAATAGTCATCCTTGCGTGTGTCCTACGTGCCGGCATCTGTCCAACGCTGTGATAATTTGTCAAAACCACAAAAGTCCGAAACTGGGCACATATTAGTTGATTAACATGCTGCGCACAGAGTTATGCTTGTGGCCACATGCAAAGGACACGCACAGGAACAGCCCAACCCAATCAACTAGGCCAGTGCAGCCAATAAATTAAAGTCAAAGGCTTAAAGGTCACACTCACAGTACTGCCATTGTTAATTCGATAATTTGATACAAAAAAAAAAAAAAAACAATGCGGTTTACTCCGGAAGGAAAGCGGAAGACAGAGTGTCCCAGGTCCAACTGTGGTATGCACAGGATAACCAAACCACCATCGTTCCATGCGTGCTACAGGGCAAAGGCAATGCTCACTGGATCCGCTGTAAATTGCAAAGCAAATGTGTCTTTCTTCTGGTCTGCGGTCACAGCAGAGGGATGCGGCGCGGCGGCGGTGGTGGCTGGCAATTATCCTCCAATTTGCATAATTCAATTGCGTCCGGGGCACACAATTAAGTCCCAAATAATTACGATTACCTGTCGCATACGCTGACATCGCTGGCCTCGTCATCGTCAGCGGAGTTCTTCATCCGTGATCACGTGATGCGATGACAGGTATTTTGTCATTGATATGAGAGCGCATGCAAAGTGTCCGATCCGATTTGGAGTCAATTCGTGAATTGCGGTCGACAAAATTGCACGCATGCACAGCCTCTAAGCGGCAACGGGGTTTTTGTTAAATTTTCCTTTTCTTCGGGTCATCGACGCAAAACTTTTCCCTAGGGTGACCAGCCTATTCCAGTGAGTTTGGATTTTTTTTTTGACACGTTGACAGGTCGATTTGGTACTATCTTTCCTTTCACTCCCTCTGCCGTTCACGGTAATTTAACAAATTATTCACCCAATACGTTGGGTTTTCTTGTTCCTCTCCTCCTAAACAGATGGCAGCATGATGGACAGGTGAATGCGGACGGACACAGTTGAATTGGAGTGATTAACGAAATTATTGCTCCGCTAGGGGTTGCGTGCGCATTTCTTTGAAATCACAATGCACACAGCGGGAGGAATATAATTTCGATTTAATTAAATTAAACGACGCAAAGTGCTTTCCAGCCGCTGCGATGTAACCAATTTGTATATTTACTGAAATGTTACAAATTATGCGTATGTACATATATGTACATACGAGTAGCAATTTCCATGTTTCCTTGGAACATGAACTTCAATTTTGATATGAGAGTATGTAAATTGTGATTGCATCGAATCCAGCCAATCAGGCTAGGAGGCAGAGGTATTGGTAAAACGCGTAGTCCAAGTTTTCCTTTGGAAATTTATCTCTGGTAGCCTAAGGTTGGTTTTGAATTAGGTTTTAGGGGCCGAAGGCGAGGTTTACATGTCAAAATCTAATATGGCTCCAATAAACCCAACTACGCTTTCACGTTTAGAGCTATGCGGAGCTGTCACCCTAACCAACCTTCTACACTATGTCAGGCAGACTTTTGAGTGGAGGAGCATTCCCACCTTCGCTTGGACAGACTCAACGATTCGTGCAGATCCTTCGAAGTGGGAAACTTTTGTTATAAAATAGAGTTGGGGAGATCCAGCAGTTGTCGGATATCAAAAGGTCTGTTCCCATACTTTCTGCACTAAAATTGATGGATTCTCAAATTTCAAGGAGTGGGGGTAAACATCTGTCAAAGAGAGGAAAAAGTGTACAAAAGTACGGGCACGGATTGAACAAGAAAAAATGGAAAATGTATGGCATTTGACCGATTTGACAGGTCCAAGACAGCCCAAAGAAATTCCTTGGGCTAAATTCGGCAGTATAGGGAAATTTCTTACTCTCTTGTAAGCGCTCTCTTCTGTCAAAAACTACGAAAAATCTTCGTACGGGAACAGGATTTGACTGTTTTCGTCTGTTTTGGACAGGTACGGGAACAAACCTAATATATGGTACCATGTCCCCCATTCAGCACAACCCCGCTGATTTAGTATGTTGCCCTTAGCGTTGGTTGAATCATCACTTTGGTTAAACGGGCTACCATTCTTACGGACCTCAGGGAATTTTGAACTACTGGATCAGCCAACGGACCTCCACGCCAGCGAAGAACAAAAATCAGTAAATGTTCATCGCATGGAAATCATCGAAAACCTATTCAATGAACTGATCCATTCATCTTCTGGGTTGAAATGATTGACCAGAATAAAGGCATAGCATACTGCATGCGGTTCATGACCAATATCCGCAACAAGAGTTCTGAGCGTGTTTGCCTCTGGGATTTTAACATCCACCGAATTGAATGTTAAGTTTCCCGCTCAACGTGCTCAATGTGAGACGTTTCCACAGAGCATTTTAAAAACCTGGGCACTCATTCCGTAAGTCGATTATCGCCTGATGATATTCCCTCGACGATAGTTTTGTATCACGTAAATCAATAATCGACGAAGCGATTATCATCAAGGCGATAATCTGCTTCACGTATCTCAATAATCGACGTCAAGACGACAGCCAGCGTTTGCGCGAAAGCTAAATGAGGTATCAAAGGAAGCATTTGTATTGGTATTGGAAACAATAAATATGCCAGATGGTTTTCGTGTAATATATGTATGTATATTTCTCCGTTACGAAGACTTGCGGGTACGCTGGAGGTTCTGAGTGGAGGAGGCTACCAGTGGTTGACGGGTACCTGATGATTTTGGAGTTGCTATCGCCCAAAGTACGCTATCAAAAATTGTTGCTGAAACCGAAATTTGTCCTTTATGGATAAAATGGGGAATTTCCAGTGACACCGACAATGCTGAAATAAAACAATGGTTTTACCGATACATACAAAAATCATAAATAAAAACTCTGTTCCTCTGTTTATATGTACTTAGTTGTTGAGTGCATAGACGGTACACATCTTTTTGTACAGAGACCACGATAAGATGACAAATTGTACATTTTTATGGGCAGTCCATCGGCATTTAAAATTGATGCCAAATCAGTCCACATTTTATTTATATCCTATTTGCCTTGGAGAGTATGTATTGGGCTTATAGCCCTTGGCCAAGTCCGGATGCTCCTCCATACAGTTGATCAAAATTGCTAATTGATTCTGCGTAGCTGACCTTTCAATAACATTTAAAGTAGTTTTTAATTATTCAAATAAATATAAACAAATACCAATTACTTACATTTGCAATCTGTTTATAGAATCACCGGCTTCAAACATAAAAAAACAATCAAAAGTATAACACAAATATCATTTATAACAGTTTAGATAACGTTAAGCTTCTATTTCGCCTACTGTTTGAGAGACTCTGAAATACACTGAAAGTTCTCAAGCTTTGAGTAAAATTAACGATAGACGAGACGACAGTCATTGAGTTGAGTGAAGCAAACTGATAATGAAATCGTCGGTTACTATCTTTTAGACGATTATCGTCCTAAAAGTTATGGAATGAGTGCCCAGGGAAATGGCGCAACTAAATCCATTTTCTGACAGCGACGGTATTATCCGAGTCGAAGGCAGGCTTAAGTATGCTTGGCTTATCTTTCGATCAACGGTATCCGATTATTCTTGAGCCGACACATCATATCACAACGTTGTGATCAACGCGAATCACAGCTAGAATATTTCACTGCCCGCGGTATCCAGTTGGTATTTGCTTTAATTTTTCAACCACGTTATAATTCAGGAGATAAATTATTACATAGAAAGAGTTGTCAAAAAGTTCAGAAAATTTAGAAATTAGCTTCTGGGACATTGTTGACATTTCTGATAGGTGTGTCGATAGAGTGAGCACCTGATGATCTTAAATGGTCAACAGGGGCTTTGACCATCTGTGTTTTTAAATATGTATTTGATAATTCCTTTCATATACAGATCATTCACCTTAGTACCCAGCTTCCGAGATTTAAGTGACCTTTAAGTGACCAACGCAGAGTAACTACTAAGTGCTTACTTGCATGTTTTTGTTGGCCCACTTTCCCATGTCAAACGCAAAACTACTTCAATCTTCAAAAAAAAACAACTTTTATTTCTTTGTTTAAACAATTACCATACCAGGAACATGAGTTAACATTCAATACAAATAATTTAATTCGCTACCCATTTGCATTGACCAACCTTTGGTTTCCCATTGTGAAGGCTTGACGTGCGGGGCCCTCCAAGGGGGCAGCACGAGCACCAATAGCAGCAGCAGCATCGACGAACCTCTTTCTTTTAAGCTACGCATAATTTAGCTTATCTGATTGAAGCGTCACCCTCCCTGACACAGCATTTGATGGATATACTTCCACCTCCAAGACACACCATCCGCCGCGCCGTGTAGGAACACCCCAGTGACCCAAACTTAAATTCCCGCTCACTCATGGGTGTTAGTCATTTCCGAGCGCATAAATGCGCACCGCCCCCTGGAGTTACACTTCCCTCCTAGCACGCAGCACCCAGCAGGACACATTCGCACGACTATGACTCGCAATCGTACCTGTCAGTTATACGAGTACGAAATAGCATTCGGGTTCAGTCGATGTTGCCGGACAGCAGCACCAGACAGGCGGAGGCAAAGCAATGGCCTCTTACGAAATTGGATATTTGCGTGGCATAATTAACAATGCCAACGGCCACACACATACTCGAACACCACACCAGACACTGGGACGGAATAATATTCCAAGTCATCTGTACGAGAGTAGCGGTCACAAGGTGCTGGTTCCTACTGTTCTTACAGTGCCACCATAAACTGTAGAGTGACGGCTGCAGCGGCAGCGCCAGTGATTGTAACCATGTCTCTGGGTGATATTTTAATAACCAAGTCCAGCATTGCATGTGACATCGCCGAAATTCGTCGTCGTCCCATCGGGCGGACGACGACGTTGGTCAGGTTATTAGATTTCCCAAAGAAAATCATTGCAAGTCACCTGCAACTGCAAAGCTCACAGCGTAGAGGAAGCCGGAGTCTAGGAACAGCAGGCCTCCTTCCAAGTGGTTGTCGTCTGTTTCAGATAGGACAGCACTGGAATAGGGACAACTCTCGAGTTGCATTTGGGTGGTGTTAGGTTAGGTGCGTTTGAGCTATGCATTTGTGCAGAATTACGGTGTCGTGACATTCATTTGGCAGGACGACGGCGAAAACTACGACTACGACGCCACAGAAGCACTAAGAATATGGTTCTCCTGCTGGGCTTACGTGTGTAGGGAAATTTCATCCATGTGGGAGCCGATTTGCGAAACGTGGTTAGCATTGATGAGACCTTTTGTTTAAAGCGCGTTACCATAATTAGATTAGATTAGTTTGCATAGTGTTGGGTATAATCTCGCAAACAAGTGTGAAAGGTGACAGAGATTATAGAGATGGTATCCTCCGTCAGATTTCATCAACTGTCCATCATTGGATGTGCTTGGACAGAAATTTTTCCATTTTTCTTGAACTAGCCTAAATTCCTGTAACAGTCTTTCAACCGTGTGGAATATGGTGTTAAGCTACAGGGTGTTTTCTAGCAGATTTCGATTTCAGCATAATAAGATGCGAACAAATCACAAACAAAGAAGTTGCCCACTTCAGAGTGGGAAAGAAAGCCGAAGGAATTGGCTCCATATGAATATGGCCTTGAAAATGGAGTAGAATAAGTCCGACGATAAGAACAAAGCTAATGACGATATGCTTTCCACAGTCATACGTCATAAGTTACTAAGAAAAATATACTTCAGGTATTATCGTAGCTACAAATACCTACAGCTATGTGCAAAAAAATAGCACCAAAGTGAATTTTAAACTTGTCATGCATTTCCTTTTTTAATTTCGCTGGGATAAATGAATGGCATTTATTGTAAAATATCTCTCTGATGTTCAGCTACATGACGGAAGAACAAGCCTTCTTGAAATTGAACTTTAAGACAAAGAAATTCCCGCTATACGTACGTGGGCACCGTAGCGCAAATGGTTAGTGCGTCGGACTACTGAGCCAGCGGTCTTGGGTTCGAACCCCGCCGCAAAACACCTAAAAGTTTTTCACAGTGCCCACCTCTTTCGAATGTCTGACAAGCATCAAAGAGTATCATTTGTCACGATTGAGCTTCTCAACTCGCCGTTCGGAGTCGGCAAAAAACTGTAGGTCCCTTCCATTCATGCAAAAATATAACACGCACACACAAATGGTTGCGAGAAGCAGGCCCAGGTTCACCTCGAGCTGTAGCGCCAACTAAGTAAGGATACGTAAGAAAGTCAAATCTGTGGTGTGCAAAAAAATAGCACCGCGTCATTCTTTAGAAAGTTTTAAATTTGTTAAACTGTGCTAATCATATTTTTCAGATTAAAATATTTGAAGGTAAGATATTTGAATTATTAAAAATTAATATTTCATAAAAAAAACGTATCCGCTACCTAAAATGGGTCGCGGTAGACATTATACCGATGGAAAACGAAAACTAATAAGAAAATTTATTTTTGAAGAAAACACATACCAATTTATGAGAAAACTAGTTGGGTGCTCTAATAAAATGATTTCAAACGTATAAAAGTATGTTCAACACGAGGAAAAAAGAGGCAGAACGGCGAATTTGACCGCTAGCGATGAACGAAGCATTATAAGATTGTCAAAAAAAAACCCATTCATCATCTCGACTAAAATAAAAGAAGATTTAAATCTTAAAGTGGACACTTTTACAATACGAAGAAAAAGAGGTCCCAGAAAAACACAGTTGTTGAAGAAGTTCCACTTGGAAAATAGAAAGAAATTTGCAAACGATCATTTATATTGGGCGCAGTTCAAATGGCGTCATATCCTATTAACCGATCAATCCAGAATTGTTTTATTTAGTACTCCTGGAAGTAGAACACTCGTTCGTAGGTAACGAAACCAGGAGTTCCAGTGAAAATATACCATAGAGACCAACAAGCACGGGTGATGCAAAAGTTAACGTATGGGGTTGCTTCGCTTATAATGGTATCGGTCCATATTTTGGTGACTGCTGAAATTAATGCTGACATTACTATGCAAATCATGCTCTCTTACGCCGAATGGAATATTACTCACGTGGGATCTGCAACAAGACAACGGCCCAAATCATACCAGCAAATTAGATAAAGAATTTTTCGCAACGAATAAGGTTGAAGTTATGGAATGGCTGGCTCAGTCTCCAGACCTGAACCCCATCGAAAACCTTTGGACTGATGTGAAGAAGCAAAACCAAGACAGACATTGCAGTTATGCAAAGCTGTGCAGGCTGCGTAGAGCGATATTCCACTTGAGCGATGTCAAAGATTAGTCGACTCCATGCCACGACGTTGCGCCGCTGTGAAATAAAAATAAAGGTCAAAAGACCAAGTATTAGAGTTCTTCATTAGTTTAAAACTAATTAACATTTTGATTTCTTCAAACAATTTATTTTATCTATGAATTTGTATATTCGGTGCTATTATTTTGCACAGGTTAGAATTACCTTTGTTTTGTTTAAATGCGTATATATATTTTTAAGTTTTGATTATAATGAATGAACTTTTGTATTTCTGCATTTCTTAAACATTGCTTTTAATAAATAAATAAAAAAAAGGAATCGAAATTCTCATTAGCTTTAAAAATTTTACTTTCATAAGACTTCATAAATGATGGTGCTATTTTTTTGCACATATGTAGCTGTATGTATATCTACAAAGTTATTTTTAGGGTTCCGTATCCATATGGAAGTTAGATTAGGCAACATAAGATTAGACAAAATTAGATTAAGCAAAATTAAGTTAAATTAGATAATCTTGGAACAGTTTGATATGATATATGTACATTTGATATATATGTATTTACTGGGAATCCCCGTCAATAGACAGAACTTATTATTTCTCCCCTTTTAGCTAGCATTGTAATAAAAAAGAGAGTATTATTTTTGACTTATTAAGAAGCGGGACACAGCTCATTACACCGACCGGTGCACTTGAAAATAATTCGAAACCGTCACATTTTTTGGGGTATTTCAGAGGTTGTTCACATTTTTTCCAGCTTCTGATCACTTAGGATTATTATACTATAAAAAACGCAGTGAAATACGTTGGGGAGCAGTCCATCAATGGACATAGATCTCGATAAATGCACAGAAGTGTTGAAAAAATACTGCGCTTTCTTGGAAGAGTATAGAAAGACAGGCTTTAGAAGCGCCATTTTAACAGCGAAGGAATTAACTGAAGGACCTAAAACTTAACTTGTATTTAAAGCCACAACAAGAATGCGATGTGTTAATGCCAAGCTGGTAAAACTACCCGCGATAAGCCTACAGCTTCTCCAGAAAATAAATTTGAAGTTAGATTTTTCAACTGTATATTGACACTACCTTAATTTTACTCAAGGAATGATTTGAACAGTTAAATTAGTACTACGAATCTTCGTCCTTTTTGTATAACATAAAATAAGATTCCAGAAAAACCAGACCTTCTCGAACCCTGTGAAGATCTTCAATTAAAATTAACTGTAGGCTCAAAATCAGTTATAATTGGCAGCTTTATCAATCGAAAATGAAATTGAAGGAAGCATAGACTTCGGTGTCATACGTAAGAGAGTTTGCCGATAGAAAGGCCAGAAAATTGAAATTCTTTCAGTTTTTTTTTAAATACATAAATGGTTATTATTTAATTGTTTCCCTTGTTCCTTTTTTCACATGGGTTTGTATAGCAGATATGGGGCGCCGTAGAAATCTCGCCCAGGGCGCTGGTAGTGCTGAAACTGGTTGTGCTCTGTGACTAGGATTACTAAACATCAGGATTCGGCTTGACGCGTCGGGCTTTTAAGGTCTTTCTCAGCCTCAGATCAGGCCTCAGGCTTTGTCAGGCCTTTTGATTTTTTCAATTTTTTTGACTTATTTACATCAATACCTACAATATTTACGAATAAAAATTATCATAAAAGTCAAATTGTTGCTAAATGCATCCAAATATGAAACGAAATATCCCTCTGCCATATTCTGTGAATGCCTGAAACCTTTCATCAATAACCTGATTGACCCCTGTTTGCCAAATGTTCACACTCAAGCAGATCCTGGAAAAAAACCCACCACCTGTACATCCACCAAGGCCGCCTGTGGCAGGATCTAGAAAGATGAACTTAATAGAGCCATTTCTAGTTTTGACATCGCTTTGCTGCTCCATCAAGGTCGGTAATGACCTTACCGAGACCTTTGATGTCAAAAAACGATTTAGACAAGGTGACGCGCTGTCATGCGACTTCTTTAACATCATACTTGAAAGAACTGTTAGAAGCTCACAAGTCAAAGCACGAGGAACGATTTTTAAAAACCGTTCAACTACTTGCATATACGCCTACGATATTGGAATCATTGATAGAACACAGCGATCTGCTACCGGTGGGTTTACGAATATAGAAATAGAAGCGGCTAAAATGGGCTTAGCAGTAAACGAGAACAAAACAAAATATAGGTATGCTGTCAACGAAAAGGGATACTCAACATCGACGAATTGGACAGAACGTCACAGTAAACAGTTACATCTTTGGGGTAGTAAAGAATTTTGTCTAACATCACAAAATGACGTCTCGTCGGAAGTCAAACGAACTATTACTCTTGCCAATCGCTGTTTTTTTGGGCTAAGAAGGCAATTGAGTAGTAAGTCCTTTCCCGATCGACTAAGGAGACTCTATATTACTTACTCATCATCCCAGTTTTGCTATATGGGTTTTGGACTATACGAGCTGTACAGCGACATCGACCTAACCAGTTACCTAAGTACCGGGCCAACTGGAAGGAGTTGTTGGTTGAGGCCTTGGTCTACTCTGGACTGTAGCGCCATCTAAGTAAGTATATAAGTAAGTAAGATTGATGGGAGAAACAATAGTGAAGTTATATATATGCAAACTTTGCCAGTCATGTATTACTGTTAACTTGTGCTAAAAAAAAATAATTTGTTTTTGTCAGGCTTTTTGCTTCAAAATCAGGCTTTCTCTCTTAACTGTCATGTTCTTCGAATATTGTTGATGGTAGCCCTAGCTGTGACGTACTTAGGTTTTAGTTGATAGGCATATAATGCCTACATATGTATCCCAATAAAACATGTTTTTTAACTATCACAAACAAATTTGTATACGATTTAGTTAGGCGCTTATTCATTCTTTATTATGATCTTTTGCTACTGAATACGGAACCTTTTGAGCTCGAGTCAGACTCACACTTGGCCGGTTTTTTCTTTTAGGTTACGCTACAGTTCGGGGTGAATCAGGGCCTGCTTCTGGCAACCATTTGTTTGTGCGTGTTATATTTTTTACGCAAATGAAAAGTACCTTCAGTTTTTGTCGACTTCGAATGATAGATACATTCGGAAGAGGTGGCAAAGTGAAAGAACTATTGGGTGATTGCTGGGATTGAACCCGGGCAGCATGCGTAGTAGTCCAATGCACTTGCCACTATGCCACGGTGTGCCACTGCATCTACAAAGTTGCAAACATAAAATAAATATTACTGCTCTTAGGTCACCACAAATGTGTAACATCTTATTAAAGTGCTTTATTTTTAAAAAAATTAAAATATTTTTTTATTTGTTTTCAGAAAGTAATAAGAATTTGTTTTTAAATTGACTTTTTCAGATAAAATTCATCTGACTGAATATAAGGCTATTTAAACCGATTAACATTGTTGTACAGGATTCTGGATCTGGTTATCATATCGTCGTTTAGATTTTTTTTTTTTTTTTTTTTCTTTGGATTATGAAAGGCCAGTTTTAAGTAAACAAATGTTTTTCCAGGAGCTACAATGAGTTGATGTCGTAAAAGTGTTAAGAATAAATATCATACATACGTACATAATGTATTTTTTTAAATTTCTTCTTTTTTAAAGTTTGAAAAAAAAAACAAATTAACAAAAAAAACTAAATTACAATTTATTGAAAACTTTTGTTTCTGCTGTTTTCAATAGAAAAACATATGAAAAATTTACAACAGCTATGAGTTTTGTTTTCCAAAATATTCGATATCAAAAATTCACATTTGCAGTCATCACAAAGCCTCAACTCACTTCACTACAGTTCAAGATCCGTGCTAGTCATTTGCAGAGGCACCGCACAACAAGCAAGGTGGCACTTCGGGCACTAATTACCCTTCGCCTGGTCCAGTATGTCACCCAAATTTGGACAGCAGTTTGCCAGGCTAGGTACTGTCTAGACGACATAAAGTAGAAAAAGAAACTGATAAACGCCGCTGTAGTTAACACTTTACCTTCAGATATGTTTTTCCTCAAGTCACCTTAACCGATCATTCAAATGAAAAACGGATCGAGAACGAAGACAAAGATAAAATTATCAATTCGCCAATACCTAGTGAGGAGGGAAACTAAAGTTCTCTGGTGCAGTAGGTAGTGGTTGGTGTTCTCCACCGACCATGATACTTAAACCGAGACGGTAAGCTGTCAGAAATGACCATATTCGATCGATGCACGGTCCCAGTGTCATCGTACCGTGTTTCCATTTGCCCTCAAAAAGATAAATGAACTCGAATTAAAGATACTGACTGACGAAGACGACAACGAAGACGTAGATGTAGCCAACGCAAAGAAGCTGACGTTGACCGCAACCGAAAAACACATCACCATCAGCAAGGCAACCAACTAAATCTACGGCATCTTCCTCCATACACTCCCGGACAGACCAACACATAATTAGATTCCATATTGGATTATGGTTGACATTAATATATTTGCCTGACATTAATGATCTTCTGGTATTTACCTCGATTTGGTGCCGCGAAAGAAGACATTGGCAGCGTTGGCAGCGGCCCCAGCAGCATCACTTTGGTAGACCATTGACAAAATATCCTTAGGGATAATGCGATTTTCACTCGACCAGTGGATATTGTTGGACGCGGGGCCGACTGCAATTGTTGGACATGTGTACGACTCGATCGAGGGTGCATCAGCAAAGGGAGCCGTGCCTGGTCGCTGCTATCGTAAATGACATTTCATTTCTTTAATAATCTACAGTGGCAAAGCGGAGTCCTCTGTTATTGCTCCTGCTGCCGTTTGCTGTTGGGTATACTCGCGCACACTCATTATCTTTGATATGACAAGACAAAGTCGCATGAGGAGAAACGTTGGACGGAGCCTTTTTCGGACAGCGATTTTGGATTTGGGTTACCTTAAGACCAATCGGCGTATAAGATGACAACAGTTATTGATCTGACAAACGTGATCAGCATATTATCAATTTGACTGTCATTCGTTCAGAGGGCTCTGGTTTATGGCACCTTATTTGTAAGTTTGAGTGAGTTATGCAGCGGTATTACGAGATAAGTGTAGGCTGGGTCTTTTAAGTGTAGACATTTTAAATGACAAAAGGCTTTGTGAAAAAGGCAGTAGCTACAGCGTCGACTTCATTACAAATTACCTGATACATATAAGATTTGCAAAGCTACATATTGTATACTTTTTGCTATAAATGGCTTCGAACTTATTGACTTATTGGTTACTTAATTGTACTACTTTTTTATTCAAAAGTTTAGCGCCGATTAAATATACCAACCAATTATTTCACAAGCTTACATAGAGGAGATTCTTGTTGCAGGATATGTAAGATATGTAAGATATGTAAATGTCAATATTTCGTGCCAAAAAAGTGTCAAGTGTCAAAGTGAGCTAGCTAGTTAGCTAGATTTGTAGGATAAATTTGCTGGAAAAATAATTAGAAACAGTGTTCGAATATTGATATACACGTAGTAGTGAAATATTGCGGTAAATCTTAACAGTTTCAAATATTTTCTGTAAGGAGTTGCATAAAAAAATTGAGAAGACTTATCGTGTTAGAGGTACTGCCGGGAAAAAGGATGAATGGATGCAACTGGAAGGGATTTGCTGTACTCCAAAAATATGGTCTACTCTGCTAAAATGGTGTACACTGAAACTGGGATCATAGGAAACCCCAAAAAGAACAACAGGCCGATTAAAGGCGACAGACTTACTTGTCGACAGAGTTAGGCCAATCATTTTTGCCCTGCAAGGACATTCACTCGGCCATGCACACATTACATCAAAATCTATAAGGAACCGACTTTTAGAAGCAAGAGTGTGGGGGTCCATTGCTCGCAAAAATTCACACGATTAAAAAAAAATTAAAACGTCAGTTGCAATTTGCTAAGAAGCATCCACCAAAACATCTCGCAATTTGGAAAATAATCTTCTATCTAGAGTGATGACTCGAAGTTTGAAATATTCTGATTCGATGGCGAAAAATAATAAAAAACTTGATCATAAATACACCATCAAAACAATTGCACGGTGGTAAAAATGTCATGATTTGGGAAAACTTTTCATGGCATGGTGTTGGTCGTAATGTGAAAATAAACAGGCGCAAAGAAGATCAGTATGAATACAAGGACATACTGTAAAATACAATGGAGCCATATGCTGTTGACCATTTACCAGTATCGTTTATATTTAAACAGAAAAATTACCCTAAACACACTTCACGGCTTGTAAAGTATTGGTTTGAGAAGCAACAGATGAGTTTTTTGGAGTGGCCAGTGCAAAGTACCGACCTAAATCCTATTGAGTACTTCTGGGCTGATGAAAATAGAGGTTTAAGGCTGATAAAGTCCACAAACTCCGCCGAACTTTTTAAAAATATTGAGAAAGTATGAAAGAGTATCTCTCCTTCTTGATACCTATTTGACCGAATCGCTGTTCAGCTGTTTTGTTGAATAAAAGCTACTCCAGTACTCCACCAAGAAAAGAACATTCTGGAATATCCTTCGTCATTCAAAGTAAAAGGTATGATGAAATCTTGAAAGTTCAAGTTTTCCTGAATTCAACAAGGTATATTTCACTAAATTCTAATGCCCAGATCAGAAGCTATGATTTTTTGCAATATAGAAAACTAGTATGCCCGTGTGAGAACTCTCGCAAAAAAAAAATCCAACCCCAAAAACTTTCCATCTAACATCCAAACGTGTTTGTTTTTTTGAAACTTAATTTTGGTTGACATGATGATGATATGTATATGAACTTATCCACTACCACATGCATCAATAGCAAATATTTCAACCAAAATGAGTGAACTTTTAAAACAGCAAACACTTCCCATATGATTTCCATATAGCCAATATATTAACCAAAATGAATTCCTTTTCATCAGTTGACATATATGGAAATCATACGGGAAGTGTTTATTCTTTTGAGACTTCATTTTGGGTAAAATATTTGTCCTGGGGCCAAATCGTCTCATCCGTTCACGTACGTAAAAGGGCAATTCGTCACTGCTCCAGTAAATTCTCTTTCTTTTGACACCTCATTTGTTAAGATTGGTTAAGTGTGAGAGCCGCTAATGGTACCTATGTATGTATACTACAGAAATAATACATATATGTATATGATAACTTGAACTTCGACTTTTCCTGAAATTTTGAAGGTCCGTTATTCGCAACGGATTTTGAGAAAAGCCGGAGGGGGGTCGTTCCCTTTATAGGCTCAGCGATTTATTGTGGAATGACCCCAAAAGCGATTATCCACTCCCAAAATTGTACAATGATGTCTTATTATAATAAGCACTTGAATTTCCTAGAAATTCTTAAACTATTCGATCCAGAGAAACCACTATTCACTGTTTCCTGGAGAATGTCAATGGGTACTTTTTTTCATTCTGGCAAGTGGTGTTGAATTTTTGCCCGGTTGACCGACTTTATCTCCATCAACTCGACCAGTTTTTCAAATTGGCGAAGATTGGTTTTTTTAAAGCTTGAGATATTTAAACACATTATTTTACTGTTAATAATATATGTATTAATATTATTTTTATTAATTTGAATTTTTTTCCACTCACTACACTATTGCGCTACGTTGTCACCAGAAAATTTCATTCGAGAGATTTTGACAGAAGAAATTGATCTCTGATTGAACGTTATAGAGTTATCCTAAGCTCTGACGTTTGAGGCGAATGGAATTTCGACGAGCTGCTAACCGTAATAGGAAATAGTCACATTCGCCAACTTTTTCATTCGACTAGCTAACCATAATAGCGTACGTTAATTTCTTTGAACTTCGTTGTTTAATATTCCCAAAAAACCGATGCAAAATTAAAAAAAAAAACCGCGATAAGAGCAGGCAAGGCAGTGCCTCAAAACTCATACACAAAAAGCTCTGTATCCTTTCTACACTTTTTTTTATCTGTCTACCTACACACTCGTAATTCATTTATTATTCGGCCCCTAATTAGGGATCGTCTTTATGCATTCCGTTTTTGGTTACAACAAACTAATAAAAGTTCGCGCAATAACCATTAGTTACCACCTTGGTTAGAGCCAGCCTAACCCATAAGCGATTTTCTTAATTAAATTCGCATAAAATTCCCATTTATAATGTTCACATTAATTTCTTTCAACTATTTCACATCAAAGGCAAGTGTATACACACATCCTTTTAATATGAACGAGTATATGTTACATATACCTACCTTTTATTTTTTATTGAGATGTACTCGTATAATTCATGGCATTAGAGCAGAGTCTTAATTCCAAAACGCACGACAATTATCAGTTGGATTCCAACGCTGACGCTCCACCAACAAAAAAATTCACTTACACGACAGCAATCCTGATTTATGTGCTCCCAAGGATATGCATCTTTTTTTCTCCCAGGACGACTAAGAAACGCAATTTAAAATTAAACTGATTCTCAGCTATGATTGCGTTTAATTTTCCTGTTTTGTCCCTGCAGGATTAGAATTCCTTTTTTGAATACTAGAATCCTACTTTTTTTTTTGAACGAGTATTTTAAAATAATGACAAAGAAATCGCACAACACTGGGGGAGATAAGCGAATAAATCATTAATTATTCCTGAGTAAACTGATAAACATTTTCGCTTATATTTTTGTTTCTTTGCTCTTGCTGCGGAAACTTAAGGATATCAAGGGGTCTGGGGGCAACGAAAAAAAAACTCCAATCTTATGAGGAAGACAGTAGGAAGGGGAGGCTAGAAATCGAAAAAAAGTAAACGGAAATGTAAAAGTTTTCATTTGAAAAAAAGAGGAAAACATACAGAAATGTTCCAGTTCGTCCTCAAGCGGCTCCTATGGTACACTATGGATGTAGTTTTATTTGAACCTTGGAGACATAAAGCGCGCTCTCTCTGTGGGTACCCAGATATAGCAATATTGAAGGGAACGAGATAGCAGACGAACTAACTAGAGCTGGATCAGCCATGAGCAAACGTGATGCTGACACCTCCATGCTGCCACCGATTAAAACGCTGTTCAGCACAATCGACCATATAATCGAAAAAGAGACCAACGAACGCTCCGTTGCGTCACATTTCATTCTTTATGGCCGAAACTTGATGGACAAAGGCGATGTTACATCTGGATAAATCCTCCATACGCTTAATCACCGGAATAGTCACAGGACACTAGGTCACATGACAAGCAAATGGCTACCTGAGTCCAACGATATCTGTAGAAGCTGCGGAGATGAGGAAGAAAGGGAATCGATCCAACATCTGCTCTGCTACTGTCCCGCCGTTCAAGTACGACGCCTCCGTACTTTAGGTCATAGATTCCTGGAAGTCATAACAGAACTCGGAAATTCTAAGATATCGGATCTTCTACGATTCATCAAGAGCACAAACTCGTTTACGAATTGGAAAAAAGAGGATTTACTCTCAAACTATGTGGGGGTTCACAATGGACCTTCGGGTCTCCAAGTGGAAATGATTGCTCGTTCAATCACACACCCCTCTCAACCTAACCTAACATAAGCGCGCTCTCGCGAGCGGTCGTGCTTAAAACGATTTGCTGCATGTTCTAAAATCGCTAGAGCCGATTTTTATATCGGAATCTTAGGTGGTGTTTGGTTTATAATTTAGCCGTACTGTAGTGGTAAGTGCGTCGGACTATTACGATTGGTGCCCGGGTTCAATCCCAGCAAACACCCAAACGTTTTTTCACGGAGACATCTCTTTCGAATGTGTGACAAGCAATCGAAGAAGGAGCTTCTCAACTTGCCGTTTGGAGTCGGCAAAAGACTTTAGTTCCATTCGTGCCAAAATATAACACGCACATCCCGAACTGCAACGCCATCTAAAGAAAGAATGAATTTAGTCGAACTTAACAGTTCCCTTCAATAGATTAGTCTCTCTTCTCTGGATTTTTATTTCTCTACGCTACAAACTATGAAACAAATCAACAATACCCTACACAATTGAGTGTAAGAAAAGATGTGAAAGAAAGGAAGGTCGTTGTATCCTTTTGTTGTGTTGCCATCCATCCAGGTTTCGGTTATCTGTATTTAATTCCGAATAAGCGTTCGGTAAGGAAATGGAATTCATTTCCGTTCTAATTTTATTCTCCTTTTGTCCTTTCGTTCATTAAAAAAATGAAAGAAAAAACACACAATTCGTTGAATCAGATTTTTCTTTCCATTTTCCAAAGATTATCCTAATGATTGAAGACATTTTAATTATTGGCCTTGTGTCCTGGTCTTGGGTTTGGGGTGTCCTTTTAAAAAAAATAGAACACCGTACGAAGTGATTTATAACATTAAAGAGAGTATTATGGACGGTATTCTGTATGCGCTATCAGTATTATAAAAGGTACCCTTTAAATAGTCAGCTGTTATTTTTTATGAAGGGTAACGGATTTTGTTGACAAAAAAAGTAAAAAAGGCCAAAAAGGCATTTAATAATATAGGTTCTTATGCATTATTATTAGCATTGTAATAGCACTGTACAACCAAAAACATTTTGAAGCTCTCTGGTAACAATCGCCTGCGGAAAGCCTTGTATGAACTGAAGGATCTCTCAACGTGAGCAAAGATTAGTGGAGGGAGCCAAGATAACAGATGTGACGTCGTTGACTTTAATATTTGAGTCCAATTTGGAGTTTGCATGCAGCGCCATTTCGTTCATTTGCTGAAAAAACGGGGTACAATTTTTTCATCACATCTTCAGCTACTGGTCCTTTCGCTTGTTGTAATTTCTCCTCGATCCCGTTCAAAGTCTTTAACACCTCTTCAATAGGCCTATATTACGCATTGCACTAAAATTAAATGTTCGAATTAAAACTCTTAATATGAGCTCTTTTGGGTCGACCAAAAATAATTTTCCAGTTTCACCACAAAATTTTGTCTTGGGGCATTTTCACTTTCAATGACAAGCAACAAAATATTTTGGGAATAGCAAGATATATTCTTCACAGACGTCTAACGGTTTTAGTCAGATGAAGAGTTTTTAAATCGAACTGCGGCGAATGCCTGAGATTGCACGTACGGTACAAGAAGAAACGCGTGAATATTTTGAAACAAAAATGTATTTTGTTGTATTGGTGTGTATTTGTATGGACACTTTTTTGATGTGTAAACATCTAAGCGCGCGTTAGCAAAATTTTTAGTGGAGTAATTCCGCGATTTTGGTCAGAAATTCCGCGATTTCGGGAACGGAATACCGAACGGTTACGAAATTTGTAACTCAAATTTCATAGCAG
This sequence comes from Brachyopa scutellaris, assembly GCA_949775065.1. Taxonomy (NCBI): domain Eukaryota; kingdom Metazoa; phylum Arthropoda; class Insecta; order Diptera; family Syrphidae; genus Brachyopa; species Brachyopa scutellaris. The sequence continues at coordinate 113,805,198 of OX459114.1, read as the reverse complement.
CGCGATGAAATATTGACAAAGTGATTGCTGGTCAACTTTTATACATAGCTACACTTTTTATCCCGGAGAATGGCATGGTTTTCAGAAAATAGTAAAAGTACTGCATATTGGGACGCCAAATTATAGTTATACAGCGTTAACTCAATAATGGCTTATCGGATGGAAAAACAAAAAAATAGGTGAAATTAGTAAATTTGTCCCTTATTCATTTGAGATATAAAACATGCCCCTGCGTTGTCCTGAAGCTGAGCAATGTTCATAACAATTACTCAAAGCATCGCCCACAATTTTCTTTCAGTGGTGACAACTGCCAGCAGTCGGGCAGCAGTGGGTATCGTTACAAAAGTGTGTGTGTGAGTACATTTGCGCGCTCTAATATGATCATAATCTAATCACCATTTGCGGCTCTCCCACTCAACCAATCTTAACAAATGAGGTGTCGAAAGAAAGAGGGGTTTCTAGAGCAGTGATTTTTTTAGTTTATAAATATTATTAACAATCTCGCATGCATGAAAACCTACAACCTATTTACGAATAAAATGGCTACCTACTGGCCTCTATTGTCCTACTGGTACCTGGTTCCTAAAAATAAGAGCTACTTTTCGTGATAGAGATCCTGATAAACATTAAGATTAATTGTAAACAAATTGTTTATATTTATAAAATCAGAGTGCATTTCGTCATTGCTCCAAGACATTATTTTCCTTAGACACCTCGTTTGTGGATGTGCGTTGAAATATTTTTTTTCCATAACAACTTTATTTATGTACATATATGCGTTTTTTCAAAATTATTTATACTGATGAAGCCTTCAATCAGTGTTAGAATCATTGAAATCGGTGCAGAAATAAACTCTCAGGAGGAATCACAAGCTCTTGCGCTAGCAATTTATGGTATATATGTTAGAAGATAGATGAGGCTGTTTTTTTTTTTTTTCTTTTCTATTTTTCTTATTCATAATGAGATGACAGAACAGAGTACATATGTACCTACAAGCTGATATTATTTATATAAGAACTTGGATAAAAAGTTTTTATAACCACGGCGCGTCGGTTGTATGTGTAGCGCGTCGGTTTTTCTCCTTTTGGCACAGTATACAACTGCGTTTAGGGGTTCCAGGTTCGTTTCCTGGCGTCGACTGCTGCGAATTGAGTGGATTCGATGAGTATATGTGATTGGCTTGAATTTTATCGAACATAGACTAGTTATAATTAACTTTCTTTCCAATATAGTGCAACTACACACCCCATCCGCGTGATGTTTACACATAGCTCGGGACTGTTGGATACAGTCGCATCATTTTTTTTTATGTGCGCTAATGTAAACTACAGGTGAAATTATGTGCATATTAACACGAGAAAAACGTATGGACACTAAAATTTCTTTTTTGCGTGGCCAATGACAAATCGTATAGTTAAGAAGAAAGTGCACAGCAACGTTGACAACACAGCAAAAAGGCATCAAAAAAAGTAGTGTGAAAAAAAGCAAAGTCAACAAAATCTGTTCCCTTCTTATGAGTAATTTTGTTGCGATTTCTGTTTGGATTTTGTCTTTAAGCTCCTTAATAGTTTGCAGTTTAGTTACTTACATACTTACTTACTTAGTTGGCGCTACAGCTCGAGGTGAACCTGGGCCTGCTTCTCGCAACCATTTGTGTGTGCGTGTAATATTTTCGCACAAAAGTTGAGAAGCTCAATCGTGACAAATGATACTCTTTGATGCTTGTCAGACATTCGAAAGAGGTGGGCACTGTGAAAAACTTTTAGGTGTTTGCGGCGGGATTCGAACCCAAGACCGCTGGCTCAGTTGTCCGACGCACTTTACTTATGTAAATCTTTTCAATTAATCAGACCCAAAAAAAACTTAAATCACAAGGTCAATGTGTCACAAAACCAGAAGACACATTACATATGTTATGTAGCTTAACCGGGAAATCTAAAGGCTGGAGTGGTGTTTTCGATATTGCACAAAGGTCAGAAATCTCCATCACTTATTCAAACAGTTAGTATTGATAATTAAATAACGCTTGATTTTTTCTCAATTCATATAGCTAATTTATTTATTTCTAGTTATTTTTTTTTATTTGTTTATTTTTTCATTGTTTTTAAAAATAATTGAACTGATGAATGCGCCAGGCCTGGCTATGTATGTGTGGAGTTGCACGATCTTGCTGAAACCACACAGAGTTAAAAGGGATTCTTTTTTCGCGTAGTTCCTAGAAGAAGAACTCCTTCAGCATCTTTAAAGAAATGTCTCCACTGACCATTATACAGTGCGATCGTTTGCGTCAAAAAAGTATAGCCCGACAATACAGCTTTATAGAACTGCACTCCACTCTGTGACTCAAGCCGGATACAGTTCCGTCTCATCGAGTATCTCTATGTTAGAGTGTATCCATATTTTTTTTGCTTATATTGCCGTTTAAATCGAAATGGGCCTCGTCAGATATAACAATTAAGTTTAACATGTTCTTGTCCTCTTCCACCATTTGAATGATCTTCTGAAATAAGCTCATATTTTTGCTCAGAATTGTCTGCAGTGACTGTCTGCTTATTCCCATTTGAGCAGATAATTTCCGGGTCGAAACGCAAGGAAGAATCTAGGAAGAAGCAGAAGCTACAGCAGCAATCGTATCCTGAAGGATCTCGGCGATAAAGCCTTCTTCTTCATTCATCTGCATGAGATGAGGAGACAACTCGTTGGGCTCGAGTTAGACCCTCAAAAATGTTCCCTTGAAGATTGCGCTCTTGATACCCATACCCATCGTCACCAGCAAATCACACAATCAACTAAAAACGGTTCTACTCTGATTGCCTGTTCAACCCACCGAAAAAAAAACTCACCTAATGATCTAATAATGCATTTGAAGATGGCAGCAACAGCCTACAAAAGATACAAAAAAAAAGGAGAGAAATAATTTATCTCCGATCTCGTGTACTCGTATCTAAGACATTACAATCGCTGTAAATGCTTCTTGAGTTTTCGTTTTGTTGTTGTTTTTTCCATGCCCACTGAGGGAATGCTACCAACTTCGAGAAAATGGTAGCACCGCACTTGCACGTCACACAGTGGTGGCTAGTAGTAACCATGCACAATTGAAAGATCTGTAGCTTTGATTGTGGCAGACAGAGCTAAAGGAGCGCAGAACATACCAGCACCACCACCACCAGCGAGTGATTTTTATCACAAAAGTGTATCTAATGATATCCCCACCGTGAAAACAACAGGATTCGAAGCTGAAGCTGAAGTCTGAGATCTTGCAACTGATCATCGCGAATCGCTGTGTGTGCCCACAAAAGCAGAACAATTCCAGAGCGAGAATCATTTGGTTGCCACTACGCCGCCGCCGCTTCCGCCGAATTGACTTCCCGCTAAAGTTTCCCTATAAATCTTCCACTTGTTAGCAGAAGATCGGTCGTCATCGTCGGTCGGTCGGCTGTGGTGGGGTACATAATACGAGTATCATGCGATAAATGCACAACGATCGCAATGCACTATTTTGAATGTGCATGCGCGCTGTCCGCGTCCTGCGACCCGTTCCGTAAATTATCTCGCACTACAGTTGGCCCCGACGCCGACGACGCAAATAGTTCGTTTAAACAGCCATCCCAGCCAATATATGGGACGCAGGAAGAATAACAGACTCCGCACAGAAACGGAAAGGTATCAATTTTATGTTTGGGGGATTCTTCTTCAGTCCGTAGGTACTATAGGTATAGGTGAACGGTTGTCCTTTCTGTCTTCGCGCATAACAGGAGCTGCTGGAGATGTGTTCCCCGCCCTTTGAGATGCCGCTTCTGTTTGTTTATTGCCAGAATTAAACGATCGATTTCATTGGCTGATATCGAATCAGGAGATGCGACTCTCTACCGAGCCAGTGATACTCGTGCAAGTGCAGTGGGAGAGCATATTGCAGGAGGATACTCTACCTTTTTTCATTTCTGTCTGCAATGGGAATCATCGCCGTCGCGTCGTCGTTGTCATTTTCAACACAAGTACAAGTACATTATTATTATACTTTTTTTTTCGAAAATAAAATAAAGATATACATGTAGTTACTTATGGCAAGTCTTCGGTGCGTTGATGACTTTCGAGGCAGCTTAGAGTTATCGGCAAAATACAAACAAAAGATAGTTGATAAGCATAGGTTCAGAAACTCTTAATTTGTGTTTGGACAAGTCTTTATAAAAAACCTCCCGAAGAATATCGATTCGGATATTACTTGCTTTACGATAATGCTAGGGTTTTCCAGAATATTCAGAATAATGCATTCGAAGAGCAACAACAAGAAACAACGTCTGTTATGAAGAACAGAAGGTTCATATTCACTTAGCTTACTTTTCATTCGCGTTCCGTCCATTTTTTGCACTGACCTCAGTGCATTTCCAATAGAGGTTTGTTATACTTGATTATTTTTTTATTTATTTATTTATTCGTCTACATTCTACAAGCTTAAAGGTGCGTGTCCACTTGAGAGCACTTTCGCTAGCAAATTCTCGAGAGTTACTCTCAAGTAGCTTTCCATTTGAGAGTGAAATTTCTGAGATTTACTATCGAGAGTTGTTTGCGAGATATCTGAGAGTAAATTTGCGGATAGTACTCTCACAACGGTGTCCACTTATTATCTTTATAGCTTTATTTTTTTTGTTCCTATCCCGAAACTCAGGAAGAAATTGATACCAAAATATTTATTTATTTATTATTTCCAGAAATTCAAATTCAAAATTATATACATTTTTTGACAATTTATCTATATACATAATTCATTTACTCGCAGCTAGCTGCTCTCAGAATACGAACTCTGTTTGAATGGTGCGAGTTGCTCTCCGAGAGTAGCACAATGTATGTCCACTTACAAACAACTCTCAAGAAGTCAGAAAGTTGAGAGTAGCAAACCAACTCTCTGCGAGTTACTCTCGTGACCGCCCAGCAGGAAAGTACGGTATGTATTACTTGGAGAATCGAATACATAATTAGTTATTATAGATAAGAAATATAATGTATCCAAAAGAATCGACGTGGTAATGTCATATACACATACAAAGCAAATTGATTACCACGTATATTCCCACATCTGCAGGAAATGTAATCTAGTGTTTTTGAATTTAACGATTTTTCGGTTACAGTGTTGTCTGTCGGCGCCTTCATGTCGTCTACTAATTTCGCGTTTTATATTTAAAAACGCATGAAAAACTTATTTTGTGTTGCAACGCGTGACAGCGAGGAGTGAAAAAAGTTAGAAATGTATTCTAAACGGACAATTAATAAAAAAAAAAAAAACTTTGTGCTTTGTGTGTGCATTTTATGTGTGTATTTTATTAATAATATTTTTTTTTTGTATTTAAATTCCTTGTAAATTTTTTCCTAGAATTTTTTGTAATAAAATATTTTAAAACGAAACAGTGTACTTTTCATTTAAAGCTGAATACATTTCTTTAATTTATGTCGGAGAAATGCATTATGTTACTAATTATAAATGCATGAATTATATAATACATTACAAAGAATGAATTCTATGATGCATTCTTAAAACACTTTCAGGTAATCGATTATTTTCCTAGGACATAGTCTGTGTTAAGAATAATGCATTCTGGAATCAATATTCTATACTAGCGATTGATTCCCCTTTCGATTCCAATAGATTACCTTTTCCTGCTGGGCGTGTCCACTTACGAAACCGCTCTCGAGAGTGGCCTGAGAGCTACTCGCAATAGTTTTACTCTCAAGTGGACAGTCACCTTAACTGTACAGATTTCAGTGGTAAATACATAAATATAAAAATAAAAAAATTAAAAAATTAATAAAAATAAAACAGGAGAACGATAACTAATTTAATTTATTAAATTAAAATAAAATACAAAATTAAATTAAAATTAAAACAAAATTCGACTTAAGGGGTGAAAAAGGTTGCCACTAATCGAGAGAATGTGTTCGAGTTAGAGAGGGTGACGACTTAGGGGAGTTCGACTTAAAGAATGGTTTTTGTATGTAAAATTGAAGGGAATGATAAAATATAGCGAAAAACGTCGAGTTAGAGAGAAATTCGGCTTATAGAGAGTTCGACTTAGGGAGAGTCCACTGTATTAAAAAATTCAATAAATAAAATTTAAAATGGTTGAATAACGATAAATATACATTTCATTCAAAAGTCGGACGTCAGTGCGAGCAAAATCAAACAATTTGAAATTTCAAGCAATCTGTGCGGTGCGGCGAACCCGTAATACACGCTTAGCCCGCAAAACGTATTCAATCCGGACGTTTATATTTATAAACATGTATTTCAACGCAACGCACGCACGCACCGCAGTTAGGGTTACCAGACGTCTCCCTTTAGGGGGGACAGTCGCCCTTTTTCATACCAAAATGCTGTTTATCCCCTCTAGCTCTGTCCTCTGTCCCACTTATTAAATTAAATTCTAAAAGAGAAAACATTCAATTTAGAACTGTTAAAATATTTTCATTAAATATTTTTAAAATGATTATCTGTAAACACATCCCTTTGAAGTTCAAAATCCTTTCAAAGCCGAACGCATCCACTCAATGACATATAAAATAAAATATAAAATAAAATAAAATATATATATAATAATAAAAAACTCGAAAATTATCAATATCCGTTCAGCCATTTGCTGTTTAGGTCCTTGCAAAGGAACGGCGTTGGGACCCGGGACCCCACTTTTGAATAAAACTCCGATTTTGATGCATTTTGAAAATATAGGAACTTATTTCAATTTATTTTCATTTCATGTCTCTTTTACTTTAAAAACACTCTTAAAATACGCCCAAAGTATTTTTGTTAGTTAGAATTTCCTTCCCAAAAACTCGTTCTGAATACATGCTTTTTTTGTCCTTGTTATCTTTTTCCTAATATTGTTATTTTGTTCAGCAATAAAATACAGTTTTGTCGAAAAATTGCATTCTTTCATACAAATATAAGTGAGACCCCTTTCTTGCTTCTGAACCCATTTTTGGACGCTTTTTTTTAATTTTTCTCACGGCAACGCTGCCTCTGAGACGCCAGGAGTACGAATGGGGACCCGAGATAAAAAAACTGGGCTATTCATGCTGTTACCTAAAATGTATCTGATACGCAATAAAACATTGGCATGTCTTCTTACATTAAGTGAAAGAATACCGGAAAGTGTGGATCGCGCACGCATTTTCCAGAAAATTTATTTTGTGAACCGCCTTTGGAGGGTCCATTCTATACGATCTGAATGCGTCCGATAAATTGGATTCCAGATCTGCACATTCGAGTATCGACCTAACAAGAGAAAAGAAGATGATAAAAATTTCGAATTTCTTTCGACAAATCCAACCAGTGAGTTAGCTTTCGTGACTGCATATTCAATGTAAGGAATAAAAGCGATGCGAAGCGATAAAAGAGCCGCAGGCTTTGGAACCATTCAAATCGAGTTCATTATTTTCTAAGAACAATACCTTTGTCAACAGTTTTTGCAATATACCAAGAATGTCCTTCAATAAAAGGGTTAAGAATAAGCAACCTTGTGGTACCCAACTTGAAGTTTAAAGTAAAACTGGTTGTACGGATCATGATGGCAGCACCTACCTTAGAAGCTGTACCAAGATATGGATTTAATTCAAAGCGACAACCTTATTTTTAAATGAAGAGTCTGGACTCAATATTACAAACATTCAAGATAGAAGACAGAAACATCCAATTAGAACAGTTTTAAAAGAATACTACCGTATAGTGACGTCAGTATAAAATCCGAATATAAAACCAATTTAAATGAACAGTAGGAGGTGGGAATATGAAATAACTTTATTTGGATTTACATTAAAAAGGACTCTTCAAGAAGATCAGGTACAAAGCCAACCTCCACTCGGATGAAAGTTGCAAAGTTGTAGATCGTTAACGTTTCTTAAAATTACCTATGGGCTTCGGAGGCCTGGAAAAGGGTACCTTTTAACCAGGAATAAATAATCAAAATGGGCCCAGCTACGTCTTCTCTTAAGAACGTCTTAAACAAGGAGGACTTTTTGTTAAATCTACTGCTTGTTAGATTTTATTAAACTGAACAGCAACCTTGCCACTGGTAGTGGTATAAAAATACATAAATATACGGCGTCAGCAGTCCTATACAGCTATTTTTTCCACGAAATGGAAGGGACCTACAGTTTTTTGCCGACTCCGAACGGCGAGTTGAGAAGCTTCTCATGACAAATGATACTGTTTGATTGCTTGTCAGACATCCGAAAGAGGTGGTACTGTGAAAAAACGTTCAGGTGTTTTTGCTGGGATTGAACCCGGGACAGCATGCGTAGTAGTCCAACGCACTAACCACCACGGCCACGGCGACCATACTGGTAGGGGTATAGCAGCTGTCAGTAATTAGCCGGCTCGAAGGAGCATGTTAAATCTACTGCTTGTTAAATTTTATTAAACTGATCAACAATCTTACCACTATTGGAGGGATAGCTGTCAGTAATTGAAAGACCGAACACTTAAATGGTTAACATAGATCGATATTTACTTTCTTTACCTTAATGACTATTTATACATTAAGTTTGCTTACTACTACTTAACCTACGGTCAGTAATACTCGTAGTTCCATACGCTTTGATTCGGATTATGCCGATTCAGCTTTGTGGGTCATTAAATGGTTCTGCTGTTTCGGCTTCCGTCGGTGGGTCATATGTTTGGTGTAGGTCGTGATTGGTTTTTATGCGCAAATTGCTTTGTCACCTGAAACTATTGTTGCCGGACTTATTGCCGTTTAATTTTTTGTTGATGAACTAAACATCTTTTGTCGATATTCGCTGCAAAATACTTCAGTGGCTTAACAGCTCTTGGGCCATTTTCAAAGACTTTCTAAGGATTCAATTCTTTGTAATTTTTTATAACTTCAGGTTGACAGTGACAATATCGCCTGCGTTTTTGATTTATTGATTCTTGACCATCTTCTTCTTCACATATGCATCTACTATACACATATGTAAATATCTAATGCGCAATGCGTTCATCTGCCAATAATTGCCACGGCCACCCAATTGCTCCACACATCCATACATACATCCATGTGAATATTGAGCACTTTAATTTACTTGCAAAGCAATTACGCTAATGGCATGCGGAAGTGGGCATTTGAAACGCGCACCATTATCCTTAAGAAAATTGTGCGAATTAAAATGCTCTCGTCGATGAACATTAAAAGGACATTTTAATTGCCTTTCAGCACCATTCGGTTGGCAGTTGTGCGGAGACCTTAATCTTCAGGGCGGTTCAATGTATATGTAGACTGTAGAATGCGCGATACTGTGTCCTGCCGCCCATCGCACTTTAAAAATAATCATCAGCCGATTGTGAGAGTACGAGTATTTTACTTTAGTGCTACTGCTCCTGAAACTGTGCGCTTTTCTTTGTTACACGCGTTATTAAGTGACAAATCTTTAAGAGGACGAGGAGGGTGCAAAGACCATGCTGACGACAATGGCAGACAAAAGGAGTAAAGCTATCTTTCATGAAGATAACGCACGCTCGATCCAGAAAAGAACTCAGAAAGGAGATATCAGCTCCTCTTTTGGAGACATGATGATGAAAAAAAAAACAGAAGAGGCAACCAACACACGCCCAGGTTCTTAGAAGGATGCGCGATTGCTTCCTTTCAATCGAGTATACTGGTGGGAAATCTTACGTCTTATCCTACTCAGAAACGAATTATAATGAACACCCGTGAGCTCAAAAGCACAAGGACCTCCTCGTCGGTTGTGTTAGACAAAGAGAACGAGCAGGAAGGAATACAAATAACGCGCGAGACGCAACGTTCACCCAGAAGGATAATAGAGGCACGGCCGTTATCCAGCTAAAGAAAATAAAATGGAAACCAATGCTATATACCGCTGCCGTTGCCGTTGTCGTTGCCGCTGCGATGCGATCTTATTTCAGATAACACTGAGTCGCAGGATGATAAATGACTTTGCCCGCGGGAGGAATGGGAAATTAAAGTGCAAGGCGATTCTAACTCTCCCCTACCCCCCGTCTCTTTATCTATTCATCCCTCTCTCTTTATCTCGGTCCCCTTTTAATTTGAAGCGTTCTCCCGTGTCGCCACCATCATTGTCGTCGCGAGAGAAACAAAACCATTTCGCAGATGATTGCGATTTGCGACTTTAACGCGATGTTTAGGGGTGAGTTACACTCGCTTTGGCTGGCTGCTTGTTTGGTTGGTCGGATGATTGCGAAATGAATGAATGGAATACGAAGCACACGTCCTCGGGCGTAGTTCCAACGGTGAAAATTAAAAATAAAAAAATGTAACAAAAAAAGATAAAACAACAACAATAGTACCCACCACGCGCCGAAGGACGAAAAGAAATATAAATTAAAATGGCGAAACGATAGAAACAAATGTGCGTGTTATTCGCATTAGCGTCAGTAAACGAAAGGGGGAGCTGCTGTTTAAAACAAGGTGGATTGGAACCTTGGAACGGGTGGCGCCACTGTGGAATAAGGTACGTCCTTTCACCTCAGGTGGTTAAAAGCAAACATACAAAACGAAATGATTTCCAAAAAGAAAGGCAACATGCTGAACAAGGCTGCTTCCATAAACTACTTTAAGATGCCACTGCGACCTTAAAGATCTTTTGAACCGCAATATCAGTTTAGGGGACCAGAAGAGGTTTAATTCTTTCGAGGACATTGAGGATCTCTCTGGTGGTTTCGAAGATGACAAGTACATATGTACATATGTGGTAGAGTTTGATAGCTCTTTTAGCTGAGCGAAGATACTGTTCCTATAAAACACACATTTTGTTTTCCCAACTTCGCAATATTGCAAAATGGCAAGGAATCAGCCGAGCTCGCTTTGGGAGTCAATAAGGTTTGGGCCTAGTTCTTTTTATAGCTGCTTGACTATCTCTGAGTGTCGATCTTTTATCCATCCGTATACCACTTGTTAGTTCTGAGGTTTCATGTTTCTTGGCTTGTGCACACCTCCTGCCGAGGCATAAAGTTTAAGGTAGGCGGTCAGTTACCGCGAAGACCATTTCAAGCTCTGGGATTATAGAGAGAAGAACTATGAATCTATATAATTAAGAGAGAGCTTGTGATTCCTCCTGCGAGTTTATTTCTGCATCGATTTCAATGATTCTTACACTCAGTGGCGGATTATCCTTAAGGGCGCGAGGTTACAAGGGGCGCCTGCCCGAAGTTTTTTTTTTACAAAGAGACACGCGCGAAACTTTTGAAAAATAACCAAAACATACTAAAAAATTCTTCAATTCTAGAGATTCCGAATCGTAGCTTACCTTCTTGATGTTTACTACAACGCCTGTACATACATACGTATGTAACTATACCATAGTATACAACAAAATCGATTCCCGTTTCTTGTTCGTATGTATGCTTTCATCTTCTAAACTAGGTAAAAAAAAACTCCTCTTGTTCAAAAGTGATATGAACGAAATGGTTCCATTCCTACAGAGCACCTACTCGAGACGGAATACTGCCTCGAACAACCAACGAAATTTTAAAGATTTTAAGAAAATAAGAACTTGCGACAATCTACCCCAATATATGTATATATACACCCCTATTGCGAGTGTCAGTTATCATTCAATTGACAATTGATAAAATTATCAATCAATAAAATGTTCGATATTGTGTAACTCAATTTACAAAGGTTTTGATCATTGTGAATGTAATTGACTGTTGTGAATGGAAAACAATTTTTGACATTTTGTCATTGACAATTCCTCATGAATCTTGATTATTAAAATGTAGAATTGGTTTGGATATTTGGTGCAATTTGGGTCCATTCACAATGGAAATTTTTTACAAATTGACGATTTAATACGAATACCGATTAAAGAAATTGATTGTTAAATACCAAATACCAATTGATATTTGACAATCGCAATATGGGTGATAGCCTTAAGGGGTTACATGGGTTTCCTCGGGTAAAAAACGGCTTATTTTTAACAATTTTTTTTTATATAAAAAATGAAATACTAGGTAAAAATATAAACATTTGACAAAAAGTTTCTGAAATTTTTGTAGAAAAATATTTAAAACTCTGCCATTGCGACGCGACCGTCATTTACGGTGAACCCTCGGAAAAAAGGTGCTTGTGCGCTGACAGCTCATGACAGGATCAACTGAAGTCAAAAAAAAAAATATATGTTTACATGAATACAGAAGGGCGCCGATGAGAAGCTTTGCCTAGGGCGCTCTATTTATTTAATCCACCACTGCTTATACTGATCGCCGTAGCCGTGGTGGTTAGTGCGTTGGACTACCACGAAATGCTGCCCGGGTTCAACTCCTGGCCGGGTCTAACACCTAAAAGAGTTTTTTCACGGTACCACCTCTTTCGAATGACTGTCAAGCATCAAAGAGTATCATTTATCACGATTAAGCTTCTCAACTCGCCGTTCGGAGTCGCCAAAAAACTGTAGGTCCCTTCCATTCGTCCAAAAATATAACACGCACACACAAATGGTTGCGAGAAGCAGGCCCAGGTTCACCTCGAGCTGTAGCGCCAACTAAGTTGGTAAGTGTCCAGTTTGTTTGATTTTTCCTTAAATAAATATGGCCACATCAGGTGTACGAATATGAGATTGATACATTGTACGTCCTTTTTTTTCATTCTTAAACTGTAAATGGTTGAAGGGTTTCTACATGCGGGATTTCTCGCACTGGTCCACTAGTTTACTTTAAACATCTGTTAAATTTGGGAACTCTTCAAACCAATTTAAGGTTAAAGAATTCTTTAAAATAGCCGGGCGTAGAATTTATCCAGTTTTAAGCCGGAGCATTGACTGTCTGTTACTACGTCCGTTCCCCTAATTCGTTTAAATCTTCCGATTTTCAGCTAAGATATTCAAAAGTCTGGCTAACATTGGTACTAGCTAGACTTTTGAATCATTATTGAGTTCAATAAAAACACTAAATACGAAGGGTTCTACAACTGACTTTCCTGTCCGATCCAGTCACCATGGGGCCTTATATATTATGTAGCTATTAGACTACCTATTAGAGGTGTTATTTCGAAGAATGAACGTTCGAAAAACGTATACTTTTAGCCTTTTGAACTAACTGACGAAGATCTAAGATCTAAGTGGACATCATATATCATAGTTCCTGGGTAATAGGGTAACAACTTAAAACTACCTCTGCCAATTTAGAGCTTTCAACCAAAGTAAAACTAACTTTTCACTGCAAGAAAAAAAAAACCCAAATTAAATCTAAGAAAAACGCCTCAACCCAGCGCGACGATGTACTTAAGCATGATTCTATTCTAAGGATCCAAAATCCTTGATCATCCTGTCATTTTGGAAAAAAAAAAACATGTTAGACATCAAATAACAGAATTTCTTGTTGCGAAACAAAATTCCACGCTAGTCTTCTCATCGGGTTACGTGCACAAATCTCTCCCATAAGACGTTGGGTGCTGCTGGTGGGGGTCGAAACAAAACCCCGAGTCCCCCGATAGGATGAAATCTAAGCTCCTGCCCACACCCGTCACCTGAAAATTGAAAATATATGTTCCCACGAAGATTTTCTCAACCCCAATGTTGTATCCGCTTCCAGAATTCAGAGTGTTTGTGCGCCTTACTTACAATTTTGTGGCAACCCAAAAAAAAAACACAAAAATGGAAAAACACTTTCAGCGGTTTTGAGTTTTCTGCAAATCCACACAGAGATCCAATAACACTCGGAGAAATTGAGGAAAACTCAGCTCGACGATAGGGTGCACGGTTCTATACATACGAGCCAGAGTATATGTATGGCGGCCAACTTAATTTATGTGGGAGAGTCGGGGGAATACTGGCGCACACCCCAAGGACGTGATATGAACTCACAAGCAAGCAACGTTGAGTGCATCACGTCAGAGCACAAAATTTGTAATTCACAGCGACTCCAAGAGCTGCTCATATTTTTCAATCCATTCGCCAGCCCCACCACCACCCAAAGTTCAAAATGTGGAGCAGCACAATTTTCCACGTAATCTATTTAGAAGCACACTCGCACTCACTCCAATCCGCCGCCTCCATGAGTGGGGCCGGGGTTTGCGCGTCTCGTCTGTTTTGTGCATTCGAATGCACCACCGTTCGATGTGGAAAATTATCCGCTTACGCCTATTTGCTCGATGGCTTCGTGAAGCGAACTCCAGCCAATGTCAAGCCGGGAAAACCAAGGAAAACGGGAAAATGGCTCTTAAACGAGAAAACTCTTTCGTGCGTGTGATCAGAATTTCGAAGGAGAATTCGGCTCCAGCAGAAGAAATTACTTCTGCCAGGATGTGTAGCAAATGAGGCGAGCGAGCCTTGGAGGGGGGCTGGTGCTATCACCCCTCCTGACGCTGCCATGCCAGCACACGTTCGACGCTTAGATTGCTTTCTATACGGTACACGGGCATGGAGAGGAGGGGTGGTTCCAAAAAAGAAATTGGTTCGATGTGCTTTATGGTAGCACTGTGCTGCGCCGCATGTTGAATGTGGTTCTGTGATCCTGCCATTCTGCTCCCGAATGCGGTTGAGAAACCATTTTACCTCCTTCGTATTGAGGGGGGGACATGAAAATTTGCGAACGGGAAAATGATACTCAAGAGTGAGGAGGTGGGCCACCGTTAGCCGCCCAACCGTAGGTGGTATAACTTTTCGTTATGATGAAGTACTGGAGTTAATGGTAAACGTAAACGCAATTTTTGCCCAGAATGGCGCATTAGGCAGGGCGGTGTTTTCGGATGGCTTGTGTTTGTGGTTTCGACGAGCGATGGGTAGAGAGAAGGAAACCCCCAAGTCTTGATGAGTTTCGTTGGCACATCAACGTACAACAGAGAATGGATGCTTTGCGCTGCGTGTAATTACTTTAATTATGCAGTATCTTTGCGGTTGGTGGGGTTTTGTTGCGCGATATGTTAATTAAAAAATGAGAAATGAGGTGTTTCATAGGTTATGGGCAATAGATGCAGCAATATGAGAGGTGATTGGCGTTCACAGTCATGGTTACCTGACGCATGGAGGAATTTCGAAGAAAACCCAACGAACCGCGCCTGCAAATAGCAGCGCGCTTTAAGTTGATCCTGACAAAGACATTTTTAAACATTTATGTACGAGTATGATGTGAGTGAATGAGTTCTCCCGTGAAATGTAAAAACTTTTTTTTTTGTCGTTAGTGCTCCTGTAAAACGTAAGTGCTCCTGTAACTCTTGATAGTAAAAGAGAAGTAAATATGTAAGTAAATAAATCCTCGTAGCATACATATTCGTAGGTCCATCGATCCCAGTCGCGGCTTTGCAAGGCCTTACCTCTGGAACTACTTCTAGAAGTAGTGAACATAGAATTAGGCCGCATTACGGGCAATGAAAGGTTTTAATTATAAAAGAAGTCCTTCCATAATCCAATACTGTTCATCGAACCTAGAACTAGTGGAATGGAAGGCATTACCGAACAAGTGAAGAGTAATGTAGGATGGAATTGGTATATGCTTAAGAAAAGTTGACGGCATTGCCCTACGAATGCGAGGTAATGCGGCAAGGAAGAACAAGTAGTATACTTTTCTGTAAAATGCTCACTGCGTCGTTAGTGATTGTCGCCTGCTTGTCGCATTTACAGAATTGCGTTTGTTTGTTTAACAATGCCAATCGCAAACATTTGATTGAAGATTTTAAGTGCGGATATGCTATGTTCTCGGTTCAAACTCAAAGTATTTCAAACGTTCTAGGTATATGCTATGTAAAATGATTTTTCACAAAATTCTGATTTGCAGATTTTCAGCTGAGTTGAAAAAAAAAACCTTAAAAATATAAATTTTTTTGAAAATTATGAAAATAACTGGGAAGTACTGAAAAAAGCATTAATACACAACTTCGTTGTAATGTGTTCGGGAAGTACTTCTACGTTGACTTTTTCGAAGGCATGATTGCACTACTTCTTTGTAATGTGTTTGAGAAGTACTTCTGAGACAACTTCTGGGTATTGCAGGGTGGAGAAGAGATCGCTTCCGTCCTATGGCATGCAATGCTAAATGGAATGAATTTTTTACATTTGCTGTAATCGAGTTGAGAAGTAGTTCCGACTCCCTAGAAGTACTTCTAGAACTAGTTCTGGAATGCATGCCATCCGCGACTGGGATATTTGGTATTGTATTGGTATTGTAGTATCAGCCCAGTAGGGAATCGTTGGCGATTTCAGCAGACCTTGCCAAATCATCCCTTACTTCATTAAGGAAAATCTTAAAAAAATGGGAAGGCCTTCCCAAAGTCATGCCCTGGAAGAGAGTTGGTAATGGCTCTTGTTTTAAAATTTCCACCACTTTTAAAATTTGAACATCAATTGTATTACCACTTCGCTTCTAAGGGAATGACCGTTTTCAGGCCTGAGTTAAGGCATAGCTAAGGAAGCGAGTTAGTAATGGAATCTGTTTTAAAATTCCCACCACTTTTAAAACTTGAGAATTAATTGGATTACCACTTCGCTTCTAAGGGAATGAACGTCTTCAGGCCTGAGTTTAGTTAGTCATTGCCAATGGAAGCTGTCTTGAAATCTGTTTTAATGGCATCCGCTCCCCTTCCTATACTTTCCTTTTTTCAGGTCTTCTTTTCGAATAGAAGTACATATGTACCTAGAAAGCAAGTCTGATCACTTTAAGTAAGTTTTTTTTTTCTTGCAATATAAGCTGAGGGGAAAAATACAAACTCACCGATTTTTAGTAGTTTAATTTTTGCCGCATAAAAACGTTCGGAGAAAAAAAGAAGGGCAAAGTAAAATTTTAATAAAGTGCTGTAAAGTATTCAACGAAAAATTAAATTAAAAAAGTTAGCTAGTTATCTTTGTTTTTTATTTGCAATATTTTTTTTCTAAAACTGATATAACCCACTATGTACATGTTTTTTTATAATATGTAAATACTATGTCTGAAATATACAAACACAACATATGAACACTTGGATTTATTTATTTGATTTCGTTTTGGAACTAAGGCTTCCCTGGAAGCAATATACAATAGGAAGGCCTGCTTTTACTCATAACTGGTAACCAATGAAATAAGTGCTTCCTTGGAAGGGCTATAGGAAGGCCTACTCTAACAACTTCTTGGTAACCCCTGAAAGAAGGCTTGCAAAGGAAACGAGAGGGGAAGTACTTGCTCCCCATGACATCGCAATGTTAAAATCATGGCTGAAGTAATGGCAAAAGTAATCGATGCTTAGCTAAGGGAGGCCTGAAAGAATCACTGGGGTAATGCCCAAATTCGCTACTGGGAGAGTGAGCTCTGCCTACAGTAGTGACAGTGAGCGCTTTTCTCTCGAATAGATAAAATGTCCAGGTATTTTTGAGTTTCTTTGGACTTGATGATTCGGCTTCCTGGAGACGTTGGCTGAGTTCCAAAACATCAAAAATATGCGCATCGGGAATGCATCACTGCCATTGTTATGCGAAGTAACGATGCTTTCATTTTGCAATGCATCATGATGCTTTTAAAATTTGGAACGGTTTGTCCGTTTCATTTCATCAATAAAAATTTCTAAAAAATTCTGTCCATTTTTTCTGAAAATATTTCAGGAAAATATCAAAATAACAAATAACTAAGCTTAAAATTAACATGGTAGTGTTTTTTTTTATTTTGTTTTGTCGCAATAAGAAAAAAAAAATCCTCAACTCACAACGCATCACAATGAACAGTGATGCGTTGTTTGCTTTTGTTTGCGCAGTGGTTGCTTTTATGATGCGATTTGGAACGCGATACATTGCATCACTGCTATATATTGACGATATGAAACGCTTGACTTTGCAGTACTGCGGAAGAACTGCGTTTTGGAATTCAGCCGTTTATTCATTTTATTTATTTTGTTTATTAGTTTATTTTATAACATCTTTTACATTGGACTACAATAGTCTATAAAAGAAAGTTAATTTTATTATGTATGTTTGTTATATTCGGCGTTGCTAAATATATGTATATGCTTATTGATGAATGTTTTTTTGAATATAAAACAATCTCTTTCTATCATAAACAGCCATTTTATATTAAATTAAATTAAATTTTACATTAAGCTTGAGTGATTTTTTTTTTTTGGCTGACAAATCCCGAACCCGATTGACCCTGAATCCCAACAAGTTTCCAATTCTTATTTCATTTTATGAATTCTCAGTATTGCGAATTTGACTGATGACGGCTGAGCGGTTTTTTATGTTTTGTTTTATGTGTTGTTTACTGCCGCTATATTACGGACACATTTAAAATTGACAGAATTTTAAAATGCGTATATAAATTTCTCTGTAGTATGTAAAGACATATGTACTGTAACTGTAACTGGTCAAACTGAACTGTTCTACGACTTTTCTGACGAAGACATTATTCAGTCCGTTTTACAAATCCAACTAAATGTTGAGGAATATGACAAAGAGGACAGTGAAGAAGATGCAAATGCAAACAAAGAAGTTGCTCAAATTTCAAACCATGAAGCAATAAAATTATTTGTCAGTGACATTCAGTGGACTGAACAAATGGATATCTTTCGTCTAAAGAGGTTACAGGAAAGAGCTGAAAAGATGTTTTTAGATAAAGCGTTCCAACCAAAAATAAACACGTACTTTCCTGCTTTTTAGATATTTTTTAAATACGTACCTTGTGCGTACATACATACATATATGTATATATATTTAAATTATGTGTATATGAAATTTCTATTTGTAAAAAAAGGTGTGTGAAAGGTTTTCGGTTGTCCACTTCATTTTATTTTTTCTCTATAGTCCGGACATTTCGCTATTCCGGAGAGAGCCGAAACTTTATGTGTCCGTACTAGCGAGGCTGTACTGTAATTGCATTTAGGGTTGCCTCTTTTTTGTACTTGGAGATATTGGTGTTAATTACATCTAAAGTGAGAAGCCAAGGTGGGTGCTTATCAAAGGGTCCTTCCTTCACAACAGGATCGAGCTCGTAGAAAAATTGAAGGGCTGATGGTATTTTTTGGTGTTTTGTTCCTTTTTAACATTTTAACAGCGTCAGCAAGAATAGGAGATCTGAACGATACGCAGACTAATATCAAATCAAAATTACTTTCTAAAAACTCTTTATTCGTCAAAAGCACAACTATTGAGGACGTTCAACAAAACAATGCCCCGACTAAACCAACCATTTTCGTGCGAAAATTATAGTTACCAATCCCGAAAATCCCAAGACTTGGGCATTATAATCCCGGGATTTTTGGGACCAGAAAATTACCGGGATCCCGGGACTGCAATCTCTAGTGATAACGTTACTGGAGAACGTTATCGTAATATGATTGATAACTTTTTGACACCAGAATTGGATGCTGGGAGACTTTTCACAATGTAAAATGGAATTACTGCGAGATCTGTTTCCACAACAATTTATCTTATGGAATGGTGATGTCGATGCTCCGGATATCTAAAGAGCAAGGCTTACGCCAGCAGCATTCCCGGCTGCCACCCTGTGACCCTGTGTACTTGATAAAGAATTTTTCTCGAACGTTTCGAACACATTTATTTCTCCAAACCAAAGTAGCAACGGTTTCATAGGCTAAGTCTCCTCCAGGGTGACTTTCGTGGAGTTAATGTTTATTCTGAGGTAGGTTAACTTCTTAACCACTTCAAAGTTTCAATTTCCAACACAACAACTATGAAAGTAAGCACTTGATGTTATCTCTCAACAACAAGCACAAAAATTCTAACTTCAATATCCAGCCAGAGCCACATAAAGTGCATCAATAAACAACTTTTTCAATATACCCGCGCAAGTCTCACGAAAAGTTTGTCGCTGTGAGTCACCTCCATTTAGGAACTCCGATTCTTTTCATCCAATGTCCACTGCCCATTGTAACTTATTCGTATTATGGTGCTTTATGGTGCCTACGTCAACATAACAGATAGAAAACTGTGCCAAGCCATAGATCAAAAACCGCTTCCAGCCACTTGGATTTAATATTTCATACTCGTGCCTGCTTCTGGAAAGCCTTTTGGGGGCGGCGGCGGCGGCGGCAACCGTTGCACCTGGATGTGTGCTAATTTGTCATTAAGCATTAATTACCGTAAGTGAAAATGTTACAACCAAACAGATAGCCGCCGGTTGTCAACGGTTTTTGAGGTATAGACTCGACTAGTTACAGCCGCACACAGTAGCGGTGTAGCAACAGCAGAACCCTCAGCGCCAAGTGAAAGGACAACAAAGACGCCAGACTACATACTCGTAGTCGTACACATGCAAATCTACATGCGAGTAGAGTAGAACATACTCGAGTCGTACTAATTAATTATGCGCTTTAGTAATTTATTAATATCAAAAGTTGACAAGGTGGAAATTTATGGATTCTCCATTGGGGAGGCAAGTCAACGCGATGCGAAAGCATCGAAGAGCAGGCATTTGCGTCTCTTGTCTGTTCATTCATCTGTTTTGTTCTGCAGTGTGGCACCTTCGACCGAGAACGGGGGAGGGGGTTGAGAGGTCGAAAAGTCTTCGGACGCTGCCACCGGCCGGCGGAATGCACTAAGTGAGTGCAGACATTTTAATTACACGCGCACAGCCAGTAGCATGAATACATACCACCACACCGCCACCACTACGTCTACGTAGATGACAACGACGGCAGTAGTCAAGGTGATAAAATGCTCGATAATTGCAAAAGCGCTGTTTGTACACGTGTACGCCGTGTCTGTGTGTTGGTGTGCACTCTTATATTCGTTTAATAATTTAATTGACAAGATTTATTGTGATTGCAATTAGGGATGTGGCAGACTAGCACACCATAAATGTCAGCGGCTGCATTGAAGGTTGGCGCGAACACACGTACTTGTACATAATACTCGTATGCTCGATGGGACTAGATAGATTCTGCGGCCTAGTATGTTGAGAGAGGCTGATGATGATGAGGATGAGATGGATGTTCAGATTGAGGAATATATTTGCATGTACAGTAGGCTCATGAAGTTCAGGATTAAGATTAGGGATTGTCTCGAGTAGGTATGGTGTCCTGCAAACAAACAACCACCACGAACTTGTCCGCTACTTGCTTTTTGGATTTCTTTCAAGACAGACTATAGATCTGTAGAGAACTGTACGATGAACCGATAGATACTTTTGACTGCTCGTTCCGCTAGAACTTGCATTATGAATTCTACCAGTTTTGTGGGTTAAGAAACCAACACGAAGTTTTTAAGTGAATGCAACACAAGGATGAGAAATATCCTTAGCATTTCTTTTGGGTCTACTTGCCAAAGGAGGACAGCATGAATAAGCTCTGTTTCGTGTTCGAGGAAACTCTGGAGGTCACCATCAGACCATTAAACTTATCCTTAACCGTTTCTTTAACTTAGGGGTTTGTAAATCTAGGACTAGGTAATGAAGCGTATACTCATGCTCTTATCTGCATTGACTCAATGGTTTTTCTGCCAGCACCAAACCTGCATCTCAGCGGGTACTGTTGAGTTGAGCCTGACTTTTGCATCCACCGAGCTTTATATGCACATATTATACCATCGGAGTAGATTCTCTAACCTTGCTTAGAAAGGCTCATCTCAAATGAACGTGTAGCATACTATGGCTCAGTATATCAAAACTTTCCATTCGCCATAATGTCGTTGTTCCTGACAATACTCAAAGGAACCTTGATAATTGTAAAATCTACTGCTTATTAGATTTTATTAAACTGAGCAGCAACATTACCACTAGTGCGGGGATAGATTTCAGTCACTATCCGGCTCGAAGGACCATTTAAAATCTTATGTTTAAGATTTTATTAAACTGAATAGCAACCTAACCTCTGGTGGAGGGATAGCTGACAGTAACTAGCCGGCTCATCTGGCTGGAAGGACTATGTAAAATCTACTGCTTTTTAGGTTTTATTAAACTCATGGTGATGTTGGATGCTGGAGTTTATTGTCGTTTAATTTTTTGTTGATGAACTCAGTAATATGCTTGCAAACAACATAGTGTTCCCGTTGTAGGTAACGCCGAAAGTACATCCACAAGATCCGGACTACTACAAGTTTTCCAGTTTGCACAATTCAATTTCGACGTCCTTTTCAATGAACTTGGCTGATCGATTCACACTTACCCCATTTGGGATCACCTTCTTCTTGACTTTTTTCTAGCTCAGCATGATGTCGTTTCTTTCGCATCACAATTAGGCAGGTTAATCAACAGTATCATTCCAACCCTTTTTCTACATTCCCAGTACGTTGTACGAGTATCTATCTAACCATTTCCAAGCTAACAGTTCTGGAAGAGTATTTCTGCTAAATTAAAACCGCTGGCCCAGCCCATCTCCCCTGGAGTCGAGGACATGCACAATTCTGAAATTAAAAATTAATTCTACTTCGCGATAATAGAAAAAGTTTTCTCCTTAGTGTTCCGCGAGCCGCACCGCGCACAAGAAGGCCATCAAAGGGTTTTCCAAAAACACTTCTCCTCGTGGGTGAGTCTGAGTAGATAGAGTACGGTGCGTAACAGAAAATATTAAATATTCACGAGACGATGGTTCCATAAAACCATTAACTCCTTCTCATCTGCTCATCCCCTCAGTCCCATGGCCTTATGTAAACGAAAGGATTCCAGTGGATTTTCACGGAACGAGTGTTTCCGAAAAATTCTCGTGGCAAACTGTTGCGTGAACTTCTTTTGCCAGAACAAATGTTAATTTAGTAGATTCGAAGTAGGGCCTGGCGTCGTCGTCGTCGTTGTCGTCATGGTCTTGTGGATTGCGAGTGCTCCTTGGCGCTACGGTGGTGGTGGTGGTGGCTGGCGCTGCTGCTCAACTGATAAGAAGCACCCGATGACTGGTTATTAATGAGATTAGAGTCGCCTCTGGACAGCGACTCGCGATAGTCGAACACGCACAATGGCCACACGATGCGATAACAAGGATGGGAACCGTTTTCCATACGGCCGGCTACAGTTCTGTTTCGTGTGTGAGTAAAGGAGAAGTGGGCTCTGTTTGGCATTTGCGTGCCAATGCATGCGCTAAGCGAATGGGGGATATTAATGCCAAGACATTTTCACTGGCCGTGGCTGCTACTTTCACATATAATTAAGTTGTAGTGATAGCATCAACATGGGTAATGAGGTCGGCTAAGTTTAGCTTTCGTTTTCTGACCATTAACGCTACAAAAATTCGAAATATCATTGTATTGCATTGATGTTACTTTTGAGTGGCAGAGACCACCCGTGGAAGAAACATCGAAGGGATGTAGTTTGACGCCATAAGCGGAAACGGGTGTGATTGAGCTAAAAACAAAATGAATAGAGCTGGAGGAGTCCCCTCTACAGGAATAGCAGCATACAAGGACCGACAGCTATAGGCACGATTAGGAGACTCGGTAACATATGTTTTTAAGCTTATTACTTTTTGTCGGAATCTCCAAAGAAACTACCACTGCTGGGTAGCAGAACAAAGAAAGGAATTGGTGCCTGCCTAAGCAAATGTGCATTCTAGGGCAGACACATTATTGAAGAGGAGTAAAGGTTTAATTTTCATGAAACATTGTTTCCAGGAAAAAAAGGAAGCTAAGAAGCGGGTGTATTCAAAGCGACTTAATAAAATTCTACCATTGAAAAATTTATAAAAAAAATATCCGAGAGCTTGGTGTTGGTCGACAAAAGGACAATAAGACTAAAACTTTCCATTTCACAAATTATAATTTCATCTGTTCATGTTTATAAGGCCGTGGCCGTGGTGGTTAGTACATTGGACTACTACGCATACTGCTCGGGTTCAATCCCAGCCGGGGTCCAACACCTAAAAAAAAGAAGACTTTCGCGGTTGCCACCTCTTTCGAATGAGCTTCTCAATTCGCTGTTAGGGTTGGCAAATAACTGTAGGTCCTTCCATTCGTGCAAAAATATAACACGCACACGCAAATGGTTGCGAGAAGCAGGGCCATGTTCACCCCGAGCTGTAGCGCCACCTTAAGTAAAGTCATGTTTATCGTCCCGCTTCCCAATCGAATATAAATTGGCCGTCACTTTATTATACGTCCGATCAAACATTGTTCTGTTCATTACCGTAGATTTTCTTTAATTAAAGTCCGTACGCGAATACCGTTATTATACACCTGTGTACAACCAATCAAAATTATTAGCACACCAATTTGCCAATTCACTGTCAATCGAATCATTTCCCAGCCAATGCCTGGTAGAGTACCTGCCATCCGATTTCGAACGAAACGCACCACACTCCCAATATTCAGATATCAGATTCCAAGTGCGACCAAACGACCAGTATTCACGGAATAATAAAGCAATCAACTGTCCCGACTGCCGACCCCTCCCAAAGAAAAAGAAAACAAAGCTCAAACAAATATATTCACACTTTCGCAACCAAAACAGGACGACGCGACGCAACGCTGTGCATCTCATCATCATCTCTCTCTTCATCCGTACACAAGTACACAAAACTGTCTTCGTAGCGTGCCTCGTTCCCCATCGAAGCAACTGGACCAGTGCATGGAGGACACACATCCTGAATCTATATCGCATTGCGCTGCACCGCGATTTATGAAACAATCTCTCGCAATGCATAAATAACGCGACAGCTAAATGTCTCGCAGAATGTTTTCTAGTTGTCGGACGACTTGGCCGATGTATAAATAAAAGCTACGACGAGTCTGCAACATGAGAGTGGTCCAGAACCAGAGTGGACATGGACAGGGGGGCCATTGCTATACGGAGCAGCAAAGCAGCATCATCACCGGACATATAAACAACGAGTATTTGTCGTTGCCAGCCAAGTAATTCAATTATTGCAGCTTGGGAAGATTGCGAAGCAGGAAACAGGCGGGCAGGGTACCTAAACCTAACCTACACTCTTGGACATCGAATTTTATAGAGATACGAGTGCGCTCTCGTAGCGGATGGATTGACTCTGGATTGATTGTGCTTGCGGATGTTCCGTTTTGTTGTTTTTGGTTGATCGAGGATGAACGAATTGGACTTCACTTTGTTTGTCTTCCTCTATACTTAGTAGGTACCACATATCGGCTTTGTTTTATCTTCGTTCTGTGTTTATCCACGGATCAGATGGAGGTTTTTATGTAGTTCTAAGTAGTACGAGAAATTATTGCGATTTAAGCTTAAGTATCTGGAGAAGTCGCATCACGAAGACGGGAAGTTAGTTTATGACATTTTTCACATTTTCCTCGAAGTAAAAGAGCTGAAGGCATCTTGCAGCTGGACATTGGTTAGCGAAACAAAATTGGATTCAATAGCAACAAGTTATAAAACAACGCTTTTGGGGATATTTTTGCTACCAATTCAGCTGAATGTTGCTTATTTTTTAAAAAAATACCGAATTACTTGATAAAAAGTTGATCCGAAATCGGCAGGATTCTGACCTGTTAAACTGAATATTTGTAAAGAAATTCTTGATCCTTGAGCCTGGTTTACACTGGGTAAGAGACCTTATCCTCTGAATAAGTAACTTATATACATAGCCCAATAAGTATGAGGGCTATGGACCGTTAAAATTTCGTGTACATTGAAATCGCATATTCTGAGTTTATTATTCTCGCAATCGACTAAAAATCAACACAAAAAGGCATGTTAAAATACATAATTACTATTAAACTGCATAAATATAGAAACATTTGTTCGTTTGTAGATGTTACAATTTTTTTTTGAAGCTCGACATATACTCTCTAAATCGCTTTGGAACATTGCCTTCATATCGGAATACTATCATAATACAATACATACTATCCAAGTATGTGGTAGATTCAAAAAAATGTGGTAGATTTGATGACATTGACATTAGTACATATGTATGTATGTATGTACATTGCATCTAATGATGTGCGGATGAGGATGTCGGAAAGGGTTTCCGCACAAATTAATGAAAAATTCATTGAAAGTGATTTCTTTTTTGAATTTGCGAAACAGATTGAAAACATTTATACATACTTATATGTACATATTTTTCAAGGGAACAGAGTTGAATTGGTTGGGAATGACAGAATTTAAAAATGTGGTAGAATTTTTACGTTACGTAGTAAATTTAAAAAACGCTCAAAATTGTGGTAAATCTCCTCTACCACAATTGTGGCAAAGTGGCAACACTTTCTAGCCAATTATAAGAGTATGTAAATCAGACAAAACAAAGAAGAAGACCAAAGCACAAAAACTTCTAAAGGCGATAACTTAAATATGGTGGTTACCTTGACAACTGACTTGACAAAATCTTTTGTTAGGCCGATGATGATCGCCCGCTAGTATTTCCAGTCACCCGATCAAAGAAAATTGAAAATAGTAATATCCATAGTTGAGACTTACTGATCTTTTGACCACATTTTGGATGAGGCTATTCGCGATAAATTGAATCTCATCATCGTTTGTTCGATCTTAAATAATATCAACTAATCCAATTGCTTTTTCGCGAATTACTTCAAATCCGTTTATTGTCCGTCCTCTCCTGTTTTTCCTCAAGACTTTTGCTCCTCCAATCAGGTTGCTATAGGAAATCTGCAGTTAGGTCCTTCGGATGTCTTTTGTGCCTTAACTGGCTGAGATGTAAAAAAAAGGGTGTAGGTCCAGATGGGATCTCTCCTATACTTTTAAAACAATATGCAACATCACTTGCATTATCTTTATGTATTATTTGGAAAGTTGCGTTACATATCACCTATTTTTAAGGTCGGATCGAAGAGAGAAGTTTCGAACTATAGGCCTATATGTAAACTATCAGTTATTTGCAAAGTTTTTGAAAAGATTGTGTGTGATAAACTGAACATCTTTGTCAAAGAAATCATATCCGATTCTCAACATGGATTTGTTCAAGGTAGATTGACAGCCACTTAGCACTTAGCAATCCTATGCGAAAAAGCGGTAACAAATTTTGAACCTGGCCATCAGACCGATATCATTTTTACCGATTTTGCTAGGGCATTCGACAGAGTAAACCACACAGTGCTGATTCAAAAGTTAAAATGTATTGGGTTCGACTCCTTTTTATTGAACTGGATATCGTCGTACCTTTAAGACCGAATGCAGTACGTTAAAATTGGTGGTAGTCTATCAGAACCCATCTTTGTAACATGAGGTGTTCCGCAAGGAAGCCATATTGGTCCCTTTTCTTTTATTCTCTTTGTCAACGATATCCCGTCCTATATTCATATTTCCACGTGTTCTTTATTCGCAAACGACTTGAAAATCTTTCACACTATTCAAACTGTGGAAGATTGCTTGGTTCTCCAAGAAGATCTTAATAATCTAGCCAGTGCCCAGTTGGTGTCAATATTACCTCCTAGACTTAAATGTATCTAAGTACCAAGTCTAATCCAGTGTCTTTTGATTACCAAATTAAGAATGCTCAACTGGAAAATGAGAATTTAAAAAAGGACCTTGGAGTCATATTGGACCCACAACTCTCTTTAAAATCTCATATTGACTCTTTTGTAGAGTAAAGCATTTAGAATGCACTAATGCACTTACCATCAAATCAACTCCTACTGGTTAGAAAGGGTACAAAAATGCTTTACTAGGTTTATTTTTAAAAAGCTAAGATGGAATATTGATAATCCACCTTACTTAACCAGATGTTTTCTTTTTAATATACTAACTCTTGAAAATAGGCGAAAGTATTTTAGTTTAATGTTTATTA
This sequence comes from Brachyopa scutellaris, assembly GCA_949775065.1. Classification (NCBI taxonomy): domain Eukaryota; kingdom Metazoa; phylum Arthropoda; class Insecta; order Diptera; family Syrphidae; genus Brachyopa; species Brachyopa scutellaris. Next base: position 113,777,623 of record OX459114.1, on the reverse strand, counting down.
GACATATTGTTAACTACCACATTAAATGCCCTTATTTACTTGGGCGATTAAACTTTTATTTCCCTGCAAGAAATCTGCGCTTGAGATTTCATCTTCGTACACAGTACAAATTGTGGCAATAACGAACCAATTGAGCGATACAGCAACGAAGTTAGTTTTGTCATTGATCGCATTCATGTTTTTAAAAACTGTTCCAGGAATTCTTTTAAAATAATAACAATATTTATTGTCTGTGCTTACAGGCAAAAATGTCTAAAAATTGTATATTTTATATTACAGTGGAAGTCGTTTATAACGCCATCGCTTATAACGACCATTTTCCTTTCAGTTGGTTGGTTTCTTTATATTTTAAGCTATTCTACCGTCGGAAATAACGTCGTCGCATATGTATGTATATATATATAACGACCCATTTTCAAGAAGAATGAATTGTTTTCGTCGCTTATAACGACGAAGTGAGAGAAAATTTACAAAAAAAATTACATACCCATTCACGTTTATACATATGTGTGTATGTATGTATGTACGTTAATCTGAATATTTCTCGTTCATTTTAGTTCTATTACACAGTTTTTACAATTTGCTGTATGTACTTGTTTTTCTTTTTGTCGATCGTGTGTTGTGATAAAATGAGTTTAAAGTTAACATTTGCATCTACTGCATTTTTATTGTAATGCGTGCTACTTCGGTGAGTGTCATTCAATAAGTGTCATTCTTTACAGGACTGTGGGTCAATGAGTTTTTCACTGTAAAAAGCACTCATACATATGTTATCCAACGTGTTTATAGTGCTTGAGAGTTTTATCCAGAAAACATTTCTTTTTTTGGACTACTTTGGTCAATATTTGCTAAGTAGAGCGTGTTGTGCGCAGGACCAACTTAAAGAATTTAAACTAAAAATATCACGTTTGGTACGAATTGTCCACTTTTTTCATGCAAATACCCCTATGTGCGCCGGTTATAACGACCTTATTTGATCGGTCCCTTCGCCGTCGTTGTAAGCGACTTCCACTGTAGTTAATTTCGGAATCTAATGAGGTTGCCAAGTGATCCAAGTACACAACACAATACACTCTGTGAACAATTAAATTGGCAATTTATTTTTTGGGAAGAATGTATGACTCTTCCCAATTTGTCAGCAGCGACTGTGGTAGCTGGGAACAGGATGAAAATTCTCTACTAGTATCTGCTTGTATGCTGCAACCATTTTATGGTAGTTCGATCAAATTTTCGTTTAATTGTGTTTCCCGCTTCAAGGAAATTTGACAGTCAGAAATTAGAAAGCCAATTGCAAATGAAGACCAACATCAGGCAACAAAGATAACGAAAATATAGGTGGCTCAGCCGCCACAAACAGCTCTGATTGTGCTTTAATTTCGTTCAATTATGATCCTTCTATATGTACGTTCAGATTCAAGTCGTTTATGGTCGGCAATTTAATATCTCATCGACTGTCTACTCTAAAGGCTTAACGTGGACATACACTTGTAGGCTTATATACTGCAAAGCAATTTTTCTAAACGGCGGGAACCATTACATTGTGTCACCCCCTAAATGTCCATCCACTGCACATACATATTCCCCATTTCGTTAATTAATTTTATTGTCCTTTAAAAATCCCATCTTGACTCGACATAATCTTCTGACCTCTTCACCCATTTAATGATAAAATAACAGTTTAGAAAACACTTATACGTACATTTTAAAGAACCCCTTGTATGTAATCCTTGAATTCTTCCCCATAACACTCATCATCTGTGTCGAACGACGACGTTTTATTACTTTCATATGCTGCAAAGGAGTACGAGTATATACATAATGTAATCCAATACTCGTATGCGTATTCTGGACGATGACTTCGTCAATTAAGGACATCCGCCCAGTGTCATCAATGTCATAAACCAAAAACAGAAGGGTTGACGAGCGTCGTCGGCAAAGCCGCCGCACCGCCATATCGGCAAGTGTACTTAACAAAAAAAGGTTTAAAGTACTCTTAATTAGAGTTCCACTGTAATTCGGGTTTGTTTGTGTCTGCGTTCTCCAATTTCCCCCCAAATAATGTCCGCAAACACGAACTTTCGTCCTTAATTGAATATACGGGATTTTTTTCTTCACTCGCAGCTCTTCATGCGACAAGAGGTCACTGCACTGCACTGCGAAAGGATTTACGATTCCTGTTCGATTATGATGGGTCGTTGCATCGTCCGCTGCGTGGCATTTTTTTGCTGATTAGAAATTATTATAAAGTATCTACAGAAGCAGATCATCGATGCATCCTGCTCCGCAACGATTTGTTGTACAAGAAAATCCCAAAACTTTAACTGGCGGCGCGGCGGCACAATTCATCCCACTAAACCACTGCGTCTTCAGGTGGAAAATTATGCCAGTTAGCAAAAGAAAACGGTCCCAAACTGCAACATCAATCCGTTTGCTTTTTTTTTTTTTTGTTTTGCTGCAACGGTGTGCGTTTTTGTTCGATCGTTTTTTTTTTTTGTTAAAAGGAAGTCGAGTCGAAAGCCGCGCGAGGATTATGTTTTATTTATGGTACCCTAAGAAGTTATCTCCAATAAATGTCCGGCAAATATGTGGAGCATGTGTTTGCTTTGGTGGAGATTTTTGTCGTAAATTTTTATATCATCGCCGGCCCTCGGTGCCCGGATTCCCTCCTCGGTTATTGTCATCGAGTCGGGACTGCCGCATCCCAAGATGTCGTCGTGATTTCCGAAGCTGGTGTCATTGTTTAATATATTTTAGTGGCAAGTTGAACAGTGGACAGAGGTAACTTACACACGGGACCTGGGGTCTGCCATCATCATCATCATCATCATCAACATCAGGATCATCGTCATCATGGTCGTTGGCTGGAGCAGCGGCCACCGCCGCGTCATATCAGTGGCAGCGGTTGGGATGGGACGATCGGATAGATGGATGGATGGAGAGTGGATGGTGGCACAATGTGAAATAATACCGATGCTTGGCGTATAACTATTTCTCAAATCCGACTTGGAAACATGATGTTTTGTGAGCCCGCGCGTTTATAATTCGTTTGTCGGCGGATTCGCCAAAGGCCGACCGATGACGAGGTGGGTGCAAAAAGTGCCCCAGGAGCGTATAATAATCGCATAAACGTATAAAAAATGTGCTTCCCATCGGTAATACTTTGTGGGGAGAGGAGCTCATAATAATATGTGGTCCAGTTGCGGTTAAGGGTGTTCGGTGTTCTTCTCTTTTGTCCCGCTTGTGTGTGTTTTTTCACAAGACGCAATGTATTTTAATGAAAAAAAAAATTACTGGATTTGTGTGAAATCGCGGTGAGATAAGACCTTCGATGAGTAGGTACACGTAGCTTTATGTATTCCTTTAGCCTGATCCATTATAAAGTAAATTGGTTTCATTGACTATTTTTAAGTTTTCTATACGACATTCCAAAGGTGATGCATGTACACATTGAAAGGCTGGACATCAAGAGTTATGTCCTCTGCATATTTCGGATGTCTTTCTTACAGTTTTGCAGTTTCATTTTGAATAGTCAATGGCAGAAACTACGCATTACTGAAAATGGAACGACACATGCTTCAACGGCGAATTGAAATTTTAAAATTAACATTCATTACGTTTCCATCCTCAAGGCTGCTCATTAGGTCAGAGTTGCCGCATTTGGCGCTCAGAAAATCTTAGGCCCCTATTGTGAGTGTCGATCGACAATCGATAATCGACAACTAACGATCATCGATCGTCGATTGCAGAAATCGGTATTGTCTATTGTGATTGTGATCGGTAGTTGTCGATCTGACAGTCGCTTGTAGTCAATCACAAATTTCTGGTCGATGCTTTTTTTTTAAGAAATGTGAAGAGTTTTGTGAGTATGAAATGATCGTAATTTTAATAAAAATGATATGTTAAAAAAAACCTTATTATTAATTCAAATGCAGTGCGAAGCAGGTTACATAGAAAAAGCAATTGGAGCTGGTATTATTTATTGAAACAAATCCTGACATCGCGAAGGGAGTTTGTGCAAAAACCCAAGCAGATGGGTGATGGAAAAAGATAATTACCTAATAATTGTTATCAAGCTTATTCTCTTTAGTTTAATACCACAATATGATGAAATAAAATTTAATAAGTTGCAAGTTAAAGTAACTTTTATTTGCTTTATTCGACATTTTATAAGGACATGGATTTGAGAATATTCCAGATTTCTACCGCTTCTTCGTTTCCAGAAAGTTATTCGCCATAATATGGTGCGTTCTATTATTCGGTCCTCGACCATCGCTAAACAACAAATCCACAAATTGAACTTTTTTCTTTTAAATTACTTCTGAGTTCTGATACAAAATAAATAATTTATGAAAACAAATAGCCAAACAACTGTCAAAAGTATGATGAATTCACAATGTTCACATTTTTATTCACAATAATCTGTTCCTCCGTCGATTGAGTAACACAATAGCAAAGCTAAAATTAATCGATGCAATCGACAATTGTCGTGACGATCGTTGATCGACACTCACAATAGGGCCCTTAGAATGATTGTCGGGAATAGTTTCTGTCCCAACGTGTTACTGTTTGATGCATTTTCTGAGAAGGCCTTATTTCTTCAAAAATTAAGCGGGTGCATATGGTACCGTAAATGGATTGCTCTATTGAACCATGATCAATGTTTTTTTTACTGCTCGAACCTGAAGGTATATATGTATGTGGGCGATGTGGCATGATGAAAAGAGCCGCAAATGTGATGGAAAATGTTATCGATATTCAACGGAAGTCTTCTATCGATTAAAATAAAATTTAAATCTTGTTTCATAAAAAATACGTGTTTTCTTGTTAAATCAATTATGGGTGGCTGTGGCGTAGTGGGAGTCGTGGTCGCTTGTCACGCTAAAGGTTCACGGTTGAAATCCAGATATCGCCGAAACATCCGGATTCGAACCGTGAACCTTCAGCGCGACCTATGAAGGCTACGGACTGGAGTTCGGTGCACATATCAGTACACTATTTCTGGCACTCCAGTGTGTGAGTGTTTTCTGAAATAGATAGGATAAGAGTACAGTATACTTAGGCCGTGTGCCAATGACGTTACAATTTTATCCCCTGGCTAATTTTTGACGTTTGTACAGAGGTGGATAAAATATAAGCTTTTGACTGTGTTGATTAAATGGGATTTTTTTTAACACTTTATTGCATTAATTTCTCACTAGAATTGAAAAATTTCCATTTCTTTACATATTATTATTATTAAAATTACCAAACTGTTTTCCCAGTTTTACATGAAAAAACCGGCCAAGTGCGAGTCAGACTCGCACTCAAAGAGTTCCGTAGTTATAAAACTAGTTATATTTTGTTCAAATAACTGTTTCGTTTCGTTACCACAAAAACCGAAAACGTCCCACCTGTATATTTACTATATTCATATGAGTAAATTGGATAAATATTAAGAACGCAGCTGAGTGTGTAGCGCGTCCATTTACCTTTTTTGCACTGTACTACTGGGTCCCAAGGTTCGTTTTCTGCCAAAATCCGTATTTTTTTTGTATGGCAGCACAATTGCGGATAGCCTTTAATTTTCTCAAAACTATTTTTATAGTAGAATAGTGGTAATTTCTGTAAAATTGATCCAGTAGTTTACGAGTTAATCGGTTGAGAAATTGAATTTTTCGACGTGAATTTCTCAAAAACTATACAACATACGAGACTCGCTATATTTTTCTTAAAAAAAAATCGTTATTCACCTACATACTATGATTCTTTCATATGTATTTTTGACTTAAGTAGTTTCTTAGAAAAATGTGTGGTGCTTTTTGTATGATATTTTCCACAGTTTTTTGGCAATAACTCCCAAAGTTTCTAACGGAAAAAATACCGCAGTGTCCGGATTCAATTAGGACATAGCGTCATGCTTTCATGGGTATATACAAATGTCAAAAGTTAGCCACGGGATAATTTTTTTGCAGCTTCAGTGCCGGCTAATCTTTTGAAGTCTATATTCACGAAACTAGTGTCAAAAATTATCCAGTGAATAAAATTTAAACGCAATTGGCACATGGCCTAACTGACAGAGGTTAAAGTAAAGATATTTCCGAACACAGAAGTGAAGATATCTAGAGGGTAGTGGACTTTACCTTCGGTCACTATTGTCTCACATTTCATTTCATTTCGTCTGCTTGATATATATGGGTGTTTTATAAACTAGACCGATTCAAAATAATTTCTGATAGAAAAAAAATGCATGATTTAAAACAGAACTGCTTTGCTGCCTTTGTTGGAGCTGGCGAATTTCGCTGGTAAATATTGGAATTATTTCCAATTTCTTAGAAACAAGAGCTTATAGTTTATCATTAATGACATTCACAGAAAAAGTATCCATATACATAAGTTGATAATGGTGTTATTTATCAAGCCTTGCAATTGCTTTAAGCTGGCTGTCTCTTGAAGATCATTAATGAGATACGCTGGCTTTATGCACAAAAAAATATGTATGAAAGTTCTGCTCAAAAAAGAAAATAAGGGGCGCTTAACTCTGAAGTCTGAAACTCTGACAAATGGGGCAAAATTAAACTGAGACATACCTCGATGAGGTTGGGTTTTGGTTTTAAGGAAAATATGTTTTAAGGAAAATAGCTTTCCGTGATGAGCTTAACTTGAAGATTTTCGTGGGTAAGGTAAGCACCATGAGCTCGAGTAAATAAGACTTATTGTGGGTAAGGATGTTGTTCGACAGTTGTTGACAATCGACTGTCGCTGTTTGATTTTCAGTATAGGAGCTCTATTTATCGACGGCCTCCATTTTCAATTCACAATCAAAGAACTAACCTGGTTGTATACTGAGTCATCTGAGCCTGCTGCTCAGTTGCCGGAGTATCGGAATAAAATACTTTCTTCGAGAACTGTTAGAAGCAGGCTTGGAGAAGTTGGACTTAAAGGATGCAAAGCGAGAAAGCAGTCGTGGCTCTTGGAAAAAATACCAGAAGTTCAGTGGTCGGAAAAACATGTTTACTGAAAAAGTTTGTTTCAATATACTGTGGTCAGACAAATATAACTTTGATACAATATATATAGGTTAGGTTAGGTAAGCGGGCTGATGAAGATTGTTAAGTCCTCATCACACTTAGGTTCATGTGAACCTATTGTGATACCCATTATGTTTTCCCACCCGTGATATCAGTGGCTTGATTCAAACCATCCGGAACTCCTGGCACACTTGAGCAGACCTGACGGTGAACTGTCAGATAGCTCGTCAAGATGTTCAAAGAAAAATTCTCCTAGGGTTCTAGTTCTTAGTTGGCAGAGGTCAGGGCAGTGACAGAGGAAATGGGTTGTGTCCTCATGAGCCTCCTCGTCACCGCATCCTCTGCATTAGTCATCCTCGTTGAGCCGTAATTTTTTCGTATGATATCTTAGCATATTGTGGCCAGTTAACACTCCTATCAGTATTGACAGGGATTTCCTATCTTTTTGTAGAAGTTTTTGGGTTTAACTTTTATCGTAACTCTGTAGTTAGTGATTTCCACCTGCTATTAGCTTCAGATAGCTGCGACAGATGGAAACTGCGACAGATGGAAACTCCAGGAGCTGGCAAGAACCAAGAAAGAAGTCGAATCCCTCAGTGCGAATCTAGTTCCAAACTGAAGAAACATTTCGAGTAATTTGCTGTATATAGAATAAAATGTCTGAAAAACGTTGCGGTATGTATTTACAACAACAAAAAGAGGTGCCAGTACATAATGATAATACAGCAACATCGTTTCAATGACGTTTCACATAAAATTGCTTCGAATCGACTGGCAGCGATTCAGTTCAAACTCACTCCAACAATTTGGAAAAATGCCAAAACGCTTTTCTTGATTTACCGTGAAAATTATAAGTGCAATCATGACGTGAGCACGCACCAGTCACGAATTTCCAACTCTGTAGGCGCAGCACAGTCCAACACACAACAATCATCAGAAAACAATTTTAAACTAATTAAATAAATTGCAGAGAGAGCGCCTTGATCCATGTTGTCCATAAGCATAATATTTCCATTTCCATCACTCGAAGAAGATAGTGCCTTTGGGCAGGGGGGCCTCTGAGACTCAGAGCTGTACTGGTACTAGCTGGCATTCCATTTCATGTGCGCCTCCGACTGTGGCCGCATTGATAAGCGCACGCGACACTAATTGGCTGAAAGTCATTCGCATAGCCCCGGCGTAAGCACTGCAATCACCTGGCAGGCTTCACATGCCAATCAAACCACCGGGATGCATGGCGCTAATTCATTGTTTTCCTCGTCGAACATACATACAGAGAAACGAGTGCACCACCTGCAGCTGCAGGAACAAGGAGCCAACTCGCTTTCGCCGCAGGCTACATTAGTATGGTGTCACTTGGTTGGTGTGCGGAAAAACTCACGAGTCAGTCATAATGCACCAATTTACTGTTTCAGTAACGGAAAAGGGCACGAGGTGATGTAAGCCAAGAAGGCCACTTAACCTTTTCTAATGGAAGTTGTGTCATTATTCCAAATATGGTGGCAGTGAGCGGTTTGAATTCCGCGACCAAGTTCGTGTGCAGATTGTGAAATTATATTGTTGTCATTGTTTCTATCGAATGTGGATTTGTAAAAATTGTTGGCGTTCCGCTAATAGCATGGGCATGGGAATGACTGCAGAGGTGATTCCATAATTATGTGGGGTGGAGGCAATTTTAATTTATTGATTTGACAGCACAGCGCAGTAGTGGTTGGAAATGGGTTTTGCTATTTTAGATAAAGAACTGACCGGGCCGGCCAGTGCTAGCAGCTGGGAGACTTTTCTATTGAAACGAATAACAAAATTAAAAGAATTAAAAAATCGACTTCGTTTTACTTACTTTCGAGTATAAGTGGTCGCCGTGGTGGTTAGTGCGTTAGACTACCACGCAATGCTGCCCGGGTTCGACTCCTGGCCGGGACTAACACCTAAAAGAGTTTTTTCACGGTACCACCTCTTTCGAATGCCTGACAAGCATCAAAGAGTATCATTTGTCACGATTGAGCTTCTCAACTCGCCGTTCGGAGTCGGCAAAAAACTGTAGGTCCCTTCCATTCGTGCAAAAATATAACACGCACACACAAATAGTTGCGAGAAGTAGGCCCCGGTTCACCTCGAGCTGTAGCGCCAATTAAGTAAGTAAGAGTATAAGCTTGGCATGTGGACAATTATAGGTAAGGAACGTGGGTATATTACATAAAGGATAAAGGTTTCCTTCTTTTGTGGTATCTCACATCTAGTAGCACATAATGTATCATCTGTCATTTTCTGATGCTTGCTTAAAATAGTCTAGGCTAACAATCAATACCATCCAAATCATATTTTTATATTTTGCCATTTTAATTTTGATATTTCCTGAATCTATTTGTAATTTTAAAATAGAACAATGAGAGGATGTTTTATAAAGAAAAAATTATGACCGAATTCTGTTGCCACATTGAAAGCAAATCGATTCACGTACACGTACAAAATATGAAAATCTCTGTCCTATCTAAAGATAAGCATTGGACATACTAATTTTAAAGAATGATCCTGCCCCAAAGCTGATACTACAATCTAAGAGATCTATTGAATCGTAGGATTCTATTAGTCCAAAAGGCAATCCATTTTTGTGATAAAGATTAGTATGTCGCACCCTAGTCCCGCATCCCCATCTACTCGCCTGCCCAACCCCAGAAAATACTTCAACATCAACTCCGCCCCGGGCAACCCAAGAAACCACCTCAAGATCGACTCCGCCAGCCGCGGCACAATGTGGACATCATCAGAGTGGCAGAGAAGAATGCAGTTAAATGCAGAAAACCAGACTGTCACCTCTTTCCTCATCAAAGGCGCACCTTACACAGCTGATGTTCCGTGGATTGTTAATTTCTTTGTAATGAGGTATGGAATCAACATTATTCGATGCAGCATCTTTTACCAACTCACCACAAAGGTAAACGAGTATTCAAACTGGACCTCCTCGCGAAATATGAACGGCTATTCCTAAATCCAACTGGTACTAATTTCAACCTTGGAGAAATGCAAATATGTAAATGTAGAGACAAACATACCGTTAAACTACATACTTAATGATATATCTAGATCTAAAATTTAGCTACCAAAATCAGTTTCCAACCCCCGCGGGCCGGCCGGCGGTTAGATTATTTTGACGTGGCGTCCTTAACGCCGCGGTTTAGAACGTCCAACAGAGAGCGGTCAAAAATGATTAAGATGTTAATTTCAATAAAATAAAATTATGTTTTTGTAATTTTCATCACCATGTCGTACAAACATGGATATTTTCTGACAAATTCGATTAATTGTTCCATTTTTGTGACACAAAACTTCAAAACACTTTCAATACGCCGCGCGTCAACACTGAGTAGTGAAAATAATCTGTAATTTCACACAACACCGCGTTTCACCGTCGCGCTGCAACGCCGCGTTGAATTTAACGCAACGTTCGAAACGCGGTCTGTGTGACAGGGGCTATGTGTTGTAGTATATTTCAATGCGACGTTAAAAAGCGCTCTGTTTGACTTAAGCTTGTTAAGTGTTGCCGCGAAGAACTTAAGGTTCTTGGCAGGTAGCAAAACGTAAAACGCTGCTGGGTTCCTGGTCACAGCGGAGTACCAGGTAATGAAGCCGCGGATAAATTATCCAGCCTTTCTGCCCTAGATAGAGAACAAGCTAATGGTATGGTTAAACCTCCACTCTGTAACCTCAAGCGCAAAATTGAACAAAAAAAATTAATTGAAGCTAATAGCAGGTGGAAATCACTAACTAGCTGCGAAATTTAAGGAAAGCTGAATACGGTAAAGCAAAAACAAGGAAACTTCTACACAAAGATAGGAAATCGCTGTCAATATGATAAGAGTGCTAACTGGCCACAACAAATTAGAAATAGAACCCTGGGCAAATTTTTGTTTGAACAAATCGACAAGCTGTCAGATCGATAACCATCAGGTCTGCTCAAGTTTGCTAGGACGTCCGGGATGGTTGGAACCTTAACACTGACACCACGGGTGGGAAAACATAATGAATACAACACCACCATTCTCGTCAGCCCGCTTACCTAGCCTAACCTAGTCAAAAGGATCGTTATAGGATCTGTTCTACGGTCATTGGTGAATCCATAACTCTAATGAGGAACCGCTACAGTTCACAAACCTGGGAAAATTAGGTGAGAGCAGTGCTCGATTGGCTTAAATAGGTGAGGTCCAAATCCACAACTGGACTGTAGCCCAGTTTCCAATAAAAAAAGAACAATATGCCGACCTTGTTTCACTCAACCTTTTAAGCATTTTAAACTCGATTGTAGTGAAACTTCCCAGTGCACACTTCTCAATACACTTTCGCTCCTGCGAGATTTCTTATTTATCCCATTTGCTGTTCTTTATGCGCATCTTCCTCTTAAATAAATTCTCCAGGCTCAAACAACAGCAGCCACCATTTAGCGACCTCGTCTTTTTGTTGGTCATCGAGTCATAGTTCGTTTAAATAAAATCACTGAACTTTATAGCTACATATGTACATATATGTGCTCGTATTTAGTTAAATGGTCTGAAATAAAGACTACAACCAATGATATGTTCAAAGCTGCTATCGCAGTTTCTGTAACAAAAAAAAAGAAGGAAAACCAAAGTGACTCTCTTCTGTTGAACCTACAGATACGAGTACAACCTAGCCTAATGGCTTCTTACTTATGTGCCTAATAAATGAAAGCCCACTGCACACATAAACACAAGAAAACAAACCTCACTTGGGCCATCAATTGCACGCATCATTTGCAATTATCCATCCATCCATTCGAACATGTAAAACTAATTTCGCTCCATCATAACATCGCATACAGCCAGCGCAAAGGAATCTTCTCTCATCCTTAGAAAGGAAAAAAAAAACTTTGTAACGTATGTAACCTTAGAAGCAGGGCCTCGTACGTAGACTAATACGGATTTCCACCTTCATAAAGTATAAAAGCAATCGTTCCAGAAAAGCACGCAATTTAAATGCATAACACACAGGACACGGCCTAATGCCAATAATAGAATAGGAAATCCCCGATAGATCCTGTTTTTTTTTTCTTTGCCCTCCTTTCTTTTCCCTCATCTCGCTTAGTTGCTTTTATATTCCTGCCTCTGCTTCGGCTTCTGTTGGAACATGTTGAGCTTAGATGAAGTTATCTCCATCCCACAGGATGAGCTACGCACGTAAATCGTAATGCATGGCAGTAGTGTGGGGGTTGAGCGACACGAACTGATAGGGGGGACGGGATGAGGGTGATGGCGAAAAATATGTGTACATGTATGGTATGTCCATAATCTGTATCCTCACATGAGAAGCGTAAGCTTTGGCTCCATCTTTCTAAACATTCGTGTTTTATCCTTGTGAATTAGCTCTGCAAAGATTAAGGGAGCGGCGTCTATACCCATAGCATAGAAATATTAATAAATTTTTCTTCTCCCAGCTTAGGATGTCCCTGCAAGAAATAACCAACAAGAAAAAAAACCAAATGTCCTTTTTGGGCAATAATACCATTGTAACAAGTTCATTTCCTCTGACTTTGGGCACATTTTTTTCTGATGTTTCATACTCGCTCCTGTTGAAGGACTAATTACACACAGCTACAGAGATTCTCGTTGCATTGACCACACAGCATAGATATGGCTAAATTATGCAAATTAAAATGGAATCCTTGTTTGCAGCGAATCTCGCGATGGATTTACAAGTGTCCACTGGATGAGTTACAATCGACGATAGGTAAAGACTGTCCTTTTGCGTTAATCTTTACTCGGCCAAACCCTTTTTCGTTCTTTCATCTATGTACATACATACATTTCTCTTTTACTCCTTCCCCCTTTATCCACGAAGGATACAGCGACAACACTGTGTACAATCAAAACTCATGGGCAATTAATCATTTTGCTTAGTCATTACATTACATAGATACAAGGATATAAAGGATGGCAGGATACGACAACCGCCCGCCGCCGCCGCCAGTAAGACTCAGCATTGTCGAAAGTCGCTTTTGCAAGATTGCTGCCGTTTGTTTTTCTTTTGTTGTTGTTTTATTGTAGTGTCCTTGTTGATGCAAGGATTTGTTTTCGAAAATGTTTGCTGTTGTTGCTGTTTGTCTGTGTCTGCCTCTATTTCTGTCCCCTGTTCCATATAGCGAATATCCACTACTGAGAATGACCCCCTTCCCAGTGGCAACGGTGACAGCGGTGTTTCCCCGGTATTGTGATTCCATTACATTAGTCATTTGGCGTAATAGAAGAAGAAGAATGGATTAAATGAACACACATAAGTGGAGCGACTGCATATGGTGCCTTTGGTTTGATTAGTCCCACGGGAGAACTAATAAGCTTGCTCTGACGGGATTATTGCAATGTTTTCTCTGCTCATTGTTTGTTGGACTCTGTGTTTTCTTTCGTTTTTCTATATGTGTGCTTATGTGTGTTATCCCTTTTTTTTTGTTTGGATTACACTTTTGGTTGAGGGAGTAGTGACGGGTTTAGGTTAAGATGATACGAATAAGTATCTTCTAGCAACCAAAAATAGGGTGCTGTGAGACATTGTGGAACCACACAACAGAGCCATCTTCCCTTCAACAAGTATAGACTTTAATTGCACTCTACAGTTGCACCTAAAGGGCCTAGTTTGAAAGCCGAATTAAACAGTGTTGATTCCCACCAACAAACATTCACGGAAAACACCTTTCAAACACCAAACACGTCACCATAACCCACCGATCACAACAAAACCGAAACCTGAAAGCCAAACGTCAAATTATGCAAATACCAATCGTCGATGCTAAGTCGGTCTGTCTCCCCATCATGCGAGGTTTCGTTTACAATTGGTAGTGCATTTTTAGCAAGCAATAAAAACAGAATTTATAACGTTCAACAAACGTTCTTTGCATTTTTATTAACCATTCCCCATTGCGGAGACGCCTTCTCATATTATTAAACATATTTCTAAACTCCTCTAAGTTTAGAACATGGTCCTTCGAGCCGGATGGTAAAATGAGGCAAAATATCAACAAGATTGAGACAAAAATCATATCCTTTTTTTCATTTGAACGGTCAGGACAAGAATAATTGAACGTTGGTCAACAGGACTCCAAATAAAATTGGTTGAGGAATTACAGGGTGACTGATGAATATTGCTACATAAACTCAAATAACTTTTTTTGAAATTACATTTTTTTTATAGTTTTTAATTGATTTTAAGTCAGGAGACCTTGGCGGCCAACGAAATGTGGAGTTCCTGAAAATCAGCTGCAATTCTGTCATAACGGGCATGGCTATGTGTGAAGTGACACCATCTTGCTGAAAGGGATTCTCTTTTTTTTGTGTAGTTCTAAGAAGGAAACTACCTTCAACATCTTAAACGTTAGTTTCCTTCAAAAAAGTATGGCCCAACTATGCAGCTTGGTATAACTATACACCACTCTGTAACTCTAGTTGTATACAGTCCTGTCTCATGAAGTACATATTTACGGGTTAGAATGACTCCATATTGGACAGTTTTGCTTTAAATCGAAATGAGCCTGGCCGGACATAAAAATGAAGATTAACATATTGTTGTCCTCTTCCACCATATTTGAATGATCTTCTGCTGGATTCCATTTGCCTGTTATTTGAACTTTGAAGGGAAGTAAGCTCAAATCGTTGTGCAGAGTTATCTGTGGTGAGTTTCTGCTAATTCCCATTTAAGCGAATATGTAAGTTTCGAGTCGAAACGCTAGGATTGGTTTGCATGGCAGCAGCTACAGTAGCAATCGTATCCTGTGTATATCACCGTATCCTAACTAAATGATCTCGATGATAAGAACTTCTTGTGACTGTCCCTTGCTCGGTGAAACAGGTAGCTTGGCTAATCACAGTCCATCTGCTTGGGAGAATGCCGCCAAACGTCCTGTTTGGACTAAAATCACAGACTGCAAAGCATGATAGCGACGCACTATCCAAGTCCTAGTGTTATCGTCCCAATCGTCCATTCGTGTTTTCATCACCAGGATATACAATCGTCTTCTTCAAACTAAAACTCTCTTAACTCTTTTATTGCTTAAAATATCGATATCGCCGGGGAAAGGCGCAATAAGACATAAGCTTTTAAATCTCAGCTTTCTCCATATGTTATTCAATTTTAACTTATCTAATTAAACACCTTAAGGGTCTCTTATCACATGGCAGTGACATTTGAATCCCTTTATGATGTCTCCCATTGTAGATAAGTATGTAGACACGTATATTCAATTCTCCATCCATACGCAACCCGAGAAATGGTTCTAATTCTCCAAGCACAATATGACGCCAACTGCTAATAGCTCACTCAGCTGGTCTCAATCGCAACATCCTAGAAAGCAATTGCTACCATTCAAGGCGTCAGGGGTCAAAGTGATTCCATGATTCCATGGTTCCATATCGCAAGGGTGTACGATGGCTCACAAAGAAAAAAATCATAAAGCAATTTGGAACTCGTACCATCGGAGCCAAGGGGTTAGATTCCATAATTCCGACAATAAAGTTGGTGGCAACATCAACATCAGCATTTGTCCCACTCTCACTTGGTCGCTCTCTGTGTGTAGGAAAATGGGGCGCAACGAATCATGCCAGGACACCATATGAGCAATTGAGTTATAATGACATCGACAGCTTGGGATAACTGCCTCTTGCAGAGAGGCTCTCTGCTACCATTGCACCCCCGAGTGAGACTGTTTGTTTTGATTGATAGTGAAACAATTACTCACCGTGCGGAAGGGCGGACGAGGGAGTAGAGTACTACCGGTGGTGGTGGAAAAGCAAAGCAATTGTCGTGCAATCCTGCAGGATGTCTTCATCTGTCCCAAGCTGCAAAACCCATATTCATACGTACATATACGAAATAAGGATAAGAAGAAGATGAAATGAATTATGGTCAGGAGATTGGATGTGTGTATGTGTGGTAAGAGAAAAAAACTGAAGAAAAAAACTTTTCTTCACACATCCTTTTGACACTCTCTCCCTACTCCACCCCCACGCACGGTGAATAGAAAGTGTCCCACACTTTCTCGCTCTCGTTTCGCTAACATTCCGGAATTCTGTTGGCCCAATTTAAATTCCCTCGAATATATCATCCGAGATGACAGGGCAATTCTCTTATCTGCGAACCCAGCAGCACCAACCACCAGGCCACCACCGCGCCGTCATGGCAGCAGAAGCCTCAGCTAAAGCAGCAGGAGCATTCGGGATGAATATTAAAAAGTAAAATTCTTTCAGTGCCTTGCGCTGCCTGGCTGATGCTGCTGCTGCTCCCATGGCTAGTTCTTCTTCTTCGCCAGGCTAAGTGGAATTGGAAGCTTTTCACCCTCCCAAGAAGAAAAAAAAAAAAAACACTGAAGTAATATCACCGCCTCACCGAGAAGAGGATGCGGATATGTTGGCGTTTGCTTTTTATTTCTGTTATTTATTTATTATTTATTTCTTTCTCTGATGAAGGACGGAAAGGTCTTCTTCGCTTTAAGCAGAAGAGGAGGTTTAGCTGGAATTGGAGCTTAAATTGAAGATTTTCGGGTCGCCTTTGCATTTGTGAAAGATGCCATAACAAGTAAGCGGATGCGGGCACTTTTACTTATGATTGAAATATGAAAGGAAGTGGGTGAGCATCTACAATCGTCTTTAAAATTGTTTATTCTCTTTTACATATATATTTAAACTTTATAAAACATTTAACAAAAACATGAATTAATTTTGAAATTTGTTACGGGTACATGTGTGCAGGTGAATAAAAGATGACAAATGCTGTGGCAAACCGCAGTGCGTTTGCTACCTGAACAAAACTATCCTAGCCATTCTCACAATTTATGGGGGATCCAAAGCAACTTGAACCAGTGCTGTTAGGCTATTGTGTACGTTCTACTATTACATCTCAACAGAGTCTTGTTTCAACTCACCGGAACCCTAAGCAATTTTATATCAGAATTTCATATTTTTAACAAAACCCAGCTTTCGACAAAACTAATACAGTGACCCCCGGATAATTGACACTCGCTGAATTGCTTTCCCCGTTTAATTCATCGGAAAACAGAGCACACAAAATCTAATATATAAAAATCTCATGTCACGGTGTTTGTAGTCGAACTCCTCCGAAATGGCTCGACCGATTTTTATAAAATTTTTTGTGTATATTTGGTTAGCATGAGAATTCCTCGTTAAGTATATTTCATCCCGCTAGGTGGCGCTGGAGTCAAGTTATCAACAATTTCTATATTTATGGACCAAAAATGCTCATATTCGAAATATAGTATGTATGTACATAACGTTGGTTCAGTGCCAAAAGAGAAAATTTTGAATTCTGGACCCGCTAGGTGGCGCTGGAGTCTATATTTTTGGACCAAAAAGGCTCATATTCGAAATATAGTATGTATGTACATATCGTTGGTTCAGTGCCAAAAGAGAAAATTTTGAAATCTGGACCCGCTAGGTGGCGCTGGAGTCAAGTTATCAACAATTTCTATATTTTTGGACCAATATAGTATGTATGCACATAACGTTGGTTCAGTGCCAAAAGAGGAAATTATATAATAAAATCTGGACCCTATAGGTGGCGATGTGGTAGATATAGTAAAGTAAGTAAGTATAGGTGGCGCTGGAGTCAAGTTATTAGATCTATATATATAAAAATTAATGTATGCACAATGTACGTATATGTGTATGTTTGTGTTTTATAGACTCGGAAACTACCCAACCGACTTTGGTAAAATTTTCAGTGTACGTTTTTCTTAATATAGAATACAACATATGTAGCATCAGTGCGGTTCCTCAACAACCAGTGGTTTTGGTGCCTGTCATGCAAAATTTCGTAATATCAGGTGAAATGTGAATATGAAACATTTTGGTCAATTAATATAGACAGACAGACAGACAAACAGCCAGACAGATAGATAGATAGATTGACAGGCAAACAGATAGACAGACAGAGCGTCCGATTCTTCGAATGACAATGTACATATGTATTGTAAGTAACACTATATTTTTAAGACACGGGCGAAGCCGGGCGGGTACCGCTTAAATGCGTTAGAAGAATGCTGAAGAAGAGTCGAATCACAGTAAAACCTCCTAATTGGGTGACCAGGAAAATGCGAACCTGATTGGAAGCACCGACTGAACCAAAGTTCATTTTGTCCCTTGTTAAATGATACTCATATGTTAAATACTTCAGTTTATGTTAAATTCAGAGGGGTCCGCTTGAAGAGACGAAGGTCCTTCATAGTTTGTGAATCAATCTACTTTTTTTACCAACTCGTATGCCAGTTTGTACTCTTGGTGAATCTAAGAAGATCGAATAGCTTTGAGTTTTCCAGCTCTGCAATGTTTTCCAAGAATTTGTGGCCAAGGATGCGTTGTTCTTGTAGCGCGGGCAGTTAATATACAACATAGAAGATTTACTATTTGCCCCGGATGTTTCCGGTAGTCTGAGCGATATCAGTTCGCATAGTGGACACCTGCTCCAGTATCTCAATTTTTTTAGCCGTGCGTCGTATCAGTGAAGAATCTTATTTCATGATCGCCGATCACCTTATTTAACTGCAAGTCTTCCCTACAGGGAACAGGATCGGTGTGTTCAATTTTATGTCGTTATTGGGAGTAATGTATTCTGAAGTCTTGGCTCCCTTGCTTCCCTTTATAAGTTTTTTGTTTACTCCTAGTATCGCCGCAAGTGGATGCTCTATAAGTTCAAAGGCTCGCTTTGCTCTTGAAGCTTTAAAGAACGAATCTAGGGGAGGGTAATAAAAGATTATGGTAAGTGCCCCTGTCGCTCTTTCAGATGGGATTCCATGAGCTTGCTATTCATTGGCAAGAATTTGCCTGAGACTATGATAGCTAGTCATCCACATAAGCTAAATCTGAACTCGTTTTTCCATGAAGTCCTGGAGGATTTTTGCAACGATGAGGGCTGGTTAAAAAGTCTACTGACCTGTATTCTTTATTCTCCAAATCCGCTATCTTCTGACCTACCATTTAGATAAGGATGCTGTGCACCACTGAGGTCTCGAGGACTCATCTTAGTTCTAATGTCCGAGTCTAAAAGTCTGTCTAGGAATTTTAGGAGAAACGACGAAAGACTAATAGACCTGTAATTATTTGCGGTAGAGTGACTTAGTTTATCTGCTATTGGAATGGAAACTACCCTTACCTATGTATGTATGTACCCACCGGGAAGTTTTTTACTAGGTGTGGTACATATTACAGTCAAACTTCCCTATAGTGAATCCGCACGGGACCAGAAAATCACTTCGTTATACAGAATTTAGGAATTTTTTTTATCAACTTTTGTTAATATTATTCAGTAATTTTAGTTTGGATTACACTCTTCCATTTTTCTTCCTCAGCAAAATCTCATCGCCAGAAAGGTTCGAAAAACGTCAATTGATGAAGAAATTCGTCCCAATTTAGGTAACACTTTATCCGCATCCGCCAATTCTTCTTCACCGGTCAACTTTTGCGGACTCCCCTAATTATGTCTTACTTTTTTCTCGGTGCAAAATTCGTTATATGGAGACAAAAACGATTTCCAGCTACAAAATTCGTTCGTTGTAGAGAAAAATTCGCTGTATGGAAATTCGTTATAAGGAAATCAAAACACACTAAAGGTAGAACGAAAAAACTGTGTACTTGAAAAAAAATCGTATTAGGGAGAGCTTCGTTGTATAGAGGTTCGTTATAGGGAAGTTCGACTGTACTATAAGGAAAGCATAAAGATTGTACTATCCAGGCAGGCAGGTTTAATGGTCCGCCCATGTCGGATATCGCTTCCAGTGCTGTGTAGTTCGTCGGTATCTCCTCTGTTTTAAGGTTTATACCAGTGTTCGTTCAGCCGGGTAAGTGCGTTGCCATTAGTAATTTCAATGATTCTTTGCTGAATACAGTCCACGTTCTATCAGACTTCTTGACATCAGCTGGGGCTTATATTTCCTGAAGCCTTTTGGATTCATTGCAGTTCACAGATTTGTATATATACTTTAACTTTCAATGAATTACGTTCCTGGCTGAACACACTCATTTTAAAATAGTTAGCTATGTGAATATGTGCGCTGGATAGTCAAATTTCGAAGACTGCTTGCATAGATATTATTTTCTTCTTGTAGATTGTTTCAAGTCATGGCCACTAACCAAAACAACCGCCGACGACGACCAGTCATATCCCTTGCTCCAGATTGTTATTACACGGAAACTGTCAAAACAAAACAAGATTATTCCTCAGACCTCAGTCATCGTACAAGTACTCGTACTTCGTACATCCATGCGTATACAAGAAACATCCCCTCTGGGAGTCTGGAGTAAACAAAAGTCAAACGAAATCCCAGCGCCTTTGGTATCCTTAATAAATCTTAATAAATTAATATAAGAAAAATTAATAAGAGCGACGAAAGTATTAAGTCCGTGAATCCTATGTTAACTGCTAAGTTAAGATTAATGACTCTAATAAATCCTTGCGAGGGATAGTTTCTCATCATGTACTTCCTGGGTAGCATCGCGCCAGCTTAAGCTGTATACGTACACACATAGGAGGCGACAGGCGACAACAAACAACCAGACGAACAACGGACTGACACACTACGCTCACATTACTTTGATTAAATTCAATTTTTGGCATCCCTTAGCCCAGTTACTTGTACAAGGGAAGCCATACGCAAGAAAATGCAACACAACATCTAACCAGGGGTGGTATTTTAAGGGTGGAAAAATAATAATATTCTCCAATCTAATTACGACTTAATCAGGTACATGCGGGACTGTGATTAAGAACAACGAAAAAGGCTGGCAGCCAAAAGGTTTTCCGTTTCGACTTCCACCACCCACCCCGGAGTACACTCGCATAAGGGTTTCTGCTTGATGATGGGGTGTAGATTACTACATACTGTCGCAAAATTGCGCACCCATTGTCTCATTGTTGTTGCGTGTGTTAATCTGGTGCGGCGATGAGGTAATGGCAAAGTGCTACATCACCATTGTGATGCAACCGAGATAGAACGGATTTGGGTTCTACTCGTAGCTTTTTGTGTCTTGCTTCGGCTTTGTTTGGATGGAAATTGCGAAATGAGGCAGAGGACAATAATTCAGTAAAACACGTTACATGTCAATGCGTTAATCATATAATCCCATTACAATACAACGGTATTGAGGGTAGCGAGAGTGGTCCTAACATCGATGAGGCAAGGTGGTTTAAAAAAATAGATGCGATGGTCGCTTTGGTGGTGGTGAATCTTATTAGTTCTCAAGCTCAGATCAGATAATGAAGCGATGCTGATACCGGTTCCTCCCGTCTATCTGAAATGGACATCCCCGGATAACATCCCCGTTATGGGTGCGAACTGAAAATGTTTTCACTAGTTGATCCTTTCACTGAATTATGTATATGTAGCTTTGAAATTGCAGTGACTAACTTATCCCGCTGCATTATGTATCTCTATCTTAAAGGGGTAGCTGGGTAGATAGTGACAGCCAGTCAACCGAAATTTTTAGTAATTTTTAAATTCTTTTAAAGACGGAATCGACCGCCTTATATAACACTCTATGTTTTCTCCACACCCCCTGTAAAAAGCTAATTTGGTTTAAGACCTTCCCCTTCCCACTACCAATCTGTTCAACTCCTTCCGGCTACCTCTTCCATGGCCACCATTGACCCCTTACTCCAGGTCATACTCGTATTTAAATATTCACCAACGGGATAATTGTTTCGTAACGACCACTAACGGAAACCGTCAATGTCAGCGAAATCCTCGCGCACACAAGTCACTCGGATTTCATTGCGAGAAGGCGCTGTGCGCCTGCCACCAAAGTAATATCAATTCCAAGGCAAATCTCTTGATGGGGTCGTTATACATTCAGATAGGCGATCTCAATGGCCAATAAAGCCGTCAGAGAGCCATTTAAAGATATACCACCACCATCCAGACGGAAAATACGCTAAAAGCATGTCTATATCCTGTTGGCTGATGGCTGTGATGGCGGTGGATCCTTCTCAATGAGCTTTTCAAACAAAAGAAAAAGAGAATTAGAATTTCTCTTCAACTCGAAATGGTACTCTCTGTTTCTGTACTAAAGGAGGGGGATGGTTATTAGACAGCTTATCCGCTCATCTATCTACCGCTATGCGTTTACTAAGCGGGAATATACGGGGCGACAACAAACATCGGCAACGTCGTAAAAAGTTTGTTTCTTTTTTCCTCCCGTTTTTTGTGTGTTGTTGTCTTCCAAATTCGCATAACAAAAAGAAGTCAAATAACAAGCAAATAACCGTTATTCTCATAGTGATTCTTCCGGTGTGCCGCCAGCTCATCAGATCCGGGGCTAGGCGAAAAAGTGTCATGAGCTGGGTGCTGTGGGGATGCGGCAACGGAAGAGGTGAATGCTGCGATGTTTTCGCAAGCAATTTCCTTTTTATGTTATTTTAATTTTATGTTATTGTTATGACAACAATGAAATTGAATGTGACGCGCCAAGCTTTACACACACGCACACAAAACAGAAACAGGAACAGGACTCCGACTACGGTTCGTATCCGCCTGATGGGTGAAGAATTCTTTTTTATTGTGTGCGGTAGCACATTTAAGGATCAAAGATAGCATCACGATGGGTTATTTTCCACCTTGGGAATCATTTATATTCGTTCGCGAATTAATTCGTTTGTTCCGCAACCTGTTCGAGATGATGGCACACGTTGAGTTTTATTGTTTCCATTGCCATTGCCATCCACATGATGTGTGATTTTTTTGTCTTTAGATGAAACTTGGGGCTGTTCACGTGGGTAATTGATGGGACAAGAGTTATCTGTCTGATTAAATTCTTTTAAATTATGTAGATACATGACAGGAGCGTGGAATGGCTTCTATACTCCATAGGTTATGACGTGCATGGAAAGTGCTTCAACAAGTATGGAACCTAATGGCGATAAACCGACGTAGACTGATGTGAGACCCTTAGCTTTTGGAAAGCTAAAGCTTACCCGAACATTGGGGTAGCGTTTTTTCGAACGAAGGACGATTTACCCAAATAAAGTAGCTTTTTACAAAATCCCATCCTCCTTAGTTCGAAGGGACCAAATGCTCATTTCAAGGATTAGAACCATTTATGAGTCTTACAATGATCCTAAAGTCATTTCACCGTATGTATAGCTATGCACGTCTGATAACACTTTCGTTGTTAGCAAAACTTATTCCAGACTTATTCTAGACTTACTCAGACAGTCAGACATGTCTGACAAAATATCTTAAATTTATTTATTGCTTCTTTCAAGAACATCCATAGGCTTTTTAAGACTATCGATAATAACAATGTTGTGGAACGTCCCTTAGGTGGATTTACGTCCGCCTAAGGGAGTTGTCCGTCCAGGGGATGAATACATTCTTTTTGCAATACATTATTACCTTAATTTCTTCTTTTCTTAAAGTGGCGCTACAGCTCGGGGTGAACCTGGGCCTGCTTCTCGCAACCATTTTTGTGTGCGTGTTATATTTTTGCACGAATAGAAGGGACCTACAGTTTTTTTGCCGATTCCGGACGAGTTGAGAAGCTCAATCGTGACAAATGATACTCTTTGATGCTTGTCAGACATTCGAAAGTGGTGGCAACCGCGAAAATCCTTTTGTGAAGTAACTCTTCTTAGATTATGGTTACTTATACTATAATCATAATATACAGGACTCAGAATTCTTGAGAAAGACATAACGGAATATTTACTAATACCGAAATGTAACCCATTCGTATCACACCAATTCTGAACACTTGCAATATTGTTTTGCAACTCAATTGTATCCGCGACAGATTGCACTGATTTAAAAATGTTCCAGTCGTCAACATACAAAAGACAGTTAGAGTGAGAAACATAAGAAGGTACATAAGTCATTGATGAATAGGAGGAAGAGTAGAGGACTAAGGTGACTGCCTTGGGGCACACCAGACAAATTAATGACAGAAAAGCACCAATTTCAACAAATTTTCTTCGATTCATTGGAGCACTGCTCAGCCATTTCAATCGTTTCGAATGAAAGCCAAGAAACTGCAACTTCTCTATAAGGGCATTGTGTTGAACACAGTTAAATGCCTTTGATAGTCGGTGTAAATCGAGTCGCCTTGAAGACTTTCCTGAGACTGTAGACAATACTTACTTAACGGGCTCCCGACCCGTGAAGAGTCTCTGCCTGAGACACGGCAGCCTTCCACTCTCCTCGATCCCGGGCACGCTGCTTCCAGTTGTCTAGACCAAGCGCACTGGCATCCGCGGTAGCTTAGTCCTTTAACCGGGGGTTCGCTCTTCCTTATCGTTTCGAACCTAGGGGTGATCGAAGATCCTCTTTGCTGGAGCATTGTTGTCCATTCGCTTGATGTGGCCGAGCCAGTGTAGTCGACGTGTTTTGGCTTTTCGGACTACATCCACATCTTGGTACAGCTCATAGAGTTCGCGGTTGTATCTTCTCCTCCATTCGCTTTCCTCGCATACGGGACCGAATATCCGACGAATAATTACAAAATCTGCTCTGCTTTCCTGGCTTATCGTCCAACACTCGGCTCCATACAGCAGAACTGGCAAGATCAATGTTTTGTAGAGCATGAATTTTGTTTTTCGAGTTAGGAGTTTTGAACCCATTTGTTTTGCCAAACCGAAGTAGCAGCGATTTCCTAGGGTAAGTCTTCGTCGAATTACCACTAAGGTGTCATTCGTGGAGATGATGTTTACTACAAGGTAGGTAAACTCCTTAACCACTTCGAAGTTACTGTTGCCAGCAGTGACGTTTTGTCCTAGGCGGTGGACAGATATTTGTTTGTTTGTTGGCAACATGTACTTGAATTTATCCTCATTCAAGGCAAACTCGTTTCGCCTGTTCTTTAATTGCCGTAAAGGCGTCGCACGCTGGGAGCGACCGATGATGTCGATGTCGTCTGCGTATCCCAGTAGCTGGACAGATTTGTGAAAGATAGTGCCTACCGTGTTCACACCTGCCCTGCGCACTATCTGTTCTAGAACAAAGTTGAAGAAATCACATGATAGCGCATCTCCTTGCTTTGTCCAGTCATCGGGCATGGCTTCATCCACCTATACTTGGTTGATGACTTGGTGCATGCACCCTACCAAAGCATCACCACCATGTTTGAAAAACTCTGCTGGTAAACCATCAGAGCCGGCGGCCTTGTCATGTGAAGACAACCCTGAAAGGATATCTTCCTTAGTTAAATGCAATAGTCCTAAGTCTGTAATTGTATTTGTACGCGTTCCTGAATTGTAGATGATCCCTTGAAATCGATGTAGGCCTTTAATTTGCAATTAAGCAGTATTGGACGCCGCGCCGTATAAAGCCATTTTCAAAGGGAACTGTTTTTCGTACCCAAAGAAATACTTGACAGTGTTTGGGTTGAGCACCAAGTTGTGCACCAGAGTGAAGTGTACTGAAGAATGAAGCTCACTTTCATTTGAAATCAAACACCTTTATCCTCCTTTCAGAGTGAATAATCGAGGAAGTAACCAATTAAAAAAAGCACCTAAAGAAAGAGCCCATGGGTATTCTTCAAAGACAAGAAAAAGCTCAGAAGAAAGAAACTCATCTGATCCTAATCCGCTTTTAAATCCAAACCCATCAAAACAGCTTACATGCTAAGTCTCTTGTTAACAAGGTAAATATTTTCCCGGATCACAACTCCTTCAGGATCCCTTTTTTTCACACGTTTCCCCTTCAAAAAAAAGTCCATCATAACATCAATTGCAGCCATATACTCGTATATGGGTATACTATGCGGTGATGTATCAACTTTGTAACCACCGACCGACCGTCAATGTTCAGACTCTCAAGTGCTCGTTTGCTCTTGAAACTCAAGAGGCCACCGGGACAACCACCTTCCATCAGTCATCATCCATTCTTGACTTGTCGTCTCGGCTGTTAAAAAAAAACCATACTCGCTACAATTGATTGAAATAAAAACCGCACTTAACATACGATTCAGGAGGCCATTTGCAGGGAAGCATCACTCACAACAAAAGCAGGGTTGTACTCGTATACATGAGAGACGAGACGACTGAATTAAATACACGAGGGGGCGTGTTAATCCTCTTGTTGTCCTTTCTTTGCTCAGGCCACTGCCATAGCAGATGTAAGATAATTTTTCCTTTTAAAGTGCCTCTCGACTGGCAGATCAGATTCTGTGGTATATTTATTTCGCAAACACGGAAATAACTGACACTGTCAGGCGACAAACACATCCTTGAGCCAGGACACTTGAAAAAAAGGAGACACTTCTCGTGTTAACTTATTGAGACTCAAGCATCAATATTTTGTCACACGAATAACAACCACCCCTTTCTGTTTATTGTGGAGCCACATGGCGATATTTCTGCTGGATCCTGTATGTCCTGTGGACGAAAAGTTTCATTTAAATTGCATGAGACTTTACCTCATTTATAGGAGAAGTACGGATACTGGGGAACATTGCATTATTAAAGCTTACTGCGATGTCAATTTCCATGTGGAGCGAGTGTAAACTTTACGGAGCGCGGAGCTCTATAAATAGCGCACAAGGATGGCGCAATGATCTTGAGGCAGGTACAAATATACAACTGCATACAGAAGCGCCATGCATAAATGCAGACGGCATTCATAGACGCGTCTGAAAAGTGTCAACCACTCGCTTGTACGAGTATGTGCAGTTGGGTATGTGCGATGGAGGAAGAAGTAAACATCCTTGCTGGTTCCTTTTGTGCGAGATTACTTATTCATGAGAACAAATGAAGTCCTCATTTGTAGATTGTAGGTGTTCAATTGGATGTTTTATTTGTACCTCGTGGCCTTTTTTTTTGTTTTTTCCATTTCGTTTTCATTTCCAACGAATGTAGGGGATGAATTATTGATGCTCCTTCAGTTTTTGGGGGTTCATAAATATGGGAAGATCTTAAGTCTTCTTGAAGCTGTTTGCTTCTTCCGAACCAATCAAAATGATATTTTTGAAAATGAAAAGGAAGAAGATGATTCCCATATTATACAGGGTTTTCAGTTTTCAAATGAAGAAAAATGGGAGTTTTGAAATTTGGTATCGTTGTCTCGTAACATCGCCTTAGAAATATCTACATATTTAATGTTCTTTTCTTTTAACTACTGAAACAAAAAATTTATATAAAACATAGAACATAGATATCCAGCTTATGTTCTACTGTTCTAAGCTGCAAATGTAAATTTTTAATGATTTTCTCTAATTCTCTAGTATTAACAATGGTATACAAGCCAAAAGCAGGTATTGATAAAGACTGATTAAAACCTAATTTATTGGACCAGGATTGCACCTTTCCGATGTACTTACAAATAGAGAGAGCGATATTGCAGTGCAGTTCAGGTCAAAGAATATATAGATACTGGACGAAATAACATCGCCTACCAGATGATGCCAGTAGTTGTAGTTCAAACCGGAAGTTCCAAGGATTAGTTAAATTTGTAGAATGTTCAAAAAAAGTAATTAACATTTTTTTATTCGGTCTAGGATCAATATTTTCAGTGTGCTATGGAAGAATATCAGCGGACAAACTATAGAGACAGGGGCACCGTGGCGTTGGACTACTAACCGTGATGCCCAGCAAACACCTAAACGTTTTTCACGGTACCAACTCTTCTGAATGTCTGACAAGCATTCAAGAGTATCATTTATTATGATGAGCTTCTCAACTCGTCGTTCGGTAGACAAATGCTTGCGTGAAGCTAGCCCTGGCTCGCCTCAAATCGTTACTTACTTACTTAGTTGGCGCTACAGCTCGAGGTGAACCTGGGCCTGCCTCTCGCAACCATTTGTGCGTGCGTGTTATATTTTTGCACGAATGGAAGGAACTTACAGTTTTTTTGCGGTCTCCGAACGGCGAGCTCAATCGTGACAAATGATACTCTTTGATGTTCGCCAGACATTCGAAAGTTGTGGCACCGTGAAAAAACTTTTAAGGTGTTAGACCCGGCCAGGAGTTGAACCCGGGAAGCATTGCGTCGTAGTCCAACGCACTAACCACCACGGCCACGGCGCACGGTGGGACGAAACGGTAGAATTACTGGACATGGCATTTTCACGCAGTTATTTCCACTAAAAAATTTCACCGTGGATCATATTTTATGAATTTTTTCACGCTGAATCGAATGATGAAGTCTGTTTGGCTGTAGGAGCAACGCAAACGAAGCTACAGCCCACAGAATATC
The DNA here is from genome assembly GCA_949775065.1 of Brachyopa scutellaris. NCBI lineage: Eukaryota > Metazoa > Arthropoda > Insecta > Diptera > Syrphidae > Brachyopa > Brachyopa scutellaris. The sequence continues at coordinate 113,749,429 of OX459114.1, read as the reverse complement.
CACCTTCGGTTTTATTTAGTTTTATATGAAACTAGCTGATCCGCCCGGTTTCGCCCGTGTACACAAACAGTCTCTTCTCGGTTTAACGTTTTAATTTCAACTGATTTAGTGAATGATCTCTCGTCCCACCGCCCACCTATTTATACAGAAAATTTGACAAAATTCTATGTACCCATGTACCTATGTAGTATGTAATGTACATACATCTAGTAGGTATGCATAGAAGTTCCAAAGTGTGCGTTTATGAGTTGCCGCTTCCGTCTAGTATATTTAGTTTTTTTGTGAAATTATGAAGCAAAAAGGACACCTGTCAACTTACGCAATGTTTATTTATTTAATGAATGGATACACATTAAGAATATACTTCTTATAAATTAGTGCTAAGGTAAAATTAAGCAAAATTAAACATTGGAAATCACTACTTCAATGCAAAATCAGTTGGTTTTGTACACCATTCTTTAATTCAAGTGTCAAATGGACTTATGTCGCCATCTCTATCTATCTGTCTGTCTGTCTGTCTGTCTTTTTTTTTTGTTTGGTAAGCGGAGGGGGAACCTTCCATAGGCACCGATTCTCCATGAAATACGGTAGTGTGAGATTCTTACTCACTAAACCTAACCTCCGCTAGCTCAGATCCTCCTGTCTGTCTGTCTGTGTACCTGTCTGTCTATCTGTCTGTCTGTCTGGCTATCTGTCTGTCTGTCCATCTGTCTGTCTGTCTGTCTATCTGCCTGTCTGTCTATCTATCTGTCTGTCTGTCTGTCTGTCTGTCTATCTGTCTGTCTATCTGTCTGTCCATCTGTCTGTCTATCTGTCTGTCTATCTGTCTATCTATCTGTCTGTCTATCTGTCTGTATACCTGTCTGTCTATCTGCCTGTCTGTGTACCTGTCTGTCTATCTGTCTGTCTGTGTACCTGTCTGTCTGTCTGTCCATCTGTCTGTCTGTCTGTCTGTCCATCTGTCTGTCTGTCTGTCTGTCTGTCTACCTGTCTGTCTATCTGTCTATCTATGTGTCTGTCTATCTATCTGTATATCTGTCTGTCTGTATGTCTGTCTGTGTACCTATTTGTCAGTCTGTCCATCTGTCTGTCTGCCTGTCTATCTATTTATCTATCTGTCTATCTGTCTGCCGGTCTGTCTATCTATCTATCTATCTGTCTATCTACATATTTGTCTGTCTATCTTTCTATCTAACTGTCTGTCTATCTGTCTCTCTGTCTATCTGTCTATCTACCTGACTGTCTGTGTATATGTCTATCTATCTGCCTGTCTGTCTATCATATATTGTGAATATGAGTAATTTTGGTCAATTATTATAGATTTCGTTAATAACTCGACTCCAGCGCCACCTATCGGGTCCAGATATAGTAGTTTTCTCTTTTGGCACTACACCAACATATATTGTGAATATGAGTAATTTTGGTCCATTTATATAGATTTTGTTAATAACTCGACTCCAGCGCCACATATCGGGTCCAAATATAGTAGTTTTCTCTTTTAGCACTACACCAACATATATTGTGAATATGAGTAATTTTGGTCCATTTATATAGATTTTGTTAATAAATCGAGTCCAGCGCCACCCATCGGGTCCAGATTTTTAAAATTTCGGCCCCGTTGTGGTGTTACCTGGTTCAATACGAATCCAACAAAAAAATTCCCATGCAAATCGGATGATGTTCAACCGAGTTATGTTGATACAAACAGACACCAATTCATTTTTATATACATATATACATAGATAATATTTCGTACGAATTATAATAATTTTTAACTGCAATAGGCACTAATCAATTGTTTTTGAAAAAAGCTTACTTTGGTTGTTCTAAGTTTAATACACTAAAAGTTATAATTGAATAACTGTTTATACCTCTTTCTCCGAAGAAACTTTTTTGAACACCCTGTAACTCACTGGGTGTTCAAGATAGACACCCCCTCACATACGAATTTTTTCATAACATGAACCAAAGAATCAGATCCCAAAATATCTATATCCCAAACTGGACCACCCTGTATACAGGCACTGCTTATGGTTTTATTTTATGATGGGAGGCACTTGTTCAAACATAAATATCGGGCGGAGTCGGACCATGTCGGATATAAATCTTTCACATATCTTTCACTAAATACCTAAGATAAATACCTGTGAAGCCCATTTTTCGGAACAACTCGGAACTTTTTTGTACGGGTTGAATTTCCTGAAAATACTGTCAAAAAAGACGTTATTTCCAACAAAAAATTACATACCCTGTCTACTTAAGAACATAGAATGTTTCTATTTCCTGGCATTATTTACTACTAAACTATGTAAAATGAGAATATTAAAAATAAGACTCAAACATTCTTCCCGACCTGATTATATTGCGATAAACGAAACCCAATTTATCACGAATTTTCATTAAAATTGCAGATTTTTATACTCGTTTTTGAGGTTGTTTATTGAAAAAACGTGTGGAAAAATGAGACCGTGGGTGCCAAAATTTAATTGACATGTTCCCCAGTGCCTATATAACAGCTGTGTATACTTTGGAAAGCCGTACTAGATACATGCAATTTCTACCCATGTCGCAATTTTTACACCATTCGTCCCACTGTGCGGCGGAAGAATTTAATATAATAATAATAATATAATAAAAAAGGAAAATGTATTCTGTTGCACTTCGGATGGACGAAGAAACAAGTGAAGAACGGTTTGAGCGGAAAATTATACGGGACAAAGCAAATATTACTGAAAAATGTGATAAATGTGATTCCTTTTTTCAAATCCCGGAATTCCGGGATTGAAAATTAGCTTTGGGATTGAAATCCCTAGTTGCATTAGAACTGGATTCACAGTTATTCCAAAACTTCCCCAAGTCTCACCGGATCTTAAATAAAAGTAAAAATCCATAGTAATTTCCATTTATACGTCCATATTTGCCCATCCACGACACGAGAGTATTCGTTTTCATAAACTTGACGAAAGTAAGCCGCCAAATTGAATCTCATTAGCCAGGGACGTTCGTTTCGAAATACCGATCGGTATATTATATATGTTTGGCCAAAGTTATCTATTTAGTATTGAAAAAGTATTTGAATTTAAGTCCTTGCACCTGGAAGAATTGTTTATATATGTAAAACCGGCGCGCGTTCACAAAATGGTACATTTTCCAAGATCCACTATGTAGCTTTGATTACCAACTCCTTTGTCATGGACCGTGTCATCATTTGTTAAGATTCTCTGTTCTTCTGCTCAACAAATACTAAACAATAAGAGGAAACAACACTCATTCACTTTGCAATTATTCAAAATCTCATACGTATTTTAGTTAATAGAGACGCCTGAGCACCGAACTCATGGAAGTCCTCCCACAAATGTATCTTTAAATTGCTAAGCGAATATACCTACTGACATTCTCGTCGCCTTAGGCAAAACGACTCTACGACCAAAAGAACAAATCTCAGTACGGCACGTATAACAAATTGATCTGGAAATCGGACTCATTATCCAAGCGGCTACCAGCCCGCCCCCAGAAAGCGGTCCACGCCAGCCCACTACTCTCCGTTTGTCTGAATAAAAGTATAAAAAAAAAACTCCCGATGCCAGCAAAAGTCATGCAACCGGCAATTTGCTCAAAATAAATGCTTACCTATCCAATTTAACAACAAATTAATGACAGCGAATTTATATCGTCGGCACACATACACATCCATAGGCAGGCAGGCAGGCAGCTAGCTCTCGCTTTTCCTTGGTTAGACAGGGAGTGGTGCGGAGTTATCGGCATCGTCATCGTTCTGTTGTGTCATCGTCAACATTACGAGTACCATCGGTGCCTTTGCATTTATTGAAAATCTCCAGCTTCAGCTTTGGCTAGGATCAGCATCAGCATCAGCATACGTTAGACACAGCCAGCGCTGGGCTGAGCCGGGGCCGGAGCGAAGGTGCATGTTGTTTGGGCGGGATTCGGGTGAATTTTCGGACACACAATACACATGAGGTTACACCTCCTTTGACACGTGACATGAAAAGTCATTTAGCCTAAAGGCGAAGGCCGATTGTCTGTGTTATTGAGCATCGACATGGAGTCTCATTCATATCTGGTCTCTGTGATTCTGCTGCCTGCTGCTGCTGCTGATGATGATGACAGTCGGTCTGGGGTTGGTGGAACTTGAAACACATCAAAAGGAAATGTCCTTGTTTTGTGGGTGGATCTACATTTGCAGATACGAGCATAACTCTTCTGGCTAAATTCTCATTCGTGCCTTCGTCTTCTTCTTCATCATCATCATCATCATTGATTCTCCTGAGAATTGACTTCATTTGGCTGGATGATGATGATGATGCCAGTTCCGAGTGAGGGCTTCGTTTGGAAGTGATTATAGATAGATTTATTGGTGCAGAGCGACAAATGTGGGTAGGAGGTTAGTTGTGGGTCGTATCTGTGCCAACGACGCAACACTGCGAAGAATGAGGTGGTGATGTCTGTGCAGGTCTCTGGTGAGTTAAGTGTCATGTAAGATTGTCAAATGGTTCAATGTTGCCGAGGATGGGAGTTTGACAAATGTGCATTTAAGGGATTTTCTTCGATTCCGGTCATGACAATCGTTCGGAATAAAAACACGAATTACGATTTGAGAATGCAAATTATTACACCACAAATAGACAGATATATAGACCGAAATAAAGAGAAGACAAGAGACTGAGAGGAAATATGAGAGATTTATGGGCGTATTATGAGAGATGAGGATTCAACGAATGAAGAACGGAAAATGTTGTCGAAAATTCATGAAAATTAGTTTGGACATCCAGATCCAGCCAGCATTGTTTTAGTGAATGAAATAATGCACTTAAATGAAGATAAAATATTTAAATAAATAAAAGACTTTAATGAAAAATTCTTAAACCCGGAAAACGCACCAGAATCGCACTTATTTCAACCTCTTCTTTTGTTCTTTAATTCAACTATTTAAAAGCAATGGTTAAGTAGGACGGCTCTGAGGGAATGAGTTCGGTCTTTAAAACGAAAGAAAAAACGTGTCAGCCGTGATCTTAGCCTTTCAAGGAACCCAGTTTCGACATCTTGACTTCGACTACGACTTCCAGTTTTTTTTTTATAATAGTTTGCTCTCTGAATCAGAGATTATGGTATTTCATTCAACCAAGCATTATTACTACAGTGAAATCTCCCCTAGACAGACAGTGACGGTGACAACATTTTCGTCCGCCAAGGTGAGTTATCCGTCCAAAGGAGAAACACAATTTCAAACAAACAAAAAAATACATAAAAAAACTCTACTTTATTTGAAACGAGTAACAAAACAAAAAAGCGAAAACAAACAGAACAACAACGATTGAGAATATAATACTCGCTGGGAGAATATTTCATAGAGAAATATTGTTTTTTTTCTATTTCATTTTACCTATTTATATTTAAGTACACGCACAGAAAATTTCAAGTCAATCCGTCAATCCAGAAGTTTCACGAATATTTGTAAAGATATCAGAGCGCTTTCTTTACTTTATGTAAAGTGCCTTTCAAACTTTAAACGCATTTTTCTCAAAACCATGTTGTTATAGTCGGTGACCACGATTTCTCGGAAACTGCTGAACCGATCCGATCCGTCTCAAATTTTAAAAAAATATAGAGATAAAAAAAATATTTTTAAAAACAAGCTTTAATGAACTAAAAAGTAAAAAAATAATTTTTTTCCGAGTCACCAATGTGTGACTATAAATTAAAGCTTGGGGCACTCAGGCACAAGACAACACATACACTATGTGCAACGAGGACGGAAGAAGAATTAGCAGAACACATTTTGTGCCACTGTTACTGTTTAGTTAGACCTCGTCATCGTCATTTGGCCAAATTTTACCTCGAGCCTGAGTGCCCCAAGCTTTAAGTTATAGTCACACATTGGTGACTCGGGAAAAAATTATTTTTTTACTTTTTAGTTCATTAAAACTTGTTTTTAAAAATAGTTTTTTTATCTCTATATTTATTTTCAACTTTTTAGTATCTGAATTTTTTTTTTACAAATTTACGTCTATACGTATGTATGTATATTAGCTTGGGTGGGTTGGATATGAGAAAGTTTACTCAATATGTTTGAGATTCTACTCACCCTTTCATTTGATACCCATGCCATGGTGGTTGTGAAGAAAAAAGTAATTCGCCATCTTGGGGCACCCACCACATATTTATTTATTTATTTATTTATTTATTTATTTATTTATTTATTTATTTATTTATTTATTTGTCTTATACATGCTAACACAGTAAGAGTGCACTTATAAGTCTGTGAGAGATAAACAGTATTGATTTAAATTTACAATAAATTTTAGCTTAAATATATTAATTTAATTTAAATTAGAGTATGTTATTTTATTTAAATTTTAATGCTATTACAGTTTTATCAATTTTTATCAATTTTTATTTTATTTTACTTTTAAACTAAACTTGAATTGAAATTTCTGGAAAAGTGGAGGGGTAAGGAGAAGTTAGTTGCTCTGATTTCTAAAGAAATATTGAAGTTCGCCTCTAAATCGTCGTGCGTCATCTAGTTCTCGAATGTTACGTGGGAGTGAATTCCAAAGACGGATAGCAGCAATGAAAAACTGTCTCTCAGAAGTCAAACATGTAAATCGCGGAAGCAATAAGCAAGCAGATCTATTGGATGCCGGAAGCTGGATTTTTTCGTACAGATAAGTTGGTTGCTTACTTTTAAGGATACCGAAAAGAAGAATGATCGTTCGAAATTTAATATAATTTGTAAAGGACATGTTCACCAGGTTTTTAGCAAATTGTGAAACGTGATCATATCTTCTGAGACAGTAAACATATCGAATGGTGCTGTTAAATGCTACTTGTAGCTTCCTTTTACTATCAGCGTCACATGCATAAAAAATTTCGCACCCGTAAATAAGCAAAGGGATAACTAAGGATTTAGCAAGTATCAGTCGTGTTTTCAATGGTGTAAACTTTTGAGCAGTCCATAGTGTTCGAAGAACGCCATACGTCTTTCCCACCGTGGAGTTTATATGATTGTTCCACGTTAGTGTTCTATTGAAGACTACACCTAGATTTTTAGAAGAATCAACAAATTCTATACTTGAGCCGTTAAGCATTATAACCGGAAAATATGATAGGTCTAGTTTAGTTTTAGATATGACCAAACATTTACATTTTCCTGGATTAAGTACTAAACCACATTTTGATGACCAATCGGAAACTCGCTGAAGTTCTTCATTTAAATTACTAGCGCAATCCTCAATGAGCCCCAAAGGACAACTTTGGTGAATCTGAATGTCATCAGCATAAATGTGTTTCGATGAGCTTAATATAGCGGAAGAAATATCATTTATATATACTGAGAATAGCAGAGGCCCCAGGATCGATCCTTGAGGAACACCTTTAGTCAAGGGAAGAAAGTCAGATAGGACCCCCTCTAGTGACACAGCCTGTTTCCTTCCACTTAGATATGAGGATATTAATTTAGTAGCAGAAGAAGAAATGGAAAAGAAATGAGTTAATTTATTCATTAGAATAGAGTGATCTACCATATCAAAAGCCTTTGAAAAGTCTAATAATACTAAAAAAGTTACATAGTCATTATCCAGTTTTTCTCTTATGTCTTCAACTACATCCAGTAAAGCTGTTGTACAACTATGTTTAGCACGGAATCCTGACTGAACTGGAAGCAACAAATTATTACGCGTTAGAAATACATTCAGTTGTTTATGCATAATCCTTTCACATATTTTTGAAAGAAAGGGTAGGATTGATATCGGTCTGAAGTCATTACCTATGGAGTTTTTAGGAATTGGAATTATTTTTGCCAATTTCCATTGATACGGGAAAATACCAGTCATAAGAATGGTGTTTATGATGTGCGTAATAAATGGTAGCACAGATGGTAAGATTGCTTTAATAAAGACTGGGTGAATCTCATCTACTCCTATTGCATTTGATTTTACAGATATGAAACTTTCTACTATATCTGTATCGTCCACCCTATTAAAAACAAAAGAACCTACACTTGGTACAACAACATTATCAAATAAAGAATTTCCAGCTGAGGCACTTGAATGTGGGTGTGATAAGAACTTGCGATTTAAGTCGTTGCGATCAATACTACTAAAACAAGTTAGCTTTTGTTTTCCGACATATTGAATTTAGAATGACGTCACTTGGCTAGTCTAATTCTGCTTGTCAATCCATTTAAGTTGAAGTCGTGAAGATAACGGCAATCCTCCATCTTATGGCGTCCGCTATATTAGATTTACAACGTCATAAAATATACTATATTGTTTGAGATTCTATTCGCCAACACTTCTATTTGATATCCATGTCATGCGGGTTGTGAAGAAAAAAGTAATCCGCCATTTTATGGCATCTACCATATTGAATTTAGAATCACATCACTTAGCTAATCGTATTCTACTTGTCAAACCCTTTCATTTGATACCCATATTTAGATGCTAGTAAAGATAACGGTTATCCGCCATCTTGTGGGCGTCCGCCATATTGGATTTTTGATGACGTTATAGTGTATTGTATTCTACTTGCCGAGCTCTTTCATTTGATACCCATATTTAGGAGGTCGGGAAGATAACGGTAATCCACCATCTTGGGGCGTCCGCCATATTAGATTTACAAGATCATGAAATATACTATATTGAATTGTCACCGGATACGCAAAATTTCAGCATAATCGGATATCTGGAAGTGGGTGTAAAATCGACTCCCAGATTCCGCCCTCACAGAAATGGAAAAGTTAAAAAGCGTCCGCCATATTGGATTTACAACGTCATCAAATAGCACGTATTGTACTGTCTCCGGAACTATATACGTGTGCAAAATTTCAGGATGATCGGATAACTAGAAGTGGGTGTAAGATCGACTCCCAGATTCCGCCCTCACAGAAATGGAAAAGTTAAAAAAGCGTCCGCCATATTGGATTAACAACGTCATCAAATAGCACATATTGTATTGTCTCCGGAACTATATACGTGTGTAAAATTTCAGGATGATCGGATATCTGGAAGTGGGTGTAAAATCGATTCCTAGATTCCGCCCTCACAGAAAGTGAAGTTAATATAAAGCTTGTAACAAGCTTCTTCGGTATATTTTTTTAGTAATTAATCGAAGTTTTTTTCTCACCGATAAATATATTTTTTTTTATTAACAATTTAATGCCGAAATCTTGGCCAAAAATGTTTTTTTTGAGAGGACACCATTTTTGCAAAAAAAATGCTATTTTGCTTATTCCAGTTAAAGATTACCTGAATACATGTAAACAAATTTACATTGATAACTTTAAAAGTTTTCTCAGGAAAAACTCTTGAAAAATCTCTTTTTTAGCTCTCCTGACAGTATATAACCCCTCAACGAATATCAATAGAATACGGAAATGTATCAAACTTTCATAATAGTTTCAAGAGCACCAATAAGGATCAGCTCATGTGGCAACATTATGGACCTTTGGTCTAAGTGAATCCTACCGAGTACGGTGCCACCATAACCGTACCTAACCTAAGATACGCACTCTGTATTCACGATATTTGAATATTTCTGATTTCCGCAACGTGCTTCGGTATTCGGTATTTGTTCGCCTACCCAAACGATTTGGTGGGACGAAGAGATTGGATATCCACAAAATACAGAAGATCTTTTGAAAAAATACGTCATACACATTGGGTCATATGGGAGCAGTTTTACTACAAAATTGATATTTACAACCGCCGCACCGCGCCGGCCGCCCAGAGACTACTGTACTAAATGTGATCGTTATTTCAATTGTTTTTCTTTCTTTTCATTGGCATGTGTTCAGTGTTGCAACTGTGAGCAAGTAACAAGAATTCGGTGTGACGCTACGGAAGATTTTTTTTTGTTTTTGTCCGTCTAATGGAATTAAATAAAATAATTTACAATAGATATGGTTGTCCGCTTCCGATCCAGGGACTGTCCGGCTAAAAGAACGTAAAATGTATGCAATCTGAAACGTCTAAGTTTGGTTATGAAAACTTGTCCGTCTAAGCGATCTGTCCGTCGAATGGCGCTGTCCGTAATGGGAGACTTCACTGTATATCACTATTATTATTAAAGAGTGAGATGCCTCCTACAAGTCCTAGACGAAGGAACATCCCTCTCATCATCATTCCTGTTGGAACTGTTAAGAGAGGGCTTAGCAGAAATGTGAGCCCACATCTGCTCCTTAGAGAACAACAGTTTATCGGTGGTTTAGTGAATTTAAAATGGGTTGTATAAGCACCGAAGACGCACCTCGCTCTGGAAGGCGAAAGGAGACTACGAATGCGGAAATCGTCAAGCAAATGCATCGAATCGTTTTGGGTGATCGAGAGGTGAAGTTGCGCGAGTTAGCTGAGGCTGTGGGTGTCTCAAAAGAATGGGCGGGATACATTTCGCACGATGTTTCGGAAATGAAAAAGCGCGATGGATGCCGCGTGTGCTGACCGTCGACCAAAAACAGCAGCGCGTTGATGATACAACGGCCAGTTTAGCGTTGTTGCAGAGTAATCGAACAGACTTTTTTCAACGTTTTGTGATGATGGATGAAACGCCTGAGTCCAAAAGGCAGTCTACAGAGTGTCTGGAAGGCCATGAAAGCCGACCAACACACCAAAGCTCGGCCGGGAAGGCTTAGGCCTCCGTGTTTTGGGAAGCACATGGCATAATCTTCATCGATTATCTGCAGAAGGGAAGAACAGTCACAGAAAAGTATTATGCAGCGTTATTGGACAAACTGAATGATGAAATAAAGAGAAAACGCTCTCATATGGCGAAGAAACGCTTGTTTTCATTAAAGATCCCAGGACTTTTCAGCCCACGGTATGTTGGTATTTACCCAAGCACTTTCATCTTTTCTGGGTTAATGCGAATGTCCCACGTTCCACCAGTATGTGCTCAGGAGTTTCACTGGATTCATTACAAAACCTGCATAATTAAATCTGCATTCCTGAGATGCCCCGTATGGAACGCAGTCACGACGCGGAGTTTGTTTTTATCAAGTCTTATACAAGCTTTGAATCTCTTCAAGTCATAATTATCCAGACATTTTTTTTGGTTTGTCTTAGACCTTGCGTTTTGTCCAGGACTTGGTCCTGTTAGTGCTCTTCAGTTTCCAGAGCCCCTCTACTACTGTTTTTTATGCCGTAAAAGGTTTAGGACAGGGCCCACGAAAGGTGCATCAGCACCTTCTATCCCCAGGTGTCCCGGCACCCAGTGGCATTGTTTAGGGTTTCTTTACTCGAATTCCAGTCAATGATTGACATTTTGATAAAACTTTAGATCTTGCTAAGATCATACTACGAGTAGTTACAATTTAGATATGCGAATCAAACTTCCAACAATCCATGCACTCTTCGAGATGTATTGTTGCTGATTTTCATTTTTTGTGTTCATTCCTTTTTTAATAAGTAATTGCCTGTTACTGCATCCGATATCCTTTTCAATTAATTAAATTCTCCCCGGGTCGCTCCCCCAGTTTTTTGTCTTGTTTCTTTTTTTTTTTGTGCAGAATCATATTAACACTGTTCCTGCTACCGCTCCTTATCCTCTTGAATAAATTGAATTCCCGTTTGCCATTGCCATTAACACTGCATAAGCGTATCATTCAGAGCGTTCATATACGCGCTCTTTCAATTTCTTGAAGCGAAGCGAGCGTGGAATCAGCTTGAAAATGTAACGAAGCCATGACTTTCTCGTGCCTTTCTTCGGCAGGGGGTAGTTATCCCTTGTGCCACATTGATTTTATTTTTTTGGTTCTTCCACTACCCCATATTTTATATTTTTCTTCGTTTGTCGTCTATACTATGGTGGCGTCCTGTTTTCTTCTGTTTCGGGAGCAATTTTCTCTGACAGCCATTAATCATGTGCTGTCACTTAAATGTATGCATGAGTGCTAAGGGTGAGGGATGTTTTCATTTCTGCTTCTGTTTTTTTTTTTTTTTTTTGGAAAATTTAACGATTGAAAAAATAAATAAATACAGCGAGAAGGAAAATTAGGAAAAGCCCCATTGCTTTAGTCGTGCTATTGGTGTATGGCTGTTTACTATCACAGAATTTCTGTTTTTCTTTTAGGCTTTTGTTTTTCTCTCCAACGAGTACGGAATCCATGCTGTGAATTGCGTGTGCCCCTTTAATTGTTGGTATCAATAAAATTTTGTTTTCTTGGGTGGTTTCTTTTTTTTAAGATTCAAAAATGGTCAAAGAGGAATATTTGGTTTTGTAGCCGAATCAAGGATCAAAGGGTACCGCATTTTTATGTATAAGGACGTCTGATTGTTAAAAGGTGTAAGACCACAAATAAGTTCTACGAAAAGATGGTGTTATTTACACTGCTTATTTTTTATACGTAAAGGACATGCTTCGGCGAATAGACGGCGGCATTATTCAAATGGGCCATTCAATTTCTAGGTGTCATCCCGTTTTTTATCAAAGATTCCTAATGAAGAAACAGACATTCGGAGAACCTTTCTATACAAGTGATTCCATAAAAGCTCAATTCGCCTTAAATCTGGCTACCTTCTGTTATAAAAAGCTTGAACACAACTTTAAAGTGCGTTTAGGATCATTACGAGGGCTGTTCGATAAGTCAGTGACTTTGATGCAAGATGGTGCTCGGAACGCATTGAGTTTTTTTTTCGCCATCTTAGACAGATCTGTCAAACATTGATTTTTCTACAGTGATCGAAAGAACTTTGGTTTGTGTTATTTGCTCAAAATGGAAAAAGTGAGTTTCGTGTTTTTATAGCACTATTTTTTGCGTGGTAAAACCATTAGGGAGGCTGAAAATAGACTTACAAAATATTATGGAGACTGAATTTCGTACGAGCTTAAAAGACACTGAGCGCGCAGGACGTCCAAATGACGTCACAATGGAAGAAATGGTCAAAAATTCAAGATATGGTGTTGACCGATTACAAGTCAAGGTTCGTGAGATAGCTAAGACAATAGCCACTCAACTCAACTCTTCAAGCGTAATTCAAGTGAATTTTTACGGCGGTTCGTAACAGTTAATGAATTCTGGATACACCACTATATGCCAGGAATGAGAAAAGTTAGGGCAACGGTTTTCTAGGATTCCCATAGCGTAATCTGCATTAACTACTTGGAAAAGGGACAAACGATTATGGACAGTACTATGCCAATTTATTGGACAAATTCAATGCAAAATTGATGGAAAAACGGCCTCATTTCAAGAAGAAAAAAGTGCTCTTTCATAAATAGAATGCACCGGCTCATTCACCGCAGTAGCAACAGTAAAATTTGCTGAATTGCGCTATGAACTGCTTTCTCATCCACCCTATTCTCCAGGTTTGGCTCCTATTGATTATTTCTTGTTTCCTAATTTGAAAAAATGGCTCGGCGGAAAAAGATATTTTATAGGGTTTGAGAAATCATATTTTTTTAAATAACAATGTTGGAAAATCGTTGGGAAAAGTGTATCGCGCTTAAAGAAGACTATGTTGAATAATGAATTAAATTTTGAGAAAAAAAAACAAGTTTTTAGTTTCAAAGTCACTGACTTATCGAACAGCCTGCGTATGTATCTTTTTGAATGATGAACCCTTCAGCAAATTACCGAGGACTAGCACGCCCATAAAAGATTGTTCTGTAAACCCTGTTTTGTAAAATGCTTTCAATACGAACAAGGTCGCAAGTTCCGCTGAAAGAGAATGCTAAAATCGATCCACCTCCATACTCACGGTCAGCACAAGACATTGCGGCAAGAACTTGGATCTATCAGCCCAAAGAACCATTTTCCAATTCTCAATGTCACAAGTTTGTTAAACAACTATGCCCCACTCTCTTCTTATTTTGCAATTTTGGCGAAGCGTTTAAACCAAATTTGCCTCCCAAAGACACCTTTTCATCTTCGTAACGAACACTGGGATATTTTATTCCTATCGATATCTCCGCAGATTTCTGATGCCGCGCCGTGAGCATTCGATTGCACTCGCTAATAATTGCTTTTGAAAAGTGAATAAAATATTTATTCATTTTCTGTGTGCTAAAGTACTTTTTTTTTCTGCATAAAATATCCCCTTTCGACTACTATTGCACACGTGAATTTGTTAATTTATCAAACATACCTCAGAGCGCACAACATTACTTACTTCACACCTAAAAGTATGCAACATTTTCGATCGTCGATCTTGGTTGGCTGCAACTTTAAACAGCACATCGAAGGCTCTCAAACTGTTGCATGAAATTTCGGAGAGTTGTCAACTGACCAAAGCACGATTTTAGCTTGTTGTTAACGCGATTTTTTAATTTTATTTTTTCAAAGTGTGATCCTTAAAAACCACATTTTATAAATTTCTTTACACAAATTTTCAAACCTTGATATCTCCTAAACTAAGCGATTATTCAATATGGTTTGCTTAATATTTTGTGGTTATTTCACCTAGATCTACGAAATGGCATTTTCAAACCTTTGCGCCACAGTTATCGTAATAGTCCCGCATCCTATTTAATTATTAAATATACATATATTAAACTTATTATATTAAATATTAGACTTATTTGTATATATTTGTATATTTGTATATTTGTATATTTATTAATTCAATTTAACAACATTTATAATAGATACTAAGCACTATATCTTTACTCTATAAATGTGAGATGAATCTGCTATTGCAATTCATTATTTAAAAATTAAAATGAATGGAAAAAATTAAATAGAAGTGAAAAGTGAACAAATACATATATGTACATGAAAAAATAAAAATAAAAAAAAATAAGGAAAGAGAAGAAAAGAAAAAAAAAATTGCAATTTTAGAATAAGCCTTCATACCTAGATGCCTGTACTACTCGTTCTACCTGTGAGGTGATTAAATAAAATTTTTTCAAAGTTAGGTCTATCATTGTGTCTTTTTATGGCAAGAGGGAGCGCATTCCAGAGACGAATAGCACGGACAAAAAACTGTCGCTCCGAAACAAGATATGAAACACGCGGAGGTATCAAGCTTAATTAGTAAAAAAAAAAAATAGGTATGTGTCTGTCAGACACATAATATGTTATGTAGTTCCGGTTAAGTGTTAACCTAGTCTCGTCGGATATTTGCATAAACTGCAATTAACCGAGACTGTTATAACACTGGAGCAACTATTGTGTACTTGTCCTTCACTGGCAAAAAGGAGGCACAGAATACTGGGACAATTATTTTTCAACTCAATCAACATGAAATTTCACCTTCTCATTTAATCTGAATAAAACAACAACAAAATTATTCTGGAGAGTGGTGGTATCACTATGGACCGACACTGGTCTATGTGAAACACAGCCGCCGACCCTTATACGAGTATTACTCGCCAAAGACTATTAAATCTAAGGTCAGAAACAGGGCCGGACCTTACATAGGAGCGAGTGGCGCAGCTGCGCCAAGCGCTAGAAAGCAAGAGGGGTAAAAACTAAAAAAAATACTATCCAAAAAACAGATCTACTCGTTTGATAATACATATGTATTTATATTCTTCACAAACAAATATTTCTCACCGTACTTCTCAAATAACAATACACACATTTCAATCACTGTACTTTAAAAAATACCCACTTTAAAATCACCAAATTTCCATATAAATATGCACATAATGTTTTTTTCTTCTATCCCTTCCCGTTCCCACAACATTTTATTCTCTTTCTCTCCATAGCTGCTAATTGATATAACAGGCCAGTTAGCAGAATTTTTATTTGTACCCAACTACAACCAGAGACAAACATTTGTCTCTGCTGCAACCATAGTAGACTCTGTTGTTTCATATTAAATATGCAGTCGACCATTTCAGCCCATTGCCAAAAACGAAATTTTCACTGCCAACATGCTGTGGAGCAGTCTTATCATACCGCTCCATTTGCGCCTACCAAAATCCATACAAATCAACACACATGTCGGAAGTTGTGGAGCAGGATTCAAATTTTGCGCCAAGGCAATGCCTAAAACAATGCGAACTTCAAATTTGGTTTCGCAACCTTGTTCGATATATCAAAACGTTCGATTTGACTGAAGAGAAGGCTAGTCAAACTCAGGTCATACGTAGTAAAATTTATTGTTACATTATGTATGTACAGATCGCGACAGAAAGATAGCACATTTGCTTTTTTTTTGGATCCCTTTTGCTTTGTCGTGTTTTCAACCAATAAAAAAACATTTCCGTCTTATATGTTGCGCATTTAATATTTAATTGATAACAAAACAAGACTACATAAAAAAATGCAACCTGCGGTTACAAAAACAAAAGATATTATTCAATTCAGAACATTAGCACTTCAAGTGGTAGATAGCACATTTTTAAAAATATTGAAAATTAGTATGTAATTCTAATTATATTCAATTTTCCCTGCGTTTAGTAATGCGTTGATTCTTCTTGGCTTCAATTATAGTAGATTGTACGCCTATATACATAAGTAGAAGAGCAATCAACTTTAGTAGTTAGAATAGTGCACCAAAATACGAAAAAGTTTAAAATTAGAGAATATTTTTTGGGATTGTTAGTTGCAAAAAAAAACAACTGGGTCTGGCTTAACTGACCTAGTTTTGAATGAACTTGCTGATTTGTATATTCTATTAGTGAATTGTAGAGAACAAGGGTGTGATAATGGTACTTATATGAGAGGGAAACATTGTGGTATGCAATCGAGAACTAAGGTTTTGGAACCTAGAGCTTTGATGATGTTCAATGCTCATGCTCTACTGATGCAGTTGCATTATTCGATAAAGTTGAGAGTATCTATGTTTTCTATTCAAGTTCTGTAGGCAGATGGTTGGTTTTAAAAAAAAGCATCTTAGTAGTTTGACTCCTAAGCAGAATATATACAATATAACCACTAATACTCTTGTTGAAATTTCAGAAAATGATGATCAAAAAGTCCAAAATATGCCTCAATCTCTTGGTAGCTTAGCGAATTTAAATTTATTTATTGTGTTGTTATTTGGTACACAATATTAGACACAGAGCAGTATTTGCGTTAAGCTTGCAATTGAAATTTTGTGCTCAGTGAAAAAGTTTTTAGTCGAACTAAGAACTAATGACTTACTGAATAATGAGTTTTTTTTTGAATTTTTGGATTAGGGGAGACTTATAGGAAATGAAATTAAAGTTCCTTGCACTTTTCCAGCTATTTCAACTTTACGGTCCTATGAGGATAGGGATGAGGTCAGGAAAGATTTAGGGTTGAATTTTATGTTAAAGTCAACGCGTCAATTACTAGATCTCTTCAGGTGTGGGTGATGTGGAAAAGATCAAACATTTTTTAAGTTGCTTTTGGGGCGCTTATTTTTTTCCTGCGCCAGGCGCCAAAACTGTTAAAGCCGGCCCTGGTCAGAAATACATGTGCAGATAATCTGCACGCGGCGCCGCGTCTATATCTGCATCTGAAATAGATGTACAGAGTTTTCTGACAATTCTTCCATTGAGTTGGCATATTAATGTTTGTAGTAACTGCAGAGGATGTCAAAACTTATTTAAGCGAAATAGTGGAGGAAACAAAAATTTTGTTTTGTGTTGCAAACATTTTTTTTTATTAAGTGGCACATCAACATAACAAACCATTTCAATAATATATTTCAAGTTTTTAACAGTGGAGAATAAATAAATAAATAATTAAAAATTAATAACAGAAAAAAAAAATAGATTCATTGGAAACTTTCGTCAAAGTCCGGAATAATTTCTAGTAAACTAGTAATTTCTAGAGAGTATTGTGCTTTGAGGTCTTCTTCAGTTCTGACATGCCTTAGCGAAGAAATAAGAGGGTCCGATGAGGCTGCAAGCATATTAAATAGGTCTTCATTCTGCCGAATCTTTGAAACCTTGCACGTATTTTATATAGGTGCCTATGTACATTTCTTGTAGTCTTTATATATGGATTCCTGAGGTTCTTATGGCAATTCTCCGATTGGTAACGACTGATACTCGATTATACTTTGGCAATGAGCCAACATTTTATGAATTTTAGGTGTAGGTTGTTTTTTGGGTTACTTTTCTTTTAATAAAATTGTTGTTTCAATTGCATAAACGCCAAACTTGGCACCGTCAAAATTTTCTCTACAATCTAGAATGTTAAGTATAACTTGAAGCCTTCTTATCACCTCCTTATTGACTCCAGTTATGATTTTATGAAGAGGATTAGGGACTGCCGAAAATAGGCCTGAAAATCCTTATCAAAATGAATTGGTATATATTTTCTTACCTGTAAAGTATACATACATAAATATTTACAAACTTCTTTTCGCCTTAAACAAAAAAAAATTTCAAAAATAAAACCCCAAAAAAAAGAATTGACTTACACTAATCAAATCACTCTAGCTCAAAGGATTGCAAATAATTGCAGCTGAGCTTCTAGGAGAATGTTCAAAAATACATGTACTCTAAACTTCCATTGAGCTTAGATTATACATTATCGTAGCTTTTTTTTAAACTCAACATAAAGTCAAAAAAGTGTGCTAAGCATGTTTTCAAAAAACCACTAAATTGCAAAAAATTAAAATTCCAAAAAA
Organism: Brachyopa scutellaris; assembly: GCA_949775065.1. Taxonomy (NCBI): domain Eukaryota; kingdom Metazoa; phylum Arthropoda; class Insecta; order Diptera; family Syrphidae; genus Brachyopa; species Brachyopa scutellaris. The sequence goes on along the minus strand of OX459114.1, from coordinate 113,730,926 downwards.
TAAAAATAGGTTGTATTTAAATTAAAAACAACCATATGTACCAAGAAAGTAAAAAACCAATGTGTTTTTAACCACTATACCAAATTTGTGCACCCAGAACTCAAACGAAAATAAAAAAAAAATTAATTTTCCGTCTGCTCTAAAAATAACCCAACTTCAACTGGCTGTACTTATCATACCAATTGTCCAAATTTAAGAATTTTTTCGGTTTCTTGGGGTCCAAACAATTCTTAATCCAGAAGATAAGCTTTTTTTGCATTATAGACAAACGCGAAAATTGAATTTTGCAAGCACTTTTGCAAAAATACCCCACGGTGCGGCGCCCGCTGCGCGGCAAAACGCAGAATTCACATGTAATCGCTTCCATATAAAACTGGGTATTCTAATTTCGCTGAATGCTTAATTCTGCACATGTATTTCCAGCATATGTCCTCCGTCTATACTGCTCTCAGTAATGTTGGCATAGTCAATACTCCGACGTACTGAAGACCTAGCCACTAGTCTAGCGCGACAACTGATTTGCAAAACCTTTGCGGATTCAAATTGTCTAGTTGGGCAAGTGACACGCGCTTGACTATTTTTAGACATAAACAAACAATTTGAATTGATTTAACCTTCAAGCGTACTGATTGCTTTGGTTATGATTTCTAGTTTTGTTTGTATTCGCCTCTCTATCTAACTCGTGAAAACTGTCCGATCTCCATTATTATGATGGTTTCTGTTGTGTGGGGAGATCCATACATTACATAGTGTGTAAAGCACTACGACTAGCTGAAAGCTTGTGGAGTTAGTAAACTATATCATGTGCTGTGTTGTTGTGTTGTTGTAGTGGGATGTTGGGGGGGGGGATCTATTACCATTCCGAGCATTCAGACACTTATGCGATCCGAATTTTGACCTAAGTAACGAAGCCCTGGGTGGGAATTAAACGCTACCTAGTGATACTTATATACTTATTTATTCTTATCTGGACAGCCACCAACTAGCCAGTAAAAAATAGCAAACTTGTCTGCAAAAAAATGAACTACATTACAAACCCTTTACGGTTTACGAATGAAAGCTTTGCTGAGATTAGATATATGTATCTACTTGTCAAAGTAAATAAGCAATGTCAATGTAAATGCATTTGTGTTGCAGGTCGTTGACACCCAGCGGGAAATGGAAGCATACAATCATGCATGCTGAAGCGATTCCTTGGAAGGTTAGAAGGCATGACTCTCCGTATCCTCTTCCATATCCTTTTTACATTAGTATGTCCTCAGAGGGAAGCAATCCACACTTTTAAAAAGATTTTTTCGGAAGCACATCTCAGTGATTGCTTCTCAATGCATCACTTATACATCGCATAGAATGTTTTCCTAAAAAATCATTGCTTCCGAATACCTTCTCGGAGGAGCGCTTCCCAAATTTCCCGCTGGGTAGTAACATCAATTCAAAATACGACTTATATGTAGGGTGACCAGATATTTTTGAAACTAAATGAGTATCGGTTAATTTTAATATCAGTTAACATCAGTATCTACAAGCAATTTTTTTTATTCCTGATGACAGAACAGAGTAACAAGCTGATGTTTTTTTTCTGTAAAACTTGAAGATAAAACATTTTTTTCGAGTTTACAGTTCGCTACCATGTATAGTTGTTTCAAAATATATTTGAGTGATGAATAGTCGCAAATATGTGGACCAACGTATTGTATAGATAGCTATACCAAATTTCGAATTTCTATGCAGAACGGTTCTTGACGTTTTTATCGTGAAAAATATTTTAGAGTTAGATCAAACGAAGCGCTTAGAAGATGAAGGACATAAGCGACATTTTCAAACATTAGAGTAATCAGCTTTTAATACATTCTTTCACCGAGTTTATTAAAAAAGTGGTTTCATATAAACCCATCATCCTTTGCTAAATAATTATCTAGAGGCGATGGAGAAGTCTAGATAAGTCAGGAATTATAGTTTTCATATAGGACCTTCATTTGTAAGACAAAGTCAAATTTCAAAAAATATCACTTAAGCCCTTCATCTTCTAATTTTTATCTGGGTAACGAACCCTAAAAATGAGCTTTAAACACACTACAATTTTTGAAATTACATTCCTGGACTGTCATTTCTCATCATATCATTCTAGGCTATACACTATCATTCCAGGAATGACATTTTCAAAAAAAAATTGCCTACACATCATTATATAAATAGGTGAAGGCGAAACGGTTCAACCCGCTTTTAACTGCCTTAAACACAACATTTTCGCTTTGATTTTTTTGTTGGATAGGTCATTTTTACATCATTCTAGCAAGAAATCATTTTAAAAATGATAATGTGTACTGTTTAGTCTACTGAAGTATGTACATATTGGTTGTTGAGAATACAAATAAGAATATGCTAAATTTTTTTGATCAATATTCATCAAATTTTAAATATATTGTACATACATACATAAGTACGTACATATGAATATTCTTATTTTTATTTACATCACCTATTGTTTTTTGGACAAAGGGCAACCGACAAAGAGAAAAAGAGAGATTGTTTTTAACAATTTTATTCATTTTTAGACAGGAAGAGTAAAAGAGTATATTTAACAATAATTTAGGAAAAGAGAGAATTAGTAAATCCATGTAAATGAAAAAGTATTTCGTCCTAAAAAAAGAGTACGTCTGGTCAGCCTACTTATGTGTTCATATTTTCCTATAAGAAAAATTGAATTTCCTTAACTTGTTTATTTCAGGTCCAATTGACTTGACGCCATCCAGTCTGGTAAAAAAAAAGCATCATTATGCCGTATCCTGTATTCCCTATTTACTCCTCAATGAAGATTACCTTACTGCTTAGTTGACCTCTGAACCGTCTTCGTAGAAATTAGATTAGAAGAACATCACTATTTCCATTGGTACAATAAAAATTTTGTCTTATCTTTCAGGTCATACGGTCATACCACGAGAAGTTTTAAAAATAAAAACGATCACATTCATAAAAGACGTCAGATGACAGACTCGACATATGCCAATCTGATAGGGGACATTGAAACACATTCATAGTTTTTTTTATTAAACGATTTAATTCTCCACCTCAGTGAATTTAAACTTCAAAGGAATAACTGGTGTATTTATGAAGTAACTTTGGAAGGCGTTCTCAATCGAATAGTTGAACTCTATGTTGAAGTTCCTTACCAATCGAGCGACCGTTACCTCCAATTCTATGTCGACAATTCTCTTGCCCACACACATCCGTGGTCCAAAACCAAATGGTATATATGTAAACGGAATGATTCCAGTCTCCATGGATTCATCACGAATCCAGCGCTCCGGAATGAACTCATTCGGATTTGGGAAGTATCTTTCCTCTCTCAGCAGCAAGTTGGAATTCGCCATCAGTTGAGTTCCCTTTGGTATTTGATATCCACGCAATGTGATATCTTCTCCAGCGCTACGTGGTATACCCGGTCCAATTGGATGCATACGAAGACCCTCCTTAATGCAGGCCCTTAGGTAGGGTAAATGCTTTAGCGAATCCACGGTAAACATGGAGTCTTTTTGTGGTAAGAACTGACGAACTTCTTCTCGTAGTTTGGCCTGCTTGTCGGGATTTTTCGCTATTTGCAAGAGCGTACCACTTATTGTTGTGGAGGCCTATAAAGGACGAAAGTAGAAACAAAAAGGTGGATCGGTGGGTGGGCGGTAACTTACAGTGTCAACTCCAGCCATGAGCATGTCCACCGCCATTACAATGGCAATCGACTTATCAATCTTAATGAGTTTTTCTAAGACACTCAGCTCGCTGTCATCCAATGCTGCACGATTTTCATTCTCGTAACGTTTCAGTGCTTCTTCGACAAAGCCAATTGTGGTCTCGAAGACCACATCCAGTGACTTTTTGTATTGAGAGAAAGTTGGAGTCCACACGTACTTATATAATGAGGGTTGAAAATCCAAATCGTAGACAAGGCGAAGGAATTTCTGAAGACTGGTAAACATTTGTTTTACATCGCCTCTATCCCGATTCTTACGAATCAATCCGAGTTGTTTGTTCAAAGCCACAACGGCCACCGATTCGAAGGTAAGTCGATTAATTTCCTCCAGGAAGTTCCCGGGAACCTCGTGAGTTACAGGGTCACGTATCTCACGAATTCTAAATTAAGGAGAACACTGCGTATATGCTTATGGCAAAGAAAAATCATAACTACCTCTTTAGGAACTCTGAGTTGACCTGCTGCATTGGAATGACATAAGTCCTGGCATTGCGAGGCTGCATCAGCACTGGATTGACTGCAGTTCGAAAACTCGCCCAGCGTTCACCATAACTTAACGACTTCACTTATGAATTCAAATTCCTCTTTTATCAAATTCCATACTCACGAATTAATTAGTCCCTCAGCTTTGTCATATAAATCTGATCGATATTTGTTCCTGTAATAAGTCAAGGAATCCATCCCAGGTCTCCTGGGCCAAATGCCCTCCGTTCGGAACATCTTTTGAAAGTCATCCACATTGAAAGTCATCACTACGTCCACCTTTCCTAATAGTCCCGGGATGCGGTATATGTCTCCATATAGCTCCCTAGCTTTCAGAATATAATCCGTGAAAGACTTCCGATAATAAAGCCCTCCTGGCATGAATCCACGAATAAGTTCATATTTCGTTGGTCCAGGAATCTTGTCATAGCTTTGTGCGCTGGTCCAATCTGCAGATTCCAAATTATCTAGCTTTACGTTTTAAAATAAATAAATAAACAAATACAATTAAAAAACAAAACCAACAAAGATTACCTTTAGACTAGCTGCTTGCGTTGATTGAAGCTTCTTGAAATTCCAGGGTGTATTAAATTTTCGGCGAATCAAATTATTTGTCAGCAACATTTTTTAGCGTGTCTTCTGTTGTTTCATTTAAATCCAAAGGCTTTCTGTGCGAGCGGTTTTTAATTATAATACAAGAGCTATAGAAACTTAAATGCAAAGCTTTTAGAATTGATAAGTGGATTTAAAAGCTTTTTGGAGTGTGTTCTATCATGAACATGATAAAGATGTGATTTTGTTTGTACACAAAGATTGTTAAGCAAATAGTTTTATAACTAAAATATTATACACATATATGTACCTACTTATTACTATATTGATAAATATTGTATTAGAAGTGGAAATAGTGAATTATATAACATAATATGTACCTACTGCAATAACATATAAATACGTTAATTATCTGTGCTACAATCTGTTTTGAATTTATATTTGAAATGTATTTTTAAAGTAATCAACAAATGAGTAAGCATTTGAAATGATAGTATAGAAAATTGCAACAGGTTTGTTTTTTAAAATAAAAAGTTTGACTTTTTATATTTAGCACTTGTTGAACCCGTGCTCGCCTTGCTTCGCGTTCTAAGGGCTTTCTCATGCCTACAAAAATATGCAATTTCAGTGGGAGCGAAGAAACATCAAAGTATTTGTTTAAGTCCACAAAGGTGTTGAATAAATTTCGTTGATTAACTGCGTTTTATCAAAAACGTTTCGATGTGTAACTTTCAGCTCATAAGTGCAGATTTCATAGTTCTCGAAAACCGCACCGCACCGTAATTTCATTTTCATTTTTAATGCATTTTTTATTTTTAAATTCAAGTATTTCTTACATGCTAGACAAAAAGTGCTTAAAACTAGCTTAACTAACTTAACTATCTTACTCTAACTTACTGGCCCCACACGGGCACTCTAAGCTAAACTTAATGCTTATACTATGTCTTTCGACGTAACCTAACTTAAAGTATGGAATTTTAATTAAACTTACAATTTAAAAGCTAAGAAAAATTTTGTTTTGAAAAAAAACTTAGCAAAAAGAACATTTTGTTTTTTGCTTAAAACTACCTTAAATAAAACTTACAACTACTTAACCTATCTTAACTCTAGCTACGTAATTAAATACGTAATTTTTTTTTTGTTTTTTGTGCTGTTATTTTATAATTTTTTTTTGTGGTTTTTTATTTATTTTTATATTTTTTTTGTTGGCAAAGTGCTGTGCGTTGTTTTTTATTTTTCTTATATTTTTTTTTTTTATATCCTATGTTTTTATAAAACTTATAAATACATACACTACCTAAGCCTATGTAAGCCGGCCACGGCATGTCTACACCGCACCGTAGCCCGTCAACAATTCCGCCTCTACCAGCATTGGACCCAGAGACTTGACTTTTTCAGACAGGCATTTACTCCGTCAGCTTTATGGCTCGTGGTACTACTGATAACGTTTGCCTTAAGTTTATCCTGTTAGGTTCTCTTAACGTTTTCCACTGCTTTATGGTGCATTCGTCCCACACAATTAGACAACAGTCATGGAAAACTCGAGCTTTATTACTATTCCGGGGAATAACGTAGCTTCTTACCCTGACGACGCCACAGCCAAGTGTAATATTACCTTTGCTTCGTATCAATGAACAACAAATACTTCCCAGATGATTAATTTATGTGATGATGATATGTATTATGTACATACATATATGAACCAAAATTAGCTCTTAAAGCAACAGGAGTTCATTTTGGGTAAAATATTTATTTTGGATCGTTTTACTGGTTTATTGGTTAATAATATTAATTACAAAATTCTCTTTCTTTTGACACCTCATTTGTTAAGATTGCTTGAGTGGGAGAGCCGCAAATGGTTGTACAGTACATTGAAGTGCAAGCCATATGATCAAGTTATTGCGCGCACACATGCACACACACACTATTGCAACGATACTCACTGCTGCCCGGCTGCTGGCAGTGGTCTCCACTGAAGGAAAATTGTGGGCGATGCTTTGAATAATTGTTTTGAAAACTGCTCAGCTTCAGGACAACGCAGAAGGATGTTTTATATTTTTGTTATTAAAATATAGAATTAAGTACTGATAATAAGAATATAATTCTTTTTGTACTACCTAGTTTTGAGTAAATAAATAAATAAAAAATAAATAAAAATATCTCAAATGATTGAGGGACAAATCTATTGATTTCACCTATTTTTTTGTTTTTTTTTTTTTTGGACTGCGCAGATTTTCTCCAGTTTTGTATCCTTATTCGCTTTGCGTGAATAATGCTAGCTTATCAGCCTCCTTAACTTTACGAGAAAATAAGATTTGCATCTTCAAACAGATCTGTCCAACCTAGTGCATCTAGGCACCTGTTTGAAATTTAAGCGGCAATTTTTTATTCAACCTATTCCCTAGTGTTAAGAATTAAATCAAACTCACAACACAAGTCATTTTTATCTACCTATATATCTATTATGTATCTCTTTATTCTCCCTAGCTACACATCCCGTCACTTACAATAACAAACCGCAACTGAACTGATTGACTGCCTATGTGCTATTTTCATCTAGCATCGCCATCTGCTAGGCAATTCCAACGGCGGCGGTAGAAAACGATACTCTTCTTGTTACACTAGTGAAACCCTTTGCCTTGTAGTAGAGGAAGACTAGATAACACTGCCGGATTTAGAAATTAATTAAAAGCTTTTTTTAGTATTTTTTAATAAACATAATTATCTAAGATCTATACTATCCCCCCTGTTCTGCATTCCACTTTTAGTGAATTCAACCACCAAAAGTGGAATTGGCATTCCGAACGAAACTATGAATTGTGGATTGTATGTTCGAAAGTGAATATTTTGGTGTTCTGCATTCCACTCAAGATGACAGCTGTAAATTCGTGTTCTGCATTCCGAAAATTCTGTGATTTTAGTGAATTGAATTCACTTGAGATTCTTGACGTGAATTGAATTCACATGCCGTTGTAAAGTGAATTAACTAATTAATTTGTTGATCAGAATCATTTTGAAAAATATGAGTAGAATAATAAGACTTTCCATTAGTGTATTAAAATAATTCCTTTGTTTAATATAGTACAACACAAAAATTAGAGGCAAGAGAGTATTCTCTTGAATTACATGAAAGAAAATCAAGATTTTCCAAGATCAAGATTTCTCTGACTTCACTTCTTTCAGGATATCAACAAATATTTTCTTATCATTAAATAAATTATTTTTCTTCAGTTGTCTAACTTCTGCTAACAATGCTTCGGGAAGATCCAAAATGTTAGATTTATCTCGGAAAATCTTCCTGCGAACTCTCTCCATTCGGTTTTCTTCGCGGTTTTCACTAATCATTTTGTTTTCCATTTTTTTTAATACAATATATTTTTTCATAAATGTTTAATTCACTTGCACAAAGCAAAAACCAAGAACTGAAAATCTCCAATGATTTTGAAATGATTTGACAGCAGTGTTTGACATTTCAAACAAATGAATTCGAAGTGGATTCCAAAAATTCGAAATCACTCGGAATGCAGAACACTGAATTCCATTCTGAGTGAATTTCAATTTCAGTTTCAATCCAATTTCACTCGAAATGCAGAACAGGGGGGTATGTAAATATAAGATCAGATATAAAAGGGAGTGTCAAGATTGACCGCAAACCAAAATCTCTAATAACGAAATCTCGCATTTTTTTAAATAAATACCGAATAACGAAATCTCATATTTTCAAAATCTCGCATTCGAAAATCTCGCTTATTATGAAAATCCCGCTTATTAAGAGCAGTCTTGTGTAATGTACATATGTACATAGTATTTAATATAATGCAATTATTTACCTTCGTAGCTAATATAGATTTAGAATCTCGCGAAAAAAAAAAAAAATTTTTTCAATGCGAGATTCTAGTATTCGAGATTTTGATTTGTGAGATTTTGATATTGCGAGTTTTCGATACACGAGATTTTGTAATTGCGAGATTCCGGTAATACGAGATTATGATAATGCAAGATTTTGTTATGCGAGATTTTGAAAACGAGAAAACGAGAGGTCAATCGTACCCAACCCGATATAAAAACCTTTCTGGACGCATGGTATCCAACAGTGGGGTCGCAACAGAAAAAACAAATGCACATACATATAATTCAGACATTTCAAAATTTAGATTCAGATTCAGATTTTATTAATAATTTGTAACAAACATTTGCAATATTTGGTTTGATATCTGCAAAGCTTGTCTGCAGAAGACTGTGTACAAAAATATATTGTTTTGATTTTGAGTTCTTTACTTTTCTTTTATAATTCTTTTTGAAAAACAATTCAGATCCCTTCGTGGAATATTAATGCACCATGGTTTACTAGAAACCACGCCTTGCATTGTGTCTTGCACATTGATCAAGAAGGGATACCGAAGATAGTGCTAGCCCAAATGCTGCTTAGCGGAGAAAAGTGCGTCAAAGGCTGGGAAAACCTGGAATCGCTTCAAATCTCTTAGTTACACCAGATGATCTCCCTAAAGCATTATCTCCACACATTCCTGGGGAAAACTGCCATCGGAATATAGAATAGAACTTTGCAGTATCTCGTGGCGAGTTACTCAACTCACATAATAAGCAATTTTGTGTAACCTTTGTAAGAGGATGAGGACAGGATTTGTTCAACTTCATCTCCATATGCCCCATCGCGGGTTCATCCTGAACCAACTCCGCTGCAGCTTCTTTGCGGAGCAGGTAGTCACGTTTCTTAAATGGCGACCGATGTAGAGATCATTTATAAAACTGCACAATAAAAGCGCTTTGCTAAGGAAAATGCATTATAGTAGACCAGAACTTTTAAAAATAAACATTCAATTTGCTAAATTTGCTGTAAATGGGCTCTGAACTATTTCGCATGCTGCCCCGGGTTCAATCACAGCAAACAACCAAAAGTTTTTTCATGGTGCCACCTCTTTCGAATGTCTGACAAGCATTCAAAGAGCTTCTCAACTCGCCGTTCGGAGTCGGCAGAAAACTGTAGGTCCCTTCCATTCGTGCAAAAATACAACACGCACACACAAATGGTTGCGAGAAGCAGGCCCAGGTTCACCTCGAGTTGTAGCGCCAACTAAGTAAGTAAGTAAGTAAAGAGGCGATCACATTCAAAGTTAAATGCAAAAAGTTGAGACTTGGAAAACTACACGTATACGCAGATGCCCTCTGATGCATAGAATTGTCCCTTAAAGTTCTATAAAAACAAAACAATACAATCACATAAAAGCAGATATGCACAAGGAGATTTTGTCGACGAATATGTAATGGAAAGCTTTGATAATGTTTTGAGAGTGTATAAGTAATTAAATAATTTTAAAAAGTGACAGCTAGACTGTGTTTAGCTTTGAATCTTGCGACAGAGTGCTAAGAATATTTAGTGTATCGGATAGAGAAAGAACATTTGTGTGTCCTTTTTGCACTTCAATTTGAATGTGACTGACCCTTAACACTAAAAGAATGTGCTCGGAGTATTCTTTATGCAATATCCCCATTGGCGTCCCTGCACATGATTAACGAATCAGAAAATTGCGTGTGGGCCGGAATTTACATGTTTACACTGTACATCCTCCAGGACAGTTTTTCGTAATTACCGTCCCCCGCCTGGATTTTTTTACATTGTATTTAAAAGGCGCGTTTTGAAATATTTATAACAGCAGGTATCGGGATACTAAATTTTATCCGCCAGCGTTCTGTGTGGCACTCTTTTACCTAGTCACTTAAAATTTCCTTTTTTAAAAAAGTACTGATATATATATGTAGTTACATATAAACAAATAAACAATGAAGTAAATAAATAATGGATAAGAAATACTCAAGAATATGATACACTATCTGATATATCAAATTTATAATAAGAAAGTATGTAGGATTGTAGGTGGTAATAAGAACTATGTACTTTCTTGAAAACAAAATCGATGTTGGCCTTATCAGGTAGCTCAAGGGTCGGAGAATACCAATGGAGGTTGAGTAAAAATGGCAGTTACTTGCATCTGTACATCTGTACATATATATGCAGATATAGTATTAATATATTATTGTTATTGTTTTATTTAATGTGTTTTTTTTTTTGTTTTGTCTACCAGTAAGATAACACATTTATTTGTTGGGCAGAAAGTTAAAAAGCTTCTGATTAAGCGGACAATATTTATAAATTGGTGATGCAGTCCTGAGTGCCACTCAAAGTTGAAAGTTTTTTCAAGGTCAAATAGATTTAAACTCGTTAAAGATTAACACTTTGCGAGCTTAAATATGTAGGCACACTTCTTAATGATTTTTAAGTAAAATTTGGCACTTGTAAATTTCGTTCACTTTTACAATCAGAATCTTGAGTCGACGCAGTAGTTCCTCTTCTGTAATGTCTAGTTCCAGTAAGTCTTAAAATCATTCCGTCCACAGAGTGATCAAAATTATTTTTATTTATTATTATAATACTCTTACAACTGTTTATTTAAAACTAAAAAATAAATTTGATTTTCCTACATTCTACAAAAAAAAAAAAAAAAACAACCTATTCACAAATTAATACTTAATTTTCCACCTCACTTAATTTAAATTTAAGTGGTATGGCTGGAACATTTATTAAACGATTTTTGAAAGCATTCTCGACGGAATAATTGAATTCTATGTAAAAGTTTCTGACCAGCCTTGCTATTGTGATTTCTATCTCCATCTCGACAAGTCGTCTGCCTACACAGCTTCTGGAACCATATCCAAATGGCATGGACAAAAACGGATTAACAGCCAGTTGGTCAGTGTTTTCGCCACGGACCCATCGTTCTGGAATGAACTCTTTTGCTTTTGGACAGTATTTCTCCTCCGTAAGCAGTAAGTTGCTTTGAATAACCATATCTTGGTATTTCGGTACCTGATAGCCGCTCATAACAATATCTTCGTCATTTACTCGTGTGCTTCCAGATAGTATTGGATATATGCGCATACCTTCTTTAATGCAAGCTCTAAGATACGGAAGGTTCTTCATGTTATCCATGGTCAATAGGGAATCCTTCTGAGGCAAAATCGAACGGAGTTCTTGACGAAGTTTTTCCTGTTTCTCTGGGTTTTTGGAAATGCAAAGAAGAATACCAACCATGGTCGAACTGGACGTATCGACTCCAGCCATAAGCATGTCCAGAGCCATGACCACGGCAACTTTTTTATCGATCTTAAGGAGTTTCTCCAAAACACTCTTCTCGTCGTTCTCATATCTAGCAGATGTATTGTTTTCGATCCTTTCCAAGGCTTCATTGATATACTTCATTATTATGTCGTACATTGTATCATGGCTCTTCATTATTTGCTTAAACTTAGGAGTCTTAATAAACTTCCACAGAGATGGTCTTACATCTAAATCGACTGAAAGTTCAAACATTGAACGGAGACTTTCGAATAGTCTCTTTGCCTCTTCGTTATCGCGGTTCTGGCGTATTAAGCCAATTTGCCGATTCAATGCGACAACGGCCACCGATTCGAAAGTAAGACGATTGATTTCATCCTCAAAAGTGGCAGGCATTTCCAAGGAGCTGGGATCTCGAATCTCACGAATTCTATAATGAAACTTTTTTAATTGTATATCCGCGGAAGGTTTGGAAACTCACCTCTGAAGAAATTCATCGTTAACTTCGAGCATTTTTCCAAGATATAATCGTGCATTCCGAGGCTGCATGAGAACTGGATTCACTGCAGATCGTATCTTACCCCAGGCTTCATCATTTCTGCAGAATATTGGTGGTCTAATAATTTTTTTTTTTTTTTAAGTATTATAAAGACTTACGAGCTCAGTAGACCGATAACGTCTCCGAAGTCTTCAGCCCTATGGGTAGTTCTATGGTAATTCATAGTTTCAAGACCACGACGCCTTGGCCAAATTCCCTCCGAACGCACTGCCTTTGGAAAGTCATCTGGATTGTAGCAGAACAAGAAACTTTTTTTCCCAAATAGACCTGGCAGCATAGCGATGTCGCCATATATCTCACGAATCAGCACGCTAAACTCATTCAATGGTTTATTGTAGAAAACTCCTGTTTTTAAGTAGACATTTTTTTAACGGGGTGAACGATGAGATGGGACGTCACTTACCGCCAGGTAAAAAGCCCCGAATCAATTCGAATTTCGTTGGTCCCGGAATTTCGCTAACCGGTTTTGCATTCGCCCATTCCACCGAATGCACATCGTTAGAAGTGCGTATTTGTTCGCCCTTTCAATGACAAACAAGTTAATAGCCTTCTATAATTTAATTGAAATTAATACATCGTACATTGATCTTCGCAGTCGACCGTAACTGACTCCAGCGGCAGTCTCGCAGAGAGCGCTGGAAAAACCGAACTTGGGGATACATACTCGTACACTGACACAGCTCTCACTGAACTGAATTAGAATAGAACTACATATGTAGATAGAACTTTTATAAATTTAGAAAAAAAGCTTCTATCAGCTGATAAGAACTATCTTATAATACGTGTTTTGATAACTTTGCCTATTACGAGTATGTATACGTAGTAGGCATAGCTAAGTGGTATTTATGTTGGTGTATATTTGTTATATTGTGATGGGTCAGCACTTGAGTGACTTTTTGCTCGTCTTAAAAAGATAAAAATTTAGGAAAATGATTCCAGGCGACACATTGTGATTTCTTCTTTCTTTCTTACCATCTCATTGTAAGCTGGATACGATCCAACGTTACTTAAGACCGGACTGCAGCTATGCAACCATCAAACAGACTGGACCACATTCCGCGAAATAATTGACGATAGATTAGAACTCCAAGTACCACTTAAAACATCAAACGAACTCGAAAGCGCCATTATTCATCTAAATGACACAATCCAATTTGCAGCAATAACATCAACTCCAGGGATTAAAACCAAACAAACCAACGGCTCGACACCGCAATCCATTAAACAAAAAATCAAAGAAAAACGGAGACTACGAAAGATATGGCAAATTAACAGATCCCCACTCGACAAGGCCAAATTAAACAAATCGACAAAAAAGCTAAAAAAGCTCTTACAGACACACAATAATGACAACACCAATAAATTTTTATCTAATCTAACAGCGATAAAATCAACCAACTACTCACTGTAGAAAGTAAATAAAAAACCCAAAAAAGGCTGCATCTACCAACCACCTTTATTAAAGCTGAACAACACCTGGTCCAGGACAAATACAGACAAAGCTCAGACACTTGCAGATTACTTTAAAACAACGTTTACCAATCCCATCAACCAAATTAATTTTTAATTCTACTCTTAGACTTAACCACTTTCCAACAGTTTGGAAAGTATCAAAAATAACCGCCATACTAAAACCAGGCAAGGACTCTACAAGATCAACATCCTACAGACCATTAAGTTTACTTCCAATTTTTTTTTTTTTTTTTATAATTCACGCGCGCTAAAGGGGTTATGAATACCCTTAAAATGTCTTGCACAGCGCGGGCCAAGGAAAATTTAGGGAGGATGAAAGAGGAGATACCGATGCGCATTGGACTTGAATGCTTGTAGATCGTAACAGGAGGGAAAAATCGTGTTTGGTAAAGCATTCCACATTCGTGTTGAGCGATTAAGGAAAGTATTTCTATATTTTACTGTACGTCCGAGGTTGGGCTTAAGGGTAAACTGATGGGCATTCCTTGCGAGACGTGTGTTGCGGGAAAATTGTTGAGGGGGAGGAATGCAGCTGGCTATTTCGCTGGAGCACTGTTTGTGGAAAAAGCGATAAAACAGGGAAAGACAGGAAATCAATTATCTCAAAGATATTTGAAAAACTGCTTCTTGACCGTATGGAAATAGCCATGCAGCAAAAAAGCCTTATCCCCGACCACCATTTTGGATTTCGTAAACAACATTCCACAATCCAACAAGTTCATAGACTGACAAATAAGATCCTTAACGACCTCGACGAGCGAAGATATTGTGTAGCTGTTTACCTAGACGTTGCTAAAGCTTCCGATAGTGTTTGGCATAAAGGACTCCTTCAAAAATTAAAACGATTGCTACCAGACTTGTTGAGGATTCGACCCAGAGAGTGAAACGAAAACCAGGGTCGATCGAAAAACGAATTCAATTACCAAGAAAAACAGCGAATATCAAACCACAAAAAGTATATAATTATTTTATTGAATAATAGTAAGGATACTTATTAGATGTCCAGTGTGCAGTCGTGTACGTCCGAAATCCAAGTGGACGAGAAGTTTGATTTTTGCTACCATCAGCAGCCGCGAGAGACACACACACACTCTTCTTCACACACAAGCTGGATAAGTCGTTTAACAGGTGGACCGTGTATCAAACACGAAGCGCCCAGCTTGAGCTATTGTGTGTGCGGTGAGCGAGTGGATGCATGCGTGTATCGATTCGAAGATGCGCCGGGTGATTATGCGTGTCTGCAAAAAATGCGTGTGTGGGCGGAGTGGTGTGATGGTCGATGATGGTTAATGATGAAAGTGTCGCGTGGAGGTTCTGCTTCGGTTTTCGACAGTTCGTGTACAGTGACTTAGACAATATTCGTTAGATTACAAACAAAAGGGTATTAACATATAAATTGAATTTGAATTAAACAATATGTAATAAATTCTCAACAATTGAACAATAAATATTTCTAAACAAGACTACTATCCTCTTATTAAGAGTTATTTAAACGAGAGATTATTTTATGTGCAGTACAATGACGGATATTCAGACCTATGCAAAGTAGACGCAGGTGTTCCCCAAGGAAGTGTTTTGGGACCAAAATGATACCTCTTATATACAGCTGACATACCCAAACCAAGAAATCTAAACACTATGGTAGCGACATTTGCAGACGACACTGTTATTCTTTCCTCCCATAATTGCCTTCAAACGGCTACCAACGTACTACAGGATATAATGGATATAACAGCGGCCTGGTTCAGCAGATGGGGAATTCAAGTCAACGAAGATAAAACAATACAAGTCATCTATACCACCAAAAGAACCTTTAGCCCTCAAGCCATTTACTGAAACAATAATACCTCGGAGTTCATATAGACAACAAATTGACATGGAAACATCACATAATACAAAAACGAAACCAAATCAAAATCAAATTTGGACAACTGTACTGGCTCCTGAAAAGAAATTCAAAACTATCAATTGACAACAAGCTGTTAATATACAAGACCATAATCAAACCAATCTGGACATACAGAATATAAATATGGGCACCGCCAGTGCATCAAATGTAGCCATTATTCAAAGACTCCAAAACAAAATCCTTCGGACAATTACAGATGCTCCCTGGTACATATTAAATGACAGTATACATCGTGACCTTGGCGTACCTTCAATCAACGAAGAAATAAAAAATATGAGCACACAACACATAAGAAAGTTGTCCACGCACACCAACAGCGACCTACAAGGTTTACCCTACCAAGAAACCATCATAAGAAGACGACTTAAGAGACGCAGACCCGTAGACCTTCAACAGCGATAATCGAAGAACCATATACATATGTATAACCTCTAGAGACCCAAGCTATATCCAGAATGACCATGTGTTTGATGTTGCTTTTGGTCACTCATAGGGCTTATCTGAGAGTAAATTTCAACCTTAAAAAAAAGTGGGGTGGGGGGTTTCCGAGAAAAGGGAGGTATCATATATTATACATTGGGTCTATATCTAACAAACAAATTATTTTTTATTTATTTTGTTTGTTTATTTTGAAGAAAAAACGATTGTATACTAAGTTGTGTAAACAAAAGAAAGAAAGAATGCAAAAAAAACAATGTTTCGCTAATTTATCCTTTTCGCGACCAGAGATTTTTTTGTATTTTCAATGTCCGGTTTCCTTTTTTTCGATTTCTTGAAATGTAGAGGTCAAATCTTGCGCGAAGTAGTCCCGAAGTGTAAAGAGCATATTTTTAGTGCATAAAAAGTTTATTTCGAGTGCGTTCCCGTAAATAGTTTCTCTTTGAATTAAATAAATAAAATACACATATGTACACATATGTGCTCCGCAGGTCCGAAGAGGATAATCTTCGTATAACTAAAATCAAACAAAAGTTTTAAGATAATGATCTTATTTTTGTATTGTTGTGTCCCGGGAAATGCATGTAAATGTAAATGTACAATCAATTACTGGATGTCCTATGAAGGACAGATATTTAACTGGGAAATAAAAAAAAAAAAAAACTTAAGATTATACCACAGAAAAACCTCTCCATCCAATAGGACGATATTCAGTTTCTAAAAAGAACAACGGAGATCCATTAAAAAAAAGATCAAACCTCTAAAATACAATTTCAACGGAAAAGGTCTAAAGGTCTGACATAAGTAAATATTTACTTGCAGTTCCACACCTTCGAATTGTGCAGTTAAGTCTTAAAAATAATCCTGGCAACAGCAGAAGGGGACAAATTAGTACTGTGGCGACTAATCACACAGGCCTGCGATGGTTTTCCCCTGACAAAACTTTGTAACTACATATTTTCATAGGTATTAGATACTAATATATGAAAAAAATGGCGTGGCAGTTCATGTTTTTTATAGTTTTTTTTAACGAATGACTGTGACCAACTTGGCAATGCTTCTAGCTTTGGGCGAAAAACTGATGGCAGAAGCTTTAAAAATTGATCCAGACAGACGCTCTTGCACGTTTCAAAGCAACGCAACGTAAAGACTGCCTTGGCTCATTTACCGGGAAAGAAAATTGCAGATCGAAAAGAAAAGCAATCGGTAGTAGCCGATTTTTTTTAAACGTCCACCAAAGGTGATATAAGCAGCGATGCCAGATTACAAGATCTATTTTTTCTTTCAAGATTTTTAGGCTCCAAACAATGTACAAGACTTTTGACCTTAAATTATTCAAATTTCAAGATATTTGAAATCAAGAAATAGTTTTCTTTGTCTACCAAATTAAATCCACTTTTTCTAAATAAATGTCAGTTGAGAAGCGCTTATGCACAGCTTCTGTTATACTTTGCTCGGAATGTAGACGAGATTGAAAACGCCAAAACCATATTTGATATTTTGTGGTCCCATTACGAAGTTGTATTTCTATTTTTTAAAATGTATTTTACCTTTTATCAATAAATTGACTAAGGTATGTCAAAGTAAAGAACCACAAATTCACAAAATGTATAGTGATTAACAGCAATTAACATTGCCAGATTACAAGATTTATTTTTTCTTTCAAGATTTTTAGGCTCCAAAAAATGTACAAGACTTTTGACCTTAAATTAATCAAACTTCAAGATATTTGAAATCAAAAAATAGTTTTTTATGTCTAACCAAATAAAATCCACTTTTTCTAAATAAATGTCAGTTGAGAAGCGCTTATGCACAGCTTCTGTTATACTTTGCTCGGAATGTAGACGAGATTGAAAACGCCAAAACCATATTTGATATTTTGTGGTCCCATTACGAAGTTGTATTTCTATTTTTTAAAATGTATTTTACCTTTTATCAATAAATTGACTAAGGTATGTCAAAGTAAAGAACCACAAATTCACAAAATGTATAGTGATTAACAGCAATTAACATTGCCAGATTACAAGATTTATTTTTTCTTTCAAGATTTTTAGGCTCCAAAAAATGTACAAGACTTTTGACCTTAAATTAATCAAACTTCAAGATATTTGAAATCAAAAAATAGTTTTTTATGTCTAACCAAATAAAATCCCCTTTTTCTAAATAAATGTCAGTTGAGAAGCGCTTATGCACAGCTTCTGTTATACTTTGCTCGGAATGTAGACGAGATTGAAAACGCCAAAACCATATTTGATATTTTGTGGTCCCATTACGAAGTTGTATTTCTATTTTTTAAAATGTATTTTACCTTTTATCAATAAATTGACTAAGGTATGTCAAAGTAAAGAACCACAAATTCACAAAATGTATAGTGATTAACAGCAATTAACATTGCCAGATTACAAGATTTATTTTTTCTTTCAAGATTTTTAGGCTCCAAAAAATGTACAAGACTTTTGACCTTAAATTAATCAAACTTCAAGATATTTGAAATCAAAAAATAGTTTTTTATGTCTAACCAAATAAAATCCACTTTTTCTAAATAAATGTCAGTTGAGAAGCGCTTATGCACAGCTTCTGTTATACTTTGCTCGGAATGTAGACGAGATTGAAAACGCCAAAACCATATTTGATATTTTGTGGTCCCATTACGAAGTTGTATTTCTATTTTTTAAAATGTATTTTACCTTTTATCAATAAATTGACTAAGGTATGTCAAAGTAAAGAACCACAAATTCACAAAATGTATAGTGATTAACAGCAATTAACATTGCCAGATTACAAGATTTATTTTTTCTTTCAAGATTTTTAGGCTCCAAAAAATGTACAAGACTTTTGACCTTAAATTAATCAAACTTCAAGATATTTGAAATCAAAAAATAGTTTTTTATGTCTAACCAAATAAAATCCCCTTTTTCTAAATAAATGTCAGTTGAGAAGCGCTTATGCACAGCTTCTGTTATACTTTGCTCGGAATGTAGACGAGATTGAAAACGCCAAAACCATATTTGATATTTTGTGGTCCCATTACGAAGTTGTATTTCTATTTTTTAAAATGTATTTTACCTTTTATCAATAAATTGACTAAGGTATGTCAAAGTAAAGAACCACAAATTCACAAAATGTATAGTGATTAACAGCAATTAACATTGCCAGATTACAAGATTTATTTTTTCTTTCAAGATTTTTAGGCTCCAAAAAATGTACAAGACTTTTGACCTTAAATTAATCAAACTTCAAGATATTTGAAATCAAAAAATAGTTTTTTATGTCTAACCAAATAAAATCCACTTTTTCTAAATAAATGTCAGTTGAGAAGCGCTTATGCACAGCTTCTGTTATACTTTGCTCGGAATGTAGACGAGATTGAAAACGCCAAAACCATATTTGATATTTTGTGGTCCCATTACGAAGTTGTATTTCTATTTTTTAAAATGTATTTTACCTTTTATCAATAAATTGACTAAGGTATGTCAAAGTAAAGAACCACAAATTCACAAAATGTATAGTGATTAACAGCAATTAACATTGACTACAGCGATTTTTTTCTGTAGCCCGTTTTTTTAAAAAAACGCTTAACTTCCAAACCCTTAAGGATGAACATAGACTACCTAAAAATATGCTGAACGTAAATGAAATTTGTCTAGGGGTGGAAGTTCAGCAAGAAGTAGAAATTGCAGGTTTATGTGATAGTGAGGTGAAAACATTTAAAAATAATTGCTAGAGTTTTGTTATACTTAGAGTTAGTACGTCAAATTTTAAAAATATTCGATTTTAATAATCACTTGGTACAAAGTTTGTCTCTGATTAATCCTACGTGGATATTATTGACAAAAAATTCAGTCTTTCGCAGTGCTCTATAAACATTTTTCAAATTTAGTGCCTACTGCACTTATGCAAGCAGACATGGAATTTCGTCAAATTCGAATCATTTATTTCGACGAATTTGATAAAAAAAATCTGATGTACCTAATTTGTTTTTGAAAAAATGTTTTAGGAGTTTAAAACTTCGCATATCCAATCTTAAAAGATTGTATTTTCAATATTTTATCGCTTCCGCATTCCTCTGCTGTTTACTTGAATAAAACGAAAATACGAAATCGCCTGAGTACTGAACGAGTTCACAGTTTAATCTTTACAAAGGATTTGTTGCGCTTTAACGAAGCAAATTGTCATCATCTTGACATAACCAATCAAATTTTAAGCCATTTTAATTCAAATATGTATAATTTAAAAAAATACAATACAGTATGTACATATAAATAAATGTTTCAAACTATAAAAAAAGAGACAATAACATGGATAAATACGACTAACAATTTTTTTACAAGCTTTATATATTAACTTCACTTTCTGTGAGGACGGAATCTGGGAATCGATTTTACACCCACTTCCAGATATCCGATCATCCTGAAATTTTGCACACATATATGTGTTTCCGGAGACAATGCAATACGGGTTATTCGATGACGTTGTAAATCCAATATGGCGGACGCTTTCTTAACTTCAATTTCTGTGAGGGCGGAATCTGGAATTCGATTTTACACCCACTTCCAGATATCCGATTATGCTGAAAATTTGCGTATCCGGTGACAACTCAATATAGTATATTTCATGATCTTGTAAATCTAATATGGCGGACGCCCAAAGAGGCGGGGTTACCATTATCTTCACGACCTTCTAAATATGGGTATCAAATGAAATTATTTGACAAGTAGAATACGATTAGCTAAGTGATGTGATTCTAAATTCAATATGGTGGGCGCCCCAAGATGGCGAGTTACCTTTTTCTTCACAACCACCATGGCATGGGTATCAAATGAAAGGGCGAGTAGAATCTCAAACATTCTGAGTAAACTTTCTTATATCCAACCTACCCAAGCTAATAAAAGACGTAAATTTGTAAAAAAAATTCAGATACATACTAAAAAGTAGAAAATAAAAAGTAAAAAAATAATTTTTTTCCGAGTCACCAATGTGTGACTATAAATTAAAGTTTGGGGTACTCAGGCTGGAGGTAAAATTTGGCTAAATGACGATGACGAGGTCTAACTAAACAGTAACAGTGACACAAAATGTGTTCTGCTAATTCTTCTTCCGTCCTCGTTGCACATCGTGTATGTGTGTTGTCTTGTGCCTGAGCGCCCCAAGCTTTAAATTATAGTCACACATTGGTGACTCGGAAAAAATTATTTTTTTACTTTTTAGTTTATTAAAGCTATAGCTATTATATTTTTTTATCTTTATATTTTTATCGAAATTGAATTTATGTAGTTACATTACGCATAGGTATGTTTTTGGTATCTATAATACATATACATATGTCACTTTAAGTTTTTTTTAAAAAATAAACAATATTTAAGCACTTGAAAATTTCGTACTTTTTGTATTTGGGAGAAATCTTGAAAAAGAGATTTTTTATTTTGGAAAAACAAGTTGTTCAGCTTTTTCATCTGGGAACAATGGATATAAGACATTTTTTAGATCCTTTATTTTTCCTAAATGAATTTTGTGCTCTGTTTGATTTACTGCATTAAGTTTGTTTTGTTTTTTCTTTGTTTTTTCTTATTAATCGTTTTTTGTACTAGCTACGGTGTCCTAAATGATTATATTTCACTTTTCAGGAACGCAACCCCCTAAATTACATGAGGTTGATACTTCGCTTTGCGCGAGACTTTTTATTCATTATAAATACCAGCAGGTTTCGAGATTCTAAATTTTGTCCGCCAGCATTCTTTGTGACATTCTTGTAGCAAATCCCTTGAACATTTTTTTTTAAAACTGAAATCGATATACAACGAGTACATAAATATTTATAAATGACATATGTATAAAAAAAAAACAACTAATTCAGTACCTAAATAAATAATAGATAAGATATACTCGCGAATAAGAAAAAATAATATTAAGATTAGTCTATTTAAAATCTAAATACAGTAAAACCTCTCTAATTGGGACACTGATGGGACCGACTCGTTCCTATCCCGATTAGGAGGTGTCCCAATTATAGAAGTTTGTATAAAAAATATAGAAAAACACAACTACTTAAGAAAAAACTGCTATTTTCAATTAAAACAAGTATGGAACGCCCTATCTCGTTTACAAAATCATACCTTATTGAAACAAAACGACATTTATTTTATGAAAAGTTATAAAAATGTATGTAGTAGTATCTCATTACGCGAAATTCAACGAATACGAAAAAGTTTAAAAAATGTATTGTATCCACACAAAAACAACTGCAACTGCACGGTACCAATATCTAATATTCAATGAAAATAAATAAAACGTCGCTCTGTCGTTTTTTGTCTCCGATATAGTCACTCTTCTGTAAAAATATAACAGTTTGAAAATTTGTAAAATGAGATGCAGCTGCAAACATTTAGTTAATGGAATTTTACTGTCCCGGTTAGAGAAGTCACAATTGCTTTTTTTCGGGTCTAGTGTCCCAATTGAGAGGTTCAACTCGAATTGTCCCGATTAGAGAAGTCATATTTCCTGACGTTTTTAATAAAATGTCCCAATTCGGAGGTTTGGCTCAATTGTGGAGGTTCTAGGAAAGTTAAATTGAGTGTCCCAATTAAGAGGTGTCCCGATTTCAGTGTCCCGATTACAGAGGGTATATTGTATGAAAACTTTTAGGGTTGGCAAATGGGTTGTCCCGATTACGGATTGTCCCAATTAGGAGGTTTTACTGTACTTATAAATACATACACTATCTAATACTTCACAATTATAAAAAAATAAGTAACAAGAACTACGAACTTTCATAAACACAAAACCGATGTCGGCCTTATCAGCTCACTGGTCGAAGAATAGCACTGGAGCTTGAGTAAAAGTAAAAGTGTCAGCAGTTACTTGCATATCTCAATATTATATGAAACAGTTCAATGACTGACTGACAGACAGCACACAGACCAAACCTTTAATGGCATTGACATCCGCTAAAAAAATTTTTGTTTGAAATTCCATCTCTAAGTGGGTGAATTCTGAAAACAAAATTCGGCTCTCATCTCCAATACAATTTGTTTTGCCTTAACAGTGCCAGCGGGGGTGAAGCAAGGCGAGCACGGGTCAGCTAGTAGGTACATACATAAATATAACATTAATATATTACTACTATTATTATATTTAATGTATGTTTTTTTTATCTTCGAGAACGAGTAAGATAATACTATCGTTCTACGTGAAAGCTGTGTCATTAGTCATTAAATTGTTGGACAGAAAGCTAAGAAAATTCTGACAATATTTTTCGGGAAACTTATAAATTTTGTGTTATAGTCCTAAGGGGTCACTCAAAGTTAAAAAAAAATTCGAGGTCAAGTAGAATTAGACTTTTAGATACGTTAACGGTTAGCACTCCTTTCGCAGGCTTAAATATGTACAATTCTCAATGATTTCTAGATAAAATTTGGCATTTGTAGATTTTGCTTACTTTTACAATCAGAATCTTGAGTTGCAAGGCAATGGAACTCGTTCGCCGGTTCCGTTCGATCCGGGGTATACGACCCCAAGACAAAGTTGGCCGCCTTTTATGTTTATTTCTGTAGACATGCCGTGGCCGGCTAACATAGGTTCAGGTAGGATAGGAGTATTTAAATTTTATATATAGAAAAAAAAACGCACAGCACTTCCACACACAAAAAATATAAAACCAAATAAAAAACTACAAAAAATAGTAAACAGTTTTAAGTGTCTCCTGAAAAATTTGCAAAATGTAGTTGTGTGATTTTGCCATGCACACGACGATTTACAAAAACAAAGAAAAAAAACAACCTGTTCACAAATTAATACTTAATTTTCCACCTCACTGAATTTAAATTTCAGTGGTATGGCTGGAACATTTATTAAACGATTTTTGAAAGCATTCTCGACGGAATAATTGAATTCTATGTAAAAGTTTCTGACCAGCCTTGCTATTGTGATTTCTATCTCCATCTCGACAAGTCGTCTGCCTACACAGCTTCTGGAACCATATCCAAATGGCATGGACAAAAACGGATTAACAGCCAGTTGGTCAGTGTTTTCGCCACGGACCCATCGTTCTGGAATGAACTCTTTTGCTTTTGGACAGTATTTCTCCTCCGTAAGCAGTAAGTTGCTTTGAATAACCATATCTTGGTATTTCGGTACCTGATAGCCGCTCATAACAATATCTTCGTCATTTACTCGTGTGCTTCCCGATCCTATTGGATAGATGCGCATACCCTCTTTAATGCAAGCTCTAAGATACGGAAGGTTCTTCATGTTATCCATGGTCAATAGGGAATCCTTCTGAGGCAAAATCGAACGGAGTTCTTGACGAAGTTTTTCCTGTTTCTCTGGGTTTTTGGAAATGCAAAGAAGAATACCAACCATGGTCGAACTGGACGTATCGACTCCAGCCATAAGCATGTCCAGAGCCATGACCACGGCAACTTTTTTATCGATCTTAAGGAGTTTCTCCAAAACACTCTTCTCGTCGTTCTCATATCTAGCAGATGTATTGTTTTCGATCCTTTCCAAGGCTTCATTGATATACTTCATTATTATGTCGTACATTGTATCATGGCTCTTCATTATTTGCTTGAACTTAGGAGTCTTAATAAACTTCCACAGAGATGGTCTTACATCTAAATCGACTGAAAGTTCAAACATTGAACGGAGACTTTCGAATAGTCTCTTTGCTTCTTCGTTATCGCGGTTCTGGCGTATTAAGCCAATTTGCCGATTCAATGCGACAACGGCCACCGATTCGAAAGTAAGACGATTGATTTCATCCTCAAAAGTGGCAGGCATTTCCAAGGAGCTGGGATCTCGAATCTCACGAATTCTATAATGAAACTTTTTTAATTGTATATCCGCGGAAGGTTTGGAAACTCACCTCTGAAGAAATTCATCGTTAACTTCGAGCATTTTTCCAAGATATAATCGTGCATTCCGAGGCTGCATGAGAACTGGATTCACTGCAGATCGTATCTTACCCCAGGCTTCATCATTTCTGCAGAATATTGGTGGTCTAATAATTTTTTTTTTTTTTAAGTATTATAAAGACTTACGAGCTCAGTAGACCGATAACGTCTCCGAAGTCTTCAGCCCTATGGGTAGTTCTATGGTAATTCATAGTTTCAAGACCACGACGCCTTGGCCAAATTCCCTCCGAACGCACTGCCTTTGGAAAGTCATCTGGATTGTAGCAGAACAAGAAACTTTTTTTCCCAAATAGACCTGGCAGCATAGCGATGTCGCCATATATCTCTCGAATCAGCACGCTAAACTCATTCATTGGTTTATTGTAGAAAACTCCTGTTTTTAAGTAGACATTTTTTTTTTAACGTCATGAGGGATTAATGGAACGAACATAACTTACCGCCAGGTAAAAAGCCACGAATCAGTTCGAATTTCGTTGGTCCCGGAATTTCGCTAACCGGTTTTGCATTCGCCCATTCCACCGAATGCACATCGTTAGAAGTGCCATTTTGTTCCCCCTTTCAATGACAAACAAGTTAATAGAATTATATAAAGTAAATTAAAATTAAGATATCGTACCTTAATATTGATCTTCGCAACCGACCGTAATGGACTCCAGCGGCAGTCTTGCAGAGAGCGCTGGAAAAATCGAACTTGGGGATACATACTCGTACACTGACACAGCTCTCACTGAACTAAGCTAGAATAGAACTACATATGTAGATAGAACTTTTATAAATTTAGAAAAAAAGCTTCTATCAGCTGATATGAACAATCTTATAATACTTGTTTTGATAACTTTGCCTATTACGAGTATGTAGAGGTAGTAGGTATAGCTAAGTTTTTCGGACAGTGTGTGATGCAGAAAAGGGTTCAAGTGTATATTTTCGGTTGAAAGGTTTCCGTCTTTTTAGAAGACTCGATTCTATTTTACTTTAACCCATTTAGACCCAAATATAAAATACAGTGATTTTGGTTCAAAAAACTTTATTTTCTAGTTCATTTACAATGTTTAAGGCGTTTTAGAAAAAAAATTATAATTTTTTTTTCTTTGTAAACTCATGTGCCCACTGTACTCAAATAAGTACATGTAAAAGAAACTATACATAAATGACAGCAGAACTAAATAGTTTTACATTTAAAAAATTATAACTTTCAAATGATTAACAGTTTTACTAAAAATTACAAAAAACCAAAAAAAGTGGGTATCCCCAATTGGGGACAGCGGTCGTAAATGGGTTAAATCAAAAAGCAGTTCAACTTTATTTATTTAATGGAGTTGGAATTAATTCGTAGATTGTTTGAAAATTAATAATTATGTTATTCAAAGTATTATCCATCGCTAGCCACTACTTTTCTCCATCTTTCGGACAGAATACGGATACCATGTCGGAAGAACGCCTAATCCACGAATCTACCCATTTTATGCAATCCTTATAAGAAGTAAGTTTCTGCTCGGACAGGCCATGAGTCATCGACCGGAACAAGTGATAATCAGAAGGAGCGATGTCTGGAGTATGTGGCGGCCGTGGCCGTGGTGGTTAGTGCGTTGGACTACTGCGCATGCTGCTCGGGTTCAATTCCAGCCCGGGTCTTACACCTAAGAAAGTTTTTCACGGTTGCCACCTCTTTCCTATGTCTGACAAGCAATCAAAGAGTATCATTTGTCATGAGAAGCTTCTCAACTTGCCGTTCGGAATCGGCAAAAAACTATTGGTCCCTTCCGTTCGTGGAAGTAACACGCACACACAAATGGTTGCGAGAAGCTATGATTGGTTCTGTGTAGGACTGCTGACGCCGTATATTTATTTTTATTGATGTCTGGAGTATACGGTGGGTGGGGTAGGACCACCCATTTCAGCGTCTCCAAGTATGATTTGACCGGTTTTGCTTTGATCGTGTCTTTCGGAGTATTCTGGCCGTTGTTCCTTGAATGCATGGCTCAAGCGCACTAATTGTAGTCGGTAGAGATCTCCGGTGATGGTTTCATTTGGCTTGAGCAGTTCATGGTAGACCACGCACTTCTGATCCCACCAAATACAGAGCATGAGATTGGATCAATGGATACTTGGCTTCGTTGATGAAGTGAACGGTTGGCCGGGCTTGACTCATGATTTATTGCGCTTGGAATTTTCGTAATGGATCCACTTTTTATCTCCAGTTTTCCGTTGAAGCAGCTCAAGTTTACGTGTCTTTGTATTTAAGCATGACAAAAAGTTTCAAGAGTGCGTTGGCTCAAATGACAAAGAAATGTTGAAAAAGACAAAATCTTTGTCACAAACGTTCCGTGTTGGCAACTCCGTAGTGCCATATTTGGCGACTTACTCTACGAAAAGAAGGCATTATCGGAAATAAATCAAATACATACAGCAAAAGCTCCCATAAGCGGACACTCATGTTCCCTTTAGTTTTGTCCGAGAGCTGTCCATTTTTAAGAACGCATTTTGTATGGGAAATTAGAAATTGATTCCCAAAAATCTGTCCGTAGAAAAGGAATTGCCCGCTTATCAGACCTGCCCGCAGGTAAAGCTTTCCCCGTAGTTACGTATGCATATATTGCAATGATAGTAATGACTACAAGTAAGACCATTTCAAAATGCCCATAAAACAAATGACTTCCTTCAAAGTACTTAAGTCTCTAATTAATATTTACGTAGCTTAAAACAAATGTTTCATAATGAAAATGTTAAACTTTTAAACAATTGTATGCATACCTGCCGCACATTCTGTAAGCGTTCAATGATAAACGCGTACAAGTGTATTTACGCATATGAATGTGAAAAAGCTTTTTTTTAGTTTGTTTTCGTCTATGAAGCATATTTTTTCTTTGTTTTCGGGTGACGCATAGTTGAGAGCTGTCATTGCTAGTGATCGGTCTGGCGATGTTGCAAAGGAGTTTCACAAAATATTTCTCAGTGGAGTTGGTGTGCCACAATCACTCGATAGCGGCTCCAGGTAAGGTAGGTGGTTAACATAAACAAAACACTGTAAACAATCAAAATAAATATTTTGTTCTTTTTTTCCGTTAAGAACGTAAATGCCTCGACAGACGAAGAAGAGTACAAAAACGCTAGGCCATATAGAGATATTCCGGGACCGTCTGTATTCCAATTTATTCTAGGTAAGTTCACATGAATATCATACACAGCAGCTAGTCCTTCACACGTGCGACTTAATATTTAGGATCCAAGAAGCCGCCCACCGAATTCTTCCTCAGCTTGCGTAAGCAATATGGTGACATCGTCAAAATGCCAACTCTTATTGGGAAGAAGTCAGTTGTACTCACTTTCGACACGCAGATGTATCAGAAAGTTTTTCGCAACGAAGGAGTGTGGCCCGTAAGGCAGGATTTTGACGCAATTGAATACCACCGAAAGGTTCATCGAAAGGATTTCTTTCAAGGAGTGGAAGGACTGCTTATGTCGTAAGTAGATTCGTAGATACTTCTCTATCTTTGTACTGAAAGCTGTATTTGATTTGTTTAGTTCTGGAGAATCATGGAGCCGTTTTCGATCCATAGTTCATCCTATCCTAGTGCATCCCAAGAATATCAGACTGTACTTAAACAAAATGCTCGAGGTCAGCAATGAATTTTTATTGAGGTAAGCTAGACCACTGAAGCGATTCATCCTCTTACGATTTCTTCTCTGTTAAGGATTCGTGAAATTCGTGATCCATTTACCAAAGAAGTCCCTGATACATTTGCGGATGAAATCCACCGTATGGCTTTGGAGTCTGTGTCCGTCCTAGCTCTGGATAAGCAGCTTGGTCTCATTCGACGTGATCGTGATAATCCGGAGACTACAAAACTTTTCAAGAACATCCGGACTTTACTCGAACTTGCTTATGAAATCGAAGTAAGTCCAATCTCATGGCAGCTGATAAAGACGCCCAAGTTCCACAGGACCATGAAAGTAGCTGATGAAATCCTTGAAACGGTAACAAAGCACATAAATCACACCTTGCAAGAGATCGATAAGCACCCATATTTGCGAGGATATCAGGAAAGAAGTATTGTCGAGAAGCTGTTGAAGATCGATAAGCGAATAGCTATTCTAATGGCAATGGACTTACTTATGGCTGGAGTCGAAACGGTTTGTTTGTCTCTCATCATCCAACGTCTCTTTAAAACTAATATTTTTCTTACTCCAGACTAGTTCCACGCTAGCTGGCCTCCTGCTTATCATTGCTAAAAATCCCGAGAAGCAGGAAAAGTTACGCCAAGAACTGCGTTCGATTCTTCCCCAGAAAGATTCACTTCTAACCATAGACAACATGCAATCGCTGCCATACCTCCGTGCATGCATTAAAGAAGGCATCCGACTCTATCCAGTTTCCGTTGGCGTAATGCGAACCTTATCCACTGACCTCATTTTGGGCGGCTACCAAGTCCCCCGAGGTGTTGGTATACATCTCGCATCGAACTTGTTGATGCGGGATGAACAGTACTTCCCAAAGCCAAATGAGTTCATTCCGGAACGTTGGCTCAGTCCAGCGGTGTTATCCAATCCGTTTGTTTATATACCTTTTGGATTCGGACCGCGAGGCTGTGCTGGTAAACAAATTGCTGAGCTGGAATTGGAGCTTAGTCTGGCAAGACTTGTCAGAAATTTTCACATCGGATTCGATTATCCCACGGAAAATGCCTTCAAGGCGAAATTCTTTAACGTGCCAGCAATTCCTTTGAAATTCTCATTCACAGAGGTGGAAGACTGATGTAACTCACATGTACTTGCTGTTTGTAATGTTTATTTGTTTATTGACAAATCACTGCTGTTAAATTAAAATAAAATAAAACGAATGATAACAAAACAAAAAAAAACAATTATAATTTAAAGCACTGATAAGGTGGGACCGCAACGTGTGCTTCGCCGGCCATAAGACGGCTTTGCTGGCTGTTGATAAACACAGCTAGTCAAACAATCTATGGAGCATGACGCTATTTGTTGTTATTTGTTTATTAAAACCTTGAGAATTAGTGATGCGCGAGGCATTTATTGCTTATTAGTCTGGAAGCTTTAACCACGCCAATGTTTCTGTTTATAAACAACTATTCGATGTGAGCTATTCGAAAGCTCGTAGATCTATCTATCTATTTATGTTTGTATTTGTATCTTATTGTATCTATAACAAAAAAAACGAGTTTAATTATATCCAACTTTTTAACTAATCCCCTGTAAGACATAGAACAGATGTGCCGCTATTTTTGACCTTGAATGTTAATGAGTGAACTTCAAATGCTGCGATACGCACACTATCTTGGTGGCCTGAACCAGATAAACGTTTCTGTTTAGAAACAGCCGGCAAGATACTGGATCGCGCGTGCCCCACAGCTTTTAACATAAACCCCGAAAAGCTTATAAATTAATTGAAAGTGATTTTTTCGTTTTCTGTATCAAGAGTAGGGAAACATTTTTTTTTTTGAATTTAGATTGGGAATTGGGAAGTATCCAAAGTTCCCACTTGGATTTGGATGTGCGCTTCTCTACAAGCATGCGGTTCCAGAGTCAACTTCAACGTCCAAATTCAATGATTAAGGTAGATTCCAAAGCAAAGCGGTTTCTGAAGCCTTTGATACAAGATGTAACTAAATTTCAACATCGACTTTTTGAATCTTGTAAAAATTGACTTTATTTGGCGATAAAAAATAAATACTATTGTAGAACAAGCTTAACTGTACAAGTATATGTGTAAATAGTAAAAAAAAAAAAATTAATTCTCAACTTCAGCAAATTTGAATTTTAATGGGATCGCCGGTCTGTTAAAAAACGTAGTCTTGAAAGCATTCTCAATGGGATAGTTGAATTCTATGTTGAAATTCCTAACCAACCGCATAACCGTTAACTCCATCTCTAGCTCAACGATCCTTTTGCCAGCACAGCTTCTAGGTCCGAAACCAAAAGGCAAGTAGACAAATGGATTGACTTCGTCTGGTTTGTAGGTATCGCCTTCTTCTGTCCTCAGCCAACGTTCGGGAATAAATTCGTTAGGTCTTGGGAAATACTTTTCATCCCTTAAAATAGCATTGTTTCCCATGGCAATATCGGTACCATTTGGCACTTGATATCCCCTCAAGACAATGTCCTTGGGCATGGTGCGTACTGTTCCCGGTCCGATTGGATACAAACGAATGCCCTCCTTGATGCAAGCCCTTAGATAGGGAAGATGTTTCATGTTCTCCAAGCTGAGTATTGAATCCTTTTGAGGAAGAACCGTACGTATTTCCTGGCGAAGTTTCTGCTGCTTCTCCGGGTTTGTTGCAATGCCAAGAAGGATGCCAACTAAGCTTGTGGTTGTCTAAATGAAAATAGGGCTTAGTAATGAGTTCAGACAAAACAATAACAAGAAAATACCGTATCAACTCCTGCCATCAACAGATCCATTGCCATAACGATAGCGATAAGTTTGTCCTGTTCAGCGAGCTTTTCTACCACGCTTTTCTGATCCTGTTCATCTTTAGAATGCGGATTTTTTTCAATACGCGCTAGCGCATCTTCAATATATTTTGAAGTTATTTGAAACATGGTTTCACTGACTTTCATCATTCTGTAGAATTTTGGGGTCTTTATCAATTTCCACAATGAGGGTTGAACGTCCAAAACGAAGGCGAGGTCAAAGAACTCCCGCAAACTTTTGAAGAGCATCTCAGCTTCTGGTGTATCACGATTGCGACGAATGAGCCCAAGTTCCTGATCAAGAGCTATTACCGCCACTGATTCGAAGGTGAGTCGATTGATTTCGTCTTCAAAATTATCAGGCATCTCCAAAGTTTTCGGATCACGAATTTCACGGATTCTGTTGTGAATAAAAAGTAAGTTCAAGAAAGGTTAGAAAAAACCCAAAAACCTTTTCATACCTCAATAAGAACTCATTGTTCACTGGCAACATTTTGGTCAGGTATTGTCTGGCATTCTTGGGTTGCATTAAAATTGGATTCACAGTTGTTCTAAAATTTCCCCAAGACTCACCGGATCTTAAATAAAAGTAAAAAAAAACATTAAACAAACGACTCTTATTTAAATACAAATCTCCATTTATACGTCATTATGAGTCCTTCGACGCCACGAAAGTATTCCTTTTTATAAACTTGACGAAAATAAACCGCCGAATCGAAATTCCTTCTCATTGGCCAAGGACCTTCGTTTCGAAATACCGTCCGGTATACATCCGGATCGAAAGTCATTATCATGTCCTTTTTACCAAAGACTCCGGGCATTACAGCAAAATCACCATATTTCTGACGGAGGCCGTTCATAAAATCCGTTATTGGCTTCTTGTAGTAAGCACCTAATCGGAAGCGGTTAGAAGATATCACATACGGAAAAGTCATATTCACCTCCTGGTAGAAATCCTCTAATTAACTCGTACCGGGTTGGGCCGGGAATTTCTTTAAATGGACGTGCATTATTCCAATCGCTTACGCCTGTAGCTTCCTCTGTGGTCACCTGATGAGGACAAGTGGAAGATATCCCATCAACGGTCGCCTATCGAAATTTGACTGATAAAGATACAAAATTAAAGTACACAGACGCACACACACTAACTTTACTTGCTAGACCGCTAGATAGTGACCGATACACTAGTGGACTTAGTTTATTTTTGGACACACCCTGCAATAACATTCTGCCGACAATGTCAAAGAAACACTAAATTTGCTGGACAACACATTCTATTCGCATTTTTGAGATTACCATTGAGAGAGCTTTTTTAAAATTATATAAAAACTTTCATACATGTGTAATTTGTTTACATGTGTTGATGGGCGGAATAAATTAATCAAATATTGTTTTTGTTTAATAGTATAATTAATGGAAATGTTTGCATTCATGTACTGAACCTACAACCTAGTCCAGGTACAAGTATTATTTTGAACCCCACAGGTGATTATTAATTTTATAAATTGATCGGTGGCACAGAGAAAAAAATAATGAGATATGTAGGTAGATCACCACGGTTACGGTTGAAACGATTTTTCTTAAATCGTCCATAGTATTGCCATTTATAAGCCGAGCGATGATGGGAGTATGTTAAACGAAAGAACATGTTTTTATCTACCAATGGGCAGTGTCATTTTAGTACCAGGTGCGTTATTTTCACTAGTACATCGTATTAAGAAAAATATCCAATTTGTTTTAACCGTCCCCGGCAGTTGAAATAGTGATTGGGGTCAGTTGGAAGACATGCAAATCATACAAAATATAATATTGTTACATGTTTGTTTCATTATTTATTTTAATTATAAGAATAATTCTACCATTGTTTGACAATATTTATCAGTCTTCAATGTTTCAATATTTATTTATTTATTTATGTAAACAAAAAAACAAAACATCAGCAGTTTTTTTTGAACAAAACAAACTAAACGAAAATAATTTAAACATAAACTCAAAGAAATCTTTACCTCCCTAGCAGTTACTAGTTGAGCACTTGTAGAGGGTTTTGGCGAGGTCTGCTGCGTAATTATGCTGCTGTGACGTTTACGTGGTGTATTCAACCAGTAAACATATTGTTTCAACCGTACTCAGAAAAATTGTTTCAACCGTCCCCAACCCCTCCCTTAGGTTAAGAAATGTATATAGTAGTGGTAACAATAATGATATATTAAAAACAGTCACCCTGTTCTATTCTATACACTCTTCACTTCGAACTAGTGAAATCGATCCCGGGATCCCAGACGTTTTTTGCTCTTAAACGATCCCGGGATTGCCAGTCACCAGCTCCGGGATTTTCGGGATTGAAAGCTGATTTTATTTGACACTCTCTGACACTAATTCAGAGACTTACTGCTACTTACCAACACCATAGCATTTCTTATAGTGATAAAGAAGAAGAAAATACAGTGGACTCTCCCTAAGTCAAACTCTCTCTAAGTCGAATTTCTCTCTAACTCGACGTTTTTCACCATTTTTTTGCATTCCCTTCAATTTTCCATACAAAAACCATTCTTTAAGCCGAACTCCCTCTAAGTCGTCACTCTCTCTAACTCGAACACATTCTCTCGATTATTGGCATCTTTTTTCACCCCTTAAGTCGAATTTTGTTTAGCACAAAACAAAATAAAAATACATTAGCCCTTCGGAATTAGTATTTGAGTATACATAGATATGTGCATAATAACTACTAAACATCAAGTACCTACACACTTCAATACCCTAAATATGTGTAGCATCGCGGGTGCCATCATCTTCAGCCCGTCGTGTTTCTTCCTGTTCATATTCTTGGTACCTCCATACAAAGATACAGGTTTTTGGTTTATTTTAAGGAGAAATTCAAACTTTTTCAGAGCACCTATAAAATTGACTTCTTCTCACTTGACACTTGTCAAGTTTAACATTAAAGTTAAAAATATATTATAACAATTGTAATTAAAAAAAAAAAAAAAATTATTGAACTGCAAAAATGTATCCACGCATGAAATTGTCAATCTGGCTGACGGCTTTTGCCATTTTTTTAGCAATATGAATATGTAAAAATTGTAATTGTAAGAAACAAATAATGATACAATAAATTCAATACTACTACTAAGATACAGTTTTTTAAAAAGTTGCAATGCAAAAACAAAAAAAAAAGAAACATTGTTATCCTTTTCTTTGTGTTGTTGGTTGTAACTTTTTTGTTAGTACATTAACCTTTTTTTTACTAAATAAACGTTTTAAAACAGAAATAAATGTTTCTCTCCATTACTCGAATTTTTCCAAAACTCTCTCTAACTCGAACAAATCTTGGTATCCCGTGAAGATTCGACTTAGAGAGAGTCGACTGTAATGTGAATCTATTGAAACCACCCATTCAACTTACACTAAAGCAGCAACTAACAAATAAGCAGTAATTAAAAAAAAAAAATGGAAACCATTTCACCAGAAACACAAACAGAATCGGATTTTACAGCGTGCCTAACAAAAGCGTCGAATCTCTTTGAAAATGGAGGTACCCGAGGACATCATCTGGATTTAGTTCACAAGTATTTACTGCCCATTCCACCAACGAGCGTAGAAGCAGCGCGAGCGTTTTCAGCGGTCAATTATATTGGCAACAAATTTAGAAGCCAGCTTAGGAATTATACTCTAGATGCCCTTATTTTCCTGCGGTTTTATTTCCAAAGGTCGGATGAAGACCAAGAGCAAGAATAAATACACCATTACATTTTTTCACTATTCCGTTTTGACTTTGGAATTAATTGAGTTGAGGTATTTTTTATTTATTTCTTTATCAAAAATTATCATCTTTAAAAAAATTTATATGGAGTGTAAATATTTGTTTGTTTCTTAGCTAAATAAATTTCTTAAATTTTGTTCCTTTTGCTTCATTTTAATAATAAAAAAAAAAATGCAGAGCATAATAGTTACGCTGTTTTTTATTTAAAAAGATAAGGCACTTATAATTAATTTCTACATTTTTTTGAGCAATTATTATCGGAAGTAGATTTATTTTGAAAACATGACATCAATTTTCTGACCCGTGTATCGATTTTTGATTTGATTTCTTTTATTTTTTTTACAAAACAAAATATTCTGTCCAATCCCGGGATTCATTCTTCCAAATCCCGGAAAATTAGCTTCGGGATTGAAATCCCTACTTCGAACACAAAAATACACTCAATACTCTCAGATGAGTAGAAACAACAATTATAGAGAAAAACATCCGAGCAAAAATGTTTACTTTTGGCTGTCAATATACAATAAAAGCAAGACTTAGGTTCGTGCGAACCCGTTGCTGCTTCGTGCGCCCTTTAGACCCATCCGCGCACCCCATACAGTTAGCGAAATTTTGTGTTGTTTCAACCGTCCTTTGTTTAAACCGTACACAGTCTCCCCTACTTAAAGAATGCATGGAACAGCACTAAACAAGGTAATCTTAGCACGTACATAAATAATGATGAAACAGAATAGAGAATTGTGGGTGGCCGTGGCGTAGTGGTAGTCGTCGTCGCTTGTCACGCTGAAGGTTGACGGTTCAAATCCAGATGTCGCCGAATCATTTATTTTTCACGAAATAAAAAAAAAAAGTTGATCAGTGTCAGAACTTACTTACTTAGTTGGCGCTACAGCTCGAGGTGAACCTGGGCCTGCTTCTCTCAACCATTTGTGTGTGCGTGTTATATTTTTGCACGAATGGAAGGGACCTACAGTTTTTTGCCGACTCCGAACGGCGAGTTGAGAAGCTCAATCGTGACAAATGATACTCTTTGATGCTTGTCAGACATTCGAAAGAGGTGGGCACTGTGAAAAACTTTTAGGTGTTTGCGGCGGGATTCGAACCCAAGACCGCTGGCACAGTAGTCCGACGCACTAACCACTTGCGCTACGGTGCCCATCAGTGTCAGAAGCTAATATCAAAACCTACTGCAAAGGCATAACACTGGCAGTATGGCTGAAGAAATTGATCGCTCAAACCAAAATAGGAAACATCTGGAAAAAACTTCTGTGAATCATAAGCAATGGCATAACTTTCAATAATACACAACTCTCCAGTTATCCTGGACACCACCCATAGAGTTAGTTGAAACCTAACATCTGAGTTTCCTATCACTACATCGATCTGTCTGTCTCTCGTTCTTGTCCTTCATGTGCTCGCACTATGTGTAAACATTATAAGGGAATTCATATCCCCTTTAGCGTGTGTAGATTATAAAAAAAAAAGAATAAAAAAATTAATTTGTGTTTTTTTTATTTTATTTAGTAACATTTATTGCTAAATACTTTTTTATTTCATTAATTACTATAGACATTAATTATATCGCTTTTTATTCATAAAGCATTATTGAAGTGAAACCAATAACATTGATCATATCAATTTAACAGAGAAAGTGTCTGCATCAATTGTCTTTTAGATGAATAACTGAAAAAATACGTACAACTTCAAATTGTTGCCCCGTAGGTAATGCTAATCTGGTTATTTCAGATCACTTACAGCAGATGCCATATTTTTTTATTCATCCATAAATTGAATAATTTTCTAAAATGATGCCTGATCAATTTTGTATGTTTGTTTGCTCTAAGGAAACAAATTTTAAAAGTAACTTCTTACAGTTCTCAATATTATCTCATTTCAAATCATTAAAAACAATGTTTTGTAAATTTATCAACAAATATTATTTTTTTTAAGACTAATTTAATTTACGAACGTCAAACACAGTCTGAGTTTCCAGATTTTTCCGCTGCGAAATCAGTGTTTATGTGGGAACCAACGCGAATTGTTTTACCTGCAATCCATATACCTATGTATATCAATAGAATGTAGGTAATTATAAAATTAGTTCTCAACTTCAGCAAATTTGAATTTTAATGGAATCGCAGGCTTTGTGAAAGCTGTAGTCTCGAAGGCATTCTCAATGGGATAATTGAATTCTATGTTGAAATTCCTAACCAACCTCATAACAGTTAGCTCCAACTCCAGCTCAGCGATTCGCTTGCCAGCACAACTCCTCGGTCCAAAACCAAAAGGCAAGAAGGCAAATGGATTGACTTGGTCTGGCTTATAGGCATCACCTTCTTCTGTCCTCAGCCAACGTTCGGGAATAAATTCGTTAGGTCTTGGGAAATACTTCTCATCCCTTAAAGTTTCATTGTTTCCCATGAAAATCTCGGCGCCCTTTGGCACTTGGTATCCATTTAAGACAATGTCCTTGGGCATGGCACGTACTGTCCCAGGTCCGATTGGATATAAACGAATGCCCTCCTTGATGCAAGCCCTTAGATAGGGAAGATTTTTCAAGTTCTCGAAAGTGAGAATTGAATCCTTTTGAGGAAGAATCGTACGAATTTCTTGGCGCAGTTTCTGCTGCTTATCGGGGTTTGTTGCAATGCCAAGAAGAATGCCAACTAAGCTTGTGGTTGTCTAAATGAGAATAGGGCTTATTAATGAGTTCAAATAAAACAATAACAACAAAATACAGTATCAATTCCTGCCAACAACAGATCCATCGCCATAACAATGGCGATAAGTTTGTCCTGCTCAGCGAGCTTTTCTACCACGCTTTTCTGATCCTGTTCATCTTTAGAGAGCGGATTTTTTTCAATACGCACTAGCGCGTCTTCAATATATTTTGAAGTTAATTGAAACATTGTTTCATTGATTTTCATCATTTTGTAGAATGTTGGGGTCTTTATCAGTTTCCAGAGTGAGGGCTGAATGTCCAAAACGAAGGCGAGGTCAAAGAACTCCCGCAGACTTTTGAAGAGCCTCTCAGCTTCTGATGTATCACGGTTACGACGAATGAATCCAAGTTCCTGATCAAGAGCTACTACCGCTACTGATTCGAAAGTGAATCGATTGATTTCATCTTCAAAATTATCAGGCATCTCCAAAGTATTCGGATCACGAATTTCACGAATTCTGTTGTGAAAAGAAGATAAGTAAAAGAAAGGTTAGGAAAAACACAAAAACCTCTTCATACCTCAATAAGAACTCATTGTTCACTGGCAACATTTTGGTCAGGTATTGTCTGGCATTCTTGGGTTGCATTAGAATTGGATTCACAGTTGTTCTAAAATTTCCCCAAGACTCACCGGATCTTAAATAAAATAAAAATACCGTAAAACACACGAATCTTATATGAATAGAAATTTCCATTTATACGTCAATATAAGTCCTTCAACGCCGCGAAAGTACTCCTTTCTATAAACTTGACGAAAATAAACCGCAGAATCGAAATTCCTCCTAATTGGCCAGGGACCTTCGTTTCGAAATACTGTCCGGTATATGTCTGGATCGAAAGTCATTATCATGTCTTTTTGACCAAAGATTCCCGGCATGAAAGTAAAATCACCATATTTCTGCCGAAGACTCTTGAAAAAATCCGTCATTGGCTTCTTGTAGTAAGCACCTAATCGGAAGCGGTTAGAAGATATCACATACGGAAAAGTCATATTCACCTCCTGGTAGAAACCCTCTAATTAACTCATACCGGGTTGGACCGGGAATTTCTTTAAATGGACGTGCATTATTCCAATCGCTTACGCCTGTGGCTTCTTCTGTGGTCACCTGATGAGGACAAGTGGAAGATATCCCATCAGCAACGTTTGCCTAGCGAAATTTGACTGATAAAGATTCAAAATTAAAGTACACAGACACACACACACTAACCTTACTTTCAATACCGCTGGATAGTGAACGACGCACCAGTGGACTTAGTTTAATTTTGGATACACTCTGAGATAACATTCTACCAAGAATATCAAAAACACACTAAATTTGCTGGACTACGATTAAAGCTTTCTTAATTTTTGAGATTC
Source organism: Brachyopa scutellaris (assembly GCA_949775065.1). Classification (NCBI taxonomy): domain Eukaryota; kingdom Metazoa; phylum Arthropoda; class Insecta; order Diptera; family Syrphidae; genus Brachyopa; species Brachyopa scutellaris. The sequence goes on along the minus strand of OX459114.1, from coordinate 113,691,449 downwards.
GCATTTCTGAGATCACTATGAGAGAGCTTTTCTAAAATTATAGAAAAACTTTCAAGCATTTGCAATTTGCCCACATGTATGGTAAAATAAATTAATCAAATGAGAATTTGCTAGAACTGTGTTTTCGTTTATATGTACATTTAATTAATGGAAATTATTTTATGAATGTACTAAGCTTATTCCAGGTACAAGTATTATTTATTTATTTATAATTTGTTTTATAAATTGTTTGGTGGCACAAAGAACAAAAATAATGATAAATTACCAGTAGTATCATAGTATATATCTGTAGCAGTATGACAGAGTAGCTTATGTCAAAAAAAGAGTTTTCGAGATATTTCAATTTTTCACTAAAATTTTTAATTATGATAGTTTATAACTTTTTTAGGCCAAATTATAAAATAAAGAGTATGTTTAACATTTTTTACTATATTTCATGGAAATGCTATCAGAAAATAAATGCATTTTTAAACTTAAGTTGTTATGTAAAAATCGAATTGCAAATTATGAATGTCTTAAGTCACATAAGTTTTTCTGTCACATCTATAATATTTAATTATAGTGCCTTAAGTGGACTTAAGATTTTGTGTCAAACTCCAAATTTTAGAATTAATAGACATAAGGCAATACTTTGTTATTTCAATTTATTCGTGATATAATATATTAGTTACAAAAATACATCAAAAAGAACTAAAACCGTACAAAATTCATTGAGAGTTAGAAATTAAACATTATTTTCTTTCATATCTGGTTTCTTCAACCACAATGAACCCGGAAGCAAATGCTTGTCTCAGGTCATAAATACCAAGTTCCAGTATTTTTTAAAAATAAGCTGTCGATTTTATAAGCTATTTTTTCGCTACATTTGTTGCGATAGTTACCCAAGTTCGTAAGGTTCGTCTCTGTACAATTTTTTCAGCTCTAAATATGTAGCTTTGTCAGAGTTTCTTTTTTCTTTGCGAATCTTCTTTTATTACTTTGCGTTGGTGGTGATTTCATTATTTTGGTTTAAATTTTCAGAAAGCATAGTTTCACAATTTCCGGAAAATAGATGTTGTTGTAATCGTATGAGATTTCATTCCAATGAGAAACTAGATCCTTTTCTTCTCAGACGATTACAAAAACAAAGAAAAAACGGCACTGGAAAAATCGTTTAATGTAAATCGCTTAAGTTAATTGAACTTAAACCACAAAGATATGGCCAAGTTACAACAGGTCTAAAACAGACGAACTGCTACAAAGAACACGCATAGACATCGCTAGAGTAGTGGCAGTCAGTTAATAACAGTTTCTACCGTAGCTGCAAAGATGAATATGAAAAATAATCACTTATTCACTTTCTGTGCAAATGCCCAGTTCTAACGAGAGCCAGGCAACGCATATTAGGCAAGCTATCCTTCGACGATCTTAAAGAGATATCTGGGAAAAGGATTGGGTAGCTGATCTTCTTCCTAAACTCCACAGGGTGGATATAAATATATCAACATTATTGTTCATGCTTCCTATACCATTTTATTTTATTTTTCGAAAATATGAACAAATTGTGTGAATGTATACAAATTAAGCAACTCTAAATGGTAGTATTAGAGCCCCCGCACACTTCAGACTTTCTATTGGTCGGGTTCTTAATCAGTATGAAAATGTATGAAAGTGCGCACACTACAATGATTCGGTATCGGCCGAAAAATTGATGTGCTACACGATTGGTTCAAACTAAAGTATCGGCAAGCTATCGATCGACTACTTAATCAGTATGGTGTACTTCCATGCGCGCACACTATCGATTATAAAGTCGGCCTATTTTGTCGATAGCTCACATTGCTCTGAGTTTTAAATTAGTTTGCTCCAAGTTCTAGATATTTCTAAGTACTTAACATAGCTTCTTGTCGAAACGAAAAAAGATCTGCGCTTTATAAAAAAAACTTGAAAAAGTACTCTGATGTGAATACTCTTGATTTTTGATCTTGACCCTTCTCCTATGCTGTATTAAAGCAATGCTTACATCTCGAGAAATTTTCTTATTAACTGCCATTATCCGGCTGTTCTCTGTTTATCGACTATCAATAGCAAATCGTTCGTGAACAGTAGGCCGACTGTTGTCTAGTGTGCGCACTCACTACCAACCCGACTATGTATTAATCGGCCCTGTGTGCGCACTAAGCAGCCCAAAACGACGAAACTATCGGCCGATAGAAAGTCTGTAGTTTGCGGGAGCTTGGGGGAGTTAAAAACTTATTCTTTGAAAACAAAACACTTCTGATTTCTTCAGCTCTATAGAACATAATACAAAATATTCCCTCTTAAGTCAATGAATCCAACTGATATGCAGCCAACAAAACTAACTTATGTCGACATAAGCTACGGTTATTTACAAAATAAAAATTAAAAGAAAATCTTATGTAGACATAAGTGTTTCTGATAAACTTAATATTTCCAATTTGTATTTTTTAAATTTTAACAGAAGAACTTATGTCGACATAAGAGTCAGTAAAATCCAAACGAAATTTTAGCAAAGTATCTTAAGTCAACATAAGTTTTTATAAAAAACGCAAGGGGAACCAAATAGAATTAGAATTCATATAACTAAATACGACATAAGAGTTTCTGTTGAAACATAAAATTGGAATTGGATGGACTTAAGAAAATTGCTTGACATAAGCTTCTCTGTCGAATGCATTGTATAGTCATTCAAACATAAGTGGTTAAGAATAGTGCGATATTTTTGCAAAGGAGAATGCTTTTAAAACGGGAGCGAGCTAGAAATGTAGATAACAACCTGTTAAAGGCTATCAATTTAAAAACTGGAAAATCGCTTATGTCGACATAAGCTACTCTGTCATATTGCCACAGATATATACTTACATGTTTATATAGAAATAAAGTATGTAAACATGTATTTTAGGCAGCACTGTCCTTTCGGTCACACTGTGTGATTTTTTTCACTAGATTTTATTTGATTCTTATAAAATTATTTTTTATTGTTTTCTGTCAAGATTTGGCGAAATATTGTTATCGCGCACAACGTTTTGCGTCCGCGTTATATCTCATTTCGGTGATCAAAGTTGACCAGCAAAATCGGGCGATATCACATCAATAGATGTTCTTCTTTGCGAAAAGTCTGACAGGCTAGTTGTGGCTTCAATTAAGGCGATATCAATACACATATCAACATTATATTCAACTTAAAATATCAACAAAGTTATAATCAGTTAAAGTGTACTCTTAAATTATTTTAGTACGAAACATAGTCAAAATTAGTGTTCTGATAATGAAAGAAGATATGATACCCAATTAATCGTTATCAACTTGTAAAAAATTTAAAGTCATCCGAGCCTTATTTTAAATATTTAATGTTTGGAGTTTGGATCATACGTACTAGTATGACCATGAATATATCATCTCTCTTACACACACGCGCACTTTTGTCCGTGTTGAAGTAAAATTGAGTAAACTTTCTTTCTAATCGAAAGTAGAAACTACAGGGTGTCGCAAGAGTTTGTACCTGTACTGTTATTCAGTTCTTTAATCTACTGTCACTAATCTTAACGAAAAATTTGACGAAAGCTCCTTAACTGAAACAAACAGATAGCTGCAATGTCTTATTCCTGCTTACCAATTCTCTTTTATTTACCCATTTCTTCGTAAACATATCTGCTTACATTTTAAATTGACCCGAGATATTGTACCCGAACCCGATATCTGCATCCAGTCCACTAAACAACAACTTAAACAAGTTATATCAGCTGATAATAGCTTTCTCCAAAACAAAATAGGTTGTGTCGATAAACCCGAAAAGACTTTAGCCATAATTAGCAACGTACAGTTGAGCATGACCTGTGCGACGTGACGGTATGTATCCACAAGTTCGTGTTTTTAATCGGCCGCTGCGAGACTGCCGATGGAATCAGCTGCGATCGATTGCCCAAATCAACACTAAGGTAGAGAATAAAACTGATTGGCTATCATTTATAGATAATCTTGTTTTTGTAATGAAAGAACATACAGGATGGTGATATGCATCCCCGAGAATGGGCGAACGCAAGACCATTTAGTGAGATTCCTGGTCCAACGACGTTTCAATTAATTCGTGGCTTTTTACCTGGCGGTAAGTAGTAGTTCAATCGTAACTTTTGGTGATATATAGATCCCTCTTTTCTCGATACAGGAATCTATTACAAAAAGTCGTTGAATGAGTTAACCCTGCTGAGCCGAAAAAAGTATGGTGATATTTTTATGTTGCCGGGCATGTTTGGAAAAGACAACATTTTGTTCGCCTTCAATCCAGATGACTACCCGACAGTACTGCGTTCAGAGGGTGCGTGGCCCAAAAGGCGTGGTATTGAGACCATGATCTACCATAGAACTACTCATAGGCCAGAAGATTATGGAGACGTTATTGGACTCTTGGGATCGTAAGTGTGGACAGTGTTTCGAAGTTATTTCTCACATGTAAATATTTGATAGAAATGATGAAGCCTGGAGTAAGATAAGAACTGCGGTGAATCCAGTTCTTATGCAGCCTCGTAACGCTCGTTTGTATCTCAGCAAAATGCTCGAAGTCAACGATGAATTTCTTCAGAGGTGAGTTTCCAAACTTATCGCGGATATGGAATCAAAAAGTTTCATTATAGAATCCGTGAGATTCGAGATCCCAACTCATTGGAGATGCCCGAAAGTTTCGAAGATGAAATCAATCGGCTTGCCTTTGAATCGATTTCCGTTGTCGCATTAAATCAGCAGATTGGCCTGATCCGCAAAAACCGGAACAGCGATGAAGCAAACAGACTATTCTCAAGCCTCCGTACCATTTTCCGCCTAACATTGGACTTAGATATCAGGCCAAATCCCTGGAAGATTGTTAAGACTCCAAAGTTCCATAAAATGATGAGGAGCTACGACACAATGCACGATATCATCATAAAGTACATCAATCTAGCGCTGGAAAGGATTGAAAACGGAACATCCCCTAGCAATGAGCATGAGGAAAAAAGTGTTCTAGAGAAACTCCTTAAGATCGATAAAAAAGTTGCCGTAGTTATGGCTTTTGACATGCTTATGGCTGGAGTCGATACGACCAGCACCATAATGGTTGGTATTCTTCTTTGCATAGCCAAGAATCCAGAGAAGCAGGAAAAACTTCGTCAAGAACTCCGTACGATTTTGCCTCAAAAGGATTCGCCACTGACCCTGGACAATATGAAAAACCTTCCCTATCTGAAAGCTTGCCTCAAAGAAGGCATCAGAATCTATCCTCTGGTTTTGGGATCACCGCGATCAAATGCAGAGGACATTGTAATGAGCGGCTATCAGATACCGAAACACCAGGATATAGTACTTACTAGTAACCTACTCCTTTCGGAGGAGAAATACTATCCAAATGCGCAGGAATTCATCCCGGAACGATGGCTACGAGACGATAAAAGTGACCAGCAGCCGGGGAATCCATTTCTATTTATGCCATTTGGATTTGGCAGTAGAAGTTGCATTGGAAGGCGACTCGTTCAAATGGAGTTAGAGATAACTGTGGCAAAATTGGTAAGGAATTTTTACATGGACTTCAATTATTCCACCGAGAACGCCTTTAAAAATTATTTCATAAATACCCCAGCTATACCACTAAAATTTAAGCTCAGTGATGTTGAAAATTAAAAATCCATTTGTCGAAACAGATATTTAAAAATATTAAAAAGAATAAATAAACACGCAGATTTTGTTTACATTATCAGGTCTATAATGGCCAAAGTGCGATTAATTACATACGCATGCATACATATGTACTTATACCTATTGTATGTAGTATATGGTCGAAGAGCTTCTGCGGGAACTTTGACTGAGTCATGAGTCATGAAAAGATTTTCATAAGTTTAAACTTTCATTCATCATTTGTTATTGTTCCGTGATGAGAAAAGAAAGCGATAGTGTCTGGCAGACATTAAATAAAATACCGAATGAAAAGCTTAGCAAAGTAATGTAATGAACCAACCTGGCAGCTGATATTTATTTATCCCAACGAAAAGATTAATTTTGTTTAGTGACGTATGGCAAGTGACTACAAGAATTAATACAGTCGGATCTGAATGGCTTTTCTTGAATTAAGAATATAAAAAAAATTACCGAATAACATTTAATCAGTTATAAAAGCTTTCAATGGAAATGACTATAACACTCGCGTTGAACCTGTTAATTGGCTAGACTCGCAATAATTGCCATAGAGATGACGGAAAACGACTAAAGTAAAAAATTGGGTCATCTCTCGTGTCCACCCTCGGAGTTTTCATACACAACACACTCCACAATTGGGAAACCTCTCAAATGGGACGTAGTTACAGGTTTTCCTAGAGCTCGTGGAATCGGTGCGTACCTCCTAAATGTGACGGTAAATATAAAAATCATCAAATTGTGACTTCTCTTATTGGAACAGTTAAGAATTACAAGAAAGTTTTGGATGTAAGGTTCTCAAATTAACAGGGAAAGAATTTTTGCAATACTTACAAGCCCCGTTATTGAATTTTCGCTGTAAATATTTTCAACACAACTCTCTCTAACTGAGACACCTCCGAGTTGGGATAAAAAATTTGATCCCGTCGGTGTTCAAATTGGAATTTAGTCGAAATTTATGTTAAGCCATCTTTATGGAAGATTATTTCGACACCAAGGTTCAGGAAAATGAGGAAAAGTCGAGATTCAATGTACGTTGTAATCTTTATACATAAAAACTAGCTGTCCCGCCCGGCTTCGCCCGCGCCCAATAACAGTCGCGTTAGGTACTTATTAGGCAAATCGCTGCTCCAGTAATGTGGTTCTGGGTAGAAATAAGAACCGCCAAATCCGACAAACCTTGTTGAATCACACCAAATGTTCAAAGTGGCAAAATGTTTCTACTATTATTTGGTTGTACCAAATGTCTTTTGCAATGTAGTAGTATTTTTGCGGACCTAATATTTTGAAAGTTGTGTATGAACATATTAGTTTCCTACCCCCTTCAATTGCTCAAATTCGGTAGAAGATTTTCTGCCGTTTCTTATCAAAGACCTCAATCCCTTCGCCCACAAAACCGGTTTTCTGCCGGTATACTTACAGTCAGCGTCAAAAGTGCGTAGACAGCAATGCATGCATTGTTAATTTTCACTTGTGGGACTCCAGAGGTGGCTGTGATGTAGTTAAATACAGAGGACCTAAAGAGCACTTGATATGTTTGTTCATCCAAGTAAGATTTAATCCAGATAATAAGCATTCGGTGAGTGCTTTGAATTTGAAAAGGATAATGCTATGGGAGATTTGGTTAAAGGCCTTGCTAAAGTCTAAAAATAGACTTACAGTGAAAAGACAGTATGTCATATATAATGGTTCTATAAAAGGGGTAAGTTTCAGTTTACAAATAAAGCTTTTAAGACGGTATTTCTATCACTAATGCGTATAATCAAAACACGTTTATAAATGTTCACTAATACAATGTATTCACACCTCTGCAGCACATACTGTTGCATCACTGTTACGCCACACAGCATGGCAATCCAAACTCTCAACCTTGTAATGGCTTGCAATCAGCTGGTAATAGCTTTTTCTAAATTTATACAAGTTCTGTTACACTGTCCGACTTTATTTGATTAGTTTATAGTTTGCGTTGCATTTAGTTTACTGAGAGCTGTGCACCGGTATGTATCCACAAGTTTGTTTCCTAAATCGCTCTCTTCGAGACTGTCGCTTGAGTCAGTTGCGGTCGATTGCAAAGATCAATGTGAAGGTATTGCATATAAATTCCAATTAAATTATGTAGGTTAATCTGTTTGTTTATCAACAGGGAAAACATAATGACACTACAGACAATGTGCACTCGGTGGAATGGGCGAACGCAAAGCCATTCAGTGAAATTCCGGGACCAACAAAGTTTGAATTGATTCGTGGTTTTCTACCTGGCGGTAAGTGATCTTCCACCGGTATTCTATACCGCTACAAACCAAATTTTCTCACAAATAGGAGTATTCTACAATAAGCCCTTTAATGAGTTTAACCTGCTGACTCGTCAGATGTATGGTGACATACTTAAGATACCAGGGGTATTTGGTAAAGGCAGCATGTTATTTAGCTTCAACCCGAATGATTTCCCAATAGTACTGCGTTCGGAGGGTGTATGGCCAAGGCGTCGAGGGCTTGAAACTATGAATTATCATAGGACTACCCATAGAGGTGAGGACTTTGGAGACGTTATCGGACTACTAAGCTCGTAAGTCTTTATACTTTAAAACAACATTTCATAAACCAACAACATTCTATAGGAATGACGAAGCCTGGGGTAAGATCCGATCTGCAGTGAATCCAGTTCTCATGCAGCCCCGTAATGCTCGATTGTATCTTAGCAAAATTCTCGAAGTTAACGATGAATTTCTTCAGAGGTGAGTTCCCAAACCTACCGCATACATGCAATTTAAAAGTTTCATTATAGAATTCGTGAGATTCGAGATCCCAACTCCTTGGAAATGCCTGCTACCTTTGAGGATGAAATCAATCGTCTTACTTTCGAATCGGTGGCCGTTGTCGCATTGAATCGGCAAATTGGCTTAATTCGCCAGAATCGCGATAACGAAGAGGGAAGGAAACTTTTCGAAAACCTCCGTAACATTTTCGAACTAACACTCGAGTTAGATATGAGACCATCTCCATGGAAGATCATACAGACCCCCAAGTTTCGAGAAATTATGAAAAGTCACGATACAATATACAATATAATAATAAAGTATATTAATGAAGCCTTGGAGAGGATCGAAAATAATACGTCTTCGAGGAGTGAAAACGACGAGAAAAGTGTTTTGGAGAAACTCCTTAAGATCGATAAAAAAGTTGCCGTCGTCATGGCTCTGGACATGCTTATGGCTGGGGTCGATACGACCAGTTCGACCATGGCTGGTATTCTTCTTTGCATTTCCAAAAACCCAGAGAAACAGGAAAAACTTCGCCAAGAGCTCCGTTCGATTTTGCCGCAGAAGGATTCTCTATTGACCCTGGATAACATGAAGAACCTCCCTTATCTTAGAGCTTGCATTAAAGAAGGTATGAGAATCTATCCGATTGGATCAGGCACCTTGCGAGCAACTGGAGAAGACATTGTTATGAGCGGCTATCAAGTACCGAAACACCAGGATATCATAATCAATAGCAATTTACTGCTTACGGAGGAGAAATACTGTCCAAAAGCAAAAGAGTTCATTCCAGAACGATGGCTCCGTGGCGAAAACAGTGACCAACTGGCAGTGAATCCATTCTTGTTCATACCATTGGGATTTGGCGCTAGAAGTTGTGTGGGGAAACGACTTGTCGAGATGGAGCTAGAAATCACTTTGGCCCGACTGGTGAGGAACTTTTACATGGAATTCAATTATTCCGTCGAGAATGCTTTCAAAAACCGTTTAATAATGGTTCCGGCCATACCACTTAAATTTAAACTAACTGAAGTGGAAAATTAAGTATTATAAAATTTATTTAGAAAATTGTATTTAAGAAATAAAAAAAAATATGGATTTATTTTAGAAAATTAAATATTAGCAAATTTTTTTCCAATAAAAATTATTTTATTTATTTTCTTCTCGAATTTGTCTTTCTGACGTCTTTTCGTCAGTGCTCACCAATATGTAGATAGATAGATCAATAATTTTATTTGCCTTTGCTCAGTGACTATGCGTTGTAGTAGTTTTAGATAAAGAGAACAAAAACAAACAGCTAGTATGAAACCATACAATGGCTGCAAAAAAGGTAAAAAGAATAACAATGAAATGCAACTATTTTCTACGTTTTATTTTATTGCATTATCTAAAGAATGAAATACGATTTATATTTTTATCGTCAAGTAGCAATCTCTAATGACAGCTCAAGTAGAACATGTAAAGTTTCAGAGACTATTAAAATGTTGCACTTTATTAAACTTTTACTACAGATTATCAAGAGAGCTTTAGCGTACCAAATGATGACGAGTAATTAATTCAGTTGTAATAAGCAAATACATATATACATACATATGTTGTAGATATGCATAACAACAAATGGCCCACAGTGGGCAAAAGAGCTTTAAACTTGACATAAAAGGATTTTTAAAGTGGAACTATACTCTGTTCCACAAAAATTGTCAGTACAGGGAAAATAGGGCGTTTGCCTCTTATTCCGGTTGCCTCTTTTAAGCTCTCACTGGGTTACCATAGTCTGCATGACAAATCGCCCTAGATCGGAAAGTAATACCCGTAGGGTAACCATCTGCTGATTTAAAAACAAAATTATTTATTGAACGAAAAAAAGATAATTGTGTACAAAGTGGACACCACCCTGATTTTGGTAACATTTTAGTATGTTGTAAAGGGCATGTTTTCGAGTATTTTGATGTATCGATGTTATATATCGGAAACGATTAGCTTACGAGATATAGGCTAAAAACGAAAAAAAAAGTCAATATTCATTTCCGCACCGAAAACTCATTTCGCGCAAATAACCTTCATTATAAATCACAAAACTCGAAAAAGTATTGAACTTCATTTTTACGGTTTCACCAGAAGAAAAAAGAAAATGGAAAAAAAAAACTAAAGTCATGTGACAATACCCTCGCATACTCAAATTAATTGTATTGGTTCTCAAAGCACAAAATTCCAAAGCTCTTTGACAAAAAACACAGAAAAGGCATCAACGATTAACTTTAACTCAATAATGGTAACACTGTTTTGATGTTGATATTTTTCTTACACACAGCGATTGCCGGCCACACATAATCACACAGCCGTCGACTGTGGAGCTGGCTGGTCATTCTATGGTGGTATGTATGCAAATTTGATGAAAATTACAGGACAAAACGTGTGTTTTTATTTCAGTGGCAATTTGTCTGATTGAGTGCCAGGAATATACATATGAACAGGCACTAGTGTTTTAATAAAAGCTCCCCCAGGCCTGTACTGACAATTTTTGTGCAGCAAAACAGAACACATAAACGCCCTTATTATAATTTATTTAAATATGAGTATTATCATTATCATCTAAGGGTATGTTGCACTATTGTGGCCCAAACATGAGTAGATAGGGGACAGCGGGGTAAGAAGTAGCTCTTTTGACTAAATTTTAGGCTACTCCAAAGATTTCGAAAAATAGTCGGCCTAACCCTTTTTCAAATGAAAGAGCAATATTTCACCTACAAAATCCACCAAAATAGTCAAACAAGCCTGCTCAGAGGATATCAAAATCTCGCATTTAAAAAAAGAGCGGTTGTTATAACTCTTAATAACCAACAATAGAGTAAGTTGTAACATAGGCCGGCGAAAATTGTAACAAAAATAATTAAATCTTTTATCATGAGTGTTTTTAATAAAAACTATTAATTTATTAAGAGAACTTACTAAAAAAATATAAAAGCTTTTTCACCCGTTTATTTGGATGTAGTTTAAGATACAGTGAACCAAAAAAAACTTGAACACTACCTGTTGTCAATTTCTCTGTTGAATATTTTCGCAACCCGTTGACCGATTGATATAAAACAAAAAGGAAATAATAGACAATCTCTTAAACAATTTCGTTAATTTTATTACAATTTGATAAAATTAGAAGTGTTACTTCAAAACAAACAAGAAACAAAAATAGAACGAATTTCAGAACCAAAAAAAAACTTGAACACTTCATTATTTACATAGAAAATCAGAAAAAAGAAACAAAGAAAAAACAAGTTAGTATTTTGTATGATAACCTTTAGCTTCTAAAACAGCTTTCAGTCGATTGTTCATTGATGGAACTAGATTTTGAGTTATTTCCAGAGGTATATTTTCCCAAACGCTTTGGAGGGCACTTTTAAGATCTTTTTTATTGTTAATTGATCGCTCTCGTAATTTTTTTTCCATGTAAGCCCACAGTTGTTCTATGGGATTCAAGTCTGGGCTTTGCGGAGGATGGGTCAAAACTTTTAAGGTGTTATAAAGCAGCCATTCCCTTACAATAAAAGAGGAGTGCTTGGGGTCATTGTCATGAACGAGTCGAAATCCGTTAGTGAGGCCTAACTTTGCGGCCGTTTGTGGTAGGTTTTGTTTAAGAATATTTAGGTAATCTATTTTATTCATATTACCCCCCACAAAAGTCAAATTTCCAACACCATTTGATCCAAATGCACCCCACACCATTACACTACCTCCTCCGTGTTTAACCGTTGGATTTACATTTCGCGGATCAAGTGCAGTCCCTTGCCTTCTCCAAACAAAACGCCGTCCGTCTGAAAAATTACTGAGTCCCAGAAATCTGATTGCTTTCCAATATATTCTTTTGCGTATTCCAAGCGTTTCTTTATATTTCTTGCAGAAAGAAGTGGTTTATTCCGCGGTGTGCAAGCCCTTAATTCATTCGAATGCAAGAAATTTCTCACCGTTTGCGGGTGCACTTTTGCAATATTATTTCGCTCTAAGCCTTCTGCTATTCTAACGGTGGAAATTTTGGGATCTTTTGTTATAATTCGCATGATCTGTCGTTCTGTTTGCTTCGAAGAAATTTTTTTTGGCCTGCCGCTTCCACTTGACCTTTGCAAAAACCCATTTTCGCTACATCTTTTCACTACGTAGTGAACTGTGGATGAAGGCTTCTTCAGAATTTCTGCAATTTCGCGAAAACTTTTTCCCTCTTTTCTTAATTTTAGAATTAATTCCTTCATATCAGTTGAAGTTTGTTTACGTTCCATTTCGCCAGGTATTCACTATTCAAACTACTTCTTAATACGTTGAAAGCAAACTTTGAACTAAAACTATTATGAAGGAGGCAAGACAAATCTTGAAATTCCTGTAACGGTTCCAAATAGTGGAGGTGTTAAAAAGTGTTCAAGTTTTTGTTTGGCTTTATAAAAACAAATATTAAAGTTCTTCCCTAGTTTTCGGCGAAAAAACAAATGTTTCATATAATTTGAAAAAGGAATCAAAACATTTCATAAATTCTTTATTATTGGCCTTTTGTTTCATTTCAATTGCTCAAGGGGCTGCGAAAATATTCAATGGCGAAATTAGTTACAGTTGCCGTTCAACTTTTTTTTTGGTTCACTGTATTTATATCCACGCTGTGGAGTTAAAGAAGAGAATCGTTCTCTCTCTCTCTTCTCGGATATCTCTTTAAGGTTGTCGAAGAAGGGTTTGCCCAATATCTCAAAAGATTTCGATACGGTTAACCACGCACTGTTGTGCTCTAAATTGATAAGCCATTTTAATTTTTCCACCCCATCGACGAACCTGTTTTTTCAAACCTAACTGGTAGGCAACAATCCGTAGTCGTTGAAGATCGAACATCCGAAATGATAACGGGGGTATATACTAAGGCCCATTCTTTTTTTAATGTATACAAACGAGATCCCAAATACTGTACAACACTGCAGCGTTAACATCTATGCAGAATTATTTATGCAATGTCCTACTAGATTGATAGAATCCGCGGCATTTAAAATTAACCTAGATCTCCGTAATACCTTGATCTGGGCGCAGGCTAATAACATTTGTCTAGACCCGAGCAAATCAAATGCCATCATTATCCCTCACAATGACATAGATGTGACTTCTTTTCCGCAGCCGTAGCTAGGGGATTCGAACATCGAATATGTTAAGTCTGTCCGAAATCTGGTTATTACTTTTAATAGAACATTGTCGTGGGATGCTCATATAACTTCAAAAATTGGCAAAGCTTATGGCTTGCTCCATCTTCTTTGGAGTTCGCGTACCTATACACCAACAATATCAAAAATGATTATGGCAAAAACCTTACTATTGCCAATTTTACTAAACTGCTGCAAATTATTCTGTAAACTTGACTACAGGTTTAAAAGGAAACTAATTGAGCTTCTCAACTCGCCGTTCGGAGTCGGCAAAAAACTGTAGGTCCCTTCCATTCGTGCAAAAATATAACACGCACACACAAATGGTTGCGAGAAGCAGGCCCAGGTTCACCTCGAGCTGTAGCGCCAACTAAGTAAGTAAGTAAGTAATCTAAATGTGCGACTACATTACTTCTTCAATAAACATGTCGGGGAACCTGAAGTCTTTCCGGTGGAAGGCCAAGATTTGCTCCTTGTTGATGTTGATGTTTTCATTGCCACTGTTAGGTAAATATGTATATCAATACATACTAAACGATAACATTAATTAAGTTTGTTTTGGGCCAGTTTTTGCTCGGTTTTCGGGCACTATGCTATCACTGCGTAGGTGGTCATTGATTTGACGATCAGGATGTAAGATCAGTAGATCATTTTTGGTCTTAAGCACCAAGTCTTGTGGTAGAGGCGGTGGCACATGAACATTGCTCGTGTCGCCTTCATGGTGACATAATATTTCGATTTCGATTGGGCAAATAAAGCACTCGAGCAATTTTTAGCGCTCTAGTACAATTTTCATTTTCCAACCGACCAAACGACATTAATCAAGGTGAGAGTCTTGTCTTGGGTTATACCTAGGTATCTAGCCTAGCGAGTATGCTACCATTACTGTCTTAGATGGATTGATGGTTAATCCGTTCTCAAATAATGATCTCGATACTTTCTAATCGATATTGGAACTCCTGGAATTTGCTTATTAGCTGACGGGTACAAGCAGGTCAACAGTGTGTGTGTGTGTTTTTTTTTTTTTTTGCAGTGATAAATAAAAGAAAACTTACAACTGTCCATCTGTCATTTTGCGTCTAAGTGACATTTGTGTTCAGTATAATCGAGCACATTATCATGTAAATTAAAAAACATTTAAACTTGACAAATGTCGCCTGTTAGATAGCTAGAGTAGCAAACTAATGGACATATGGTACATTTGTGAGTCGTAGTCAGCTATTAGAGTTTTCCGGTAGAAGAAAGCCCCTTTATATAGTTATGTATGGTTCCCAAGCAGTTTGCAGTTTTTCCATTATGTAGGGGTAGGCTGATGCATTTATCTTCAACAAAGTAGCTATGATTGATTTGTGCACAAAATTTTGACGTTTCTGTATTTATTGATCACGACTACTCTTATATGCTCAGCAAAAGCATTCAAGCTCTCTACTACTTCCGCATTTAAATCATACACTCTTTCTTCTTTTTTTATGACTAAGAGTGCTTATATATTTACTTTTATAAAACAAATCCAAAACTACGTAACATCCTTAAATGTGAACTGTAACGGACTATTCGGTACATTCACAACATGCGTTCCGAAAAGATTATCCGTGGAATAATCGAAGCGAATATGAAAATTCCGAATCAACCGGCAAAGTGCGGTCTCCAGCTCCAAGTCGACTATCCTTCGTCCAATACACATTCTAGGACCAAAGCCAAAGGGCAGAAATACGAAAGGATTAACATTTTTCGCCATTGGGCACTGCCCGCCGTCATCGTCCCTTAGCCATCGTTCGGGTAGAAAGTCATTTGGGCGCGGGTAGAATTTCTCATCGCGCATCAAAACCTGGGATGGCATAGCAATGTCCGTACCCTTTGGAATTTGATATCCACTTAAAACCAGATCTCTTCCAGTCGATCTAAAGTTTCCCGTTGACACTGGATACAAACGTTGAGCTTCTTTAATGCAGGCCCTCAAATAGGGTAAATGTTTCATTTTATCGATGGTAAGTGAAGTATCCTTTTCGGGAAGAACTTTTCGAATTTCTTTTCGAAGAATATCCTGTTTATCGGGATTTTTCGAGAGAACTACCAAACATCCAGTTAGTGCTGAGGAGGTCTAAAAAGGGAAAACTAAAATCCTTTATCTGATTTGAAATATAAGAAATGATTTCTTACCGTATCCACACCTGCTAAGAGTATATCCATGGCCATGGTGATGGCGACTCCACGATCAATTTTAAGCAGTCTCTCGAGCACACTCTTTTCAGAGTCAGGCTTTTCTGGATTCGTGTCATTCTTAAGCCTCTCTATAGCTGCATCTATATATTTGATGGTAAGCTTGGTGATGTTATCGAAATTTTCGATAATTTTCTTGAATTTCAACGTGGGGATTATCTTCCAGAGGGATGGTTCAAAGTCCAACTCATACATCAGCTCAAAAGTATGCCTCATTCCGTCGATGACTTGCTTTGCTTCAGGATTTCGCTCTGCATGACTGATTAGACCGAGTTCAGTGTCAAGAGCCACTAAACATACAGACTCCATGGCCCAGTGATTGAGGTCATCTTCGAAATTGGCAGGAACTTCAAAGCTCACCGGATCTCGAATGACTTTTATCCTAAAAAAAAAAATAAAACCGTTTACAAATTTCTCTTCCTTTATGGTTGCGTATGTGAAACCTTTCGATGAATTCCATCATCACGTTGTCCATCCTAGGAATATAGAATTTTGTGGTTCTTGGATTCATCATGACGGGGTTTACGATCTTTCGAAAGTGGGCCCATTCTTCTCCTTGCCTAAACGGGGATAATTTTATCTATCGTAGTAAAAAAAAATGTTTTAATGAACTTACTCAGCAACCAATCCAGCTGCATTCTTGAAAATATCTGGACGACGTATTTTTCTGTAATAGTGGACAAGGTCCAGTCCTCTTCGAACTGGCCAGATGCCTTCTGTACGGAACACCTTCTGATAATCTTCGGGATCAAATGTGAAGACGATATCCCGTTTGCCAAATAAACCTGGTAACAAAAATATTTCACCAAAGTCTTTGCGATATATTCGGTGGATTTCCGGAAGGAATTTCTTATAGCAACGTCCTGGAATTAAAGTGGAGAAAAAAAACTTTAATCTGAGAATATGTATACAGGTAATATCTAATCACATTTAGAAGTACATTAGAACATAACTAGTACTTGTCGAGGTTGTTCTTGAAAGGAAGTACTTTTGTACTTGCTTTCAATTTATGTATTTCCTATCAACTAGATCCCTGAATTATGTAACTCTTCTGTGGATTACCACCCGTCTTGTGAATATATCTGAGAACGAGAGAGTCGAGATTCAAACGCATTTTTTAGCGACTATACCTACCATTGTGCAGAATAATAAAAATAGAAAAAAGAAGGGGACCGTAAATCGAATCTTGTGGAACACTATTATTTAATTTAATGCATGTATCCGGGAAATGTTTGCCTACTTAAACACTAATTGCATAATTGACTATGCCAAACTGCTAATCGACTGAAGACAAAATAATTTTTTATAACACTATCAGGATCTGTATCATGGTCTTCTTAATACAAGCAACAACCACAAGCAGAAATTTGCCACGGCAAAATATGCATCAACAGGCTCATCATTTAGTGCTGGTGTTAGTGGTTAGGCTACGCTACATTCCAACACTACCACTAGCAATAAATAAACAAATAATGAGAACAAATATACATTATTATAATAGTATTTATGTGTAAGGAACTACATTACGCAATACATTTTTTAGTGTTATCTTGTTAAGATTAAAATCAAGAAAGTTTACATTTAAGTTATAGATTTTACTCATGCAATTAATAGGCTCATGCATCCCGTAATTTGTTCTGTGATAAGGAACATGCAGTAACTCTATACTACGCAGGTAATGCGATCCCCCACGAAAGTTTAATCCTGAACGGGATAATAGGTCAGGTGCATCAATTAAACCTGATGCATAAAAATGATATCATTATTGACCCTTCTTTGAGCCAAAGGCTACATTTGCAACAGTTTTATCCGATGCAAATATGGAGGGAGGTTAAATGGATCGCCCCAGGGAAGACCTTTCAATGCGAAACGAATAAAGCTTCGCTGGACGCTTTCAATTCGAGTATTGAGATTTTTCTGATAAGGTGTCCATACTTGCGAAGCATATTTGGGGTGAGAGCGGACAAGACTGTTAAATAAGGAGAGAGTGACATAAGGATTTTTACTTTCCTTACACTATCTTTAATGTCGAAGCTTCTTAATTAGTTTACCTATGTAAATATACATTCTCGCACACACATATGAACACAAAAACCAAATGAAAATTCAGAATTTCAACCTTCTACAAAATTATTTGTCCCAGATGAAATAATTGTATTGTGAATTTAAATGAAAAACCATTAGTTGTTCACATTAAAGAAAATTGTTTTCATCGCCTTATGTATATTGTATATTAGCGGGAATGACGTACTGCATAAATTAAGCAATTATTTTTTGCTGCGTTGTTTACAAAGATTAGTTTCGTTGTGCTGTGGAAACAAAATTACATAGATAATTTTGTAGTTTTGTTTTTAAATAAATTTTTGTTAATGAGCTAGCTAGTTTAAATAAATTATTGTTATGATAGTTGCTGTACCTATATACTTATCTGTACCTATTAAGCTAAAATAAAATGGCCAAGTGCGAATCAGACTCGCGCTCAAAGGGTTCTGCATTCTTATTTTTGTTATGATATTAATAAAAAGGTAAATAATAGTTTTGCTATTGGCAAATGCATCAAAAGATCATTATAAAGAATCAAAATGCTTCTTACTAAATCGTATACAAATTTGATTGTGATATTTTAAAATTATGTGAATTACAGCATATTTTATTGAGATGTTTCTAAATACACACCTACAGTAGATTATGTATCTACATAAATATTACAGTTTTTTGTAACAAATATGTAGTCTGTGTTCGAGTTTCCTTATCCGACACAAAATCACTGTCAAAATCATCCGCAGGACCACTGAGCTAGGGTTGCAGGTTCGAGACTTAGCAAAATCTACATCTGTTTTTCTTGTTTTTCTCTTTTTGAAAGCATATAATACTCCTTAAGGAATTACACTGTGTGACGTTTTTCAAGTTATCATCTCGGCCCTAAGATTTGAGCATCGATCCTGAAAGTACTTACCAAAACAAGAAACTCTGCATCATTCGTTTTGCCTAACGTATTTTATAGCCTCGTGAAAATTTTGGCTCAAACCTTATTTTGAGCACTTTTTGGTTTTTTTCTCTTGGCTAGATCTTGGTTAACCGTAGGGATTTTATTTATGTCTTCAGCAAAGTTATAGGTATTGATTTGGAGAAAAAAGGTGTAAAATAAACCGAACTAAAAAACTGCTTCCAGGGCCTCAAAATCGTAAAAATTTCCAGAGAAAGAAAAAACGTCAGAGAGTTTTTTTTTTTTGTTTGTCAACTAAATGTAAGAAAGGGCTTAGGCTGATTTTTTTTTTCAATATATGGTGCAAATACGTACGAGTTATGGGCAAAAAATTGTCGAAAAATGTGAAAATGTGAAATGGTAAAAAAATGGGCATTTTTACGATTTTGAGGCCCTGTATGCAGTTTTTTTTGGGTCAGTTTGTTTTGCACTTTTTTTTCCTACTCAATACCTAGGTATAACTGTGCTGAAGATAGAAAAAAAAATCCCTACGGTTAACCAAGTGCCCAAAATAAGGTTTGAGTCGAAATATTCATGAGGCTATAAAATACGTTAGGCAGCCAATCTGGCAAAACGAATAATGAAGAGTTTCTAGTTTTGGTAAGTACTTGATCAATACTCAAATCTTAGGCCCGAGATAAGTGGTTATTGATCGAATAGTGATAATTTCATTAAAATTGATCTAGTAGCTTACGAGTTAATCGACATGATTTTTCCAAAAACTATACAACTTATGAGATTCCCTATAGTTCCCATTCAATAAAAAAAATAAAAAAAATATACGGCGTCAGCAGTCCTATACAGAACCAAGCCTAGCTTCTCGCAACCATTTATGTGCGCGTGTTATTTTTTCCACGAAATGGAAGGGACCTACAGTTTTTTGCCGAGTCCGAACGGCGAGTTGAGAAGCTCCTCACAACAAATGATACTCTTTGATTGCCTGTCAGGCATTCGAAAGAGGTGGTACTGTGAAAAAACTTTTAGGTGTTTTGCTGGGATTGAGCCCGGGCAAGCATGCGTAGTAGCCCAACGCACTAACCACCACGGCCTGGGCGACCACATACAATATCTAGCTAAACATCTACACATCATGATTTTTTTCACATTTTTCACTTAAGTAGTATCAATCTCTGCTTCGAGCCCTTTCCAATGATATCCCACATTATTTTTAAAAAAATTTTTTTCGAGTTTAATTTCTTACAATATTTTTGAGTGATGATTCTCAAATATGTGGACCACTACAATGTATACATAAGTGCGCCAAATTTCAAGTAGAACGGTTATGGATCTTTTTATCGTGATAGACACTTTAGAGTTAGAGCAAACTTATAAATTATAATGGTTCCGTATATCTTCCGTGTTAAGTTGAAACGACACGTACATATCTACATTTTTGGTGTTTTTCAGTTAGGACTATTTTTCACATCTTTGGACTGGTTATTATTTTATTTTTTTAAAAATAAAAGCCGTGTCTCGCTTCATAGTGATCAAAAACACTCAAGAAATATGACGAGAAATATGTACATACAACCATGGTATTTTTAAGAAATAACGCATCTTCACTTTTTAATAAAAAAACGACGTAACTACCTACCTACCATATTTGTAGAAACGGCAAGTAGTCTTAACACAAAAACGCAAACATGTAGATATGTTACATACGTCGTCGTTTCAGTTTAGAACTGCAGAATACAACATCCCATTTATTTATAGGTTTATGAAATCGTTTCTACTTATATTTAAGTTGTTATTTGAATACATTATTTTTGTTTTACTTATAAACAAATTGAATTACATCATAAAATGTCCTTAAATAAAAATGCCGTAACTACACTAAGACAAAATGACGTATCTATTTAAATCTAGTTTAGTATTCAATATACATAAGTAAATAGATTTTCAATCAAAAAATTATAACTACATTTCTTATCATATCGTCAAAATATGAAAGATATTGGCTAAAGCTTAAAAAATTACAGATAAAAACACAAAATCGCAGTTATCTTGAAATGCCAAAAATGTAGATACATAGGTACAAAATATGTACTATATGTCGATTCAACTCAACACGCAGTATTTCCATATGGAAACGGAACTATAGAAATCCAAAGAGTTGATTTATCTCAGCTTCAATTTAAAGAAACGAAATGTGCTATTTTGATCTAACTTCACATTCTACTTACATATAAGTATCACCGACTATTATAGTAATTGTCAATTGTTTCATAAAAAATAAATGGAATTGTAAACACAAATATCAAATTTTCATAACAATTTTGAACAATAAAGACAGAAGCGAAAATTAATTTAACATATCGCGATTATTATAGTAATGTAACTCGTACATACACAGTTATGTACTGTTTTCTAATCAAAAAGATTACACAATGAAATGGGTAATTTATATACCGATACCTATCATCATAAGAATAACTAAGCTTCATGAAAAATGTTTAGATAAACATTTTTAGATAACAAAAAAGTGATTATTAACATTGACAGGAAAAATAGTACATACATACAAAATGTACTGTACGTGAATAAAATGAATATTTTAATGTATCGTATAGATCGACTTTATACATATCTTAAAATGTTGAGTAAACTTTTACAAAAGCAACCAAATTGTTTTACTGCGCAATCAAAATTCCAAGCCGAATTACGATTGGAGTCTTGTAAGACGAAATAGATTTTTTTTTTTTTTGATTTTTTTAGAGATTTTATTGACTTCAAAAATAAATACAATTTACATTTTCTTAACTTTAAGTTTGACTTAAGTCCTTATATGGTTTGGCCGAAGGCCGTCTACCAGACGAAATAAGTACACCGAATTCTGTTTTTACACGAAGGATACGTTCCCAAAAAATTCGTGTAAAAAAATCGGGTATTTGTATGAACATTCAGTGGAGCAAATGTGGTCGTTATAACCGGCGGTCGTTATATCCGACTGTCCTCCATATGTATTCAGAGACAACTTTAAAACATTCAAACAAAATTAATTTATTTTATTTTTAAATTATGAAGGACATTATACAGAGGTCATAAATTAATTAAATTTCTTTATTTTTTTTGAAGTCTAACAAAATAAATCATCCAAATACTCCAAACTCGTGTGATATTACGCTTTTTTTCACCTGACTCAAAACGGAAGAAAATCGTTGCCTTTTCCTTTACAGAACTCATGACTGCATAAGAAAATAAAATCAATAAACTCCTAACTAATACCCTACTTTTTAATGACAATGCGTTAACTCAAATAAATACACAAAACACCAGAACTAAGATCAGCTATCCTGGCGACAATAATAACATGGAACAGATACACAGCTGCACAATGTAGAACGGCAATCATCGGCGGCACAAGAAAACACTAAAAAATCACTAGAATGAACAAGAAATATTCAGACTAACGTACATAAATATGCATGTACGTGAATAGGTATGTAATTTATTGTAAATTTTCTCTCACATCGTCGTTATAAGCGACGAAATTGGTCGTTATATCCGAACCGTCGTTATATACGACGACGTTATATCCGACGGTAGAATAGCTTAAAATATAAAGAAACCAACCAACTGAAAGGAAAATGGTCGTTATAAGCGGCTGGTCGTAATAAGCGAGGTCGTTATAAGCGACTTCCACTGTATATGAGCAAACAAGATATTGGTTCCAGACTAGCATAAAAGTAATACAATAGCTCAATAAAAAAGGTAATATGTTGTACATAATTCAAAGAAGATACAAACATTGAGCGTATTTGTAAAAATAATGTTTCATTCGTTGTCATTGTCTGACAAAAGTTGTGCAAGATCACTGCTAAGACCAGAAATATCATGGTCATCGTCTTCTGGATCAGTTTATTTATTGGATCTCTGTGCAAAACCTAGCAATTTCAACACGAGTTTCGTTAGTTTTATAAAGAAACTCGGTAATCAATGGCTGTGTTCCCATTTTAACTCGAATCTTTAGATCACTTTGAAACATTTCAGCTTGCTCCTCATTAGAATCGTGCATTATAAAATTGGGGGAAAACCCGAAATTTGAAATTGCTTGCCGTTTTATTCGTGTTATTTAAAAATGCATCGTGTAAAAAGGGAACTAATTTTTTTTTTCTGATCCGTGTAAAAGTAAATTCGTGTAAAAAAAATTCGTGTAAAAACAGAACTGAGTGTAGTAATCCAAAGCCCCATTTAGATGATCAGTTCAGTTTCAGTTTCAGTTGAGCTTTCAGTTAAACTGCTGTGTAAATGCCAAAACTGAAATTTTTAACTGAAACTGAAACCGCGACTGAAACTTATGGAATTCTCATCAGTTTTCAGTTCAGTTGTCAGTTAAACTGCTCAGAAGTAAAATAAAAGCTCAACTGAATACCGAACTGAAGTCTAAATGCACTACCTTTTTTAACTGAAATGTCAACTGAACTGACAACTGAAACTGAAACTGATCATCTAAATGGGGCTTAAGAGTTGATAATTATATTGACTTCCACGTGGCAAATGTGGCAAATTTAGGTCAACGTGTTATATGCTAGGGTCTATGTCGGGACATTTGCTCGAGACGATCTTCTTATAACATATACGATACGTGCAATCCTAAATGACCAGAAATGAGTAAAAACATTTTCCCCAGATATAACTGCAAAATCGTCTCAGAGCCTTTATATAGTGTTGATCTTGAGAATGCGTGTTTTTTCATGGTCAGTTGTACGTAGCGTGCTCTTGGGTAAATCTATTTACTTATATGTATACGCCGGAGAGCACGACAAAAAATCTTGTGTACATGGAAGCACTGCAATAAATTAGGATAATAAAGTAAATAAAAATTCCATTAACCACATACCATAGATGTGGCAAGCAGGCGAAGCAAGGCGAGCACGGGCCAGCTAGTAAATAAATAAACTTATAAAGATTTTGTTGTTATCAAGCAAGCATTAATTCAACATATGTATGTATATACGTAGCTTTTATACCAATAAATTAGAAAAATACGAAAATGTATATCAGTGGTCGGTGGGATCTAAAATTATTAATTAAGTAGCCCCGCAGTCCAAAGGTCAACGACAGGTAGTGCAACTGACTTTTAGGATGATAATAAAATTCAATATGAGCATGTTGTATCTAACTGTCAATTCGTTTTGGCTTTGCTAGCTTTTAATCATCACTTAATTTTAGTTGAAAGATGAAGACATGCCCAAGAATGACCCTTAGATTTTGTGACAACGGTCTTGAACTAAGAATAATACTAATGCATGGCACAATCTAGGCTAACATCTATATCTCCAGCGATAAGCTAAAGCTTATGGAAGATAAGAAAGCTCACAATTAGGATACACTTCACTTTTTCAGTTAGTATTTAGATATACAAAAAAGGACTACAGTAATAGTTACTTGAATGAGTACACAATACAACATTTCACTAGGCATCTATAAATCTAGGCTACACATTACCTCCTGGCATAAACGCTTTCAGTAGAGCATATTTCGATGGCCTCGGTATGGTTTGAAATGGTCGTGCATTTGTCCAGTTTTCCGATTCACTTAACTCTGATTTATCCACAGGTATCTAAATCAAAAAAAAAACAAATTCGATAGACAGACTTTAAAAACACATTTAACAATTCCACTTTTACCTCTGCATTCGTTATAATTGAGCGTACGCCCAAGTTGGTTATATCCGCTTTAACACGGAGCGTATTCAACAAACGCGTGCCCATGGCCGCAACTGATAAGTTACTGCAACGAAAGCGTCCAAAATAACTTTTGTTTTGTTATCGTATTAAATCACAAATGGCACCCAGATACGAACAACAAACTGAAGCAGATAGACCGGTTTTTTGAAAAAGTAAACAATTAAACGAAAAAATCTTGATTGTTGGGGGTCATTGGGTGAGCATGGAGAAACAATGAAGAGGCGCTTCACTATCGCCAGACATTATTGACTGAATCTTCTCCAGCTGTTCTTTACAAAGAGAACCGGCAGCAGTGGCAGACTAAAAACCTTTGGTCTTTTATGTTTGTTATTTAAATAAGAATGTAAAATGTTTACTGATCCTACAGTGGGGTCCAAAAAAAAACTTCGTGATCTTTGTACTTAAAAAGGTGTTAGCATTACACAATATTTATTTACCACATTCTTTCGAAATTTACAACATTAGCGCAACCATCAAATGACTTCGTAAATATCACAATGCTGCCTTTGACATTGCAAGTTAAAGAATGTCATACATACGTTTTATAATATCTTAAATGACATTTCGCAAAACCAAAAAAGCTATGGACGTTTGGATACAAACTGCGATCATAATTGCCATAAATTAAATATGGGGTCTGTTCTTATGTTTTTGTTTTAAGATTTGCCTCTAGTACTTACATATGTACATAAGTTGAAATGCCTTATAAAGGGTGATTTTTTAGCTGGTTTGGTTTTGGCAACACTGGTTTTGACAGCTGACGTGTGTTTAGTACCTTGTGTCACTGTCAAACAGCTTCAGTTTGGTTTGCAATTTAACCATGGATCGTCTTACAAATGAACAACGCTTGCAAATTATTGAATTTTACTATCAAAATTCGTGCTCGGTTCGAAATGTTCATCGCGCGCTGCTTCCATTTTATGATCGGCATTCTTGACCTTCTGAGCAGTCTATTCGGAAGATTGTGACCAAATTTCGCACCAAATTTACTTTGTTGGACATTAAACCACCAACACGTTTACGTACTGTGCGTAGTGAAGAAAATATTGCGGCCGTATCAGCTAGTGTGACAGAAGACCGCGAAATGTCGATTCGGCGCCGTTCCCAGCAGTTAGGCCTTTGTTACAGCACTTTTTTTTGCCCGAAATGGAAGTTCTTGACTTGCATGATATGTGGTTTCAACAAGACGGTGCCACATGCCACACAGCACGCGAAACAATGGCGCAATTGCGAGGCGAGTTTGGTGAACAGTTAATTTCACGTTTCGGGCCGGTCAATTGGCCGCCTAGATCGTACGATTTGACACCATTAGATTATTTTTTGTGGGGGTATGTCAAGGCTAATGTCTATAGGGACAAGCCCGCTTCGATTAACGCACTGGAAGCCAACATCCATGCATTCATTCGTGAGATACCGGCCGATATGTGTGAAAGAGTATGCCAAAATTGGACTCAGCGGATGGGCTACCTGAGACGCAGCCGCGGTCAACATTTGCATGAAATTATCTTTAAACATTAAATTGCAAGGTTCAAACTATCGATTCAAATAAATATTTCATTCATTTTTTCGAATTTTTTGTGTTTTTTTTTTAAAAAAAGTTCTCAACCTCTTAAAAAATCACCCTTTACAATAATATATGTTTGAATATTATTTTTGTTTTGAGTTTGATACGTGTTTCTCTTCTCCCACTGTATGTGCATACATACATATGTACTACATAGTTATTCCATTTTTGACTCATAAATAAATAAATAAATATTAAATTTTTGGCTGAAATATTCTTTTAAAAATGGTTATTACATAGCTGTGATGTTTGGAGGTTGTTGGTCCCGGGGACTGCTGGTGATGACCTTGCTGTAAGGCGATAGGTACTAAAACGGAACCAATGGTGAAGGGCTTGCAAACTGAAGGTGAAGGACTTGCAAACCATATCAAGGAATTTTACGATATTCTCTTCTACGAATTACTCAACAGAGCCTCATCCCAGAAAAGACTCCAAAGGCCAAATTGTCTCCTTCGTGAACGAATAACTCGTGATCGATAAATTTGTTTTTGAAATTGTGACATATGTACGTGATCGCGATAGTATTATCGTAAAAATTTAATTCGCGATTATGCCTTACGTTAACGAGTATGTGATTGTGAACGCACCATTGAAATGTCATTCGATTCGTTTGGAGTGTACATAATTTGCATTGCTTGATTTCAAAAGAAACAACACGTGAGTAAAATATTGAAAAACAAATAACAATAAAACATATGATGTAGCACCCTTTTATTTTATTTTATTTTTTATTAATTGCTTCCATTTCGGAATGATTTTTGAAACCGTGTTTTGACCCATTCCAATTAAGTAATCTACCCCCAATGGAACATTAGTAGTTTTCACTTGTTAAGAGGGAAATTACTGTCACTGGGCCTCCACACACGGGATGAATTCCACCGGTGGAAAATCGAGTTCGTTGGCGAGGGAAACGGAAAGCGCGGAAGAAACGGCATAAGACTTCCCCCTGTTTTGAACTGGAATAACGAAGATGAAAACACATACAAAAACAAATTTTCACATTTGAGGTCTGGAAAAAAATACAAATACAATGATAAATGATTCATATTTACACATTCTTACCCCAGCATAGTTCATCTCGTGTGGAGTAAAACTGGTTTTCCTTCCGGTAGAATTGTGCAAGTGGAAGATTGGTGGTTACGCTGTGGATAAATGTCCTTTTAAGAACAACGTGAATCTTACTGAGACGAAATCTTTTAACGAACCTGTTAATTTATTTATTGCTTAATACAAGTATACTAAATACTTAATATTAAACAACGATGATAGTTAAGTCAGTAGGGGGGAATAGATCTTAGGTTACATGGGTTGATGCTAACTGCTGAACAAAGAGTTGATCGGCAATTTGACGAAGCGTTTCGAGAGACTGTACTGTGGGTAATCTAACCACTACAAACCGCATATTGGCAACGTGGCCACATTCTTATCTGATCATCGGCTACCAGTTAAGTTTGACAGTGGAGATTTCCGGGCGTAGAGGTATGATAGCTGATGACAGCGAGAAAATCGGTCTCCCAAAGTAGTGACCCCGATAAAACGCAATAAAGTACGAACGAGAAACCTATTAAAATCGAAGGCATCGGCGACGAAATGCCTACAGCATGCAGAAGCGAAAACAACTCAGTCGATTCAGTACCATCAAGAGATAGCGAAGCTGATCGTGAGTGTCAGAATTCCTCCTTTCTGGGGGGAGAAACCCTAGCTATGGTTCGTACAGGTCGAATCGCAAGAAAATCCCACACGATCGTAGCGGCCATAGAGAGCAGCATTTTAATGTAGATTTTGATTGGGCAAAAGAAGCACTTTTTTATCTCGAGCAATTTTTATCGCTCTAGCACAATTTTCATTTTCCAACCGACCAAAAAAGCACTTTCACAATTGTTGTGAATCTCGGATTCAGCTCGAGATTTACAACTACTTGCACTAACACCAGCAGATTTTATATGAAATGTCAACGCAGTACATCACACGTCCATAACCGGACAGATTTCAAAGAACCGAAATAAATACACGATTTTTCATATAGGAAGAGAGAGAGATATTTTGTATTATTTTGTGCGAATTTTGTATAAAGATAAAAATGATTCCGCTGGTCACAGTGAGGTGAAAATTTGTCTCTGGTAGGACAAATAATGGCGGAATAGTATGGTGTGTATGTATCCATGTGTTAATTTACGATTGATTGTCATACACAGAAATCATTATTTTTTGGTAATTTGTGTTTATAAAATAAAAATGAATTCCTTTATAAACTAAAATGAATACCACATGTCTATTGTATTTCATTTTTAAAGAGACAATTTATTTTTTTCTCCCATAACCGAGCACCTCTCATAACCATAACCTAACGGTACCATCAGTGTCCGGTTACAAGAGAGTTCACTGTATTAGTTAACAAAAATATTTATCAGAAACTGTGTAGAATATTTAGAAAATAAAAACAAAGTGTTTTAAAATTGTATTTATTATTCATTTTCTCATTTATTTTCATTTACGAAGTAGATGTAAAATGTCACACTAATACAATTGCAGAAAAACAGATCAATCTCGTTTGCTTTCCAATCAGCACGAACAATTTGAAATCTGAGAGCCAAATCTGAAAAACCCAATCGAAAACGACAAACCTAACTGAAGTCAGCGACATATTATTAAACCTTCCCACTGAAAATCTAGGTATACAAAGCCCTAAAAAGTAAACTTATCGAGCGCTTCACCGATTCGGAACATCAGAAGCTAAGAAGGTTGCTTCAGGAAATCGAGAGGAGATAAAATGCCATCCCAAAGTACTTTAATCAATTTAAGACGATCTGTGTAGGGTGGCAACTTATATCTGCGTCGGGCCACGGAAGACCGCGTAAAGGCTCCGACCCATAGAATCCGTTGGCGTCGTTGCTTTGAGCGTAACGTCTCGTGACATCTTCTCTCCATATAAACGACGAGGTTATGATCAGAATTATAGGGATTGGGGGGCTCGCCGGTTTGACCTCAAAAAATATCACTTCATCATTGAGGCCAATCAAATGCTGGTGTTTCTGCATTTGTGTGATTCAGGAGTTTTTAGGCCTGCCTCTTTTACGCGATTGTAAGGGTAAGGGTAAGAAAATTCTTTGGACCAGCGTTTAACAAAGCCCAGCTTAGAGTTGGCTCTGTTAATTATGTTATTTCTATGGTAGTGAAAATTAAGTTCGCTGTCACAGATTACACCCAAGTCACGCAAAGAAGTAACAGAGGAATCACGTTCATCACATATTCACATGTGTACATATATGTAAACATATATTAAGTCCTAGAGGGGATGGAAGGCGTTTACGGGAGTAGGTTATAGTTCGGCATTTGCTGATATTAAGCTCCGAGAAGTAAGTACGTAAAATCGCATGCCATCCAATCAAGAGCAATGTCTGCAGAATGAGTAGCTTGTGAACTTAGGAACGTTTGTGGCATAGCTTTATGTCGAGCAATAGGAAGAAGCACATTTTTATTCAATCTTGCAAATATTGCATCTTAAATTTCCGTCTCGCCACGAGACTCGAAGAGCGTCGAAGACCTCAATGGCAGAGTCTCTTAAAAAAAATTGCCACAATTTATAAATATTACGATAACATGATCGATATCCGGTTTCAATGTCAACATCTAAGAATAAAATCCATTAACCTACATTAATTTTTTTTTTAAACATCGAATCTTTAAACTTTTCAAAAGGATACCGCCACCACAACAATATGCCATCAATTTTCATGTCAAATGAGTCCATTCACCCCAAGTCTCGACGTTGTCACCGTCATTGTCGTCGATCGAAATGTCATCTCATACCCGCAGACCCCCGCTTGCTTGTAATGTAATTCGCAAAACTTTACTATCTGCGATGTCACTTCAAATCAATTCCAATCAATTCCGAGTCCCTGAATTCGATATCGATTTTTCCGGTTCGTATCGAAACGGAAATAAAGGATGTTTACGAGTATAATGTAAAATAAAAGTGTGACGGAACACAAAATGAGCAGAAAAACTGCTCTGAAGGGGCGTTTACACCACCCGTGCTTCAGACAAAGAGGAATATGTTTGTATGTACACATCTATGGTACGTTGTTGCATCCGGAACGTACCTAGCCCTTTTCTTTTTATTCACTCCGTTCATTTATTTTCGTGGTTGTATGTCTGGCAATCGCAGCCCACCCGTATATGCCCCAATGCTAATAAATTGCAAGGAGATAAAACTCGACGTTTATGACGACATTGGCATTGAATTTTAACACAGATTTAGGCCGAACACATTCATATAATTCCGTCGAAGGATATGTCAGTAAGTGAATCAGATTTTGAATGGATGGTCATTTCTTTTATGAGGAATGCGCATAATCATCATGTGGCGGTTGATGATAATCCCCCGTCAACCAACCAACAATCGCTCAAATGCCACTCAATCGTCATGCCATTGCTTCATCTCTTTTCCACCGCTTTGCAGGAAAACTCCTTCTGCCAGAGAACAGAAGAAAAACTCAGAGCAATTCATCCTGCCCACTATGCTCAGATCTCCATCTTCATCTGCACGAGACGATGATTGGGCTTTCCACCTCAGTTGTCTACATCGCCGCTTTTCCTTTCAATTTATATAACCGTATCCTTCCCACTCAATGAGTTCCTTCTTGGTTTGCGCCGTTCATTTTTATGGCATCCTGCAGGGGTGGATTTATGGCATCGCATCCCGAAATGTGCATACTCATCCTCTCCCCATCTCCGTATCATCATCGTCCTTACGAAAACAAAAAAAGGAAGTACAGGAGCCAAATAAAAAAAAAATCGATGTCCTTGAAAATTTTCATACGCTTCGTTACGACCGGCGGACATTTTTATTGTTATTAGCGACAGTTTTGTTAATAAAAATGAAATTTATGTCACCGCCACACCACACGCTTCGTCACTGGATTACACTCTTGTGTGTGTATGTGCCTTTGTGGGGTGCAGTCACCCTGACATTCAGACATTTATTATGCTCGCCAGAATATAGGTGAAACGTTTGAAACAAATTGTTCAGAGGATGTCTGATGACGGAAGAGATTCCTGCATGAAAGTCGTAAAAGTTTATGCTTTTTACGTCGCGCTATGCCTTCTCACTGGTTGCGGTAGGTCAGGTCAGCTGATCGTTAAAAGACGTCATGACGTCGTCGTAGACGTCGCTGCTAGGAGTGAGTATATGACAAAACGTCAAGCAGATTGTCAGTGACAAGGTCACATTTTGTTGGGTTTTGTAACTTTAACGATGGCTGATGTTACGACGAAATCGGAATGACGGCTACAATCGATTAATCAGTTGTTGACGTGGGTGACTTTTGATATACAAGTTGCCTGCGAGGCGTAGACGACTTTATAGGATCATAAATAGACCCACCAAGCAGAGTAATGATTTTTTTAGAGAAATGACAGGCACTAATCTTGAAATAAGAGCAACGTGACACTTTGTTGATATGAGGCAATTGATCAATTAAGTGAGAAGGTGATGGTTTTACACTTTTGTTAATCAATAAAATGCCTCGAGATGGGACAATTTAAGGTCGTAAATTGTTTTGAAATTTGTTGGAACTCCAAAAAAGCTGGCAGTTACTAAAACAGCAAGTGTCCTTTTACAGAAAACACCGTAAGCAAGATTTTTTATGGGGACAATCAGCCGTTGGGTTTCAAGCCATAAAATTTATAATTTTATAAAAATGTTTCAAGTACCTAAGTAAATATTAAATCTAATCATTATTATATGGTGTTTCAAAATCTATGAAGTCTAGATTTAAGACTTTAGCTCGCACGCATTAAAAATTCTGCGAAATCATTTAGCGGTTGCCCGTTTGAGTTGGACACATTATTAAAGTGAGGCTTCGGATGGGTCGTTGGGCAGTGGTTCTAAACTCCGATAAAACTCGACAGAAGTGTATGGGATTAATGGTTCTCACCGTAGCTAATAGCTGGGCAATTTTTAGGAGCAATCATTGCATACTTTTAGGAGTTAAAATCATTACGCGCAGGATGTTTATACACCAATTACAAGTTTAGGAGATTGGGTCGTTCCTTTTCAGTGTTCCATACCCAATTGGCAAAGCACTTATGGAATCGCCTTGGTATTTGTCTGTCACAGGAGTTTTCCTCAGAGACTATCTGACGTAGAAAATTGAAACAGTTTCATAGTAGTAAGCAGATAAACTAGCAAGGGAAGGGGGGGATGATGAACATATTATCGCCATTATGCGGCATCAGGGCAAAACTTAACAATAAAGTCATAGGAATAGCGGACCACAGATGGGCAAGAATGGAGGGGCATAGACCGCCAACAGGGTAATCCTTGGACTGAACAAAGAAAAGTTAAGAACCCTAATAGTAATACTCTCCAGGCATTGTCTCTTGAGGAAACATGCCAAAAGAATTGGACTTTCAAACACGGACGAATGCAGATACTGCAATGAGCCATTGACATAGGTACATCAGAGGATATCGAACATATCCTTTGGGATTGTCAGGCCTGTGCTTGTTCTCGAAAGAAATGTTAAGGAAACTACTTCTACACTGGAAGAGGCTGGCCAAACCGGCCACCATCAAATCTTAAAATTTTGAAGGGAAATTAAATGTTCGGACGGAAATGTTTTGGTTTAGGTACCATCTTGCGACGGTCCCAGAGGATCGCGATGGGCCCTTTATGGTGCCTTGTATTTTATGATAGCTCAGCCTCATAACCCCTTTCAACCGAACCTAACGAAGTAGTAATTAGTGTCCCAAATACAGAAGTGAACTTCAATAGTTGAGTTTTGACCTTATTTATCTCAAAATTGGCAATAAGTAATGAATTAATTTTTAATGCGTCCAGTCCACCCTTTCTACTAAAAGCACCATTTTTCTTCGTTTTGGCATGGATTCCACCAGTTTTTGACAGTTTTCAACGATTTTTGGATCCCGATACCAAACTTGAATAACTGACTCAATCAGCTTCGTTTTGGTTGTACAGTCATCCATCTTCCTCAATCTAGTTTAACATATATTTACTAGCCCACAAATTTCTATAGGATTAAGGTCTGGCGAGCTGCCAGGCCAATCCAAACAAGTTATAGCTTCTTCAGAGAATTTTTTTATTATTTTCTTTGACGCGTGACACGGGGCTAAATCTTGTTGAAAAATTGGCGTTCCTGCATTTATTTTCGACAGCTCAGGAACCAGATGACTTCCAATATTTCAATATATTTGTCAATATTCAGCATTCTTGTGCCAAAATAATGTCGATTTTGATTGGGTAAAAAAAACACTTTTTTTTATCTCGAGCAGTTTTTATCGCTCTAGTACATTTTTAATTTTCCAACGGGCAAAAAAAAACACTTTTTTTTGCTCGAGATTCCGGGTTCAACTCGAGATTCACACCTACTTGCACTACCACCAAAACATTTTATACGAAATGTCAAAAAATAATCAGTCAACAAAAATATTATCAGAAACTCCGTAAAAAATTAGAAAATATAGAGAGAGTGTATTTAAAATTGTATTTATTATTCATACCCTGCACAAAAAAAATATTCTTGGCTGAAAATGGCTCCTTTTTCCATTCATACACTGTCCATTTCCATTCTTCATATTTTCGAGCTGAAACCATTCTATTCTCTCTCATAACAACATTCAGGAGATGTTTCCTCAAGGGGTTTTTTTTGCTTTTCATCCAATCTCTAGAAGACGTCGCTGAACTGTTGAGGCATCACCATCAACAACTGTTCCTGCAGCCGCAATATCTTTTTGTAAGTCGTTTTTCCTTTAACTAGGGTTTATCTTACTGTTTCTTATAAGAAGAACATCGTCTTTCTAAGTGGTTTTAAGTTTTCGCTCAATGTTGACTTGCTAACTTATTATCCTGTTTAGGATTAAACTTTCGTGGGGGATCGCATTACCTGCGTAGTATAGAGTTACTGCATGTTCCTCATCACAGAAAAAATTACGGGATGCATGAGCCTATTAACCGCATGAATAAAATCTATAACTTTAATGTAAACTTTCTTGACTTTAATCACACATAACTACTATTATAATAATGTACATATGTATATTTGTTCTCATTATTTGTTTATTTATTGCTAGTGGTAGTGTTGGAATGTAGCGTAGCCTAACCACTAATACCAGTACTAAATGATGAGCCTGTTGATGCATATTTTGCCGTGGCAAATTTCTGCTTGTGGTTATTGCTTGTATTAAGCACACCATGATACAGATCTGATAGTGTTTAAAAAAAAAAAAAAATGTTCCTGTTCGTTGCGGTGAAATCGACCTGCACTCTTGCGCTATTTGTCTCTGATTTTTAGACGTTGCTCAAAGAAAGTAGTTGTTACTTTACTTGAATAGAATTGCTACGGTGATATCCATTAATAAACATTTCTGAACAATAACAAACTTGCCAGCAATTTAATTATTGTTTACACAAATCGCTAGCTTCTTGGAATTTTTAAAAATTTTAATTCGAAAATGTTTCAAAAGTCAAGGGAAACTATGCGTACCCCAGAGCTATTGTGTTCTAGTTTAAGAATATGTACAATTTGGACAAATACAGGAACGTTGCAATAACAAATTACCTTATTGGACATTCGAATTAAGAAAAGAATGTGAAATGCTTTACTATTAGAAATAGAATTAGTACTAGTATTACAATATAATGGCAACACAGTTCCTTTCCTATAATTATGTAAAAGCTGTATGAACTTTGTTATACGTTATACCTAAATATTATACAGTAAAATCCGCTTAAGACGCTATCCCGCTTTTAACGCTCTTTTTCCCAGGTCCCTTCATTTTAATGAGAATTCGTATGAAAAAAAAATCCGGTTAATACGCTCTATTTACCGCTTAATACGCTCACACAGCTAAACGATACACTTCGTAAAATTTGTATTTTCTTGCTTTTTATTTTTTTTTTTCCAGAAAAACCATTCGGTGCAAGATGATAGGATTTTTTTTGTTTTTCGCAAACAAACCATATGAAGCGTGTCGCTTTTGTGGTCGTTAGCTCGTTACTTTTGTTAGTTTTGTTTCATTTCTTGTGTGCCTTTCTGTGCCGTACGTACATACAGATAGTGTCAGTACACTAGAATTTGATTGCGTACAATGGAATGAAAGGAAAACTGGCATAATAAATACATGTATAATTTTAACTCTTTTTATAAATTAACCATATTTTTAACTGGATGTAATTTTTTAGTTTTTCCCGCTTAAGACGCTATTTTCTGTCGGTCCCTTGAAGAGCGTCTTAAGCGGATTCTACTGTATTATATAGTTAGTAGCTTAAAAAAACCCCTTTGAATTGGATGTGATCGGACTTTTGAATCTTTTTGCCAACATTTAGTCAAAACGTACACATTCTGAGCTCTGATAACAAAATTGATCGAAAAATAATAGAAAAGAAATAAGGCGGCTTCCGATTGTGGAAAAATTGCGAATAGTAGAAATGTTGCGAGTAGTAGAAAAAAGCGCACCGACACATTCCACTATTGACAAGTTGTACTGTATGTTTAGATTAATTTGCACAAGACTGTACATCTTCTTCCACTAATTTAATCATGACAAATTAATATTGGCATATCACCGGGTGTAACCGGTTATCAGCTCTCAGAGTTAATTATATACATACATATACATACGTTTGCTTTCAAATCGCAGAAAGTTCAACGGATAAAGCAGAATTAGGTGAAAAACCATTCAAACAATAATAACTCGCTAAAAAGAAACGTCGAGAGCTTTAAATAATATTCAACAAACAAAACAAAAAGAACATCTATTTATTTTATTTGTATTTACTCGTAGATTTTATACCGCAAACAGCTTTTTGTACGCTTTGTGACGTATACTTTCAGTCTACAGGGCGCCTTAGTTTGTTACTCATTCCACTTATCTGCTTCACTGTAAACAATCATTATTATTATTATTGAAAGTATCTACGTGTACGTGATAACAAAAATTATTCGAAGGCACGGCAGCGTAGTTGCTTGTTCTGCAGCCAAGAGTGCAAAAGCGAGTATTTCGCAGTGCGGAATTGCACACTTCACTACAGTCCGTTCGATTCCGATGTAGTCAGCGAGTTGTTTCTTATAAAATAACTCTCTCGCTGGACAGCCATTATCAGTTGAAGAGAATATCTGTTCCACTTCGAAGTTAAAGTTTTATTCAGAGAAAAGCAAAAAATCAATACAAAGATGACCTGCAAGGATTGTTGTAAAGGTTTGTTTGTTTTTGTCATTAATTTTGTCAATGTGTTTAAATGAAATGTGTTAAATTTTAGATTGCAAATGCACCACTGCCAAGTGTGGACAAGGCTGTGAATGCTCACAGGCCTGCAAGTGCCCGTGCAAAAATCAATCACAGGACAAGTGCTGCAAGTAGAATAAGACGAGTTAAGAATAAGTGAATTTTGTATTAATGATTTAAAAAAATGTATAATAATGAACGAGCACAAATATATTTCCTACCTAAATTAACAAAAAAATAAATATTTCTTGTTTTGCTTCTACATTGGATTGACCCGGACGTTTGTGTATATGTATAAGCTGACCTGCCCGGTCGAATTAGATACATACATTTAAGAAAATAAAGATAATGGGTATTGATACATTTTCGCTTCCGGTGAAAAAATAAAAAAAAAACAGAACTAAACGCATTTTTAATAAAAAAAAATTCCTTTGAAATGGTTGTAAAATGTATTCTTGCCAAATTGTATTTTTTTGTATTTTTAATAACATGGATTCATTTTAGATAGTTTTTTTCGCTTCCGTTGGGTCCATCTTATTTTTTCTTACGGCACCGCTATGATTGAGGTTGTGGAAAAGATCAAGACAATCTGTAGATAATGATAAAGTAACAATTCTTACTCTCTTGGATTTTTCGAAAGCTTTCGATACCGTCAATCGCAATCAAACAAATCTAATTTTTTCGTATTTATCCAATAGATCTCAAGCTGTTCTTGCTAATAACTCTATGTCCTCATTTCATCCTTTCCATCGGGGTGTCCCTCAGGGCTCAATTTTGGGCCCTTTGTTATTTTCTATGTACATAAATGATCTCCCTAGTTGCTTACTTAAGTCCACTATGCACATGTACGCAGATGATGTGCAACTATATAATAGTTTTCCGTTGGGGCTTGTTGTTGAAAATGCTGCTCATGAGGTCAAAGAAGATCTGAACAAAATTGTGATTTGGTCACGTAAAAACGGTCTGTGTTTAAATCCACTCAAATCAAAATGTATGGTCATCTCCAGGACTCCTATTGACAAATCATATTTTCCTTAAATATATCTCAACAATACAGTTATTAAGCTCGTGGAATCTGTTAAAAATCTTGGATTAACCTTCAACAAAATACTGACTTGGGATAACCATATTAGACTTACGTTAGGCAAAGTCTATGGAGATCTGCGTATGCTTTGGGCGTCACACCATGTAACACCTATTAGAACCCGTTTGATGTTAGCTAAATCACTAATTATACCTATTATTCTTTTCTGTAGTGAAATTTTTTGTAACTGCGACTACGAGCACAAACGAAGACTTAATGTTGCGTTCAATAGCGTTGCCCGTTATATCTATGAACTTAGAAGATATGACCACATCTCCAATTTTTCCAAATCTCTGTGTGGCATTTCATTAGATAATTTACTTAAACTTAAAACATTAACCATGCTTCACAACATTTTAGAGTCCCATCAACCGGAGTATCTGTTTAATGAAATTAAATCTCTTACGAACTTACTAATTTAATGATGAAATATTTTAATAATTTAATAATGAATTTTAACATGTACTGCCTGCTTATTTTCTATAATCTTACATGAATTGGTAATTGTTTATCTCATTTTTCTTTTTGATATTTATACAATATATAATCTTGAAGATATGTAAATATGAAATATTGTCACTCAACTAACATATTAATTTATATATTTATAGTATTCTTATACTGAACTTACTCTAATTAAAAGATATTTTATCTTACTGGGTAAAGTCTCCAAAAAATAATATATGTACAAATTAAATACAAATATTGGTTGGGTGCTAGCATTATCGTGGATAGTCAGGCGGCCTTGAAATCTCTGAAATCAGTCTCATCCACTTCTAAAACCACCTCCAATCACCTCCAAGTGAAAGATTATGTTAACCCACATACTCCGGGTAATAATTTTTTTTCTATTTCTTTATATTGTCTCCATTTACTTGATCCACTCGGTGGATATCTTATTTTTTATTATATTTACCAAACACTATCCTGAAAACTGAAATTTTAAGATGTGACATTATGTCACAGTAGAACTAAAAAAAATTTTTTTCCATCACCAATTAAATAAGTCAAAAAGATTTATTATAAATATTTTATATTTGAAAATAAACTATTCTTGTATATGAAATTTATAAAAGCAATAATAGTGCAATGCAACATCGCATTAATTGAATTTTGATGGTGCATTTCGATGGCACACCCGGCATCTTTTCCGCATATCTTGCTTTATTATGATGTGATTCATTTGATCATAAAGAATCATTCACAGTAGAGTAGACTGCTTTCCTTGATAGGAATCAACTCAAACTATATAGCCATTCACAGTCGCACATACCCTCCCGAAATTTGTATCCCCATTTTATACACATGTAGGTTTCTTCTGCATAAACTGTTTTGTGCTATAGCGACCAAAGTAAGGCTCAATGACTTCGTGGACACTATATACAGCTTTTGGTGGAGCAACTTTAAGGAACTTATTGTTCAGTACATCAAATAAAGGTCTTACTTTGGCAAATTGATCACTGCATATTGATTTTGCAAACATGTACAAATACTAACATGATAAAGTTGAATCGACCACGGGAGAAAGATTTTGCAGCTCATTTGGAGTAAGTATCTTAAGCTTACTCCCAATACATTGATCGCCTGGAAAATCCATTGTAACTGCTAAGCAAAAGAATCTCAACAAAGCTCTTCATTTCCGTGGGAGTTACATTTCCAATTAAATTCTTCTGCGCAGCGTAAGTGTTGGTTTTTTTTTTTATAATTCACGCGCGCTAAAGGAGTTATGAATACCCTTAAAATGTCTTGCACAGCGCGGGCCATAGGGAAATTTAGGGAGGATGAAAGAGTAGATACCGATGCGCATTGGTCTTAAATGCTTGTAGATCGTAACGGGAGAGAAAAATTGTGGCTAGTATGCTGGCTTATCAAATGCCAACTTCGGTGTCAAAAAATTGCGAAACTTTTGGCCAAATCCACATCTACATCATGAATTCTTACTCCACTCTTCAAGTCCATTTGTGTATTCCATTTGTAAGTTTGCTTCTGATAGAGTGGATTCTTGAAAGAGACGCATCAGGAATAGCTAGGAGAATATCACCTTCTGATTCATATTCACTGTCGTCATCTATCATCTGCACAAATATCGCCGAAACTTCATTATCTGCATCACCGGAGTCTTCATCAGTCATGCTCATGTACTCATTTGCATTATTGGCCGGCAAAATGTAAAAATTTTCATTTTCTAATTCACTTTCCTCTTCTAGAGCATGAACGTGAACGTTTAAATATAAAAACACCAAAGAATGGTAGTACTCCTACTGATACATTGTGTCACAGTAATTTTTCAACCGCAATAATATAAGATATATTAACTGCATTGACAAAAATACTTTCGAAATTTAAAGCTGCATTTCTCGTGAATATAAATAATACAAGAAATGATCTGCACATCAATAAGTAAATAATATATTACTTACTTTTTACTGCAGATTGTCATATTTTTTAAAAACTTAAAGTTTCGATAGAAAAAACATGCACTTACGATCTTAAACTTGCACGAAAAAGACTAAATTCTAGAAGATGGACAATAGAATCAAAGCACTGCAATTTGAAACAATAAAATAATGTCTACTATGGTCGTTTGCGATTTGATTTACTTTGCTGTTATATAATGTATCGGTAGGAGCATGTGGGTTAAAACATAATCACATTTTTTTGTGAAATCAATCGGTTCCATTTCTTTTGTTATTTCACAGATTGGGCATTTAGATATAATAAAAATTGACGATTGGGATGATGATAAAAGAATTTGGGTGGTATGTCGATATCATGTATTGGAATCTGCTATTTTAGTCCAAAGAGAGTTTAGGCAGACGTTTGGTGGCATTCCTTCGAGCAAACAGACTACGATGAGGCTAGTTAACTCTTTTGCCGAGCGTGGGACAGTCACAGGAAGGCCTTAGGATATGGGGCTTCTGCAGCTGCTACCGCATACAAACTTATCCTAGCGTTTCGACCTGGAACTTATCTGATCAAATTGGAATAAGCAGATAATCACTGCACAAAGATTGAAGATTATTTCCCTACAAAGCTAAAAAAAAATAAACAAATTGAATCCAGCACACTTGCCGATGCGCTTCGAATTTTGCCAGAAGATCATTCTAATGGTGAAAAAGGACAACAACATGTTGAACTTAATTTTTTTGTTTGACAGCGGCAAATTTGTCGAATATGGAATCGTTCTAACCCGGAGATACTCCATGAGACGGAATTGCACCCGTCTCGAGTCATTAAGTGGTTGGTAGTATATATTTATTGACCATTTTTCGCGATTTATTTTTATATTTTTATTTATTGTACATAATAATATACATATTGGGGTATGCAAAAATTTATTGTTTATAACTAAATCCGGCGGAGATAGGGCAACCTGAAAAAAAAATTGTTTTGCTGGCGACCATCATTTCTGGAGTTACGATCATCTGAAAGCAAAAATTCAAATGGATTCTTAAAAAGTACGTTAATGGCTATAGCCGGGAGTAAACTTATGAAAAAAAGTTTAAACGAATGGGTAAATATTTATAAATGTTTTTACTACAGGCCAAAATTATTTATTTGGTGAACACCCTCCTAAAATTTTAGCCCGATCGGACCAGTAGATTTTTCCAAACGGGATTTTTCCCTTAACCAAATATACGACCATTTTGAATAAAGAACGGTTTCTTAAGAAACAAAACACCTTCTTGCCGTATTAAGTTAAAAACTCATTTGCTAGGAAACTATGAGGGAAAGTCATAGAAAATACACCCTCACACCTGACCTAAGTAATGAGGTGCAACAACTTTTCCTTTTTACTTGTTAATATACAAAACTCATTTAGCTACATAGTATACCTATACCGTTATTAGTATGTATTAACATCACTTGCTGAAAAAGAAGGTAGAAGATCCAACTTAAACTCGTACACAATGTAAGACTCTGTGTCGAAATTTATTTATTTTTTGTTTGGAAAAGTGGAAAATTTTTCAAAATTAAGTTTCCGAACATTTTCTCTTCATGTACTTCAAAGTTGTTCGGTGTAAAAGTTTTAACCCGAGTAGAAACTTTGTTATTCCTCATGCATTTAATCGTCGGCAGAGATGTGTCAGAGTCCAGCGTGAGACGGGGGTTGGGCTCTTCTTCGAGCGAGCTAACGGTTCTGTGGATAAATAGCATGTCAGAATTTGTGGATACGTTGCTGCAAAATAATAATTAAAAGAAAATATGTTTTCCTTCGCTTAGGTTAAGTTTTTT
Source organism: Brachyopa scutellaris (assembly GCA_949775065.1). Classification (NCBI taxonomy): domain Eukaryota; kingdom Metazoa; phylum Arthropoda; class Insecta; order Diptera; family Syrphidae; genus Brachyopa; species Brachyopa scutellaris. Next base: position 113,649,842 of record OX459114.1, on the reverse strand, counting down.
GTTTTTGTTTTTCATTTTAAGTTATTTTTGGCATGAAACTGGAACAAGATGCGGGTGCCTGTCAAAACGAGTACTTTAAATTAGACAATTTCACAAATAAACTTTAGTTGCGTGCCCTATGAAAATGTATATTTTCAACTTGCACCTGCACATATGCAATTAATTAAATTCGCTTGCTTGTTGGTTTGTTCCCTTTAATAATCAACAAACCAACTTAACCAACTTGGGAATATTTTATAGAACCAAACACCCCAACCGGCTCGTTACTAATCCACTCCTTCCAAAAGGACCGCATATCTCCAATTCGAAACGGATATTCCAACAGCAGTTACACTTAAATTTAATACACTTTAACTCACCTTAACTGTTATCAGTTTCTATTCGCGGATCTAAATTTTCATTGTCCGCCTCCACCGTAAGAGTCCACGTCCATCTATCTCGGCTGCGTCCTCAATGTTCTTAATTAACCCATTATTCATTAAAATTACGAAATTCCCATTCGGGCTGCTGCTGCCGCCTTATCTGTACATCTCAAGGGACGAAATTAATCCTTTCGAAATAGGCTCTGATAACCGCGAAATTTTGCACCACCTTCAGTCTTGGGAGTAATCCTCCAGAGGAGGTGGAATATCCCCTGACAACCTCAAAGTCAAACATTACCGCCAGCATGAAATTTTTCCTCTTCCCCCCTTCCGAACAAAAAAACAAAAATCCAGCTACAACAGCAAGGTAATATCCTTTAGCGTGGAATATATGTTCGTTTGTATACAACCAACCAAACCCAAGGAGTCATGTTTACACAAGGCTACAGGCTTGGCCCTGGGAGATTAAAAAATTCCACAACGAAAGCGATCTGGAGGGCGATAATTGGCGTCAATTTTATTTTGCCACGTTTGCCACTATTGTCGCCACCAGCACAGCCCACCCACTCACTCACCATTGTACTATCAGTAGTCCTCCTTCCTCCGTATATATTATTTTGGAATTCTGCGATAGGGGATGAGAGATTTACACATCGAAGAGAAAAATAAGGATAAACAGAAAGCAGAGTCCTGCACGCGCATAAAAGTTAGCCAATTGGATGGTAGTTGTGTCCTTGCGCGTATTGTACGCAAGTGAAGGACCTTTTTTTCTTCTTCATCTTGTTCTTATACTACCGAGCGATATTTTTATTAATGGCGTAACGAAGCAATTTCTGTAAGCGAATACTTTTCCCTGTTTTGCCGGCAAGGCATGGAATTTCATTTATTAGATGAATTAGGGATTAACTTTGGAATTCCATGGAGAGGCGGAGGGGAGAATGCTGACTTTTCGTAAGAATTTTTGAAGTAGAGAATCCCTGGAATTTCCTTTACGAATGTGAAGTTTTCTCAGAAAACTGTTAGTGTAATGGAAAACTTTTGTTTTCTTTTCTATTTTGATTTTCACTTAAGTTACATACTACAATACAAAGTGTAAATAGTATGTACTCTGACTGAAGGCTAGATTGACCATCACGAATTTAGCTACTGTTTGTTTACTCCGTATGTTCCAAAAATAATAGTCTCTTTGGATTTTGTTCAGAAGAAATTCACATTAAATTCAATACCGTTAGTTGAGTGAATGGAAATGATTTAGACCAGATCTGTTCCAAAATCATCCAAGAATATACATAAAAGGTCCATTCAATGAAGTGTTAGCAATTCAAAATACTGTAGTTTCGTAATTTTTAGAGCCCCCGCACACTACAGACTTTCTATCGGCCGACAGTTTGGTCGGTTGGGCTGGTTAGTGCGCCGATTAAATAGTCGGGTTGGTAGTGAGTGCGCACACTAGACAAACAATCGGCCGACTGTTCTCGTACGATTTGCTATTGCTAGTCGTTAAACACATTTTGCAGAGAAAAGTCGCTTAATGGTAGTTAATAAAAAATGTTCCAGAGAGGTAATCATTGTTTTACGCCCAAATATGTCCATAATTCCATATTTAAATACGAGGAAAAATCCAGAATTTAAAGAAAATTAATTTAAAACTCACAGCAAACTTACTTAATTGGCGCTACAGCTCGAGGTGAACCTGGGCCTGCTTCTCGCAACCATTTGTGTGTGCGTGTTATATTTTTGCACGAATGGAAGGGACCTACAGTTTTTTGCCGACTCCGAACGGCGAGTTGAGAAGCTCAATCGTGACAAATGATACTCTTTGATGCTTGTCAGACATTCGAAAGAGGTGGGCACTGTGAAAAACTTATTAGGTGTTTGCGGCGGGATTCGAACCCAAGACCGCTGGCTCAGTAGTCCGACGCACTAACCACTTGCGCTACGGTGCCCAAGCAAACTGAGCTATCGAAAAAATCGGCCGTCTTTATAGTCTGTAGTGTGCGCACGTAGGAGAGCGCTGTACTGATTAAGTAGTCGGCCGATAGTTTGCCGATATTTTAGCTTGAAGGCAATCGTGTAGCGGTAGCCTATCAAACTTATATAAACTTAACTCAGCGGTCGTCTCTCAATGTAGGTATGCAACGGATTCTATGGGACGGCTCTCTCCGAGAAACGTTAACATCCAAAGCAACAACGTCGACGCATTCTATGAGTCGAGAACTTAATGTACGTAAACATATAACCGGAGGAATAAGTCGCTTGTTTGAACCTGTATACTTTTTGGACAACTGTATAAGTTTTTTCCCTACGTAATTCAGTAGGCATTTGATCGTAATCCATGAACCATGACGTATGTAGCTTGGCTTTCCCTTGCATTGGTTTAAGTGTCGTTAAAAAAACTGAGTCGATACATAAATAGAAAATGATTTTTGAAAAAATGGGCTCTCGATAATTTGAAATGTTTCCTATTTTCTCTCGTTAATTACATCTTTCGTTAAATAAAACTCTCAGTAAATTGAAATTTTGTCAGATCCCCACAGATTCAATTTATCGAGAGTCGACTGTACTTACATATGTACTTATGTAGATTCCGCTAGCGCGGATAATGACATCAATCCTTCCTTTGGATGAAGGCATTGCACGTCGCGTCGCTCGAAAGTGATCTTTTGGGATACGCGATCATTCCCCACGAAGTGCTGACTTCAATGATTCCCCACTTTCTTATTTGTTTGTTGTTACCTTATCCTTCAAAAAGAACCATATACAGAATCCAGATCTCGTTCAAGGCTGGCGAATATGCAGGCCACTCTGCGAAGAAATTAACTGTTGTATCAGACGGGCTCTATGAGATGGTGCTGATTTATGTTGGAATGTCCAGTGGTTGGCACTGAATTGTTTGCGTGCCCATTGGATGAATCAAGTCATCGTTTAGAATATTTTATCGCTACACTTCCTGATTCACTTGAACCTAAAACTGTTGGTCCGTTCTATTCGTGCAAAAATACAACGAAATATATCCATAAGCTTCCGGACAGTAGATTCATATAAAACTCTTTATCTTCTTCATTTTAATAATCAAAATTTACCGTTAATACCTACATCAATATTATGTATATCAAGCCAAATATCGAAATTAAGTAAACCTAGGTTAAGTTAGGCTATGGCGTGGCGGCTTAGCCTAACATAGACCAGTGTTGGTCCATAGTGATACCACAAACTCTTCAGAGTAATCAGTTAATTTCTGTTGCTTTGTTGCTTTGTCTGCCACTTCTTCACTCAGAAAAAAAAACATTGTTGAAACAAGAATTTTCAATTGTTAAAAAATTGTAAGCTGAAAATTGTTGCCAGTAAAAAAGGTATTTTTAGAATATTTGGTTTCAAGTTGTTGTATCAAAAATCTCATACTCAAGACAAATGTTTGTAAGTGTAAATAAATTATCAAAGCGAAAAATTGTTAGATTAAAAAGAAAAGTGTTTTCTCGAGTATTTTGTTTTTAAATATTTCTATTTGAGATTGGATACTCGAATCAAAAATGTTTTTTTTTTTTGAAACAACAATCAAATTTTTTAAATTTTCAAGAATGCAAATTCTTTTCATAACAATTTCATACTCAATTTCAAAAGAAATACACTGTTGTTTGTCAATAACTGTGGAAAATGTTTAGCCTAACAATTTGTTCTCCATCCAAATATTTTAAACTGTTAAACTTATCAACAATGAAAATAGTTGCATCAAAGAAAAAATTCTTAGTGAAAAAGAATGCTTCTTCATATTGGTGTTTAAGAATTATATTATCAAATCAAAAATTAATTCTTTAGGCAACAAAATAAATTCTTGATTTCTCAACAAATCATATTTATTGTTGAGTTAAGAACCAATAATTTTTGTCGTTCGAAATTATAACTACTTTTCATTGCGTTTTCTTACATTGCGTTGTTTTCTTTCGTGAGTGAAGATCAGTTAGTGAAAATAAAATAATAATAATAATTAAACTTAAAAATACATTTTAACTTTGAACAAACTTGTTGAATGTATTAAAGACTCCACCAATGGAATTGATTTATGTATCGGAGGAAAAGTAACGAAAGTATTTTTTTTATCTTGAGCAAATTTTGGGCGATAATTTAGGACTTAACGAAGTTTTAGGTTTTGTACCAGGTTTTAACGCAAAATATTATTGCAGAATTTGTAGAAGAGAGAAAAAAGATTGCCAAAGTGATTGTGCAGAAGTTCAAGGCAGTATTCGTTATGTGTCTTTTTACCAAAGTGAAACTAATTCGACAATATATCAACCTGATACTACCTCGACAAGAGGAAACTCAATCTGGAACACTTTACCGAATTTTCCTGATAATAGAGCTTGCGATATTATTTTTTTAGGTGTTGCAAGATACATGTGCAATTGTACATATTTGAGTATTCTAAAAATAAAATTATTAAAACGAATGTGGTCATTTTTGAATTTTTTTTAATTATAAACTCTTGATTTTCAGTTCTAATTTTTTTTAATTTAAAATTCCAATTGATTCCAGGTTAACATTAGTTTCCTTGAAGCAACAATTTACATTTTTGATTCTTTTTAAGCATTTGCATATTGAACGTAAGTAGGTATGTACATCATTCTTAGTTTCTGCCAAAAAAAAAATTTCTCAAGACAAGAATTTACGTTTTTAAATTCTTAACTATTCTTTATTCTTGGTGCAAGTATTTTATTGTTAATATTCTTTTTAACAAGATCTCATTTGGCACAACAATGTAAGTTCTCAGAACTTTTTATTCTTGATGTGAAACTTTGTTTCTTGATGTAAGAACTTTTATTCTTATGTAGTAATTATGACTGAGAATTCTTGAATTAACAATTTTAGTTGTTGAGCAGATTTTAACCAACGTTTATTCTTGTGACAAAACATAAAATTGTTGTGATTGCAACTTTTTTTTTTTTGAGTGTACGAGTGAGTTGAAATAGAATTTTCCCATTAGTCTGTGCCTTTTATTTGCCAGTGCAGGACAAGCGCACAGCAGATGCTCTTATGTTTCTACAATCCCCGGTTCATTGCAGTTTCTGCATATGTCCTGTTTTGCGAAGAATGTTGTTATGATAGAGAGACAAACGTTAAAAGAAACACAACTGCACAATTCTGAATTTAATGATTCGATTTATTTATGGGGATGATGTTTCCCGCACTAAAACTTGACAAAGAATAATTCTTGTGATAAAACATAATAACTAGTTGACCCCTTGCATTGGGTTTACAATTTTTACGAGTCATCACTTAATATTAGATTACAAATAAACGCAAGCGTGAGAACAGACGAATTGTGCGAAACCCAGTCGCCGAAACACGAGATGCGTGAATTCGCTAAAACCTGTCTGGTGCCACGCTTGTACAATTAAAAGAAAAATTGAACGCTGATAAAGAAAAACTAAACATGTCCGATGAGACTAGTTTGAGCTTGCAAGCATGATAACCTATAAGGCAATGCCCTATAATGACGCCTAGTTGTAATTTGCATTCCACTCTTGATAGCGAGAGGATGTATTTAGTTCTATGGCCACTGCAGTGCGACCAGAATATTTTTGTTATTCTGCAAGAAGTGGATTGATTCCACTTGTTGTCAGCTATGCTTTGTAACTTAGCATCAATTTTCGAGAAGTAGTGCTGGATCGGTGCTACGATGATTTCGGGTTCTGAACTAAGTAGAACTCCCTGTTTAACCTGTTCATCCGCATTTTCATTGCCTATGATACCTTGATGACCAGGAACCCAATTAAAGCAGACAGTGTTGCTTCTGCTGAGTTCCTGAAGTAAAGCGTAGTAGTTTAGAAATGTTTTCGATTTTATCGCATTACTTTTTATTGCTTTGAGCGCAGCTTGATTGTCAACATAAATGTTGATGTAGGAGCCTTTTTCGCAGTTCATTAGATGCTCTGCGGCTTTTTGAATTGCCAAAAGTTCAGCCTGAAAGATTAGCAAATAAAGTAAATCCCGTCGAACGTAGACACTCATTTTTTGTCCAATCGGTTGATATCCACACCTGACTTTGTTTTGAGTTCATAACATTGGACATTCCTTACCCTTCCCCATACTTCGTATTACGAGTAAGTAATAACAGCGACAACGACATTTATTTGCTCATTTTATACACAGGAGCTGTTGAATGAATTATAAATTGATTTCAACTTGCATCACACTTAGTAAAGGTCGATCTGTCTTGTTTAGAACTCTCCCGCTCTTTAGCTTTTATCTATTTTAATTGTATGCTGACGAAAGGCACGAGTGTACCTTTTTTGTTTGAATACTGTCAAAAACCATAAACGTCCTGAATATATTCGAATAGATGAGGTACAACGGATATTGACACAAAAACAATTCATTCAATTGCAGAGCTTACCCATGTCAAAACTGTTTATGTAATAAAATACACGAGTCACGAAATTATATTCAGGACACTATATAGAACATATACATTTTAGTTAAGATATTTCCAAAAAGAAACAGTTAGAGTATGTGCCGCCAGGCTACGTTTCATTCAACGGTAAGGTGTGCAATGCCACGTGGTTTCACAACTCGAAGTTCAAAAGACCACATTCCTACTCCACATAGGAATAATAAAAGACGTCAAGTGCTAGGCGATAAGCAAGATTCCATTTATTTATATAAAATAGACACGAACTCAACAAACTCATTTGCATTTCTACCCACAGGCCTGAAAACCCAATTGTGAGTATGAAGGACTTGCAGCTAACAAATCCATTTTTAATTTATAATGCATCTTTTGAGCAAGCGGTATCTTAGTCAGGTCGTCCAGGCAGTAAAAGGTGTCGTTCTTGGAGAGCAGGGCACTGACATCGAGGGTGAGTTATAGATTCTATTTTATTCTCGTCCATACAGCTTCTACAGAAGTTGTTTGTGAGGATAGAAAGCTCTGTCAATTTAAAGAGCCCACCAAATAATTTTAATGTTGCTTATTGTGCTGATTAATATGAAGATTGTCAATTTAAACACCAATCGGTGTCGAAATCGCCCGAAATTTTGGCACATCATGGGCTGTGTAACACTATTTTCCCATAACACAAAACTAACAAAAGTTCGCTTAATTGATCGAATAATAAAAGACAAAAATAATTTTATCTTTAAATATTTAGGCCGGTAGCTATCGACCGCTCATAAGTTAAGAGCCTCATAGACCTATTTTTATCTTTTCTTATTTTCTCCACATGATTCCCATTTATTTCAATACATTTCTTCAGCCAATAGATCCATCTTTTAAAACAGCTTTCAAAATCCTCTTTTTGGAGTTTTTCGATTTCGACATTGACTGCCATAATAATCTCTTCATTAGATGCGAAAATTTTTGTCGCTGACTTTTGTTGGACGATTTGCACCTTCTGTGCTCCATATCATGTCAAACTTATCCTGGAAATATTGAGCAAAACGAACACAAGCCTCTTTTTGCTCTCCATTCAAAATATTTGGAACACATCGAGCTGACTTTTATTTCAGCTGATAATTTAAAATTCGTGACACAGCCATGGCATTCAAGCCCAGTTCATCCACTATCTCATCCTGGCATCTTCGTCAATTTTAGCCTTCACCAGGGCCACATTTGGGCCGAGCTTCATGAGATTCGACCTCTTCAGAAAAATGGCCAGTCTGGAATCTTCAAAACCACTTCGAAATAGTAACAAAGAGATGGTGCATTTATTCCGTATGCACTTTGGCATTCGTACAGAGTTTTGACTGCTTACTTAATTACTTAGGTGGCGCTACAGTCCAGGGCGGACCAATGCCTCAACCAACAACCTCTTCTAGTTAGCCCAGCCAAGTTGGTTGAGGTCTTGTTCTACTAGTGCGCGCCACCTAAGGCGAGGTCGTCCTCTGTTGCGCTGTCTCTCCGGACTAGAATCGAATATACTCCGAGCTGCAGCGTTGATGTCCATACGCTCTACATGTCCTAGCCATCTTAAACGCCCAATGTGCAGTTTTTTTGGCCGATATCGCTGTACAGCTCGTACAGATCGTGGTTGAATCTTCTCCTCCAAAACCCGTCAACGCAAATGGGACCGAATATCTTGCGAAGGATTTTTCTCTCGAACCGACCAAGGATATCTTCATCCGCTCTTCGATAAAGTCCATGCTTCAGCTCCATACCGCAAGACTGGAATGATAAGGGTCTTATAAAGAGTCTCCTTAGTCGATCGGGTAAGGGCTTTACTGCTCAATTGTTTCCTTAGCCCAAAGAAACAGCGGTTGGCAAGAGTAATCCTTCGTTTTTTTTTCCGATGAGATGTCATTTTTTGGTGTTATGGCAGAGCCGAGGTAGACAAAGTCCTTTACTACCTCGAAGTTGTAGCTGCCTATTGTGATGTTCTGTCCAATTCGTCGATGTTGAGTGTCGCTAATCCCATTTGAGCCGCTTCCATTTCTATGCTCGCAAACGCTCTGGTGACAGCTCGCTGTGTTCTACCAATGATGTCAATATCGTCGGCGTATGCAAGTAGTTGAACGGACTTTTGAAAGATCGTTCCTTGTGTGTTGGCTTATGAGTTTCGAACAATTCTTTCAAGTATGATGTTGAAGAAGTCGCATGATAGCACGTCACCTTGTCTGAATCCTTTCTTGACATCGAAGGTCTCGGTGAGGTCATTACCGACCTTGATTGAGCAGCGAGCTTTCTCCATCGTCATCCTGCACAGACGGATGAGTTTGGCAGGGATGTCAAAACTAGGCATAGCTCTATACAGTTCATCCCTCTAGAGTCTAGATGCTGTCATAGGCGGCCTTGAAATCGATGAACAGGTGGTGGGTATCGATTTGGACTTCTTTGGTTTCTTCCATGATCTGTTTACGTCACTAATTTTTCTCTTTCTCGTCTCCATTTCTACGGATTATTCTGAAATTCTGAATTTTTGGACTTTTGATAGTCCCTTCTTTTTTTTCTCCCATATTGATCGTCAAAAAAGGCATCAACATCTCACTATACTGAAGCAATTTATTTAATCTTTCTTAGTACAAGCTGGATTTCGGTCTTCGACTGAGGTTCTATGAAACCTCACTGGTAAAATGCTTGTTAGCCAATTGCTGTGGAAACAAATTGCTCTCGCCGGCCGGGCGAGTATTTTCTATGCTTACAAAATTCAGTTGACGCAGCAAAAGAAATTTCTAGAAAGCTATGAAACCTCGTTATCACGTAGCTCAGCTATAAAGAAAAATCCAACTGTAAGAGTAGTTTTAGAGTTTTAGACTGAGTAGGCTCTTCACTGTCACCAGTCCCCAGCACAGTGCACGTAACGGTTTGGAGATTGAAAGCGTAAGGATATAAGAAGCCTTTCACATTGGTCTTCAAAAAATCGTAACCCTTACTTATTCACTGTAGATTGCAACTTACTTAGCCTGCATTGATTTATTGAATGGTGATTTGTTCGACAAAAAGGCAAAAATCTAAGTCCCAAGCCTACTTACAAAACTAATTAAAAGCAGAGCTCATAACCTCTCTAATATGCACCTTATCAAAATATCGATAAAAATCTCTGACATCACCTGTAAATTGCTTTAGCACTATAATATCTATATCCTCAACTCATTATGTCAAATTGAATACCTTAAAACTACTGACACCGACACAAGAACCTCTTTAAAATCTTCAACTTTTTACAATATTATCGATCTTCTCTGGTTGACTAAAGCACTTAGAACGTATTCCATTCCTCTTAGACTGAACCGCAAATCAAAAAAAAAAAGGAAACACCGTTCGCCCTTCAAACTCTGACAATCTTGAGCAATCACCCTGACTGACATTCTCCAGCATCAACCTAGCTCATTTCAAACGAAAAGAGATAGAAAACTATATGTACACAAACCCATAGCCACACCAAAACAAACCATAACGGCCCTCGAGCCGGCGCGAGGAGAGTAGAACCCGCACATTCAATTACACCGTAATTTACTTTATGGACTTATCTCCCGAAAACAGCAATTTCGGCAACATTAAGCATAATTTTATGACATCACTTTTTGTTTGATAGCTCCTTCGGTCTGCTACTTCTGGCTCGTCCTTATTTTACCATAGCAGGGGTGGTTTTAATATTTACCATACTCACCCTGACTATCTAAAGTATTTATCTCTGGTGACTCGGCTGAGGCTGGCGCTGCTTGCCGGTTCCATACACTTCTGCCACTGGTATCTGTCATTGTCTCAACCCCAATCACGAAGGAAAAGACGAGAAATAGAAAGAAAAAAAAACCTAAGAGAAAGAGAGCATCCCTTTCTGCACTAAAAATCATCACGCAAGATGCTCTTCTGTGGTTGTCACTAAGGATACAAAAGTGTAGCATCGACCTTTTTATGCCGAACTCCGGGACAACAGTGAATTTTAATGGACACTTTGGGGAGTCGCGTGGGGTTTTCAACTCGTACTCGTATATTGAAATGATTTTTCTCTTCATACAATTCGTTGGTTCACTCCTGGTCGTCGTCGTGCGGTTTAATAGTTTGGGTCCGCCAGACGAATTTTATGGCTTCCGACAAAAGATTTAATTTGATTTAATCTTCGAAAATTGTTTTAGACGTCTGTGCTGTGTCTTCTTTTCCATCTTCTTTTACAGTGAGGTGAAACCTCGAGAATGAGAACTTGCATAAACAGTATTCGCCAGTTCTATTGAGGGTTTGAGAGGTATTTTACGGGGCAGTTGAACAGTATGAGCAATCTGGAGAAAGTATGAGTTACATATCCATACGTAAAACTTGAGTTGATTGAAAGAAGTTCACGTCGTGTTATGCTGTCTAAAAAGTCTAGCAAAAATCAGTCAGTCTTTTTTAAGGCAAGGTAGAGTTAGGTAAAAGACTCAAATTGAAATTATTTCAAATGAAGTTGATTGGCTGAGCAATCAAACCAAAGAAAAGTCATCCAAAACCTTTGATGTCAAAAAGGATTCAGATAAGGTGACGCACTGTCAGGTGACTTCTTTAACACCATACTTGAAAAAATTATTCGAGCTCACAAGCCAACACACGAGGAATGATCTTTCAAAAGTCCGCTCAACTACTTGCATACGCCAACGATATTGACATCATTGGTAGAACACAGCGGGCTGTCACCAGAGCTTTGGGAGTATAGAAATGGAAGCGGCTTAAATGGGTTTGGCGGTAAACGAGGGCAAAGCAAAGTATTTGTTGTCAACGAAATGGGGCACTCAACATCGGTGAATTGGACAGAACATCACAATAGACATTTACAACTTTGAGGTAGTAAAGATTTTTGTCTACCTCGGCTCTGCTGCAACATCAAAAAAATGACATCTCATCGGAAATCAAACGAAGGATTACTCTTGCCAATCACTGTTTCTTTGGGCTGAGAAGGCAATTGAGTAGTAAAGCTCATTCCCAATCATACCAGTCTTCGTATAGTACCGTGCTATAGGTCCTTGCTAACTGGAAAGGGTTGTTTGTTGAGGCCTTGGTTCACCCTGGATGGTAGCGGCGCCTAAGTAAGTAAATAAGTTTATCACTCGTTCTTGTGGATAATAGCCAAACAACCCCATTCGCTAGACCCTCAACGATGTAGGAGTGAAGAAGCTTTTGATCATACCTTTCCGCAAAGCAAATAATTCTGTTCAATTTAAGGCCTTTTGGACTTATATGTATATAGTAATTTGAGATTACATAGTCCAGCTAACTAAAAACAAGTTGCATTGAGAAGATCTGAAGACAGCAGTATTTCTGACAGACACTCCTCAAGCCCTTTCATTCAAGAAGCAAACATGACCGTTCCTTGTCATTTTTTATTGAAAATACCAATAACCAAAACTGGTCGAGATTACTTATTTATTTGGTCAAGCTAATGGTCTAGCATTTAACATTTTTATTTAATAAAAAATAAAATAGTAATTTAAATAAATTATTTGAAGATGTCTCCGCAAAAATGTATTACTCACGAAATAAAAATAAATTTGACAATTTCAAACATCAATGTCAATAACCTACTGCGAAAGCTTGATCGCACAAACAGTGAATAAACATCTGGAAAAAACTTCGGTGAATCATAAGCAACGACCAAAATAATCCAATTACACAACCCACCGATCAGCCTGGACACCACCCATAGAGTTAGTTGAAACCTAACATCTGAGTTTCCTATAACTACGCCGAACTGCCGTCTCTCGTTCTTGTCCTTCATGTGCTCGCGCGTGTAATCGTTATAAGGGTATTTTAACTTTAATTATCTACAAGTATAGTTAATCTTAAACAATATAAAGCTTAAAAAACATGACAAATACAAACAAGCAGTTACCTTAAACAAGGTACAGGGTAACTTAAGAGCTGTATTGGGTGCGGAGGGGTGCGTTTCGTAGTGTTAGTTTGTGGCAATGAAAGTTAAAGTTAGGAATACTATTTGCCTTATGTAGCATTCTGGATATTGGTTCGTGGAAACCATAGAACCATAGTGCGGTGAAAGCCAGTATGAAAGAGAGGTATAGACCTGAGGTTTCGTGGATTGGTGTTAAGGGAGATAGTTTCAAGAAAGGCAGGGCAGTTGATGTTACCGGTTAAGAGCTGTTGAATAAAGAGTACATTGGCGACTTTCCAAAGTTCGAAAGACTGTAAGTTGATTAGCTTTAAGCGATAACTGTTGGGTGGAAGGTTGTAGCTGTTAGCCCAAAGAAGACCGCGTAGGCCAAAATTAATGAACCTGCGCTGGACGGCTTCGATTCGCCTGATATGAAATTCGTAATAAGGGGACCATACTTGGCTCGCGTACTCAAGCAGAGGCCTTACGATATAGGGCTTGAAATTGAGTTTCCTATCGCAGATAACATCCAGATCGCGTAATTTGGTGACAAAGAGAACAGGCTCATTGCAGATGAGATAAGGTCTGGGAGAGACTAGACGAGACGAGACTGTTTACATTGAGTACGAGAAAAAAATTTGGCACCAGATTGAAAATCTATTTAAGTAATCCTGAAATAGACGAGAGTCGGCGGGAGATGATGTGTACCTGCCTGTAGATTTTCATGTCGTCTGCGTAGATAGATATAAAGGAGTCTTTTATGATACAATGGACATCATTGATAGTCAGGATGAAGATCCAAGGTCCAAGGTGGCTACCCTGGGGGACTCCAGAAGTGACTTTAAAAGGGTCAGATACGGAAGATCTAAAAATTACTTTGTATTGGCGGTCTTCCAAGTAAGATTTGATCCACGTTATAGACCGTGGGGGAAAACCAAGAATTTTGAAGGATTATACTGTTCGATATTTAATCGAATGCCTTGTTAAAATGGGTGGTAATAACATCAACTTCGTTTTCATTGTCCAAAGCGTCTCGTTGGAGACAAAAAAAGAGAGATTAGGTCTTTTTGGTGTGTTTTTGTGATCAAAATGGAACATCTGTCAAATATGTAGTAAATAATTTGAAAAGTGGGCGGAAATCCTCTCTTCTTCTTTTTAAACAATTGAATATTTCCACGAAAAATTAGTTTTCTTTTATTTTTCTAACAAATAGTGATTGACAATTGACATTTCACGAATCGTCAGATGGCTGTTTGATAAATGTCCCTCGGTGACTCCATGGATAAAGATGTGGCACGATTTCGTAGGAGGGGACATTTTTTGCCACTCTCATTAAACTTTTTGACACCTCATTTGGCTCTATCTTCTCTTGATTTTTAACAGGTTCAATTTTACGTAAAATTACCGCACACCAAACAGACCTTCAATCCTTCAATAAGTTTTACAATACAAAAAAAAGCTTAAATACCTACATATACCTATACAGTCGTCTAATTTCAAGTTAACGCACATCGATGGATAGCCTGTTGTTATATGGAGGCATATCTTATGGAACTTGCCCATCACATAAACTTCTAAGTGCAAATTTCAAAAATCTTTTCACAACTTGCTATCTCAAATCTGACATCTCTAACTAGGCGACTATACCTGACAAGCATACTATGGTTTTCACAAAAGTTATAAGCAATGGCAATGATGCAATGTTGGTCTAGAATTTTGAACATTATTTGGCAGCCCAATAAGAGCATTGTATCGAAAACATTAAGATAACACCTTCAGTCATTCACTTTGAACATTTCGCAAGGTCTTACCCAACACATGCAAACTTTCCAACGATGGAGCGTCTTTCAATAGACAATTTGACTTGAGGAGAATGCATCTATGTACTTACATCGTACTTTTATATCAACTTTATCTCAGCTTTTCCGAGCATTTGGAAAACCAACATCCCTCACCAGTCTTACCGCCAACAATTGTAGCAGTTTTCTCTTGATTTTCCACCACCAGTGCTACCAATGCAAAGGAACCCATTTATGCGGTTACTCTTTGGAACAACAACGCGCAGCATTTGGTGCAAAATTTTGTGGTTTGCATTGATCGTCGGACCCAACTACGAGTATATTCACTATAGATACCCCCAAACCTGTACTTCTCCCTCAGCTTGGATTTCACCATCAGATCCAGAGCCAACCAACAACCAGGCAGCTGTGCACTCCACATCGCTATTGCTGCCGAAGGCGTTATCCACAATGGATAATACTGGCATCTGTGGTAGCCGTAGCAGTAGCAGCAACAGCCAATCTTCTGAAATTGCAAACAATTCCTTTTTCGTTTTCGTGGGTGAGAAAGTCAGTGGTGGTAGTCTGTCAGTCCACACACACACACACACACACGCACGCAAACTTTCAGTTGGAGGATGCGGCAGGATATCGGTGAACCCTTCTCAATTTGTTCCAGGGACTACGATTACGACGAACGGCCGAGCAGCAGAAGTGTGCTGTGCACAGTATCAGTGGTTGTGTAAATGTTTTCGAGCCATTAATCACCCCATTTCATGAATACATCAGAACTCGAGAAAGATATACAATCTTCTCTGGGCCGTCGTCGTATCGTTTTTGGGCAACAAACGACTCTCTGTGTGGGTGAGGCAGTGCATTAATGACTTGCAACCCCTTTCAGTTCGGGGATTTCACGACACTGCCATATTCGCCGATGGAGAGAGTGAGAGAGAGCGGGAAGGGCGTAGAGCTTCACAAATTTCGGATCAGTTTCGAAATCGCCTTTAGCCATTTTTGGATTCCTATCCATCGCAGTCGGTCGTCCAATCCAAATTGCTGCGATTGTTGCCACTGTGTCTCTGAGGGTTTGGATGCTTAGGAGTTTTGACTGGTGATATGCAACACCGAGATACCGTGATCTGGTTGCTTCTTTTGTTCCTCGCTTCGGGTTTGGTGAACGGGAAAGGATGATTATTTTTAACCGGTTAAATGAGCGTAATGTTTTTCGGAAGATATCCTCTCTGCCATTATCCTTGTATTCACTTGTCTGTTGATTGTGCTGGCTGCGATTTGCCTGCTGACTACTGACTGTCTGTGTGCCTGTTTACCTTGGAGGGTAGAAGCGAGCGGTAGATAAGGATTTTATGCACACACGCGTTATTCGATGTCAGATTATTTTAATGACAAATTACTGGAAATTATTCACCGGCTTGACGCTGAGGTCTGGTCTGCGATTGGAGTGTAGTTCACTTTGTTTTTGAAAAATTAACCGTGAGAGTGGGAATGGTTCAATTTTATTACAATGCAATCATGAGTATGTATGAGCACCATGGTGTAGTGGTCTGCTACGCAATGCTGCCGGGTTCAATCCCAACAAAATACCTAAAAGATTTTTCAGGGTGCCACCGCTTTCGATTGTCTAACAAGAATTCAAAGAGTATAATTTGTCATGAGTAGTTTCTCAACTCGCCGTTCGGAGCTGGCAAAAAAACTGTAGGTCCATTCGTGCTAAAATATAACACGCACCCAATGGTTGTGAGAAGTTGGCCCTGATTCACCCCGAACTTTAGCGCCATCTAAAGAAGAAAGAAAGAAGACCATCATGTGCATCGAAATTTCAGTGAATGGGCCCACAATCCATTGGCATTGGATCCGCTATTTTATCGAAAATGTTTGTTCAGTGATGAGAGGCTCATTCTTAGCACAATGTATGTCAATAAACAAAATTGTCGCATTTGGAGCAAAGATAATCCACCGGCCGCGCCGTTACACACCGCGATAAATGCACAGTTTTATGCGGTCTGTGGGCTGGTGGAGTCATCGAAGCATATTTTTTTCAAAAATGAGGCTAACCAGCTTGTTACGGTCAACGGTATTCGCTATAGAGCCATGATTAATGACATCCATTCCCGATTATGGCATAAATATAGAAGAGATCTGGTTCCAACAGGATGGAGCTATGTGCCATTCCCAATTCGTAGGAGTCCCATTTAGAGAGTGTTGTGCTGAAAATTTTTGTAACGAAAATTCAGTAACGAAGTTTGTAAGAAATGCGAAGATTATTTCCTTTTAGGTTCATTTGATGCAGCTGCTGCCCCAGTTAGAGAAATCACAATTGTTTTTTTTTTGTCTAGTGTCCCAAATTGAGAGATTCAACTCGAATTGTCCCGCTTAGAGATGTCACATTTACTGACTTTTTTTAATAGCAGCCTCTGTAACTTAAACGTGGCTGAAGGCGTTTTCCACTTCCTTGCAGAATGTCCAATACTTCTCGAAATTAGAAGACTGTATTTCTCCAAGAGCTTTCTCACACTTCAGGAATCAAAAGAGTTGTTAAACGGTTTGTCTGGTTGGAAACTGCTCCCGAAATATATAATGCATGCCTATAAGTATCGCAATAGCTTTGTGAATTTGTAAAATTGTAAAAATTGTAACATATCAAATGCGGAAGTAACTTAAACAAGTATAATCAGAATTATTTTTTCTTGTTATCCATGCGTTGTATACCAAGTAAGCTTAATGTTTTAATTATATCTTTATTTTTAATTAATGAAACGAATCATGAAATGTCAAACTATCGGCAGACGGCAATATAAAGCCATGCTTTTTTCTCTTTTTTTAATCTTAACTAGTATGTACTATCATGTAATTTATACCAATAAAGATATTAATAATAATAATAAATAATTGATTTCGAAACATAAAAGCGATGTAGATAAAGTAGTGTATCCGACCGATCGAATAATCACATCCGCAAGTGAATGTGAACCGAATGAGTGAAGGGAATCTCCGATCCGGAGGATTTAATAATAGGGGTGAATGTTTATGATATAACTTTTCTCACAGAAAATCTACAAAGAAGATATAGGTACATCGATCTTCTATATTTATACATAGTATAAAAGGAAGTCCCCAAAATGTGTCTTTCTATATGTACAGGCTAATCTAGAGAACCACTAAACGGATTTAGATGCATTTCCTGGTGAAATTTGTGGGTGTACTCAGACTACTCCATTACTTATAGGAGCTGAGAATTTGAGATCGAAGTGGCAGAAAATCCAGCCCTAACTCAACAATGGCTTATTGGATTTAAAACCAAAAAAAAATTATTATAGTAAATTCCTTTAATATCTACGCAGAAATTCAAATGTGCCACATACATACACTATGACGTCACCCACTGCTGCATGGCTGTTGGCTTCGGTCTCCAGTCTCCACTGATGGAAAATTTTTGCCAATGATTTCATGAATTGTTTTGAGCATAGCTCAGCTCCAGGACAACGCAGAAGAATGATTTATACCTCAAATCAATCTTAACTGAAATAGCATTCAATGATGTTTTGTGCCCGGCCTACTACGATAAATATGATTGTAAAAGCAAATTCAAGTTTTAATAAAGTGCACGGGCAATGCCGGTCGGGCAACAGCTATACATAACATACCTATACTATAGAAATGTATTAGAAGAAAATAATAATTTGTTTTCCCAAGTTGTAGGTGGGCGAAGCAAGGCGAGCACAGGTCAGCTAGTATATGTATACGTTTATATCAAAATCTTTGTTGTGAAATAATCTAAACAAATATGTAAATTTTATTTTAATACATTATTAAGGAACTAGGATAGAGCGAGATAAATGCCCACAAGTCGAATTTAAGTGCCCCAAAAGCGATGCATTATAAAACGAAGTTGTAAAAACACGCAGAATAATTCGACTCATCCAAGGTGTCGCCAAATAATCTCTTCGAGTTATCAAGACATGCGAGTTAAAGAAATTCGAGTTATCAAATAAAAATTACATGTAAATTTCAGTATTGGCGCCAGCGTCCCCACTTTCACTACAATTGAAGTGTTTCACTACACTTTTTCTATTTTTCAACTTTTTCACTACGCCACTACGAAAAATTCCTAAACACTACAATTTGAGAAAAAATATGATAGCTCTGAAGAAAATGCAATAATTCTTGTTAAAGTGTTTTAACGATTCAATATTCAACGATTCAATAGTCAAATCTGACTGGAAGGACTTAAGACGGCAACGCTGGTTATCGATGTTTGACTTATCGAAGTTCGACTGTACTTTTTTTTAGACTTTTATCAAAGTACTGATGATATTGCCTAACATGTCTTCTTTCAGAAACAACAAAAATTTTGCAAATACTGAATTCGAAAAGCTGTATTTTGTTGCACCCTATGGTCGCACCACTTCAGTTCATCCTTATTTAATTCTTTTTTCATTATTACGGCTGTGAAATGAATGAAATGCAATTTTTTTTTTTTGTTAATTTAATTTAAAAACAAACAACAAAAAACAACTTATAAATTAAATAAATAAATTTTTTTTAAATTGTGTCTAAGGACGCTGGTTTTTTTCAACCCAAAGTATTGGGGTGCTCAGGAACCTCACATGTGTTTACGTATCAAAAAAACACGTATGCTTTCTAGGATTAAAACTACAGAATAATACAACAACTCAACCAATAAAAAAGCCAGAATCAGAACTATGTATATTTTCAAAACCATGTATCGCTACTAAATGGCGTGAGTAAGGAATTTCCATTCTGTTTTGCTAGTTAATTACGGAACTGCAACTGAAAAGAAACAATCGCCAACAATTATTCAGCAGTTCAAATACTCAACAATTTATTGACTTCAATACAATAAATACTAACTAAGCATAATAGTTTACAAACAAACACATGCCCTACTTGACCTGACCGTATGCTCATGTCAAATAACTTCATCCCGACGACGTCTCTAAAACTATACGCACAACAATAAGATCAACTACTCAAATACTGCATTAAATAATCGTAAATATAATAATCCTGTTCTCAGCCAGCCAGGATGTCGTAATACTTGCCACCGCCACCCGATTCAATTAATTCGCAATAATTCGGTAGTAAAATTTTACCATCAAACAACAACATCACATCACCATCATCATCACCAGAGCCATCAACATCATTATCATCCCCATTGTCAACATCGTTTGATGACGATCGTAAAAATCTCATCCTGGCGCGTTTCCCTTATGCTCTCTAAGGTCGGATGCCATTCGAATTTTTACAACTTTCCCCCGCCCGGCGGGTCGTATCACCACCCACCATCCACCAGTAAAACGTCTTCATGGCGATATGGCGTGCGGACATCTCTCACTTTAGTGTCAATTTTTACAACCGCAATGACAGACACGACTAGATGGCATATGCCAAAAGGATACTGGAGGACTAGTACAAGGTGGTTAAACACCCTCATCCCGTTGGCTGGATGGGCGTTTGGCTGTGTGTGCGGTACGAGTATAGTCGCATATTTCAATAAAATGATTGTCACCGGATAAACAATTAAATTGAGGTTAGAAACGATCGTAAAAACGTTCATAAAAATGCTATAAACCAGAGTTCAGGCGGAGGAGCTGGAGCTGGAACAGCACACAACAGACGAGAACACATCACATCATCAAGTTGGATGACTTTTATGAGTATTTCCTTTGGCAGATGCTTAGCGTATTTCATTCTGTTGCTCCGGAGATCAGTCGAAAGGATAACAAAAGGATTTACACTCGAAAGTAATAAAAAATAACACAATTTTTTGTTAACAGAATGTGAGCAACTACAGTGGTGGGGGCGGGGGAGGACAGGACACTAATTTCATAATCGCTCTATTAGTGGTGGACCCAAGGAAGTTACCATTTACGAGCGTGTAGGGTTGGTATTTTAAACTTTTAGCATCCCACTGTGGCGTTGGGTTATTCCTTGTTACACTGTTGCTCCAGAGTCGTAAAAAATTTGCACACAAATCCCTGATTATGATTATCCTTGATTTGATTTTTTTCCTTCAATTTTTTTGTTGTTATTTGCAAGCTTCTATATTTGATGACTCGATCCATCGATAGGGGTTGCGATTTGAGCAAAGAAAATGTTTTTCTTTCGTCCTTTTTTTTACAGAATTTTATTACCACTACGAGTACGAGACGAGGTGGGTTTTATAGTAGTATTGTACGAGTATTACATCGCGAATGGGGAAAGGACGAAGCCACTGGTTGCGATGTGCATGTAGATTGTGTTGATGATGGTGATGATCCTGTTGGGGGCATAAAAAAGGTGTAAAACTCTGCTCAGTCGTGTGGTAAATGGACTTTTGGTTGTTTTATGTTGATGATTATGTCTTGAACATTTTTATGACTGAATTTGATTTTGTTCCTTCACGATGCGGGTGGATAACAGACACACCACCGTAGGGAGAGATGTCAGCGACGACAATATGCGAAGAAAAAATTACAGTTGAGTTGTAAAAATTATTTAACTTGGAGATATGGGCAAAGATTTTTTTTTATTAATTTGGACGATGAAAGACGACACTGTTTTAGGGTGCAGGAAAATAACGGTTTAGTGTGTATTCATTTACTGAGACTGAAGTCAACCATTTTCGCGGATTATCATCGTTTTGATTCCTTTTTTTAAGGTTCTGACCCGCCAGTTGCGGAGGGCACCGCGATCTAAAAGATCTATTGTACCGCAAAGTCAGTTTGGGGTCCCAGAAGAGGTCCAACTCTTCTGATGAAGTTGAGGATGTCACTGGTGGAAACTTTACGAAATTCCATGGGAGTTAGGATTTCTCTATGGAAATGTTGTCTCCCGGGGGCACAGAGTGCCATGCAGTCACATAGAATATGTTCCGACATTCAGTTTCCTGAATGAAACCTATTTTGTTTAGGTAATATCGAAGACGGGAATGCCCTGTTAGAAATCCCACTAATCTGTTGATATCATTTCTACTGAGGAGTAGGCTTTTTATGGAATTATTTTGAAAGGGTTTATTGGCTCTTTTAGCCTGAGGAAAACCCTGGGTATTTTCGCAAGAGGAAACACACGTGTTATTTTCCCAACTTTTGATTTTTAAGTCTACAGCTGAATTTGGAATGTTACAAAACGGCTCAGGGGCGATAAAGGATTCAGCCGAACCATTTCTAGCACCTTCGTCAGCTTTTTCGTTTCCATCAATACTCTCAAGTTCGAGCACCCACCAAAGTTTGACTTTATTTCTATGGAGAGTACTGAAGCAGCTCAGGACTGATTTGGAGTCAATCGGATTTTAGCATTTACTTCAGGTGGCGCTACAGCTCGGGGTGAACCTGGGCCTGCTTCTCGCAACCATTTGTGTGCATGTGCTATATTTTTGCACGAATGGAAGGGACCTTTAGTTTTTTGCCGACTCCGAACGGCGAGATGAGAAGCTCATTGACAAATAATATTCTTTGATTGCTTGTCAGATATTCGAAAGAGGTGACAATCATCAAGATAAATTTTATTATCATTAATTATTGAATGGTGAAATGCACCGCAACTTTAAGGCCTATTGTACCCCCTAAAAGTCCTAGATGAAGGAACATCCCTATCGTCATCATTCCTGTTGAAACTGGCTATGGAGAGGGCTTAGCTCACACCTAGCCTAGCAGAGTACTGCATTAGTCATACCACCTTACCCAGGCCAATTTCCCTGAGAAATTCCAGGAGATTGGGTGCTATGAGTGGTGATTTCTCTTCTATGAGTTGGTGTTTACCCAACGTTTTGAACCCCACATATCACCAGTATGTGTTCTGAAGATTCACTGGACACATGGCATTGAATCTACATCTGATAAGCCTAGGTTCCTGAGATGGCCCTTAAGCTTACAATGTCCCGAAAGGAATGCAGTCATGATGCGGAGTTTGTTTTTGTCAATGCTAATGCCAGCTTTGAATCTCTGCAGGTTGTAATTACCCAGCAGTTTCTTCATTGTCTTAGACCCAGCATGTGGGACTTTAATTCTAACTAAAGCCACCTCTGCCTCCAACCCCTGTTCCCCACGGTACAGCCGTTAGGCATTTCGTCATATGTAGGTACCTACATAGGTATGTACCTATACATATCAAAAGCGCAGATTTCGAATTGGATGATGCTGATGTAGCTGCCCATGGGTCCGAATAGTTTAGTTCCGAGACCAAACACTCCTGCCCTCATTCCCCAGTTCTTGAACAATCCATGTAAGATTTATTGGTATGAGGACTCAGCGTGTTTGTAAATTCTAGATTCGTTGCTCCAGTCTTGTTACTGAGTTTGATGTGGATGTTCCTTTCCCAGCTAAATTTCCTTTTTCAGAAAGCGAAGCCTTTTAGCCATTGTATCGTTGTTTGTATGGCCAATACAATTACCTTTTCCTTCTTTGGTCATTCTTGTAAACGTTCTATTTGCAGTTTCTTCCACCACAAGTGCGGTAGAGTAAGATCCAATAGCACCTCGAGTGCTGCATACATAATGTTGCCAACTGTACTACTTTTGGGAGGACAGTACCGCTTTTCTGCTTCCTGTACTGCTTTTTGTACTGCTTTTCATAGGGAAAAAAACTTTGCTATTCACCTATGGACTGAACAATTTGAACATAGAAATAGCTTTTCGTGGATCATTTTAAAATCATGTCCCGATTGGAAAACTGGAAATGCTTCAATGAAAATAGTTGCCGAAAGAACGTCATACAATTTAACATCAAATTCATCGAAAGTTTTAATACAATACGATTATGTGAAGAACTACTGCAGCGAAGAGAAGTTTCAGAAGTGGGCAACAAAAAGTGCGACAACAAAAGAACGATGGGTGTAAGTTTTTAAACATATTAACACCCACAGGCCACAGCGTGCCATATATGGAACTTTCTCATCATCTCCAGTCGAACGTATTTTTGCTAGCGCTAAAAAAATATGGAAAGTAGAGTCTGCAAATCTTCATGTATCGACATTAAAATCAATTCTGTGTGTAAAATGCAACATGGAATATAGCTGCATCGATTTATTTTATTTTTATTTCTGAAGACTTAACCAGAGCTTTTTCGCAAAATCGTCAGTCAACAAAAATACACCTTCAAACAACAAACATCTACAACTAATAATAACACTAGTCTTGGTGGTATGTCAATCGATTCAGTCGGTGTAAACGAATAATACTTTTTTTTTATTCGTCGATTATTAATTGCGTTAATTTTAATAAAACCAAAACTTTGAAAATGAACACCTTTTTTTTGCTCTTCAAAGTGTACTGCTTTTTGTAGGAACAGAGTTGGCAACATTATGCATACACATGCCAGTTTTTGTACTTTGTTAAACTGGATCTATTTGCCCATACTATTGCTCCGTAGATCTCACCATGGCAATATATACATATGAACATCCATCTAGGAATATGATGTCGGCAGCCCCATGACTTTCCCCCATAACTTACCTCCTCAACTCCCATACCTATCTCCATATAGAGTCAAAAATAATTGTTCAGACAAAAATCAATTCCATATTTCCATACATAAATTTAAAAATCCCAAATATAATAATAAAAATAATAACAGGCCATCCCCTAACGATGCCCATTTCACGAATTCCCCAAAACACTATAAAAATCACAGTTTAAAAATTATCCAACACCCAAGCGGTAAAAAATAATAAAAAAAAAAAAAAAAAACACTCACAGACACCGAATCAAAGAAGGATGTTAACCTACTATTTCCACGGTTGGCGGGACCGCGCACCCCCAAAACACCCATTAACACGAACATTCTCTCCTTCAATATGGAGAGACAACACAACAACAACTATCTACAGGAAAGCAAAAAAAAAATCCATTTATTAAATCACCGACTTTCAACAGGCTCATATCGGAAAATAATTACACCACCAGGCTAGGCAGTACAACAGCACCACCCCCACTCCCAATGAAAACGAAAGCGAAACCCGCATATCCTCTCAATTCTGATTGTACAATGTGTACGTCTGTGCAGCAATGAATATGCAAATAATCCTACGCTGCCTTCTTTTCCTTTTGTCAAAAATTATCCTCAATAGTGTCGTTAAAAAAAAAAACAAAAAAAAACCGAAAACAACATAAACAGGACATAAATTTCCATTGTACACGCAGGCCTCGATACCATTACACAGCGACACATGCAAAAACAGCAACAAAAAATAAGTGTAAAAATCTCCACACTTCCAGAGGCATCCCACCCCAAGGGGTAGTTTAATGTTAGTTAAAATTGGATTACCCCCTCTGCCGTTCGGGTGACGGAACAGTAAGCTAAGTTTGTATTGGGCCGCGTTCAAGTGAAAATTAGGCACTTTGCCGCCTTCCCACCGATAAATTTCCCCATTTAGACAACCGCTAAAATATCTCGAGCCTAACAGAGGGGCTCCTCTGTACCACCTCGGCCTCCGAAGGATAATGTGACAATCGAAAAGTTTCTCTCTTTCTCGGAATCGGAATTGTAAACCCAAAATGAATGTTAATGCCCCCAGAAAGTATCCTATAAAAAGGTCAAATTTAATAGTCCGTTATACCGTAATACTGGAGGCCAGGACAAGGAGAAGAAAAAAAAAGTATCACAGGACCCTTATGGACGCCATTTCCCAGTAACGAAAAAAAAAATACGGTACGACACAGGAGGTAAAAACAAAGGACGAACGAAATGTTTCAACCAATGCACACAAGGAGGCTGCGTGAGAGTGGGTGATCCCAAGCTCACCCTCACCCTCACCCCCACCCACACTTCCATTCTAATGTAATAACATGCCACCAGTGTACGGCAATTTTATTTCGCATTAAGAGATTAAGATCGAAATTAAAATTTAAATTAAACGCACCACCACCATTGAGGAATTATACAGGCGAGAGTGTGAGGACGATGGAGAGGAAAGAAAGACATACCCAGCAAGGATCCATCTCGGAAAGCAGTTGGTGGAAATGATTCTTAAAATTTGGGTTGGGAAAGGGGTGGTTTTGTTTGTCTTCTATTTTGCGTACTTTTTTGGGACTTTAATGCACGGAAGCAGCAGGTACTCAATGTCCTGATGACAGCGGCAAACGTGGCGCATGACGAGTATGTGCATTTTTTATGCGTAAACAAGCGCCCGCAGTATTTTCACAAATGGGAGCGAAGTGAGCTATAAACTTTAGCAGTCGGTTATAATGAACCAGCCGCGGACAGTGTTGCTGAGTTGGAAGAAAGAAAATAAGGACCAGCAGACGGAACCTGATCACGTAGGTTCTTAAAACTGAATTTAGCTTCTTTGTAATGGCTACATTTAGACTGTTGTGTTACTCAATTGGACTAGGGTAACTTCGGGCATTGTGGCGCAGGGGGCATTATGTCGCACTTGACTCTTCCTTGATGGAGTGCAATGTCAAGTTGTAAAGCTGTTGCGATTTTTTTAGAAGTGAAAAAAATAATAAACAAAAAATACTCCACTTTTGTCATCTGCATATAATTTGGGCTCTTTTTCATTTGCGTGTGGCTCCGTAAGTATGAAACGCATGGGGTTAGTGTACACAGTGAAGTGAAGTTAATCATATTGGTTTTCCTTTGGTGGCATTGATTAGTAACAGTAAAAGAAAATCTGGCGTTTTTTTTTAAGTTTTGTGCAAATTCGTCTTCTTTGTAATATGGCGGCGCACTTGCCGTAGGGGCATTATGGGGCACTCTCTCCCTTATGGAGTTCGCATGTCAAGTATGTAAAAAAAATGTATACTAAGACTCTATAACGATGACGATGGGAAGCATGTTTCAGGTGCTCCTACATGCCTAGGGGAAGAAAACTAGCAGAAAATTGTGGCTCGTGTGTACGGATTCGCGTATGGATTCGCTCCTAACAGAAAAGAGCTGTTCCATATGAGCTTTGAACAGGCAGGCAAATACAGGCCAAGTCACAATTTAAATAAGTCGCAAGTAGTCTCACGACTCGTGTACTTCATTCAAAAATACTTGTGATAGCTGTGGCAAATCAAACCGCGAGTACAGCATCACGCCATATTGCCCAAGGGGATACGCCATATTGCCCTATGCATAGGGCATTATGGTTTTTTGTAAAACATTTTTAACCAAATTTTTTCTTCGTTTTAATCAATGAATTATTAAATTTTTTTAACTTACTTTTGTTCTGATTTTCCTATATATTATAACTATTTTTGATTTTTACTCGTTTTTTTGATTATATAAGGTATGAAAGGGATTTGTAGGAACCGCTATAAACGACTAAGTCTGACAATAAATTTTTTGCGAATTTTGGCGGTTTATTTACATGTGCTTTCGTTCAACTATCATCTACCATTCGTATTGCTTAAATCAATACAAGTCATTTTGGTTGCTTAATCCGCACATTTTAATGAATTTAGAACGCGTGCAGAGTTTTGACCCTTCACCGCATATACAGTTTCAGATTTGTAATTGACTGAAGATGCATATTTTCTGAGTTGTTCTCACTGGATCCTTGCTAGATTTAATATGTCTATGGCTCAAGGTGAGTTTTTGGATTTCTGGAAGGATTTATTTATCATTCCATACATCGGGATAAATAAATCTTATATAAATTCAAAATTACTGTTACCAGTAGGCCAACCACACAATCAATCTTTAATAATTTCGAATTTAATTTTTAAAAAATTAAAATTTTTAAATAAAATAATTTCAAGTGATATTGACCTTGGTTTTGTCCTCAAAACCAAGTACATGTTGCCAACAAACAAAGAAACATCTGTCCACCGCCTAAGACAAAACGTCACTGTTGGCAACAGTAACTTCGAAGTGGTTAAGGAGTTTACCTACCTCGGAGTAAACATCAACTCCACGAATGACACCTTAGTGGAGATTCGACGAAGACTTACCCTAGGAAACCGCTGCTACTTCGGTTTGGCAAAACAAATGGGTTCAAAACTCCTAACTCGGAAGACGAAATGTATGCTCTACAAAACATTGATCCCACCAGTTCTGCTGTAGGGAGCCGAGTGTTGGACGATAAGCAGGAAAGCATCAGAGCAGATTTTGAATACTTTCGAGAGAAAAATTCTTCGTCGGATATTCGGTCCCGTATGCGAGGAGGGCAAATGAAGGAGAAGATACAACCGCGAACTCTATGAGATGTACCAAGTTGTGGATGCAGTCCGAAAAGCCAAATCACGTCGACTACACTGGCTCGGCCACATCGAGCGAATGGACAACAGTGCTCCAGCAAAGAGGATCTTCGAATCACAGCCCCCAAGTTCGAGACGACAAGAAAGACCGAACCTCCGGTTTAAGGACCAAGCTACCGCGGATGCCAGTGCGCTTGGTCTAGACGACTGAAAGCAGCGTGCCCGGGATCGAAGAGAGTGGAAGGCTGCCGTGTCTCAGGCAGAGACTCTTCACGGGTCGGGAGCCCGTAAGTAAGTGATATTGACCTATAGGAAACTAACCCATTTTTTGTGAATCTCCCATTTAACCACCAGAAACTTTTATGGTCCTTGTTAATAAAAGTGCTTCCAGTATATTTCATGTTAATTCTTGCGTCCCCCAGGGGCCCTACTCTCTTTTTCGTTTCCAAAGTCAATCCTATTCAAAACTGCTTCTCGTTTCGCTTTTGAATTGCTACTCTGTAACACTTTCGGAATGTAAAAAATACTACTAGATGATTTTCCCACTTTAGGATTTTTTTTCGTCGAGTCTCGATATATTTCGTATGAGATATGTCAAATAAATAAACCGAGAATAGGAGGAATAATATTGTTATGAAGTTTAAAGGAAGAATTTAATATAATAAAAAAATAAAAAAGGAAAGTGTAATCTGTTGCACTTCGGATGGACGAAGAAACAAGTTGAAGAACGGATTGAGTGGAAAACTATACGGGATAAATCAAATATTATTTTTCAATAATAAAACTCGGTTTGATAAAAGGTAAAACTCGGTTGGTACCAAGGATTCATATCACCATTACTTATCATTTATTATTTTAGTTTTGTTCAGAACTTTCGCCTTTCGAAGGATTCTTCTTTGTATGTTTGAAATGGCATACGAGGTTAACTTCCTTCTCCTTTGGGATCCACCGGAATCCCTCTAAATTCAAAATACCCGGTGATGCATCATCAATCAGCATTGAACAGCAACATGGAGAACATTGCTAAGAGAATACGGGAGCAAATCAAAAATAATTTATTAAATCAATAAACACAAAAAATAAAGCACACATGAATTGCTTGCTTGTTTATATTGCTATCATCACTAAAATTTTCTTAAAAACTTGCATTTGCAGTTGTAGAAAGAAATTTTCCGTTTTTCAATGCTTTTGACATTAGGAAACGAGTTACCAGGTACCGAAATTCCACTTTCGGAATTGTAAATCCGAATGTAGTAGATTCCATTCCGCTATCGAAATAGAGAATACAAAATATTCGTTTTCGGAAAATTTCACATTCGAAACGAAATACAGAGTAGGGCCCCAGGTGTCCTTGGAATACTCTGTGAAATACTTACTTGACAGGAGAGAAACTTTTACTGAACACCTCAAAAAAACAATTAATAAAGTCAATATTGCAGTTAAATGGTTGTATCCCTTTATAAATCGGAAATCAATGCTCTCGTGTGAAAACAAGATCATAATTCTGAAGGTAATATTTCAAGCGATTTTGCTATTACATATGTAGTTGTCACTTGTCAGGTATGGGGAGACTGTGCCAAATGTCATATCAGAAAATGTAAAGTATCTCAAAACAAATTGCTGAAAATGACGTTTAATCTTCCCTAGCCTCATTCTACAATTAATCACCATAAAAAAAGAAATGTTGAATTGATCTTCGAAAGAATCCAAAAACTCAAAAACAAATTTATAACTTACTGTGCTTTTGCAGATAATATTCTGGTTAACCAATTAGCTACATAAATCTAAAACTATTGTTACATGTTCGATGTTTGATGTTTGATGTTATTTGTTATTTATTTATTTACTTGTTTATTTATCTTATTGAAATTCCGGGTATTTATGTATTTGCGGTTCTTTGTCTTACATATTTATAATTTTAACTATAATATATGTATATGTTTGATTTATTAAATTATTTATCTGTTAATATAATGCGCTTTGCAGCGCATACAAAAATATTCTCTTTGAATGTATATAGGTGCGTATGTATGTATGATAAAGAATTTTCCATATGTATTATCAATTTCTTCGAATCTAACTTTTCCGCTTTATGCTGCACGTTCTTATCGCCAAAACGTCAAAACATAGAAGATTAATATGTATGTATCTTATCTGTTCCAAGCCCTGCATCATATCATAAACAAATATCATAAAAAAAATGCAATGAAATTATTCCAGGTTTTGAATTAGAGATGATCGAACAATAACAATACATATAAATGTTAGCACGAAGCAATCCCAATCACGTGTACTCACATGTACCGCATACCCGCTGGTTCAGTGACGGTGGCAATGGTCTCCGCTGATCGTTGTCGCAAAAGCATACAAATAATATTTATTTATGTTATTATTATTACTTTTCTCACAGAAAATCTACAAAGAAGATGTACATACATAATATATCAAAATCTTTGTTGTGAAATAAGCTAAACAAATAGTATGTAATTTTTTATATAATCCGCTATTTAAGAACTAACATAGAGCCAGCTAAATGCCCAAAAGTCGAATATTAACTTTTATTTTTTTCGTTTAGAAGTTTTTTATTGAAATATATTGATTTTTTTCATCCATTTTATAGATTTAATCTAACCGGTCTCGATTGCAAAAAACCGCATTAAAATCCGTTCAGTACTTTTTTTTGTTTTTGCGGCACATACAGCTGTGTTCAAAATAATAGTAGTGCTTCATAGACTCTTCTTTAAAAATGATTTTCAACAAAGTTTTGATTTGTTTAAACATATTCATGGTATAAACACCATGCTCATATATTTAATTGATTATTTCAAAGTCAATACAAAAGATTACATAAATAGTTTATGAAGAAAAAAATTAATTGTACTATTAATACAAATATGTGTTGTTCAAAAGCCAGAAAACTAAGCCGATAACACCGAAAATAATTACAAAACGTTGCCTCAGACTTACCTTTCATAAAAGTACTGATGATTATTAAAACTGGTCAACGAACCACCGCACGTAGGAAGATGATTCTTTCACTGGAACACTCGCAAATTTTGAAATTTTGGACTTAGGCTAGTTCTGCATTGTAGCGACGAATTGTTGTGTCAACATCTTTGGGTGATGGTTTTTACTCCTATAAGAATGCAATGGTTTCTGCTAGAAATTTGCCGAAATATTATCTACCATTATATACACTTACCTGTCCCGTATCATCGGAGCCTAACACAGGCTTTCTGTCTTCTTCCTTTTCATCAACCATCTGATGATGCTAACAGCTCTTCGTATGCTAATAACTTTCAAATCAATTGATGCAATTGAGTTGCAATGTAACAAGGTTACAGAACTAGAGCAATATTAATGGCTTAGAGTTTAACATTCGGTTTGGTTATGTAAATTTGAATTGAATTGTGGCGCTGAGTCTTGCCCCTCCCTTGTTTGATAAAATATTAACAACGCCATAACAGTGAACTAGCATAGGCTTTAATAAGTACTAAGGCCTTCATTTCTATTCAAAATCTTAAACTAAGCTAAATTTATCTAAATAAATACTAGTACATAAAAGTATATTAAACAAAAATCCACCTAAAACAATGTAACAAGGATACGACTATATGTTTGTGTTGTAACAATAGACCACTCTAGAAGCCTCTGCAGGGCGCCATTGTATGCATTGTATTTGTACATATCCTCTAAAGTCTAAACAATGGCAGCAAAACAAACAACTTCGCTCTGCATCGCATCGAGCTATAACGTGCGAGTGAGTATCTCTCTATTACGAAAGTTCACATTAGCAAGTTCGTCCTTTTTTCGTTTTTTTTTCCATTTAATTCTTCTTTCCTCATCTCCAAGTGAAACCAGAATATAGATAATGGTATCCTTAACCTCTTTTGTCTATGCACATGTATCCGCTGAAGTCTGAGTTTATTTTTCGTGCATCATAAACAATGCTTAATAAGGAACACGCCCGGAGGCGCCATCGTAGTCCACCCATCTACTCTGTTGATGAAAGTTTAGTAGAACTTAGAGTCCTGCAAAGCAGGTAACTAAGCGCGAAACCAGTGCTGGTAGAAGGTATGAGCCTCTTTTCCATTCACCAAATATAATGGCAGTGATAATGAGTAGGAGATTTTGAAATGAGAACCGTTTTCCATTGTGTTCTTATGCGGCCATTATTCTGACTGCCAACCAACTGAGTTGGCGCACTCATTCAGGTACGGATTCACATTCAATCCTTCATACATGCACACGCCCGTGCAATTGTTTTTAACTCATCGTCGCGTCGTCCTCGTCCTTGTCGGTAGCTAGAGGAGATTCCGGATGGATTATTACAGAGTGGGAAAACGAAACTGATGACATCACGGTTATATTCGTATCTTTTTCAATGGCATTCAGTCCATATATTTCACATTTTGTTGTCATGTCCAACCACCTACCCTTGGGGCGGTACGAAGCTAATTAGTCGGATATATGTATGTAAAACTCGGTTTTGTGTTGCGTTTTCCTTTTTTTCTCCTACTCCTTTGGTTTTAATTAATGGCAATGATTTCTGTGGCAGTGGACAAATTGTGGTGATGCGGAGTCCCTATGTGGTTTGCCAGCGGCAAGCAGCTAAAACTGCGCCCAGTTTCACATAATTAAGCTCTTAACCTATTGTAACGGACGTTAAATTACTTTTCGAACACTTTTTTACACGAGGCAAAGTTAAAAAACAAAGGAAAATAAAACGAATTCAAATGGTATGCAACGATACAAAAATTCCTTCCCCCTCTACAAAAGGAGAGAACTACACATACATACCTATCTACATATAAATATGTATGTGTGTATGTACGTATGGATTATTCGCATTCCATCGCCAACACTGGAGCGGGGTGGAATTCTTCCACCCACTGCTGCCGCAGTAAGGAATTTCCCAATTACCAAGAGTTGACTTTAAAATTTAAACAGCACAAACAAACATATTAAGCGTAATTTAATACATGCATAAACAACGCCGGCAAACAACAATGCTGACGGTGATGTAACATCGCATTGGAAAAACATGCGGCTCAAATGAAAGAGATGGGTTTGTAGGGGGGTGCGGTGAAAACTCACCCCATAGAGTTTCTCGCAGGAAAAACACAAGCAATTGAATAAATACTGTAAGTTACACACGACCAGCGGCGCAGCGTTCATATTGTAGATGAGAGCACATAGAAGTGTTGTAGTGGTACGCAGAATGTTTGTTTGAGCGATGGCAGTAGAAAAGTGTTGCCACTGGTCCGTAAGCAATAACATTTCCAGTTCCAGTCTATAATAGGCGTGTTTTTTTTTTTCAAATCTATATAGGCTAGACATGTTTTCGCAACATGTTTTTAATGTAAAATACAACAATACCTCAGCCTGGATAATTATGCAGTCTTATTTTTGTTTGGAAAGCTTTTTCGAAATCTATTTTGAGAAAAAACGCGCCTATTGTTAGAAACGAGCTTAATAAAAGTTATGCGACTGTATCCAACAGTCCCGAGCTATGTGTAAACAACACGCGAATGGAATGTTTAGCTCCACTTTATTTAAGAAAGTGCATTATAACTAGTCTATGTTCGATAAAATTCAAGCCAATCGCATAAATCTGTGGCCACAAGGAAAAACGACATGGTTTTTTACACCAACGGATGCGCAATATTCGATTCTATTAGCCATATTTTTTTCTTATTTTTATCTCTAGCTCTAGTTGCTGAGTTATAGACCACCAAAAAATAACATGAGTAATGTTCCCGCAAATGTTCTTATGGAAAAACAGCATAAGTAAAGATTTTCCGGAAGCTTTTGACATACGTTCTTATGTTCGAACAGCTAACGAAACTAACGCAACCATAAGTAATTGTATAAAAATATTTTTTTTCTCATCTTTATTTCTGTATCAACAACTTTCTTATACGATGCATAGTTTTCTGTAAGATAACGTCAAACCTTTCAACTGCTCTCCTGAAAAGTTGTAAAAATCGACTTATGCTGTTTTTCCTTGTTGCCACAGATATGTATGTATATATACCCATCGAATCCACTCCATTGGCAGTAGTCGATTCCAGGAAACGAACCTGGGACCCCTAAACTCAGTAGTACTGCGCCAAAAGTAGAAAAACCAACGCGCTACACACTCAACCGCCACGGTTATAAAAACTTTTCATTCAAGTTCTTACATAAATCATATCAGCTTGAAGGTATGTACTCTGTTTTGTCATCTCACCATGAATAAGAAAAATAGAAAAGAACAAAAAAAAAAAACAAAAAAACAAAGAAAAACCGCCTCACCTATGTATCTTCTATATATGTATGTAATTATATCGCTAGCGCAAGAGCTTGTGATTCCTCCTGACAGTTTATTTCTGCACCGATTTCAATGATTCTAACACTGATTAAAGGCTTCATCAGTAAGAATAATTTTGGAAAAAATCATATGAATGAAGTTATATTATTTCAACGTATCAGCCGTAAGCCCTGGTAGCTAGAGCTGTTATATATTGTATTATGCTGTCACATTTATGGAAAGTATAATAAATAATAATAATAATAATAATAATAAAAAATAATAATAATATTTCAACGTAACTACATTCACAAATGAGGTCTAAATAAATAATGTCTTGGAGCAATGACGAAATGCACTCTCATTTTATATATATAAACAATTTGTTTACACTTAATCTTAATATTTATCACGATCTCTCAGGAAAATTAGCCCTTATTTTTTGCAACAAGGTGCCACTAGGGGGACTAAACGCCAGTAGGTAGCCATTTTATTCGTAAATAGGTCGTAGGTATTCTACATGCGAGATTGTTAATAATATTTATAAACCAAAAATCCAAATCACTGCTCTAGAAAATCCTCTTTCTTTTGACACCTCATTTGTTAAGATTGGTTGAGTGGGAGAGCCGCTAATGGTGATAATGATTTCAGAATATTGAAATGCAAAGCATAACGATCATATAAGAGCGCGCACATATACTAGCACACGCAACGATACCCACTGCTGCCCGACTGCTGGCAGTGGTCACCACTGAAAGAAAATTGTGGGCGATGATTTGAACAATTCTTTTGAACATTGCTCAGCTTCAGGACAACGCAGGAGGATATTTTATATCTCAAACTAGCTGACCCGTGGTCGCCTTGCTTCGCCCCCCTTCCACTGTTAACAAATGGTGTCAAAAAAATCACACACTTTTATAAAATGCTGTCGAAGAAATTATTTGTTTGCAAATACAGAAAATCCAACCAATTTATCTACTTTTCCTGCCCCTTCGTTGTGCCTTCGCATTATACATTATAATAATG
Organism: Brachyopa scutellaris; assembly: GCA_949775065.1. NCBI lineage: Eukaryota > Metazoa > Arthropoda > Insecta > Diptera > Syrphidae > Brachyopa > Brachyopa scutellaris. The sequence goes on along the minus strand of OX459114.1, from coordinate 113,614,956 downwards.
TATTATACGAATACGCGGTAGCAAAGCTCCCATTCATGTTGGTTTCAACACCTGCCGCAATAGTTACCTACTATGAAAATCACACAGCCACGGCCCACGGTATAGTCTCTTTTCCCCTCCCCACATGCCCCTTTACACTTGTTATAATAATCATATTCATCGTAGTAGGCCGGGCACAAAACATTTCACACAATTCAAATTTCAAATGCGCCACATACACATACTATGTCTATGACGTCACCCACTGCTGCATGGCTGTTGGCATCGGTTTCACTGATGCGAAATTGTTGGCGATGATGTGTTTGATGACAGAAATTTGAATATATATATTAGGGAATATTATTTTTCCGAATTCACCCACTTAGAGATTGAATCTCAAAAAATCCTCTCTTAACGAATGTCTGTGTCACTATTGGAATGTCCTGTCCAAATTTCAGCCATTTAGGTCCGCGGTTTGGTCTGGGCGTTGTCTATCAGTCAGTCAGTGAACTGTTTTATATATAGAGATTTATATAATTAAGGATTTTTTCGAATTCACCCACTTAGAGATGGAATTTCAAAAAATCCTCCGTAAGCGGATGTCTACGTCATTATAAGAATATACTGTCCAAATTTCAGACCTTCAGGCGCAGCGGTGTGGTCTGTGCGTTGTCCGTAAGTCACACTGTTTTATATTTAAGGATGTAAGGATTAAGGATTTTTCCGAATTCACCCACTTAGAGATGGAATTTTAAAAAATCCTCCCTTAGCGGACGTCTATGTCATTATACGAATGTACTGTCCAAATTTCAGCCCTTTAGGTCCAGTGCTTTGGTCTGTGCATTGTCCGTTAGTCACACAGTTCTATATGTATGGAAAAAGGATTCTTCCAAATTCACCCTCTTAGAGATGGAATTTCAAAAAATCCTCTCTTAGCGGATGTCTGTGTCACTATAGGAATGTCCTGTCCAAATTTCAGCTCTTTAGGTCCAGCGGTTTGGTCTGTGCGTTGTCTGTCAGTCAGTCAGTGAACTGTTTTATACATATATAGAGATGAATCACCGATAAGCCATTATTGAGTCGCCATTATTGAGTTACGGCTGTATAACTATAATTTGCCCTCCCAATATGCAGTATTTTCACTATTTTCTGAAAACCATGCCATTTTCCGGAATAAAAAGTGTTTATATAAAAGTTGACCAGGAACATCAGCAATCACTATGTCTATATTTCATCGCGCTGCTATGAAATTTGAGTAACAAATTAGCTGTTGCCCGCCCTGCGCGGCGTTGCCCGTGCTCTAAAAGTTATTCGAAACTTTGGTTTGCAGAAGATCGCAACAGCAACAACTTGCATTTTTTGCAGTTGCATAAAATCATTAATGGTGAAGTTGAAGTGAGCAACGTGGTGTAGTGGTAAGTGCGTTGGACTGCTACGCAATGGTGCCCAGTTTCAATACCAGCCCGGGTCCAACACGTAAAAGTTAAGTAATCTCGTTTTCGATTGGGCTTTTCAGATTTTGCTCACAGATTTCAGATTTTTCGTGCTGGATGGAAAACAAATGAGATTGATCTGTTTTTCTGCAATTGTTTTAGTGTGTCATTTGACATATTGTTCGTAAAAGGAAATAAATAAAAAAAGAAAAATAATAAACACAATTTTTAATACACTTTCTTTATACTTTCTAATTTTTTCTAATATTGACTTTTTAGTCGCCAAAGGTAATTCAATGTTCACCAATGTTGGTTTTTATCTTGCGCAATTCAAAGGAGTTCTGTGATCCACATACTTTGAAGTGTCTGTTCTTTTACGTTTGTTAGGTCAACTCTTGAATATTGTAATACTATTTGGAGCACTTTGTATGAAGTTCACTCTTTTAGAATCGAGAAAATCCAAAAACGTTTCACTAGGGTATTAGTAAAAAGGCTTCACTGGGACATTGTTATGCCTCCCTATGGAGTAAGGTGCAAATTATTTTGAATCTCGCCTCTTAACATTCGAAGAAAGATCTCTGAGGTTATGTTCATTCGTGATGTATTGGCAAATCATATTGATTGCTCCGATATTTTGGCCTTAATTAACTTCAATTTTCCTGCGAGGATGCTTAGAAACCGCTTGTTTTTTAAGAATCCATTCCACAGAACAAATTATGCTGCCAATGAACCATTGTCTAGGTGCTTAAGCGAAACCAATTCCGTTTGCGATATGATCGATTTTAGTCTTAGTAGATTTTCATTTAAAACTAATTTGCTATTAATTTTAAGTAACATTAATGGTGGCAATGTTTAACATTCTTTCCTTTCCTTTTTTTTTATGCTAATTTACTATATTTATATTTATCAAGTAATCACTAAAGCATTGTAATTTTGTTTGATGAAATAAACTAAACTAAACTAATATTCGTGTTGATTGATAACATTTTGATGTGCTACGTTTTAATTTCGTATAAAATGTTTTGGTGTTAGTGCAAGTAGGTGTGAATCTCGAGTAGAATCCGAGATTCGGGAAAATTGATCTAGACCAAAAAAAAGTGCTTTTTTGGTTGGTTGGAAAATGAAAATTGTACTAGCGCGCTAAAAATTGCTCGAGATAAAAAAAAGTGCTTTTTTGCCCAATCGAAATCGACATACATATGTAAGTGAAGTTAAAGTCATTGACCCTTAGTAATAGAAATTCGTAAAGTCGCTCCTAAAGTCGAATTTTGTTTGGTGTAGCTATGGTACTTTTAAGTATTCGTAGTAATAAATCAGTTTTAACAAAATTCGAATTTAACGTAATCATTGTGACTCAAATTTACCCATTCGCTATTGTGAGCTAGCACAGCAGATTTTGGCAGAACAACAAACTGAAAATTTGATTTTTTATTTGAAATGGCAAATCCGAATGCTCATTAATAAATTCCACTTTCATTAATATATTTTATCTATTATACTATACTATTATATTAAGAAACGTGAAAGGGAGCGTAATTGGACAATTGAGGAAAAAGAATTTCTCATATGTGAACATTATTTTCCGTATCATTAATGATATCCAAATCTTGTAAAATTCGCTCGAAACTCATTTTGAAACGTTTGACTGTCAGTGTTAAACTCGGCTAAGATACGACTCGACCAGAACTAAGTATTTGTCGATTTTAGAAGTAGATCGATTGTTTGATTGATCGGATTTCGTGTTAAATTCGAGTTTACGTAAAACTCGAGCTTAAATTCGTTTATTACTAAGGGCCATTGTGTTCTGCACATGCAAGCATATGATGAAGCATGAGCTGTGTCATAGTAATATACATTTCCTCACTTTCACGAGAATCTTCTTCTTCTTCTCGGGCGTATACGCTAAAATTCTGGCCTTTAAACATCGGTTGAAGCATTGTTGTGTTGTCAGATCTTTCTGACGAACTTTGCTCCCGAATAAGAAGCAAAGAATCGCAGTCTTCTACCTTCTAATGATCTGGAGGTCTGATTACTTTTTTCCAAAATTTAGTGGTGGTATGTTTCAAATTCAAGCTTCTTCATAGTTGTAGGAAGAAGCAATATGCCTCAAAAAACTTTATTTGTAATATTTAGAGCTCAGACAATATTATTACATTTTAATCCAGGTATGGCTATGCAATTAAGAGGAATACACATTATTGTAATACTGATACCTTTAATTTCAACTACCAAATCTTTTGGAAGCGAAGTTGCATTATCGATAGCGAAGCGAACACACCCATAATTGCGAAAATCGAGAACTTTTGAAGTGGAATTTTTGGATCTGTGTACTTTTTTGGGATGATCTTAGTGTTAGATGTTAGATTTTGAGGCAAGCATTGGGCTCATTTGCTAGTCTTAATCGTGGTATAACTATTAAATCACCAACTTTTGATTGATTGACCGAATGATTGCTCGCCTCCTCTTACATCTTGAACAGTGATTCAAGGGATTTGTATGCATAATCCCAAACAATAAGCTTGGCAAACTATTTTAATAGAAAGATGCATTAAATATTTGAATCATGCTCTGTAAAAGATGTCCCTTATGGGGTCATCAAAAAAAAAACGCGAACGCCAACTTGTAGTTGGCCGACTGTTCAACTCACGAAGGAAACGAGAACGATTGAAAGTTTACAATGTTTATTACAATCCGTTCTACCTGGGGGCCTGTAACACAACGCGACAAGTCAACAAGTCTAAATTCACTTATCGAACTATGCTTGTCCGACAAGTACAAATTAATTCTGTAACAGAACTTAAACCGTCGAACTTGTCAAAAGAAATAATTTCGCTTGACTTGTCGACAAGTGTTTTACAAGAGAAAATGGCGAAAACCAAGGCGGACAAAAAAAAATGCTATTAAAGTAGTGAACTGTATTTTATTGTTTAGTCTGGTGGCAAGGATATATGCAGTTGATTGAGATAAGTGAAATTTTTCAATAAACAGATGATCACTTAGGTACATCGAAATTAATTCTTGGGTTAAAAACTTTTAACCTACGATGGTTTACTGTTATTTATCAAATTCAGACTCGAGAAAGTACTTTTCTAATTAAATATTATTTTATTTGTACATATGTATTCTGCTTTTTCAAAGACATTGCATAAAAAATTATATTGCTTTTGGCAATATTCCAATCACCAGTCCTAATTAAACCACAATTCTACAAGTGTTACTAGTACTTGTCGTGTTCTGTTACAGGCCCCTGGTGTCTTAATCAAGACTCACAATACAAATATCTTAATCCTAACTTAACATATTGGCGGCGTGTGCAAGGGTAGTGCAGAGTCAGCATAGATTCGATTGGGGTAAGAGTGCGCAGCGGGTAAGAGTACGCAGTGCCATTTTCTCCAGATATGAAAGAATTAGCAGAAATCGCTAAATGAGAAAATGTGTGCTTCACTGAAAAACAGCTTCTACGAAAATTTTCCGATTGACAGTACAAAGAAAAACAACAACACAAAAAAAATCTGGATTTTCTTAAAAAACAGTTCATTTTTAAAAGTGTGTCAGGAAAGCGTGGCAACTCGTTACCCCATAAGTAGTATGGAGGCATAAATAGTGCATATGTGTATTTGATTTAGGATACAATTTAAGTGGATAATATTATTCGTTCTTAGATTTTCAATACAATGAAAAAAATGTAGCTTCTAGGGAAAGAGTGCGCAGTCGGTCTGTGGGTAAGAGTGCCCAGTGCTTTCTTAACCAGAATTACTTTTTTTATAATAATAACAATTTTTGGGCTATTACCTTCTGTCGTAAGATGCAACGAGCACATCTTAGTCGCAGGCGGTAGATCGTAGCCCGTAGCTGAACTATCTTTCTGATTTTGTTTTTCCAGAAAAATGCCTCGTATCTACCAAACACAAACGGAAAGGAAATTGATAACCCAAAAGCAAATCTGCGAGGCTAGGGAGCTGATTTAAAATGGGATCAGCCCATGGAAGGCTGCCGAAGAGATATGTAAGTTTGAGTGAAAGCACAGTTTCAGACCTTTTCAAGTATGAAAACTGTGACTCAAAATAGCTGCGCACTCTTACCCATACCTCTGCGCACACTTACCCTGACTTCGGGGCAAGAGTGCGCAACTTGACTTCCTTTTGTTTTTTGATCAAAACATATGAAACATTAAAAAAAAAGTAAGATATTTTTGCATAAATTTGTCCCTAAATTATAGAGCTACCAAATAATAGGCTATTTTGTTTGTTACCTGTTGTAAATTTTCCAGAATTTAAGCCCGAAATCCAAAATGCGCACTCTTGCCCCGAACGCCTATACATGACTGTGGAAAACGCCGGTGCGTCGCAGTCGGGATTTGAGACGATCAAGTTTCTGCATGCGCCTTGAAAATGTGCTGGCGTGTGCAAGAAATGAAAATAAATTTCGTTTGAAATTTCCTGTTCATTCACAGTGACTTTCTTCCAGAAATGATTCACAATGACACTAAATCCATAACTCCACTAAGCCAACCTTAAATGTTGACTGTGAAAACGAAAACTTCTTAAGTGAAGTTTATGTTCAATTCCACACTTAACTACTAATCCGACACTTAAGCTCGCCCTGTAACAACTTAGAGTTTTCAAAATTTTACATAGGCAGAGATTCTCTTTGGGAATTTCAGCGATCTGTATTTCGATTCTCGCTGTTTTTTTTTTTTTAATTTTAACTGCCAAACTCTGTATTTTTACTGACACTTAGTTTTTGTTCCCCTATTAAGTGTGGTCGAGTAGCAAAGAAAGGGAGAAATTCAATACTACTTTAATATCTTATAACCCGTTCTAGGAGTTCAAAATAAATAAAAAAGAAATCATCTCAGAGATCGATCGCACTTCCTGTAAGCGTATTTGGCAAAGTTTAATATTTCTTCTAAAGCACTAGACAGGTGCTTTTTTCGCAGAGATTACTGAAAATTCCTCAATATCCTGAATGATTTTGGTTTGCGCATTAATACTAAAACTGTGTTCTAAATATATACAATACTCGGGCGAAGATCGTATACAGCCACAAGTCGATAAACTTTCTTCAGCTTGTCTCTTGAAATCGTTGGGTCCTGGAACCAATGACCAAATATCCTCATATTCCACCTGATAAAAAAGATCCTAGAATAATCCTCGGCAAACATCTTCTATAAATTAGCCCGATTAGATCTTGCAACCTGCCACCGACCTTGTTCCGCGTTAGAATTATAGTTCTAGTATATTTTGAAGCCATTTTATTTTCTATCTCCTCCGCTCTGGGTAAATTGCATTAAATTTTGTCAATATCTCGCTGCGAAACTTTCAAACAGCTGTGTCCTTCGCAATATCCGCCATATTACATTATTAAAATCCACTAATGCATCACATTAAGTCCCTTCCTCCCGCATCAAGATGAAGGAATATTTTCGTTTTCCTTCCTTCAGAATAGAATAAACTTCAACTGTTACTTTTTGTAAAAAAAGAAGAATAAGAAAACACACACACACACACTTTCCAATACTTTGCCACTTTTCCGTCTTAAATGTCCTTTAGGGAACAAAAATACACTTTATTTGTGGGAGGAAGAGCATGGAGGTTAAAACTTGGACTGCAATCAATGAAGAACTATCAGGAGGCAGGATAAATTCCAAAAGAAAAAAGTAAAAACTCCCAAAGTCCAAACTGAAACTTTTAAAAAGTCAATAGTTTCACCAGGGACAGTAATGCAAAAAAAAACGAAAAGAAAAGCAAAAAAAGGAAAATATTGGAAAACTATTCCATCCTCATCCTTCGGCAAAAGATATCGAAGTCAAAAAAGGAGAAGAATAATATCGTCAAAGTAAACTTTTCCCAGAGCACAGAGAAATGCATAAATATACTCGTAGCAGTAGTAGAAGCTGCCAGGATTCGATGGATCTTTGTATCAGAACAGCCACCCGCATAAGGACACACACATACATATACATATACACAAGAGGACATACCACCATCTTCATCAGCATCCTGCAGCAGCAAGAGGAAAAGCATCTCGCAGGATCATAGCAACCCATTGAACCAATCAAAATACTGCACAAGGATTTGCGATGCCGCTGGTTTCGGCTGGTTGGCATCCTTGTTTGGTGTTTATCGTTAGTAGTGTTGTTTTTGTTTTCTCCACGGATGTCGTCGTTGGGTCGGTCAGAGAAAATTCCGTCATCCTTTGGATCGGGAAGCGTTCGTTTTTCTAATTTTTTTTTTTTTTTTCTCTCGAGGAGCAAAATTGCAAAAATAGAAAAAAAACAAATGGGAAAACGATTTTTTCTGTTATTATTTGAGCCAAGGACATTTTGTTCCTTTTCAGGCGGCGGCGGGCGGGATGGTGTTTCGCCAGCAGCTGGAGTGAGAGAAAATAGAAAAATTAAAAAGAAAATAACAGGAAAATCGCATAACTTTGTTCGCTTGTCGTCCTTTTTTTGAGCTTCCTTATGGAGTTTTCCTTTTTTTCGCTTCTTGTTTGCTCCTTCGATGCCAGGATATGAGAGGTTGAATGCTTTTTTCGCATTTTTTGTGTTCACTTTTTCCAATTTTCCCGTTCGCTTTCTTCTTCGAATTTTTTTTTTCGTTTTTGTCCTTTGGTACACTTTTGCCCCAAAAACTCATTCTTTCCCGGTAGTAGATGGATTTTCTTTCAGCTGTGCACACACAGGAGCAGTCGTGTTTTATATTTTCTGTGTTCGTTTTTTTTTTTTTTTATCGAGGGGGGCAGGAAAAACGAAATGTCGTCCTGTGTGAAACCTCGCTCAGCCCCACTCTGCCACCTTTATCGGAAGATTTATGGCGGGATGCTGGAATTTAATGAAATTGCAAAACGAAAATTCTATAAGTGTGTGTACACTCACAATTATACCGAAAGGATATACGTACGTACGTACGTACATACACTGCTCGTATCCTTGTCGATTGTCGACTTTCATTTGCCAGCATCTCCTAATGCATGTGTACATACATCGCTCATACATATTTTAGTGAACGAGCATTTCGGCGGAGGACACACTGAGTAAGTGGGAAATTTAAGCACAAACAACAGTTGTATCCTAGTTGTATCCTGCCAAAAAGTTTTCGTTGCGATGTTTTGGATTTTGTTCCGCCATCGTGTGTGCAACCCCAAGTTTGAGTGGAGCTATTGCCGGCCGGTTGTGTCGGCTCGACACTCAACTCTTTGTGGATGGAACATTGTTTGTAGTAACAGTGGCTGTGTTGTCACGTGACGGTAATTACCGTTATATGAGCAGAGTGAATTGGATTTAATGGTGGCGCGAAACAACACAACAGAGTGTTTAATCAGCGGTGAGAGTGATAGTCTGGGGCCGATGTTTCTCGAGGAAGTTGGGTTCATTGAAGCATCCGTTTTCTAGTTTAACCAAATGAACACCAGATAAATCAGCTCGAGGCTTGTTTTCATTTTATTTATTAAGGTACGAGTACGAGTTTACATAAACATCTATTTACTAATTTATTTACTACACATACTAAGCTAAGTGACACTTTTTAGCCGATGGAAGATGCCGTCACTCGACCACAGATGACTCTGCACTATAATATTTAGATTTGACATTTCTCTGACTAAAATGTTTTTCTGAAATTTTTCAACTTTTATGGAACAAAAAAATTAAAAGACGAAGATAGTTATGACAATTTTTAACGTCGCAAATAAGATGACATTTATAATAAACTAGTGTGGCCAACGGGTTGGGGTCACAATCGCGAAAACCAAAATCCCGAAAATCCAAAATCCCCAAAAACCAAAATCCCGGAAATCCAAAATCCCGAAAAATTTCGAAAAATTATATAAAATGCAAATTTTTAATTTTATATAATTTTTCGGGATTCCGTTTTCGTAGACAAATGTTTGTCCATTCCCGTTGGCGTTAGTGTTGTGATATTTTACAATTCCCATCCCAATGTGCATTCAGTTGTGTTGATCTCATTCAGTTTGATAGCTGATAGATTAGATTTTAGTTTCACACATTGGCGTACACTGATCGATCTTTTAGATGAAAGAAGAAAACCAAAGAATAAGAAAACGTTAAGAAAAACAAAATTAAAAAAATTTACGCGGAATGTAACGAGCGATTTGAAATAAGTTTTTAATGTAGATTGCGTTCGATATGGATAAGATCTTGTATCAGATATTGCTTTGTCAATAATCCTTTTTTTTGTTTTATTTATTTGAAGTTTGTTATCTTTATCATCATCATCATTATATAAATAGGCGAAGACAAAACAGTTCAACCCCTTTTTAACTGCCTTAAAAACAACACATTCGCTTGATTTTTTTTTTGAAAGGTTATGAAGCCATGCAGTGCAGTATGTAATTTTTTTCAAAAATGTTGTACCTAAGCCAGGAAAAAGAGTAGTAAAATAATAAATATTCTCTCGCATTCGGTTGAATTACGACCACAGGCCATACTAGTTTTATTTAAGTTTTCTTCTAATTTTTTTTTCCTACAAACAAATTTTTATTTTCGTTTTCGGGATTTTGAATTTTCGGGATCTTGAATTTTCGGTATTATGGATTTTCAGGATTTTGGATTTCCGGGATTTTGGTTTTTGGGGATTTTGGATTTTCGGGATTTTGGATTCTCGGGATTTCGGACTTTCGGGGTTTTGGTTTTCGGGATTCTGTCCTAAACCCGTGTCCAACATCCAAAATTTCCCATACGATTTCGATCTGGAAATCCCATGAAAACCATAATATAGGACTTTTTTTTTTTAAATTAATTTGTCCTACTACCACTACCACTACTACTACCACAAGTATCAACAGCAAATATATCAACCAAAATGAACTCTTAACCCATTTTCGACCGTTGTTCGATTAATCAAACGTGAACTTTTGTTTTTTTTGTTTTTACTAATTTTTTTCATTATGAAGGTAAATAATATCAGTAATATAGTTAATATCATATTTTACTGTGATTATTGGTTTCTAATAAAATAATATTTACGACCCCCCTCTCCTCACCCGTAACTGCGGGTAGTTGCTTGAAAAATACCTTAAGGGGACCTTCTGGTCTAGATTTTTCAAAAAATCGATTTTTTTTTAATATTTCAAAAGTATAGGTTTTTAAGAGTATACTGTTAAATGTTCGTATTAATATTTCCAGTATTTTGACTTCTACAGCATATTTAGCAGGTCAGCGCAGAAGCAGATAAAAGAAGCAAGTAAAGTTTAAACTCATTTATCTCGAAACTATATTTTTCTGCACGGTGTGAGGCAAAAATAAAAAACTACTCGACTGATTCGTCTTAAATTTTAGTATGTTATTCAGTAAGCCAGTGCTTATCGTCGGAACTTCCTACGTTGAATACTTCTTACTTTTTACATACAAAAGGTAATGAAAAACGGTCTTTTTTTCGATACGTAAATTTCAACAACGCGCCATTTTGTCAATTTTCAATTTTTTTTTTCATTCTAGTTCCTGCGATAAGTACATTCATACTGATTAAAATGTTTTTTTGTGTTTTTTGTTTTCGATCAGTGGAAGAGCCAAAACACGACACACCACCAAGATACATACAGATACATACAAGAAGAGGGTAACTGTAAATCCAATTTTTGTTTAATTAAAATTATTATAATTTTTTTTTTTAATATTTTTGGATATTGTTAATGTAGTAAAATATATCTACAAAGTTTAAATACTATTGCTCATTTTTTTCATTAAAAAAAACGATTCTAAAAACTCGCCAAATTCAATGGCGCTAGACCAGAAGGTCCCCTTAACCATAAGCCTTATTGTTGCTTCTCAGACAACTTTTGGTTTTTAAAAATTTATTTTACAGAAAAAACTATAGAAAAATATACCTACATTCTTGAAGTTGTAATATGTTTTAATTTTTTTCAATTATTTTAGAATTAGAATTATAAGCATTATTTGTGTGCCGATTTTGTTATATTATTTACTGCTACTGCACTTTCACTGCGTACCCAAACGATTACAATCATCTAATTTACCATACCAATGCTAAAGAAAATTACCCGTATTTCAGTTAAAAAATAACAACAATGAGTCCTTTTATAATCAAACCATAAATAGGTTGTGTCTTTTTAATTCATATTTTCTCATTCTATGTACATACATAATTTCGTTGTCTTTGCTTTTGCTTGCACTCGATTCATGCATAAATTGAGTATTATAGCTCAATTCAATTTCTTTTCTTTTCTTAAGCTTGATTTTTGAGTAAAAACTTAAAAATCACTCATCTTCTATACGCTAAGGTGACCACTTATCGCGGAGAAAATTTCGGTACACAAAAATTAAATCTCACAAATCATAGTTTTATTCATTTACATTATTTCAATATCAGTCGATATCTTTAAAGGTTTATATTACGTGTTTCAATTTTTATTGTCGCGATTTTTAAATGCGTACTTTCCATCAGAACTGATTTTTTCGAGCATGTTTGGCTGGCCTTTTAAGATTTCGAAGAACTCAACGCATGACATTTGTTTGTTGTTCCTGACGTATAGAAGGTCTCTCAAAGTTAAAATGTTCAACCTGGTTTTTTTTGGTGGACCATATTTGGTTGATTACAGAGAGCACTCTCTCGACGACGGTGGCCGAAGTGCCCGGCAAACAGAGATTGAACGCGCCGATTTTCCGTAAGTGATTGTAAGGAATGTTGTTTTCTGCGAAGTGTTGAAAGCATTCCACCAATCGTTGGCCAGTAGCAATCTTTTTGCCGGTAACATATTTAATCAAAAAGGTAATTTGGTCGAGCAATTTGATATCGATTCGATGTTCAATGCAATGAGCTCCGTGGATGCTTCAACATATTCTCATTCGAGTGCGGACCAGACAAAGATCGAAAAGTGAGCAAATTGAACGAAAAAGTGAAATAAATGGTGTGTGGTTTTCAACAGTGAATTGGATCACTTTAATAAAGTTTTAGTTAAAGAACTGAAGGAAAATAAAGATTTGGTCGAAAAATTAGTGATGAGCAAGAAACCACTACCAGTGAATTATTCACCGTGAACGAAAAATAACAGTCGCAGTCTGTTAACGACTTGGAAATAAACAGTGAATCGCTAAAACGTGAATAGTTTCACGTCACCGTTTGGAATTCGCAAATAACGATTTCACAACACAAGTCGCGGTCGTGAGTATGAACGTGAGGTGCGAGGCAGTGAATGATACGTAGAACAAAGCAGAACGCGGTGAACGATATTGTGCATACTATACTAAATAATGCTGCCTAGCGGCTTGCGCACACAAACATGTATGTATAGTATGTTATGTATATATTGTTCGCTGGGTTGCATTGAGAATTGCCGCTAAAAAAAGGGATGAAGTTGAACTTCGTAGCGGTTTATTTTTGAATTATTGCGTCGAAATGTTTTTAACGGCACTAATAAGGATAGTATACATGCAAACGTCTGTATGTACATGCATATTTACACATTACATAGTCAATAATTCATTGTATGTAAATTATATGTAGTTTTATAGGAGTTTATGTAGTTTCATAGTCGCATCGTCGTGAATTCACATTCACGGGTTATATTCACAGTGAATAAAATATCACGTTCACAGTTATAACTGTGAACATAAATACACGACTAAGCCCAACTCTACGAAAAACACAACTACCAATGTTTAAGGCGAGGAGGAGGGATGCCGTTATTATACATACATAGCTGCTTATAAAAACAAACAAAGACTTTGAACTACATATTTTTTCTGAATATTTAGCTGAAATTTGGCCATCTTGACAGTTGTACAGTGTATTTTTTTTAGAGGCGGAGAACTTGAAATTGAAGTAAAACACAGAAAAATGTTTGTAATATCCATGAAATTGGTTTTATTTGACAGATAATTTTATGGCATTACATCTAGAGGTCCAATTTTCACACACTCTTCGTATACCGTTTTTTGTTTACTCTAATTATTTTGATGCGCCATAACGTCACCTACAAATTCACCTTACAAAGTTTTGACCTGTGGCTTACAGTTTTGCAGGTATAAGGTTACTTTAGTCACAAGGACCGTTCAAAAACCAGCCTTATCTTGTATAAAACGTCCACCATCAGAATGAATACACGCTAATACTCATTTTTGAATGTTTTTTTGTAATTTAATTGACATTATACCTGGAAAACTGTAAGCCCCAGGCTAAAACTTTGTTACTGAAACAAATTATGCTATATGATTTTCTTCATAACTTGAACCAATAAATCTTACTTACTTAGTTGGCGCTACAACTCGAGGTGGAACCTGGGCCTGCTTCTCGCAACCATTTGTGCACGAATGGAAGGGACCTACAGTTTTTTGTCGACTCCGAACGGCGAGTTGAGAAGCTCAATCGTGACAAATGATACTCTTTGATGCTTGTCAGACATTCGAAAGAGGTGGGCACTGTGAAAAACTTTTAGGTGTTTGCGGCGGGATTCGAACCCAAGACCGCTGGCTCAATAGTCCGACGCACTAACCACTTGCGCTACGGTGCCAATGAACCAATGAATCAGTTTCCAAAATATCTGTACCTCAAACCTGACCACCCTGTATATGAACTGAGTAAGAGAAATACCTACATTCGGTTCGTGGTACAGAAACTATTGTTACTTGTTAATGTTCGCCTTTTGTACAATGCTTGTTGTTTTGTGGTACAAGCCCCTGGTCGTAATAGCTATCTCTTGACCGAGAGGCTCTTAGTATGTGTAACATCAGTTTTCTTTAGTAAGTAAGTAAGTAATTCATTCATTTATTTTTTTTTTCGTTATTTTGGATACATTGTTTATAATTTTTATGCATTTTGTAGCTACGGCATTGCCGTCAGTTTTCTTTCTCAGTTTTCTTTAGTGTTGTCTTGTCGTGAAGCGTCTGGTATTTACCTGTCTATCATAACACAACCCAAACAAATTCAGAAAAAGAAGTCCATACCCGCTTATAATTGTGTATATTTTTGTTGGCGAAGAAAGTTTTTGTTCTTATAAGCTCCGCTTCTAAAAATATCTTCGCCGTTTAATAAAATCAGTTTCTTTGTTTTCATGAAAAAATAAAAAAAAAAAAAAAAATACCCAATGGGCCCATATTCCACAGGCGCAGACTGAAATAGCGACGCTCCTGCTGCAATAACAGTCAGCTGGTATAAGAATAATACTCATGTGTGTGTCTGTTGCTGTTCTTTGTAATAATTGCTCTCACTCCGAAATTTATAATCAAATTGTAAAATTGCGGCACGTTCATGGGAATATTTTAAATATCCGCCTTAGATAAGCACTGTGCGTCATCTTATCTTAAAATTCACGTAATTGCTCCAATAAATGAAGACAGGTAGAGTTTACTCTTGTACAAGGTTTGGATCACTGTCGAGTAAACGCTGGCTGGCTGGTGACGAATTCAAAACAAAGAGCCGCCAAAACATGTTTGTGAATTACTTATCTGACCTATCTAATCTTTGCAGTCTTCAAAAAAACATCATAAGTTGGTAGTACCATGTGCAATTGCGCACCTTCGATATACAATGGATTTGGGTAAATTAATTTTATACATATTCGCCAACCATACAAAATTAATAATCAATATTCCAACGACAGCAACAAACGATCAAAGATGACCTGCAAAACCTGTGAAGTTGGTAAGTTACAACTAAATATGTATCCTTTTTAAGGTACTGATACTAGAAACCTTATCTTTTAGGAAGGACCACATTTGTACCTGTGACTTTGCACTCGATTGTGCTCCAAAATAATTGTGATCAACGGAATAAGTCGAGAGCTGCAGCAAAAAAGCCCAAATATGATCCTGAAAACTTTGTCAACTGTTCCGCGTTAAGGCTGTTTTTGTTAAAAAAGAAGAAATAAATTTAAGGCCTCTCGTTTTACCCTCTATTTGAAATACGAGGTTTTTTTTAATCCGTTGTCCTTCATTCATACACCAATCAAGCGAAACTCAACCTAAAGTACAAGGAAGCCCAAGAAGGATGTATGTACATATTTTTTTGTTCTCCTTGGGTTTGCATATAAAGAATGGTACTTTGCAGACCACCCTTGCCGGATATGTGTATGTGTGTGTTTGTAAGTTTTTTGTGCGCGCTCTCCAACGATGTCACAAACATAAATGTCTGCATTTGATGTGATTGAAATGAAGAATCCCTGATAAAAGAGGTCGGGTCGTTTGTCCTGTGTGAATAAGTGTGTGTATGGTTTCCTTATGCGCTCGCTCACTGGAGATGAATGAATGTGCAAGAGAAAGGATACCATCAGCTCTGCTGGACGCACAAACATTTCCAGTTTTTGTGTGAGTTCTTTCTATTTCTCCTCAACACTTTGGTTCGTTGTTTTTATGTCCTTTCAACTCGGTTCGGTACGAGTATGTCCTTTCTCAGATGAGATTGGGTTTTGTTTTTCTTGGAGCGTTTTTCTTTCATTTTGATTGCGAAGCGGGAGGTGAAAGAGATGTCTCTTCTGATGGTGGATGGATATAAATGGAATGTGACTGCTGTGGTTATACTGAAAATGCATTTGGGGATCCTTTCGATATGTGTGTGTGTGTGTTTTTGTCATAAATAAATCACAATGCAACGTATCGAAGTTGCCATTCTATACGAAGAAGTGTGCTTCGAAATGCCTTTTGAAAGAGGAGGAAAGGTGTCCCGTACCGTTCACTTTGAGGAGTCTAAATCGTAATAAATTGATGGTTGGACTTAGTTTTTGGCTCATCGATGGCCAACTGATGCTGCTGCTCCTGCTGTGGAGTGATGGTGGTCAACTTAATGGCCAAAATGTTTGCAATGTCTTAATGTACGAGTACAGATGGGAACCCAGGCAAATGGAAATATAAATTAGTCTAGAGAAGTGTGTGTTTTCCTTCTAATGGTGATGGATGAGCAAATGATAATGTTCGTTAGCTCTTGATGCATGGCCTAGTGGGAAATGCAAAAATAATGAAATAATTTAATAGACGTTTGGTATTGGTTTTGATATTGTACGCACAAGCATAGATACGTGTATGTACATATTTGACTTATTTTATTCAAATTTATGTCTAGTGGCTCTTGTAGGCAGAGATCCTTAGGCCTTTAATGTAAGGTAGTGTTTAAGAGCTGTACAATTATTATTTTAAATTATTTTTTTCATTTAGATCATACCTTCTAAGCTCCGAATCAAGAATTATGTGATTGAAAATTAAAGAATGAACAATAACTGGAATGTCTACTCAAAAAGAACGGATGTAATGCCTTTCTTTTTACTATAGGAGTAGGTACATGATCCATGCCGAACGGTCGCAGATTCCGATGACGTACATATTTTAACGTGAGAGGCAACCACATGAATTCTACTTTAATATGTAGCTATGATGCCAAAAATTTCAAATATGCTAGTCTGGCAGCACGTAATGGCAGCTAAAGGGTGTAACTGTATATCAAAAATCGCTATTATTCACAACAGGAATAATTGGTGCAACCATTTGAAACTATTAGTAAATAATATAGTATGACCCCGTCAAAACCCATACATGTATCCAAGACGTCTGAGGTGCAGCCAAGAGTCTGCCAGACACGAGAGAAGTGCGTACAAATTCCAAATTTTGAATTATCAATGCAACCCAATCAATTTTTCGTGTAACATAGAATATTACAACATGAATACATATATGAAGGTCCAAGACGTTTTGGAAACGTCGCTAAGGGAAGTCAAAATATTCACAGCAATTTTGGAATAATTGATGCAACCACCTAATTTCTTTTCAGGGAGTTCAACTCCCTGATTACAAGTACATATATAACTCTAAGACGTTTTACTTGTCGCCAAGTCCTTGCCGGACGAATCCTTAGGATCGAAGATTGCTTAAAATATGTTTTCTACAACAACTAATTTACATTACTTTAAACACAAAACTTGTAACTCAGTCTGAAATAATTGATGCAACCACACAAGACTCCTCCAAAACATACAATGTTATACCAGAAACATAAACACATAAGTCCAAGACGTTTTACTTGTCGCCAAGTCCTTGCCAGGCGCTTTCAAACTTAAAATGCACTAAGATTGTTCAATCCCAGCAAACACCTAAAAGTTTTTTCACGGTGCCACCTCTTTCGAATGTCTGACAAGCAATCAAAGAGTATCATTTGTCACGATTGAGCTTCTCAACTCGCCGTATGATTCATTCGTGAAGAAAATATAACACACACACACAAATGGTTGCGAAAAGCAGGCCCTGGTTCACCCCGACCTGTAGCGCCACCTAAAGTAAGAGTAAAAGCAAAGGTATGGAATGCCACTCTTTTTGCACTGCTTCCTACAGTAGGTCCCTGTTTGGGAAATACCGACCACCTAAATTTCTGTTGAGCTCATTTCACAAGTTCTCAATGGGATTGGGAGATTGACTGGGTCATGGGATGACAGATACATTTCGATCTCGAAACCAATCTTTCACAAGACCTGCCCTATGTTTCGGATCGTTGTCCTGTGATAGTGCCATCGGGAGAGGCATGTTTTCCTTGGCAAATGAAAGCATACAAATTTCCACAATATCCCTATGTCCATATTTTGTCTAGGTATTTCCCACTCTGAGCTTGATGGTTTTCTTTGCATTGCGAGTGTGGTAATCCTTTCCTCGACTAACATTACGTCTGAAGAGAACAAATTTATTTTCGTCTCGTCACTCCAAAAGATATTATGCCACCTTTACACTTCTTCATGTCCGTTCTAACTTTTATGACTTATGCCAAACTATTTTCGAAACCTTATGTTATTTGCTCTTAACAGTGGAACTTTCCTAGCGACTCTTCCTGGGAGGTTCGAATTCTGGAGTCGTATTCGGATTGTGCGTGCACTTATTCCGCTGTCAATTTTTGCACTTATAGTTCTTGACGAGGCAAAAGGACTGGACTCGCGGTGGTCAAAATAGTCTTGGAACACAAATAAATGAGCCGCTGGCGCTAAACAGTACACTACAATTTTGCAATAAGCTTGCAGTCATTTTAACGCGTAACCATCCATTGTATGTGTAACATACAGCTTTCCATCGTAGGGAAACGTCATACGCCATATATAAAGCATCCCCCATAGAAAAATTTGGACCATAACTTCAGCAAGAAAATTGTTGTGCCTGGTGGCTCATCGGTGATGGCCTGGGGATACTTCACCTCATCCGGCGTTGGTCCGATTGTCCAAATAAATGGTAAAACGAATGGTGAGATGTATAAAGGCATCATAAACAATCATTTAAATAGAGACTTGGCAGAAATTTGATAGGGCGTTATAAAAAGGGTAGTTGCTGCAAACAAACCTGCAAACAAGGCCTCTGTGGCAAGTTATTCAACAGGAATGGAGCAAGATAACACTCCTTAATGTGCAGCCCTGGTCAAAACGATAGATGCGCCGAAGTTATGAGACAAAAAGGTTTAGAAACAAAGTACTGACTCTAAAAGAGGGAAAATATGTATTAATATCACTTTATTTTTTTTTTAAATTACAATAACTAATGATATTTAATTTTAAACATTTTTTTAGTAAATGACTTAATTATATGTCACCGAGCTCAAAGCGATATAAACAAATAATCTGCAAAATTTATATTTTAATGATTTGTTAAACAAAAAAATCAAGAGGAATTTAACTTTACAGATACAAGTGTACATATGTAAGTGCCTTATCCGTGAAAGAAGGGTCTCAGACGTTAAGATGCAATTAAACAAAATGGCGGAATGTTTGTAGGATTAAACATTAAATAAATAAAATCTACCAGACCAAAGGCGCATTCATTGAAAATAGCAAATGAATGGCGCATGGACTTCAATGAGACCCATAACAAGGTGAATT
The DNA here is from genome assembly GCA_949775065.1 of Brachyopa scutellaris. NCBI lineage: Eukaryota > Metazoa > Arthropoda > Insecta > Diptera > Syrphidae > Brachyopa > Brachyopa scutellaris. Next base: position 113,595,733 of record OX459114.1, on the reverse strand, counting down.
TAAATAATTTCATTATCTGAATCAAAAACTGCAAAGACTCTTTAAAATTGAAAACCCAAACCCTATCTCTAGTTTTCAGTGTAAAAAAAAAAAAAAAAAAAAAATCCCCATTTCTACATCGGTGTACGGTGACACATCCGCCACAGTAACACTGAACCTCAGATGGTCTTTCATATTTTCCTTTATTAAACTAAAGCCCAGGATGCATTTTAAAATTGCCATCAGCCGCGCCCAGGCCAGGACCAGGAGCACCGCCACATTCGACTTGCCGTAAGGGGTTGACAATGTTTGTGTTTGCTCGTCCCCTTTGGTTTTCTTTTGTGTTTTTCCCTAGTCGTCCTACTGGATTTTGTTGGCATTTTTTGTTGTCCTTTCTTTCTCTCCCTTGGTAACGTTTCTTAATTGAAAATGTTTCTTCAGCAAGCATGTGGCTCAGGTGTTTAGTCAGTCTTAGCTTAAGCCTTTCGCAGAAAGCTATTTCAAGGAAAGTACTCGCATCAGTTGGGTGCGCTCTGCACAGAGACACAAGTATAGAAAAATGTTTAAAGGACTCTACGAAACGAATCTTATCACAGAAAGAGAGAACGAGAGCCTTAAGTGTTTTTTTATGAATTCCGTGTAGGTCGACTATGACTACCATCAGGCTGGGCTCACAATTAAAATTACATCCCAGGAATGCGTGTGCAAAGAAGAAAACAAACTTTATCTCCAGTTGAAGAGAGAAATGAGGTTTCGGTCTTAATGAAGAAATTCCCTTTCGTAGAAAGGACGTTGAAGAAAAAGCGACGAATAAAAAAATAAACAACAACCAACCGACAAGAAGAAACAAAACATACGTTCTGCTATTTGCAAATAGAAGGACATAAATCTTTCAGCCCGAGACAAAATTACACCACAATTAAGGACTTTTCTTTTGAATAAACGCAAGAATGGAGATATTTACGAGACTCATGTGGTGAAAAAGGAGCTGCTGCTAATTGGAGATGGAGATGGTTGGAGCGGGGTGGCGTTGCGGATGAGCTTCAAATGGTATTTGTGGTTTTGGTATACGAGTATCATTGAAAGAAGTTCAAGCAGCAGACGGAGATGAGAGTTAGCCACACCACCGTGCCGGATGGAAGGATTGCAGAGACATCTGTGGGTGAGGCAATTTATCAAAAAGTCTTAGTTATGAATTTCGAAGCAAGTTTTCTAGTCATTTTAATTTTTGTTGGGTTTATTTAAGACTTCGCTTTTTTAAGTGAGAAAGAAAACTGAGCGATTTTACATACATATGTATGTCGCCTGTGGGTATGTTTGGCAGATGTGTGCGTATTGCTCTACTTTAAGAATACTTTGTCGTTTTAAATCTAGTTTGATTTGATTCCAACCTTTGATAAAGATCTTAGTGTACCTAACCTACACAATTCACTGAGTCACATCAAAAATCCCCACTTTTTGAAAAATCCAAAAATTGTAATATTTTTAATAATAAGTAGTTTTTAACTTATCCCTCACACGTTCTTTATTAACCGGGGTTAATATGGGCACTTTCATTATATCATATCTTGGATACTTTTGAACTAAATGTCTTTTCATTCAGACTCAGTGACTAAATATTTGATATTTTTCGAAAAATATAGAAAAAAATAAATTTTGACAGTTTTTCGACTGATTTTTCGTCAAATTGTAGCAAACGTACCTTATTAACCCAGGTTAATATTTTAACTTTTGTATGAAAAAATTCTGAATTTGTCCTACAGTTCTACTTTTTTTTAGGAAAACATAGCTACATACATACATACATACATGCCTACGAGTTTGTATGTATGTATATATATAAACATATAGATATATATGCACATATGTATATACCGATGTTTTTACATATGAGTATGTTGCACATACAGTTTCAGTTGGGTGGTATCTGCAAGCTACATCTTCAAATTTGTGAACGAAAGAAACCAATTTGTTGTTTATTACATTTCAGTACCTCTATGAACATGCATAGGTAAGGTACTATGTACAGTACATTGTACATATTACATTTATAGATTAGTAGTTTCGAACTTCGTCAATGTCAAACTACGCACTTAGGCTTCCTTCACTGTATGCAACTCTTTCGTGTTGCTCTTTTCAATTATTTTTTTTTTTTGCTGATAACATAATATGAAGCAAGAACCTCTAATTTTTTGGCCACCTGAAGATTCTTCCTGAGAAGCATCATCAGGCAAAAATGGCTAGAAGGTCTAGGTATTGAGTTCAATTTGATCAATTGGAATACCTAAAATGCGATTTTTAGTGTTACTTTGCCCACATTTCGAGGAATTCGAGCTCTTCTAGTTATTGTTGGCGTACAAAAATGCTTCCTCAATAACTCTTCAAGAAACTCTCTGCGTTGGCTCGACTGTCTTAGACAATCGTATTATTGGACCAGAAGATTAAGTCAGCTACATATGAATATGTGTGCATGTCCATGATGTTGTAAAATAGAGCCAGCGGTTTGTTTTCATCTTAGTTGTGTTTTGACCAAGCATTTGATTAATCACATCCACACCTCCTTTTGATAAAGACTGTATGCTATCTTCTTCATCATCAGAATGAAGTGTATCAATAATCGATTTCAAGTATTGTTGTTGTACTTCGTGTGCCAATCTTGAAGAAAAATCATATCATGTATCAAATTGCACACCCTAAATCTACGCTATCTAATTGTATGTGATACATGGATAATGCCTACACTTGAAAGAAATTTAAATTTTATTTTGATCCATTTTCACACAAATGAAATTCACAAGTGTACTGATTGAATATGATTGTCAAACAAATTTGATAAGGAAATTCGCTCAGTTCACATAAAATTTAATTTTCCAATGTAAATCGTACTAATGGGGGATTTCCCTTGTTATTTTCCAGGTGTGCAAAAAATATAATTTGCAAAATTTATTCAAAAAACAACAAAGAACAATTAAAAGGAAGGCAGGAAGTAAGAATTTTGTTTTTGTAGACCATAGAGCCCATAGAAAGAGGAAGGGAATAAAAATATTAACCTGGGTTAATAAGGTACTGATTAAGGGGCAAAAATTGTCGCCCGTGTGAGGGTTAAATGAGCGCCATGGTGTAGTGGTAAGTGCGTTGAACTACTACGCAATGCTGCCCGGGTTCAATCCTAGCCCATGTTAAACACCTAAAAGTTTGTTCACGGTGCCACCTCTTTCGAATGTCTGACAAGCAATCAAAGAGTATCATTTGTCAAAGAGCTTCTCAACTCGCCATTCGGAGTCGACAAAAAACTGCAGGCACACACAAACGGTTGCGAGAAGCAGACCTAGGCTGACCAGACGTCCTCTTTTAAGAGGACATGACCTCTTTTGGTCCAAAAAGAAAATGTCCGGTATCTTTTTGGAAAAACATCCAATTTATCCTCTTTTTTCTCAATTAACTAAATTTTCAACATCATAAAACTACAACAAACATTTTTTGCAACTCTAATTCTTTCTTATATTAATACGACCTAAAATATATTCGTACCTGGATGGGTAGATTATTTTAAAAATGTACAATATTACAATACAATTCCTGCACATAATGCTAATGTTGAGCGAATATTTTCTTTGATAATGAGCCAATGCACTGAAGAGCAGAATATACTCAAAGTCGAAAAATGTAAAAGCAATTGTTTTTGAGTAAATATACATAATTTTAAAAGTATGTCCTGCTCGGAATTTTACGACTGTATTTTAAAAAAAACTCGATATTTAAAAAAAATATAATCAGTCAATAATTTAATAAGAGCCATTATTTTATTTTTATTTTGTATATAAAGTTAGAATTGACTTAATTTATTTTTATTTATTTAACTTGAATTTGTTAAAATAGATGTTTTGTTTTGATGAACAAAAATAAATTATATTTTTTTTATTTTGGTTTTTTTTTTGTTCTTCAATTTTTCATTTGAGATTTTTGAAGGCGTCCTTTTTTTCGTGGGCTGGTCACCCTAAGCAGGCCCAGGTTCACTCTGAGCTGTGGCCGGACAATAAGTTAATGCATTTAATGCATGCAATGTTAATGCATTTACAAAGTCCTTAAACATTGATTTGGCCGCCAAACATAATTTCGTAGAATTGCTCGTAATATGGGGCATTTTCAATTTGGGGTTAGGATACCCAACCCGTTTGTACTACATATGTACATAAATTTAATTAAAAGGAACAACCAAATAATTTCTGTTTTTTTTTTACAATTACTAACTTCTTTCAAGAGAGTCCTTTATTCGCGGAGGCCATTAGACCCGCGGAATATCTTGATCTTGAAGCAATTTCGCTGCAGAAGTACGTCAGAGGTGTATCAGCGGTCAGAAGATTTAGCTAAAGTACTGTAACCATTTGTTTACCAATTTTAACGTCTACCATAAGAAAAATAAATATACGGCGCACAGTGGTTTGAGAGGCGAAAAAAATCTAAATTTTTAAATTGTTTGAAACACTTAGTGGCTTTGCATTTTTAAAATATATACATAAGTTGGGTAACACATTTCGATGGAATGGAGAAATATTTACACTTATGATAACAGTTGCGACAGCTTTAAAGTCGCTCCATTATGTAACCATTTTTAGTGCATACAGCGAAGGGCGTTGTACTCTAGTCAATATCTGTTCCGCGACAAGTTGATAATAATTTTAAAATTTTAAATACGTTTTACAGCATGTCTAAAGAAAATGTAAACGTTATCGTAATTTGAATTTTCAAGCAGCTATGAATTTTTAAAATATATGGTCTAAATTCAATATTTGCGAAAGTTTAGCAGAGCCCCTCCGTTCGGTTTCTTCTCTTAAAATATTCTTTAGAGTCCTACCTAAACAACTGTACCATTTTCAGCTGCATGGAGATGGAAATCTCACTATACCTCACTTTAATTTTTTCCTCAGTTGATAGCTATTGTTTGTCTATTTTTAGTCAGCTATCAATATATTATTCTGACTCGCACTTGGGCGGTTTTATTCATTTAAGTAGTTAGTTTCGGAGATAAACGCGGGGAATGGAGTTTTACACACATTTTCGAATAACTGGCAATGTTTCTTACAGGAAATTTTTTTTTTGAAATCTGTGCTTTAAGCCCTTTTGAATGATATCCCACATGATATATTTTCCAGAATTTTTTTTCTTTCGAGTTTAAATTTTGCCCACCCTGTATAGTTGTTTCACAATATTTTTCAGTGATAAGTTGTCTAAAATATGTGGACCACCGTAATGTATGAGTGTGATGATTGATGTTTTTATCGTGACAGATATTTTAGAGTTAGAGCGAACTTATAATGGTTCCGTATTACTATATATATGAGTGCGGAACCTTTAATAATAATAAAAATACAAATAAGAATAGTTAAATACATTTGAATTTATTTTTATGAAAAATCATTAATATTTGTTCGTCAGATACTAGTTTTTGCCGATTTTTTATAAATTTTTATATATAATTTTAAATAGTAGTAAATAGTAGTAATAATTCCAAACACTTTGGTGAAAAAATCATCAAAATCGGTCCAGTACTTTAAGAGATAACCTTCCATACAACCTGAACCACTATGCGGCGTCAACAGTCCTATACAGAACCAAGCTTAGCTTCTCGCAACCATTTGTGTGTGCGTGTTATTTTTTCCACGAAGGACCTACAGTTTTTTGCCGACTCCGAACGGTGAGTTGAGAAGCTTCGTATAACAAATGATACTCTTTGATTGCTTGTCAGACATTCGAAAGAGGTGGTACCGTGAAAAAACTTTTAGGTGTTTTTGCTGGGATTGAACCCGGGCAGCATGCATAGTAGTCCAACGCACTAACCACCACGGCCACGGCGACTACGTCTCCCATAGTTTCGGTTTTACCTCAGGTCTTCGTTTATTACTGGACACGATGTTTTTGTTAGTAACGTTCATAGTTGTATTCTGCTCTATTTTTGGCTTTGGTCTGTGGTCTTATGACGAACAATTTATATATTTAAATAGTATTTACAATTTTTGCCATGGAAATCGGTTTTTTATAGTAATGTTCGGCATTGTAGTCACATTTCTTTGCACCTGAGATGAAAAATAATTCAAAAACTTCACCGAAACTCCTCAGAATTATGATTCTTACCGAAACCCGAAGTGAAATCATAATTGCGCGTAGGCAAGCCATTGTAATTACAAAAAAGGCTGACGCTTTTACTTTGAAATAACTCATTTTCTATAATGTTAGGTTAATCCAATTAGCCTTACAAAGCACAACTATGCACTTGAACTTGAATGGGAACTGCAATTTAAACTAAAATGCAACTGAGGCGAATACTCTCAATTGCCGGAAAATGCAAATGGGATAACTTTTGTATTTTTAGCTCTTGATAAAGGAACAGTTTTACTTAGTTGATAGCTTTTTTATCGCGAACCAGACTTTTTCAAAGAGCTGTTCACGTGTTTTGTAATACAGTCGTGGGTAAAAAATTAAGACCAGGAGGATAATTGTTTTCTTTTGTTCTTATTTTTCTCAGATAAAGGTTGTGTACCTAAATTGAAAACAATCTTTAAACTAATGTAGCCAAATGAAAGCCAACAATCTATTTTTTATTATTATTGAAGGGTGAGATGCACCGCGACCTTAAAATCTTTTGTGCCCCCTGCAAGTCCTAGACGAAGGAACATCCCCCTCGTCATTATTTCTATTGAAATTGATAATAAAAAATACAGTCGTGGGTAAAAAATTAAGACCAGGAGGATAATTGTTCTCTTTTGTTTTTATTTTTCTCAGAAAAAGGTTGTGTACCTAAATTGAAAACAATCTTTAAACTAATGTAGCCAAATGAAAGCCTACAATCTATTTTTTATTATTATTGAAGGGTGAGATGCACCGCGACCTTAAATTCTTTTGTGCCCCCTGCAAGTCCTAGACGAAGGAATATCCCCCTCGTCATTATTTCTATTGAAATTGGTAAGAGAGAGCTTCGCTCACACCTAGCCCAGGTGAGAATTCCATAGGTCAAAGCACCTCATCCAGACCAATTTCCCTGAAAAGTCGCAGTAGGAGATTGGATGCTATGAGTGGTAGATGTACTTTTGGTATCTACCCAAGCACTTGAATCTTTTCTGGGTTAGTGCCCCACAATCCACCAGTATGTATTCTTGAGTTTCACTGGACTCATGAGTCTTCATCTGATAGACCTAGCTTCCTGAGATGTCTTTTGAGTTTACAATGCCCCGTAACAAACGCAGTCAGGATGCGAAGTTTGTTTCTGTCAGGACTGATGTAAGCTTTTGAATCTTTTCAAGTTGTAATTACCCAAAAGTTTCTTCGCCTGCCTTTAGGCTCTGAGCTTCTGTTCTAGATCCTGTTTGCCTTCTCCAGTGATCAGAGCTCATCCTTTATGGTGTGTCCCCCTATGCCACAGAAAGGCCAGGATCCACGAAGGGTGTGGCGGCTCCTTTTCTGGCAAGTTTGTCCGCCTCTTCCTGGTAGATGGTAGATGGTGACGTTGATTCGCCCAGTCCATTTAGACTTGTTCTACAATCTAATTACTTTGTTAAGTTTGAAAAAGGATTAAAAATATGTTAAAGTTGAAAGTCAATTTTGATAAAATTATCCTACTGGCCTTAATTTTTCACACAGAACTGTATAATATGCATATTTCAATGAATGACTTAATACTGACAGATTATTTTTTTTTTTAATTGGCACGTTTCTAATGCTGTTAAGTCTCCTTCTATTCTCTTTGATATGTACTTTGGTCCCTTAGGCACTTCACGTTGCACATTCATTACATATGTACATTTTCATGTACTTATACTTTTTTTTACTTGCAATAAAATATTCCTTAGTTGTTTAATAAAGAAAATAATCGTAGTTTGTTTTTTGCGAAGAATTTCGATTTCACTATCGAAATTATCACATGTATGTTGCTACTGGTACTGAGATAGCGACGTAAGAAAATATGCGCTCCATAAACTGACAGAAAAACTAAACAAAGAAAACATAAATTGCACCCAGGTAAAAGTTATAACTCGTCGATTTGTGTACGTCTTCTAAAATCGAAGATTCGGTCTTATTTTTTTTTTATATTTATTCTTCAAGTCATTGATTATAAGTATAAACACTATTATTAACATGGTATAAGCAGATAGATACATATTACTCAGTAATTCCAGACAAAATTATAAAGAAATAAGCCAATTAAAAAGGAAAAAATACTTAAGAATCGAATAAAGTGTTTTTCAATCTAAGTATATTATGTGAAGAATAAATAGATGCATTCTGTAGTTACAAGAACGAGTGGCGAATGCATCGAGTACAAATAAAAATAAAATAAACAGAACAGAGTTCACAAAAAATGTGGAATGTTTAAGCAAACAAGGAATAATGTTAGTCGTTATATGATGAAGATGTTATATAACATAACTTAACAAAAGAAGCATACTGAAGTACAGATAAGAGTTATATTAATTAAATTATTATTCTGATTAGATTTTTACTTGCATTTAAATCAATACCAAAAAGCCATTTTTTAACCTCCCGATTAAATGAAAAAGAGTTACCAATACACCGTATTTGAAGCGGCACATTATTGAAAAGTCTTGGTGCCACAGATGTATAGAAGTTTAAGAAGTGGTAAGTGTTATGCGGTGGAACAGTAGCCAAGTGACTATATGTACTTCGTAGTGTATATACGTTAGTATCCCTATTGAGGGAATAACCACTTCTCATAAAGAATATTCTCAACAGTTTATAAAAATAAAGGTGTTTTAGCGGAAGTATCTTCGAGTTAAGAAAAAGTACAAAGCTATTCTCCAGGCGACCTTTTTTCCAAATAATTCTAAGAATATGCTTTTGAACAACAAGCAATGGTTGAATTTTGTTGTTATGAGTGCCACCCCAGCAAACCACGCCATATTGCAGCTTCGATTGTACCAGCCCGTAATAAACAGTTTCTAGGAATTTGCGCGAGCAAAAAAACCTTAGGTGGTACATTATATTAGTGGTCTTTAATAGGTAATTCCTAAGTAGAGAAGTGTGGGCACTCCAGTTCAGTTTACTATCAAAAACAAGTCCCATTATTTAAAAACAGTAACCCTTTCAATATCAAAGCATGTAGATGAGCACGTGACGTTAGAATTATATGTTATTGTAGAGCTAGTTTTGCCAAGTGTCTCAGCACTAACTAAAACATGGTTGCACTTAGAACTATGAAACGTCATATTGGGAAAATCGACCACGTCTGTAGATAAGTTAAAAAACATGATTTTGGTTTTATCACTGATGACTAGCTTGTGACTACTAAACCAGTGCCAAAGCTTTTCTAAGTCATGGTTTATATCAACAATTAGATCTAAGGCAGAAAGACTAGAATAAGAAACAGCTATATCGTCTTCATACCCCGTTCGTGTTCCTTTCAGGTTAAGGTCAAAGATCGAGTTAATAAATATAAGGAATAGGATGGGACTGATAACGGAACCCTGGGGGACACCTATACGAATCGAACGGCTTTCACTAAATATATCACCTAGTTTAACCACTTGTTTTATGTTACCGAGATACGATTTAAACCAAGTGAGCATGAATCCCCCCAGGCCTATTTTTTCTAATTTATTTAGTAATAAATCGTGGTCCACGGTATCAAAAGCCTTTTTGATGTCGATGAAAAGGGCCGCAGTCATTTTTCTATTATTCAGGCTATCGTAACTTAAACTGCAAAATTTCAGAAGAGCATCTTCAGTTGATTTGCCAGCTCTAAAACCGAATTGACTTGTGCTAAAAAAAAAATATTTATCCAAAAATGCTACGATTCTACGTTTGACCACTTTTTCGAAAATTTTTGAAAAAATCAGAAGAAGAGAAATAGGTCTGTAATTGTTAACATTCTTGATATCACCTTTTTTGAAAATCGGAACGACTTCAGCAATTTTTAGACAATCCGGGAATATACCACAGTAAACGCTTTTATTAAAAATATGTGCTAATACATCGACAATATTGAAAGAAATCCTTTTAATAAAAGCATTATAGTAGTTGTTCCGCGTTGCCGAGTTAGAGTTACTTAGTGAATTAATTGTCCATAGCAGTTCAAGAGATGTGATAGGTTCATAAAATAAGCTACGATCTTCAAACACTGCACTACTACAGCTTGCTACACAGTGATCCAAAGTCATGTTAATGCCAGCATCAGAGAGTGTGTTGGACGCAACACTTGTAAAAAACATACTAAACACATTTGCCATTTCAATCGAATTCGAAATATCCTTACCTTTATAAGTTATGCATGAGGGTGAATTAAAACATACTTTTCTATTTAGCAGTTCGTTTACAATAGCCCATTCATTCTTGGTATTATTTTTTGCTGTATGGAATCTATTAACATATTAGTTTTCTTTGTAGATTTTAACTTCATTTGCAACTTCAATACATATTTTGTCGTAGAGACTGCGGAGATGGTTGCTGTTAGGATACTTTTTACATTTGATTCGAATTTTATTCTTATCATCGATTTTAGCTAATAGTGATTTTGACATCCATGGTTTGAGTCTCTTGAGTTTACTCATTTTCTTTCCTACAGAGTAGGAACAGGTTCCTACATGCCGTTGCAGAGTACTACAAAACAGATTAAAAGCTATAGAGGGGTCATTTTCATTATATATATCAGCCCAACTTTCCTGAAGTAGACAGACATTAAGACATTCAAAATTGATTGATTCACTTTTTTTAAATGGGATATATTTTTGATTTAATTTGGGCTTATCGCAATGGAAAATTAAACCTGTCATGCAGTGATCAGTAATTTTATAATCGGATATGGAGCTGAGGAGCGAAAACTTTGAATTGCGATCAAGCCTTCCGAAGATATGATCAATACACGTATTTGTAGATTGCGTTAGCCGAGTAGGTTCAGTTAAGCAGGGCTCCAAACCATAAGCAGAGAGAACGGACAAGTAATTTAACACAATCGAAGACTCATTTAAAATATCTAGATTTATGTCGCCTAGAATAAATAGATTTTTAGCCTTTTCAGAACTCAACATGGAGCTCAGTTCCTCAACAAAAACGAGCTTACTTTTCTCGTGTAAACGATAAAAACACAAAAAGGTAGATTTTTCAGCATCAATAGAGCAAGTAATTTTTACACAATCCGCAGTTTCCATATTACAACTAAAGTATCACATCTTATTTGTCACCTGTAGCCTGTGGGCTAATACTTTTGGCTGAAGAACAACTTTTTAGATTTCGAAAAGGATATCGTACCGCTGCGGATAAAATTTTAATCTCGCGGGATTCCCAACAGATCCAGAACATGGAATTTTGAAATCGACAAAAAGTTTTACTCGCGTCAACGTCCGTCTTAACTCCTTACTTTAGATCTTAGGCTTCTGATCGCTTTTAGAAGATCCCAAGCCATCGGTCATTGTATTCAAATTGTTATTCTATCTAAACAGCTCAAACAAAACCTCATAGTATTTTTGTTTGTCCATAATTAGACTTAAGATCTGTAAATAGCTGAATTAAAAACAATCCAAGTGGGGGTCCAAATCAACAAATCTTTGGCAAAACAAAAAACTCATAATTACTTATCAGTTCATCTCTTATCTACATATTATTAAATCTGAAAATTAAAAATTGCACTCAGCACTTATTTTGTTTTCAAACGATTCGTACCCTATAAAAGCATCTGCAACAATTGCCTTCAATTCAGTTAAGTCTTACCAAATACAATCTACCGGAAAACATGGACAGTGGAAAAGGTTTTTATTTATAACGAAGATTCTTAAAAGAAATTAAATTGATCATAATATTTTTGCTTTCTTGCAGATAACAAAGGTGGAACTGAGAAACAAGCTGAGAAATGCAACTGTGGGCCAACATGTAAATGTAACCAAAAGGAGTGTGCCAAGGAAAAGGATGCTTGCGGTACGGATCACAAACATGGAACACCACATGCGCATAAGTGAAGTTACAAACATATGTACTCTAGAATGTATACAAACCATGTTTAAATGAAAAATTATTGAAACAAAATTACAGATCTGGGAAAAATGTGTTTTTTTATCTTATCTTATATTTGGTGACTGTTTCATTAATTTTTGTTGTCGTCATTTTTGCGACTTACAGTGGATCAATGTCCTCCGAGTAAAAAGTTGCCACTCCCAAATTTTCACATTAAACTTATCTTGCTGCAACACCAGAAGAAAAAAGTTTAAAATCTCAACGAATTAAAAAAAGTAGAATTAGTTTACTTTATATGAATCAGCAGTGTATTACTAAAGTCCATTTTGTGAATCTTTTAGAATATTCAGTTTTTTTGCAAAAAAAAAGAAATTGGTATCATACAATTTTATTTTAATTTTTAAATACAAGCTTTAACTAATAGTCACGTATTGGTAATTGGTGACTCGGACATTTTTTTTTTTACTTTTTATTTGAAGGTTGTTTATAAAATTTTGTTTATCTATATAAGGCGTGTTTTGTTGGTAATCTATATAGCCATAAAAAAGTATGTGTAAAAAAAAGCTCTTCGGTGATTTGGTAGCACTATGCTAATTGACATTAGGTTTGTTTGATGTCAGCCCTAGGACGCACTAGGGTGCACTGGAAAGGCACTGATGCGTTTTATGTCCGCCAGTGCTACACTGAAAACACACTGAATATGCTGCCCTGCGTTCGTTGTCGACACTGGTTCTTCACTGGATTTACCCCGAGTATTTAGAGTATAAGGGCTGTCAAAACATTAAATCACCTGATTTGTCATTTGGTTATTTTTCATTGCGTTGGTTTAGCTCATTGTGCTTGTGTTTTTTGTGTTCAGGTAAGTTGTTTAATGAAACAACAAACTAAACAAGTGCAAAAATATACGAAAATTAACCACATTTGGTTTCTGTTAAATTTTCAAAGAACGCCAGTTGTCAGGGCAAGATATTTGCGTTCGATGAAATGGGGGGTTGCACTGGGTTTCTTGACAACCACGAAAATAATTGACACTAGTCAGTGTACCCTAGGGCTGGCGACATCAAACAAACCTATTCAACATTTAAACATCTGCTTTTCTTTTTAAAAAGGCAGGATACCCTATTTAATGATTTGCCTGAGAAAAATGTAATTTTTTTCTGACTTTTAATATTTCTTCCTCACTTTTCCACTAGTTTTCCAAACTCCTTTGCATAGCATCACGTTTTCATCGCCGCAATTGTTTTCAAATTTGTCACTTACATGTCATATTTGTCATTTTCAATAACAATCCACAGAAAATAGTTTGTTAGCACATTTTTTCTGTCCAGGCTAAGAACATAAGACTCGATAGCTATCTGGATTTCGTTATTCTATATAGGCTTAGTTGTTAGTGTATTTAACATGAAAAGTTTTTTCTAAGGCTATAAAGATTACGAAAAAACACGCCTTTATTTATTTTCTACTTTATAGTATATCTGAATTTTTTTTACAAATTTACGTCGGTACATATACACCGTATATTAGCTTGGGTGCGTTTGATATGAGAAAGTTTACTCACAATGTATTGAGATTCTACTCGTCAAACCCTTTCATTTGATACCCATATTATGGAGATCGTGAAGACAACAGTAATCCACCATCTTAGGGCGTCCGCCATATTAGATTTACATCGTCATCAAATATACCTTATTGTATCGTCACCGGACTTATTCACGTGTCCAAATTTTCAGCATGATCGGATATCTGGAAGTGGGTGTAAAATCGATTCCCAGATTTTTCCCTCAGAGAATGTAAAGTTAGGTTAGAAGGGTAGTTTGCAGTTAATGCAATTCCCATACTAGATAAATGTCGAAGAGCTGGGCAGTGTGGCATAGAAGGTGTGCTACAGATTCCATTATGTCCTCATCCATGCAGCTTCTACAGAAGTCATTTGTAAGAATGCCGTATATACAGTGCCCGGTTATAACACCGATGAGTAAACGGATTTGACTTCTTCTCATAGTAAGTAGGGATATTGTTCTTTTCTGATCGACTGCGAGCCACAGGTTGTGGATTATGGCACAATCGCTAGCGTTGCGCCATCGGTCTTCGGCTTAATTAGTGGTGGTGCGGTCTATTCGATTTTTAGCTGTGTTTAAAGCCAGTAAGAGCCTTTCCTAGCCAGTCCATCTGCTGTTTCGTTCCCTTCTATATCGGCATGTCCGGGTACTCAGCAGAATAAAACTGTGTGGTGCTTCATCGTGTGAACGAAACTTTTCAAAATTAAAATTAATTAAGACTTATCTAAGATCAACAATGAGCCAAAATAGGTTGACTTATCTGGCTGTACTTTCAATCGAAAAGGACCTCACGAAAAATATACACAGATATTAATGATTTAATCGAAACATTCAGGGCAATAAAAGCTCGAGACCACCTTTTAAAAAAATCTTTGTTCATGTTTTTTTTTTTGATTTTTTAAGGGGTGTAAGCTTGCTTTACCGCCCAGGTGCCATTGCCTCTTAGTCTGCCCCTGTCGTGAGCGACTTTTTTACGCATTTTGAGTTCACGGAAGTGGAGTCCAGAGCTTTAAGTACGGCTTGACTGTCCACGGAAATCCTGATTTCCGTTGCGGATAATTCCCTTGCAAGAACAATTTGTGCTGCTTTCTTAATAGCATATATCTCTAATTGGAAGACGCGACAATAGTATGTTCCGATGATGGCATTGTCGGACTTGTTCCAGATCTGCCTGTCAGGTATGGAGACCTTGAAATGTCTGGCTGGGGTTTCTCGTAATCCGTGTCATGAGTCCTTTTTGACTGGAAATGTCCAATATGAGCGTATGTCCAGACGAACGGGGCCTCCAGTTGCCATTCTCTCTTAATCTGAGAGCTTCTTTGGATGCGGTGTTTCTTATAGAAAGATCAATCGGTGGAAGGTGAAAGCATTTGGTGGGTTCCAAGATGGTATTTTATATCATCTTGTGAATAGAACTATGTAGTTCTGGCTCGTTGATGTTACTTGATAAAATATGTTGACAAAAATAATACTCTATGTAGTTCATGGATAATGAACACATAGAATGAACACATAGAATATTTTTAAATGCAAGGTAAGGTTTTTGGGTTGAAGCAAAATAGACCACACTTAGATCACACATACGAATTCTGATGCCTATTATTTGCAGAGCTGTTTTGCCTAAGGATTCCTTAACCAATCCGAAGCTTTGGCAAAGCTGTAGATGTCGCCGCTTAACGACTTACAAAAGATTTTCTTGTAACGTCATCACACACAAAAGAGACGGAGAAGTGCAAGTAGGACACAGTTCCTGACACCGCTTTTCTACGAGCCAGCATTCATGCCAAGCCGAAAACAAAAGGACGGGTCAAATTTGTTTTGTATTTTGTTTGATGGGCATTTCATGTCTTGCCATTTTATTTGAGTTCAAGTCAGCATACAGAGATGTCGATGCCGCAAAACAAATGATTAAGAATGAACAGTTCCCACCATTATCATCAACGTTGATTTCCTTTTACTATGTCTGTTGGTCGTAAGCAATGCGCTGACACTTGCAACGACTCGACAGCGAACTCCGTAGTTTCGGCAAAGTCATCAAAAAAATATCGGACTCATCCTCCGAACGAACAACACAATCGCGCTGACGAGTTATTTTCTTTTTTCTTTTTTTTTTTGAAAGGTTATTTTTTCCTGTTTATTTGTGGAGCGTTTTTCCTTGGATCAGCACAGCTATAAACTCAATCTCCTCTTCATTGTAGTATGTTATCAGGATACGAAACACACAGAGAATGATTCGGTTTTGTTGTTCATTTCAATTTTGTCTCCGTGTGCTTCGCTTCATTTCTCCCAGCATCCGGTTTGAAATTCACTGGGAAGAGAGAAAAGGATGTGGTTTGGACTTTATTGTATTATTATCCTTTTGCGGGTGGTGGACAATAATAATTTCTGGTGGTATTGTACACAGGCACTTGACATATTTACAGTTAATGGCGCGACCAAATTTATGGCGAAAGTTTTCCAAATCACGTCTGTTGTCAATTTTTTTGTGGGTCTTTTCGATGAGTATCTACACGAAGATGGTGTTGCTTTAAACAGTGCGGCAAGCCGTCATGTCAGAGGATTAAATTGTTGAATATCAATTGAAATTGTGCTATGAAAGAACGATTGTTTAACTATGAATGAAGAATGCAGAACGCCTTTGGAAGTATAGTGGAAGTGTTACAAGAAACAAATAAGACTAAGTACTTCCAGAATTCAATGGCCTAACCTCTTACCACTTTGAGATCATTTCCAACATCCAACTCCTTAAAATAACATAAAAAAAATCAGCATAATTAGCCCTCATGTCCTTCCGCCGAGCGTGTAATAATTTTAAAACAACCCACTTGCACTACCTGCCTCCCATGCATGACTGGTGTCAATGTGTAGGTTAGGTAATAAGAAATTAAAGGTTAAACACGGGATGAGCATACGCAATGAGCCCATAAGGTGCAGTAAAGCAATCAACAAACGAGCCAAAGAGTGTGGTGCCTCCCATTTTGGGTAAGACTGGCAGTTGGGTGACAGCAGGAAGAATTCAATGTTGCAAAGTCGATTTCCAGACCATGTTTACCCAGACCCATCATTGCCGCCCACTTTGACATCTTGGTCGCTCTAAGAAGGTGAAATACGAGAATTAGAGAAAAAAAGCAAACATTTCACCACCCGACTACTTCAGCAGCAGCATCACCCAAAGTCATTAAGTGTACTCCAAACAACATTCATTTTGATACAAAGGTGTATATGGCACCGGTGTATGAAGGGGGTGGCTAAATGTGTTTTACACCCCTTCCAAGGGCTACTACCATAATGCTATCCATGATAAATGAATTGGGGCTTCTTAATTACTCCCCAAACTGTCGTATAGGCATTTTCGTTTGGTCGGTTGGTTCGGTCGGTTCGGTCTTCAAACTTATAAGAAATGTAACTCAATTTGGTAATGCTCCCCGATGGTTTGTCCGGGTCCACTTCACATGTCCCCAGACCCCATGCATATCTTATAAGAAATATATGTCGCTTCTTCTGTACGTACACCACCGGCATAGGGACAATAGAGTAGTGATGGAGTGAGGGGGTATTGGAATACTATTGCGACGATTAAATTGAACTCTGACTTTCTTTTATTCCTGTCATGTTATTCCGGTAGGTGGGGCTGTGCCTAATGGTCATGTTTTAGGCAAAGGAGAATGCATGCATACACACATATGTATGTGACTGTGAAACCAAGTACCGCATGAAAGGACACATCGGACGGAGCTAAAGGTGACACTTTAGCAAGGGGTCACTTGTCGCCATAAATTATGCAACCACATAACGTGATCTAATGCACCCTGTTTAGGGATAAAAATTAATCCCCCATATGCTGGATGCCTTTGCCTCTGACACGAAGTTTACGTGAAAATGAGAATGATGCCAAAACTGATGTTGGTGTAAATGGTTACATTACATGAATCCTTTTTAAGCTTAGCTAAAGCGGTGTGAGACGAATTTTTGTCCCCGATTGCGCCCATATAACAACATATGTATGTATGTAGGGTCCACTTGAGCTGGAGTGACTGATTTATGATCATTTGGGCTAAGGGTTTTCGATATATGTAGGTATGGAGCAAATGGAGTTCCTGTGTAGCTTTGTGGTTGAAGAAATTCTCCGGTACCTGAAAAAATTATTGAAAATATGACGAACGGTTTTCGTGACAAAAGTTTTAAGCGGTCACTGCAACATGGTGAAAATCAGTTCACTGTGAAGTTTCGATGGTCATCAGCAGCTTTGCAGCTTTGTTCATATGCGACACTTTTAGACTAAGCAGCAATGTACTTAAGTGGGCACCGTAGCGCAAGTGGTTAGTGCGTCGGACTACTGAGCCAGCGGTCTTGGGTTCGAATCCCGCCGCAAACACCTAAAAGTTTTTCACAGTGCCCACCTCTTTCGAATGTCTGACAAGCATCAAAGAGTATCATTTGTCACGATTGAGCTTCTCAATTCGCCGTTCGGAGTCGGCAAAAAACTGTAGGTCCCTTCCATTCGTGCAAAAATATAACACGCACACACAAATGGTTGCGAGAAGCAGGCCCAGGTTCACCTCGAGCTGTTGCGCCAACTAAGTAAGTAAGCAATGTACTTAATAGCACTTACCAAGCCGCCATAAATCAGATGTTCAGTTGTTGAAAGAGAAGGTTATTTCCTTCCGGAATGGGATGAAACTGGTACAAGTTTTACGAACTGTCTCTGTGAAATTGTCACACTATTTGTAGCGAGCTTTTCCTAATTCTAAGCGTCGCTTAAGTGAATTTTCAGCTTTTGCTATTCACTGCATAGATTTTAGTTGATAGCTGTTAACTGGGATCGAAACTCGAAATGCTTTCTCTTAACAAAACACTGTCACTGACAACCGCTTGTTTATATACAGTGGCGACAAAATAAACAGCACAGTTTTAGAAAATGCGTCCAATACACTTTAGTTCATATAAATGCGCCCAATACACTTTAGTACATATGTTTATGTAACTTGTTAACAGTTAGATTGTGGGACTTTTTTGTCGGGACTGCACTGTAAAGTATCGGCATATTTATAACTTAAAATTTCCGTACCATAACAGAATAAGCATCATTTTGTGAAAGTTTGTCAACTTAGTCTGGCCAATTTCAATGGCACACCTTTGTTTCTTTCGAAGTTTCACTTAATTTAACCACCAATTATTATGATTGAGGTCGTGTTGGACTGTATTACGATAGCTCAAGAAAGAGAAACTTCCACTCTGCTTGATTGATTTATTAGAAGTGACGCTTAGAAATTATTAACAGTTGTACAGTGGGAAAAGCACATATACGCGATACAAAAATAAAGAGTACAATATAGATATGAATTATGCAAAGCAAATTATAATTAAGTATGTTCAGTTAAAGTTAAAGATGATTACAATTTAATGTTGTTACAAAACAAAATAATGAAATATTATTATTATTATTATAATTAATAGGTACCCACTGCTGCCCGGCTGCGGGCAGTGGTCTCCACTGAAGGAAAATTGTGGGCGATGCTTTGAATAATTGTCTAAAAAAATTGCTCAGCTTCAGGACAACGCAGAAGGATGTTTTATATCTCAAATGATTCAGGGACAAATCTACTAATTTTACCTATTTTTTTTTTTTTGTGTTTCAATACGATAAGCCATTATTGAGTTAGAGCTGTATAATCATAATATTCCTCACCGATATACTGTTATTTGACCATTATGTAAGAACCAGTAGGCTGAGCAAAAAAGATGGTAGCTTGTGATCATCCAGGGTACTTAAGAAGCATTTCAAAAAAAGTTTCATAGAAATATGTCCAGCCGTTTTCACGCCATTAGGTAACCAACAAAAAAACCTCTACAGTTTTTTAATATTTATAGATGAATTATTACAGAGAATTGCAAAGTGGGCACCGTAGCGCAAGTAGTTAGTGCGTCGGACTACTGAGCCAGCGGTCCTGGGTTCAAATCCCGCCGCAAACACCTAAAAAGTTTTTCACAGTGCCCACCTCTTGCGAATTGTCATTTGTCATGTAAAGCTTCCCAACTCGCCGTTCGGAGACGGCAGAAAACTGTAGGTCCCTTCCACACACAAATGGTTGCGGGAAGCTAGGCTTGGTTCTACCTAGGACTGCTGAAGCCAAATATTTATTTATTTTTACAAAGAATTTAGTTATTGAAAAATGCAATATGTAGGTTAATGCAGGTGAATCCAAAACAGAAACATATAAAGATATTGTTTCTTAAGTTAGTTTAACAACTTATTGAATTTCGCACACAAAAGTGTAGAATATAACGCAAAAAAACATTGAACTGATTGCTCTAGACCTAGGGAACGCGTGCGCGGCTTAAAGAATGAAATTCTTTTGAATTGAGAATAGCGCGAAAATTGAGGTGTTGAAGAAAAAAGTGATGAATACTATGCTCCACTACCAAAAAACAGGGTTGGTCCAAAATAGAAGTCGTAAAAACCGGAAACGAAAAACCACCTCTAGAACCGATGTTGCCATTGTTCGCCTAAGCAAATTGATTGCTTCTTGATTGATTGTAAACTAAAACAAAAACCGAACAACAGCACAACGTATACATAACTATTTCCGTTAGCACTTTTAAAAATCGTCTTTGTGAAAAAATATATTCGGACAAATTGCTTGACAGAAACCATTGCTGTCAAGGCGTTATCTATCATGCCCAGCTGGTGGAAAAATCTTATGTGGACAAACGAATCCAAGTTTAATCACTTTGGATCTGATGGGAAAAAATACGTAAGACACGGCATCCTAAATACACCCTGAAGACGTTGAAACATGGTGGTGGCAGAATCATTGTATGGGATGCGAGTCACACCGTCGATCACACCACATTTTGAAGGTATTATGGACCAAACTGAATACAAGGAAATCCTAAACAGTGTTGTACTTCCGTCCGTATGCAGAAGACGAAATACCGCTGAAATGGAAGTTTAAGCACGACAATGACGACAATGAAATGAAAGAAACTGCTTATTCTGTAAAGCAATGGTTTCTAGTCCCAAAGATTAATTTTTTAAGTTGGTCAGCACAGTACCCCTGACTCAATCCAATTGAGAACTTGGTGAATGACATGGACAACAAAATTGACAGATCTACGGCTACGAATTTGGGCCAACTTTGGATAGAAATAAGAGAGCCTGGAAGGTTATACCTTAAGAACGTTGTCAAGCCTAAATATCGGTATTAACACTTGGGTGTGTTACCGTTATTAAAAACAAGGGTTACCCTACTAAGTACTAGTACTCTTAACTAAATTATTCTAAAATGATGTAAGTCTTAATCGGATTTTGTAATGAATTTAATGAACAGAATAGTGTGCTATTTGTTTTGCCGCTTAAAAATATATGAAAAGAATATTATATATTTATTATATATTTTTTAGTTAGGGAAATCTGTGTTATTTGTTTTAGATAGTATTGCAACAGAGAATCTTATTACATACATTTTATTAACATAATAACCAGTTAAGTACGCTATGGGCTATTTATTTCGTCGCCACTGTACATGCATACGTATTGTACATGTCTTTATAGATCGCGTTCTCTTTCTTCTTAAACATGATGTATATGGTTCAAAGCAACAGTTGGTTAAAATATGCAATATGTACTTTTGTTAAAAATCGAGTACATTATTTTGTCATTCTTTTGCCAGAGTTAAGTCTGAATGATTTATTGGCCACATTTTAAGGAATATTTCAGCCAAGCAATCTGTTTGACTTCTGCCATCTCAGAAAGGACTTTATTATGACCGTCAAATCTTACAATAAACATTGCATCTTCCACCGATTTGTGTTCATTCAAATGAATATACACATAATATGTGTACTCGTATAGTGTATAGTGAGTGGTTCCCATTCAAACAATTTCTCATAAATTACACCTTCTGGTGGTACCGAAGGCCACATTTGGAGAAGAGGATGGATACGCTACCGATGCTAGCATTGGCTGCTATCGTCCCGGTGTCGTCCACCTAATTCGAAAACCAAAGATTGCTCCTTAGGGGATAATAATCACTAATGAAAACGACATTTAATGGCACACAACAGATATGTAAGGATACCTTGCGTCATTTCCTTATTAAGGGACACATTATTATCAAACAACATGAGCCGATTCGATGTTTCCACATTTTTATTGGCCTTTTGTAGGGTTTTGCCTTCTGCCTGACCCAATATGTGCGTGTTTGTTGGCTGGAGTTGACCATCGAAGATATTACGTTCCCAACTGTACAATTTATATAGTGGTAGTGGCCCATTGTTTGTCCTGGTGATTGTGCTTTAAGTCAATAGAATTGCGTAGTTAGAGTGTATTAACGGATGTTGAAGATTTATTTGCCAATGATATGCTGCTTAAGGATGCGAGAGAGTGGAAATGTCACCATTATAATGTTGGACTCGTTGTGGTTTGGTTAAATACGGACATAGCCTATATTTGCGGTGCGGTGCGGTCAATTTAGGCCAAATAGGTGCCGTACTACTTTGTTTTTTCTTCTGATTAAGATTCGGAACTTTACCCTTGGGTAGTACTGCAGCAGAAGAGGTACGATAAGGAAGCCTGTTGTGAACATTTTCGAAAATGGATCCACATCTCAAAATTGTTGGACGTTCAACGATAATAAAAATTCCGAAGAACTTTATTTCAAAATCAGCTTGAAACGGAATGTGAACTCATCTTGAAACTGATAACTATTGTACACATCAGTGCAAATATTACTTTCTGTCGCAATATCCAACTTCCCTTTCATAAATCAATATTAAAGCATTTTCCACTTAAACGTCATCCCTAACCGTAATTTTCAACGCTCTTGCCTGCAGCTGAATTTTCCAAGCAAAGTATTCGCACCGCGTGACTGTCGATTACTAATGAGCTGCCATCATTCCAATAGATAAAAAAAAAAAAAAAAACAAATCAACGATGTGCATTCGAAAATCGGTTACCAAGACAGCTACCACCAAAAGAGACGAAACCCCATAAATTAACGTTCTATGACAATATAAGATGCCGGCACTGCAAAAAGAACGGAAGAAGGTGAATTTGAAAAATAACTTTTCATTCCACACACAAGGGCTTATATCTAAATTACATGCACACTGAGTGGAGTCATTTGTCACTTGGCAACTCTCGCCTCCAAGTCCTATTCCCGTGTTTGGTTTCATAGCATTCCAAAGGCTTGGAGGCATACATATAGCCCACCCCCTGTGTCTGTAGAAAACCGCACCATCCCGTAGTCCCATACTGCCTGGCATATCTCCTCTGCCTTGGGTAACTTTCAGAGTCGTCCGTATCTCTGACAGCTTGCAATTTCCTTTTCACCGCTTTACGTAGATACTTACACAAATGAAGTAGAAAGGAACGAAAAAGAAAGAACTTTCGAGTTCTATTCCTGGTACCGTATCGAAGTGAACAGAATAAATAAATGAATGAAGAAGCCAGTTTAGCCTTGGCACAGGGGCTACCACCAGAGTGCACTATTATACCACTATCACTTAGGTGTAATTTGAAGAGTAAAGAGTTCCTTAAAGTTGCTTGGTCTAAATATCACAGTTCAATGGAGCGGGTGTGAATGAATGTTGTTACATGCAAACAAAACGTATCGTCAAACTAACGAGGAAGTTCTGGAATAAGTTTTCCTAGCCATTACGGGGAAAAAATATTGAATAGTGACCGTTACACCGTTACTCTGAGATTGGAATTTCGGATAACTATTTTTTTTAAATTTTTTAAAAGTCGATGATGAAACTTGCGTGGCTTTTTAAGAATGATTTCTCTATTGTAACGACTGCGAGTTTAAAGATTTGAGATAACGTTCACTTATTTCAGTTTACAAGATGTAAATTATAAATCAAAGTCGATAACAATAGCATAAACATAGTTCAACTCATACCAAGTGAACTGGTACCGTTGAGTTATCACCACGCTTTCAATGTTATTGTTTTATGGGTTTCGAGTTCCATCCGAGAATTAACTAAAACGTTCATAGAAAATAGTCACAAGTCTTCTACACACGGAAGTGAGAACCATCTCAAACGCCCAATTCGACGACTTAAAGCTAAATCTGAGCCAGCTGGTGGTAAAAGATAAAGCAAAAGGCAATGAGTCGTTATTAACTCAAATTGAATTGTTAACTTCTCTCGCTTCGACAATGGCCGATCACGCTTGGATGCATCTCAATTAAACTTACGCTCCCTTATTGGCGAGTCAGTATCAACTAAACTTGCTTTCTCTGAAATCCTTGAGAAACTGAAGTTTGCCTCAAGCAAAATGCAGTTATTAGGCAACGACAGACAGCAACCCGTCAACAAGACTCTACACGAAGAAATGCTCTCTACCAGCCATTCCTCC
The DNA here is from genome assembly GCA_949775065.1 of Brachyopa scutellaris. Classification (NCBI taxonomy): domain Eukaryota; kingdom Metazoa; phylum Arthropoda; class Insecta; order Diptera; family Syrphidae; genus Brachyopa; species Brachyopa scutellaris. Next base: position 113,571,877 of record OX459114.1, on the reverse strand, counting down.
CCTTCGTCTTCCGCAAACGATCGACCGGCTGCCATCTCTCCAACAAATTCTACTGGACCGTCTCTTCCCTCTTATATATCGGATATATCGGATATATCGGATATATCAGATCCGCCATCTTGGATTTTGCAAATCTGACTTCAAATGCGTGATCAGCGACCCCAAAAACCCCTCTATACCAAATTTGGTCCAAATCGGGTGACTTTGTAAAAATCGTCATTTATGGCCGCCATCTTAAATCTTAAAGCCGGCATATTGAATTTCCTTACTTTATCGATCCTTTCTTTAAGATGAATCAATTATGCCACCAGATACGAAGTATAAGCCTCCTATCGAAGGTGGCTTATGTTAAAATGTACGATTGTTTAGAAAAAAGCAATTGAAATTTCACATTTTTTCTGCTTTCAGCTACCATATTTCAAAAATGGCGGCAGATAGAACAATTTTGTTCCCAGATTCGGAAAGGGCAGAAAAAACTATGATAGAAAATGTTTCTTAGAAAAGCTTTGGTTGATTGACTCACTAAATAGCAAACGATTGTAAAAGTACAGACAGTAAAAAAAATTATGCTATTTGGCATGAATCGGGTTAAGTTCATAGTTTATATTAGTTTGTACTTTATAGGTATTATAATTAGTTTGTAGTTTTGTATTAGCTTGTACTTAGCAGAATAAATTAAGCGTATTTATGATTTTTTAGAAATTCTAAAGGGAACGGCACAAAATCCCGACTTTCAAAATCCCGACTACACAAAATCCCGACAAAAAAAAAATCGCATTTCTAAAAATCCCGACTCACAAAATCCCGACTGCCAAAATCCCGACAAATGAACTCTTGTGAAAAAATTTCGGATTTTCGTTTCGCAGTGAATTTTTTATTTTTTTTTTTTTTTTGCTGAAAAAAAAATTGAATCTTTA